>JAJHSJ010000003.1:41955991-42355991 GCA_021015155.1 Magnolia officinalis
GTCTCTCTTTAAGGGCTTCACTGCCTAGAGAGTGATCTGACTGAAGTTGAGAATATGGTCAAAGGAGAGGGCTCATCAGTTACTAGACCTCCAGTATTTGATGGATCAATTATGGATACTGGAAAGCTAGGATGCACTAGTTTATGAGATCTTTAGATCATGATGTTTGGGATATAGTTGAAAGTGGATATGTGCCACCATCTGAACAAATGTACTTGACAATGGCACAACCATCACAAAACCCAAATTCAAAGAGAAGTGGACGACATTCGATAAAGGAAAACAGACTGCTGAAGCTAAAGCTATGGACGCCATCTACTGTACGGTGTCCCAAGATATTCAATCAAATAAGTATGTGTGAGACATCCAAAGAAGCATGGGATCTATTGGAAACAACCCATGAAGGCACAAGCACTGTGAAGAGGTCGAACTACAACTACTGACCTCACAGTCGAAAGTCTCAGAATGGAAGAGCATGAGACCTTCATGGAGTTCTTAACAAAGTTGAATATCATTTGCAACTCCATGGGTGGATTGGGAGAAAAAGTTCCGGTTCCAAAAATCTATTGGAAAGTACTTAGATCACTGCACTTTTTCAGTTCAACGATCACTGAAACTCGATCAGGGTTACAAGTACACGGACATGTATGGAAAATGTTCCCTGATCCGAGGGTGTATTTGGGTTAGATTCCGACGGTCTGAATGCTTTATATTTGGCCCGCAAGCAACAAGTCTCAGATTACTTAAATTAGATTTAATTTATAAAGAAAACCATGTTTTCTCACACTCCTCGCTACGGGCTCAGCGAATAGCCCTGGGACACTATCTGGTTTTGACTTCCGAGATGGTTGTCAAGCCCAGCGAGGCGGTCCTAATTCCATAACCTCGTATTATTCAGACTTTCGATTGTGTAGTCCAGATCGAATACGGAGTTTCGTGATGCTCCCGAGAGCAGCCGGGTAATGAGATTGATCCTAGATTTTTGGGTAATGTAGCGTCAACGATTCCACAAGTTTTGGGTCTTGTAGATCGTATTTTAAAGTGATTAGTGCAGATTTCGTATGTAATCTAGTTTAACACTAGTTAATCCTCGTCTAATTTCTAAATGATTTGGTCCTGAGTGATTTCTGCCTGAGGTGGTACTCAGGCCTTTGTACGATATTTTCTGAGTCGTTACAATCTACCCCCCTTAAAGAAAAATTTCATCCTCGAAATTAGTACCTTTTCGTACTCCTCGAGAACTGAGGGTAGTTCTTTCTGACCTCGGCTTCTTTCTCCCAAGTAGCCTCTTCCTCTGTATGATGTGTCCACAGTACCTTCACAACTGGAATGACCTTGCTACGCAATACCTGCTCCTTCCTGTCTAAGATACGTGTCGGACGCAGTACATATGTAGCGTCTTCGCTCAACTGTACCTTCTCCCATCTGATAATATGTGAAGGAACTGGGATGTATTTCTTCAGCATAGATACATAAAATAAGTTGTGCACGCCCGCGAGTGGTGTGGACAAAGCGAGACGATATGTCACCGTTCCCACTCAATCAAGTATCTGAAATGGGCCAATGAACCGCGGTGTAAGCTTCCCCTTCTTCCCAAACCGAAGGACTCCCTTCATAGGGGAAACTCTGAGGAATACGTGATCTCCAACTTTGAACAACTGTCCTTGAAGTCCAATACACATGCTCGCAGCATATCCTCTAAAATTTGATTTACCCGCTCCTCGTCTGCTCATCTGTCTGTGGGTGGAATGCGTACTGAACTTCAACTTCACACCCATCGCTTCCTGGATACGAGTCTAGAAGATAGACGTGAATCGCGTGTCGAGGTCCGACACGATCTCCAAGTGAACTCCATGTAGACGCACTATTTCTTTGATGTACAATCTAGCCAAGTTATCTGCAGAGTTCGTCACTCTGATAGGGAGAAATTGAGCCGATTTGGTCAACCGGTCCATGATCACCCAAATAGAGTCAATAACCCTTTCTCTCATCTTCGGTAGCCCCGAGATGAAGTCCACTTTCATTCAGCTATGGGCATGGGTTGAAGGAGTCCAGGAGGTCGGCAATGCTCGGCCTTGACCTGCTGACACGTGAGACAATGGGATACATACTCTGCGATATAGATCTTCATATTGTCCCACCAATACGACCTCTTCAAATCTTGATACATCTTCGTGCTACCAGGATGCATCGCAAGCTTCGAACTGTGAGCTGCCTCAAGAACTTCCCATCTCAAATCAGGAATGTTTGGGATGCATAGACGGCCAAGGTATCGTAGGCCGCCATCTGTGCCAACTCTCCACTCAGAGTCCACATCATTGCTAACTTGCTCTCGAAGCTCAGACAACCGCTCGTCGCCCTTCTGGGCCTCGATAATCCGGTCATTAATAAGTGGCCGCACCCGAACGTGTGCGACACTCTCGAATGGCTCCTACACTGAGAGTTTCTGCTCGAAGTCCCGCACGAACTCCAACATATCCCACTCTGCTATCATCAGCAGAGCCACAAATGTTATAGCCTTCTTGCGACTCAATGCGTCTTCCACCAGGTAGGCCTTGCCAGGATGGTAGGAAACCTCAAACTTGAAGTCTTACAAGGTCTCTATCCATCGACGCTGCCTCATATTCAAGTCCCGCTGAGTGAATATATACTTAAGGCTCTTATGGTCGCAGAAAAGCTCGAACTCCTCTCCGTAGAGGTAATGTCTCCAGAGCTTCAATGCGAATATGACCGCTGCTAACTCAAGGTCATGCGTAGGGTAATTCTCATCTTATTTCCTCAACTATCTCGAGGCATATGCAATCACCTTGTCCTTCTGCAAAAGGACACAACCCAAACCAACGCGAGACGTGTCAGTGTATATAGTGTACTTAACCCCTTGCTCTGGCAATACTAGCACAGGGGCGGATGTCAACCTGGATCAGTTTCCTTCGATCCTGGGCTAGTGGGGCAGGGGCCAACCATGCTTCCACTGCACCACTTTGATCAAAGGATGTATAAACTGACTTAACTAGATTAGGCTCTTAATGTTCTACCCTCCTTAAATTATTCTCACTCTCAAGGCTCAAGGATTTATGTCCTGATCCGTATGTCGGAACAAGGCATAATTTGGGACCTATCCTCGACACGGAATGGGAAACAGCCATCGCTGATGTGTACTGCAACATTGGTACCTATGGTATAGAAAGGAGCTAAAGATAATGGGCATTGTGGTTGATTTCAAGGACAGGTGTGAGTTTGTGGCAAGATGTCTAATTCTACCCAAGGAGGACCCTTTTTGTTAAGGTCCAGACTTACTTTCTTTATCATGTCTAGTTTGATACTGTAAGATAATCTATACATTATTAGCACATAAGGGGTTGGGACACAAGAGGTTAAATGACAGGCTATCTTTCTAAGTTCATACGCACAACATGGATGCCCGAATGGTCTATGACTGGGGACCTAATTCCTAACTGTTTGTTGCCCATTTGAGAAATTTCTTGGGCTTAAAAAGAAAAGTCTCTATTGACTATACTTTCCTAACACTTCTCAAAGACGAACTTATAAACTTTTGGTTGTAAGTGGTAGGGCCAACAAGGAAGGAAAGTTATGTAGTGGGTCTGAGCCGAATACACAGACCTTCTGCCTAGCTAGGACAGAAAAATTTGTCGTATCAGTTCTTAATCCTAGTTGATCCCAACCTTCTGCTTGATCAGATCATAGAGTTCATTGGTAACTACCAGGATTAAAAATTCAATTCAAACCGCAAAAACTTCGCTTATATGTAGGTTCTTTACTCCGTGTTACTGATTGTAATAAGTCCTTGAGAAGGCATTTCTAAGGGGTGCATTGATTTGACCTAATGTTAAATCCAAGGGATATAATAAGTTTCCTCTGAGTGTGAATAGTTACTAATCAACAACCTTCCTAAGAGTTACTAAAGAAGCCTATAGTATTAGGGGGATTCAACGAAACAATGAGCTTTCACTCCAACCTAATCAAGTCGACTACCTAAGTCTATCGGTCTCTGACATTCCCTAGTGTAACTAGTAGCCTAGTCTTAATTAGGAGTAGTGGTGATCCGATAGGTGTAATCCAAAGTCCACACTCATACGCTAAATGATTTCATGCCATTTCTAATACAAGAAATTATTTTATCGCTTAGGGTCAAAAGTTGTTTGATCGGAATTGAGTTGCCCGAACTTGAATTTAACTGCATGCAAGCACTACACATATGTTCATACCAGCTAAGGTGGTCCTAGGGTTTGCGTTATCAATTTATTGAATTTCCTACACTGTCAAATCCTTTAAAATCTAAGAGTACCAACTTTAGTTCCAAAACTCTAAGGGCCTATTTGGCCAGTGGTATTAAGTTGTATTAAATGGATTGCATTGCCAATCCCACTTCGGGATTGGGAATGACATGTTTGGAAGCAAGGTGGGATGGGATTTGTGGGTTTGGAAGGTTATGAGACACAAAAGTTAGGTTTTGTGCTCATGTGAGTGTGAAATGGTGAGGCCAAGAGGAGTAAGAGATGGGTTTAGAGGAGTAATGGTGGAGGGGTGGAAGGAGTTCACAATTGTTAAGTACAACTCCAACTTGTCAAGTATTCTACACATTCGAAAACAAAAGGAGCTTCATGCATTTCATTTAACCCAAAATTGTCATAATACATGGGATGTAGAGTTACATGAATCATGACAGAAGATACATGTGAGCTAATACAACCAAGTCTTCAAACATCTAAAACATTCTAGCAACTACTACACCCATCAACATGAAAACATAAACATCCTAAGGTGGTAACCAAAGAAAACTACAAGACAACAGTATGGATGACTAGGCATCCGAGTCTGGCGATGGAGAAGGAGCACCCTTATCCTTCAGGCAGCACATGATAGTTTTCAATGCGCGAGTTACTTTCTTGAACTTATTCTTCACAAGGCCCCGAAGATCCATAATGTCCTGTCGCAGGACCACCTGACCCTCCTCGAGTCGTGCTATGCGAGCATCCCTAGCAGCTAGATCAGCGTCCCGCTCTGGTGCCGTAGGCGGTGAGCTCTCCTCTATATCTTGGGCCTCCTCTTCCTCTTCTTCTTCTTCCTGTTCCTCCTCTTCTATCTCAGCTCTATCTTCTCCCTCACTCTCTTCCTCTTCACTTTCTGTCTCATCATCGCTCTCCTCAAGTCGAGCTTGGCGTTGCCATGGCCCGATCTCCATTTGGTTGAGGGTAGTCTCGTCGATACGATGAACCGGCACCAGCATCTCTGCCCTAAGACTGTAGCCAAACTCACGTGCAATCTTGTATATGAGTCGGTCGAAGGAGAGCGAATCAGTCCTTCTAACGAAGCGTGCAGTATTAATTATCTGTCGCAATACAAATGTAGGCACGCACAGGTTCGCTCTCTGCCCCACTTGAAACAGGAAATCTACAATGAGGCGCGTACACTCGTTCTGATTGCTCCACCTGGGGTAGACGTTAAATGTGAAGATGTGATGGAGAAAACGGAAGTCGTTAGACATATTGGTCGCTAGAAGACTTTTATTCGGCTGCCACTGGACCAGTCGGCCACAAAGGAAACGTGTGTGGCGATCCCTTTCACATGCACTCATCAGATTCAGCTAGCTAGCATGCACCTCGCCAAGGGGCACATTAAGAAGCCGAGATATCAATCTGACATCAACTATGGCCAACCGACCCCTTCCACATGGGATCTGGAACTGCAAGGGTTCAAGCGTAGGCTCGTGAATGTTGGCATAGAAAGCTCGGACAGTGTTCGCATTGGCACGAGACCCACCATCAAATAGTGGACCCCAATGGGCCCCTTCCAGGAACTCGAACAATAGATATTCTCCAAAGAGCCGCCCATCCACTTGAGCTTCAAAAAGGACCCTACGACCCTCATAAACTCCATGAGACAGCTCCGCTAACAGAGCCCTTTCAGCAGGAACCCGGGGATCAAGATCCCGCTTCGTCCGAAACTCCCGATTGGCGCTTGTGCTGCGGCGGCTCCTCTCGGCCTCCTTGAACGCGTAGGGCGACTAGGCCTGGCCTCATCCACGACCCCCTTTCTCTTTCCCATGAGAGAAAGGACGGTGAAAATCAAGAAAATGGTCACAATGAACTCAAAGAGGGCCATGGAAAGTGAGGATAAGAGGGAATAGGGGCTGGAGTTTTTGGTTCTCCACGGATTTGAGCCTCAACAGAGGTTGTAAGGCCCAAATGACAGGGATTGAAGAAAGAAAATGAAGAGATGGGATGGGTTGAGAGCTTACACGAATTTTAGCTTCAAATGGGAGGTGTATGAGCTCAAATGAAAGAGAATGGAGAGGGTAGGGGGGTAAGTATGGTTGTAAACAATGGAAGTGTTTGGGTTGTGGCAGAAAATAAAGGAATGGGTGATTGGAGGGGAGGTTTGAGAGAGAAAATAGCAACCTTGAGGGAAAATGAGAGCTTAGAGGGGTGATTTATGAAGGAGGGGTGACTTTTGAGGGGTTTTAAACGAAACCCCACATATCAGTGGGCCACCCTAGGCCCCAAACACGATCGGCCCGAGTGGCCCGCCCGGCCAGGCCCATTAACCAACGAGGCCTCTTCAAACCGGCAAGGGCCTTGCCACTCTCTGGACAAACTGGTGAGGCCTCGCCATTTGGGCGAGGACCTCCTGCTCCTAGGCCCCAAAAAGGTCTGGGTCCCTCTGGATTAACGTAGGTAGGCCCACGACTCCGTTTTGCTTCGTTTCAGGTCCTTTCGGGTGGTTTCTGATGCACAGCTGTGTCTGTACATTCCTAAGGGCTGGGATGGGGTGATTTGTGATTTACACTTGTCGTTTGATGGTCTAGAAGTGGTTTGGGGTTGACTCATGCAATCATGGATGAGTATGGACTCGATCTCGGCGACTGTTTCCAGTGAACTTCGCTAATTGGCGAAATCGGGATACCTATGACTGTTTCTACGTTTTTCTTGCACCCACCTAAGTCGAAAGGCGACAACGTACGTCGTGTGACCATAACCTAGGTCTAGTTTAATCCAAATCATGCTTTGATACCAACTTATAACGCCCTGAAAATCGGGGGTCGAGTAGCAACTCAACACCCAAGTTCCAAAACATCACTTATGCAACATAAATGCTTATGATTGAATGTTGTCTGTGTCAGTGCATTAATCATGAGTGGGATTATACCAAAATAGTAGTTCATACTCCAGATCAGGTAATAAAACGCAAGCGAAAGACTGAAAGATGTATATAAATGCATATAAAGCCAGAAACAGTCACAATCGGCCTCTAGAGTATGAACACCTTACTGAGTCACCATATACATGTATTAGATTCAAAATCAAAATGCCAAAAAATTGTACAACTATAATGGTAAACCCTATAGCCCCGTCATCTGAATGGCCTAAGCGAAGCCTCCAGAGAACTGCATGTAGGAGAACTCATCCTGGTCATCGTAGTAGTCAGGCTCAGCCTCCTGCATCTCGTCAACACCTGCATCTAAGACAGGGTCTAGTTGGTGTATACAACATCGTCCCGTAACGTGGGAGTGAGTAGCTAACTCAGTGGAACGATAAAGCATAGGTTAACATGTTATCAATTCAGTCAAGCAGTAATGATAAAGCAGTACAATCAAATACTCCTAAATACTCTTATTAATGCAAGTATGGAATGCAGTCATGATGTATGCCCTCACCAATGCTCCCTCGTGAGACGCCATCTTACGTCCGCGGCATGCATTCATCCCTCAGTGCTCCACAACGCCAGACATATGCAATGCTATGTTATGAGCGTGATTACCTAGTTGTTATTAGTCCTTTTCATACAACAGTATTGGAAAACTAAGGTACCTCCCATATATCATTCCCAAACAATGACCCATTCTAGGGTTGTCAGTCCTAGATAATCTCATACGATGATGCGGTTCTAGGTCACTGTAAAGGGTTGCTAGGGCTGTTGCACGCACTCGTTGCACCGCTCCCCCATCACCTTATCAATACAGGCCTAGTTTATACTCTGTCTACTACGGGAAGGCTCGTCGCCTCTCCGCAGATTAAGAGTATGCTCGAGGTCACTACAAAGGGATGCTAGGACTGTTACACGCAATCGTTACACCACTCCCCCATCACCTTATCAGTGTAGGCCGACAGCTCGAATACAGTGTCCCATACCACCGTATTCGGCTCACGAGTCTGGGTTGCTCACTAGTCACTATGGGGAGGCACATCGCCCCAGCGTAGGCCGACAGCTTGACCACGGTGTCCCATACCACCATGCCCGGCTCATGAGTCTTAGCGGATCGAGGTACCAAGGTTAATGGGGTTACACTGGTAAGTTTGATACCTTAGGTTCAAGCAGTAGTGTCCAAACATGGTGAACATACATTAGACAGATCGGGTTACTTGACGAGCTCGACTAGCACGAGCACACGATAAGTTGAACGACATGAAGTGCATAAGCCCTTCACGTGGCCTAACCATTGTCGCCAACCGAAGTACGGCTCGGGTTCGTCAAACACGTCTTACATGGCGAATGAATCTCAGCCACGAATTCAATCCCATTATCGACTGCCTGGACTAAATCGTAGTCCCAACTTCATTTTATTTCATCAAGAATCATATGAGATAGTTAAAGCAGGAATAAACAAGTAATTCAAGTCTTACAATCAAAGAAGCATGTTATGAAATACAACACAAACAAGATTTCACACACATTCACTTCATGAAATAAAACAGACATTACAATGTAACGTACATGTAGAAAGTCATACGCATAATTGAGGTAACCGGGATTCGTATCTCGATCCTCCTACAAAGTATTCTAGGTGATCACTAGCACATTCAAACATTTTCACAAACACATAAACTACATACATCACCTTACATGATGTATGAGGATTACACATGTGTTAGGTCAAATCCTTTCACTAGGGAATTGCCCCACATACCATGTGCATATACCCACAACGGATAACCATGGTGTGCATGAATCCGAGCTCCATGTTCATTCAAACATTTCTACAAACACTTGGGCTACACACTTAGTCACATATAACATATATTTGTTGTGACGTGATTTTGGGCAAGTCCTTTCGATAAGGAGTTGTCGCACATGTATTAGGCATATATTCACAACAAATAAACATGTTAAGCACAAATCCAAGTTCCAAACATATTCAAATATTTCAACACATACATAGAATACACTATATTACACATAGTTCATATATAACTGAAACATGAAACGGACGACGCATTTTGCATGTGAAATAGCACCCATAACAAGAATAAATCATTAACCGACATTGAAAGCCTTGAAAACCATAACCTATACGTCTAAAGTCCGCACCTTACGCCGTAGAAGTGCAATGAATTTAATAGAAACTCTACGCTTTCGTCAATGTCGATATGACGACGTATAACACAAGGTAAGTCAGCTATTTTGCTACTTGCAACATTGGAAACCTTAGAACAGATTAGGGTGAGGTTTTCTTACCTAGGATCGAAGCTGGAATCGCCGGAAAAGCGATTAGATCGTGATGGTTAAGCACGTAGGATAGCAGGGTAGAGTATCATGAAGAATCTCTCACTCTTCTCAACTTTCTCTCTCTTTTCTCTCTTCTCTCTCCTAGGGTTTTCTCAAATTCGTATGGGATGAGAGAGTGAGGGTTTAAGGTCCTTATATAGGCTAAAAACTCACCAAATTAGACCCAGGGTCATGGTATACCTAGGTTATAGCTAAAGTGAGGTTGTTCCATCTCAACGGAGCACTTCTGGAGCCCCCCCTTGAGCCAAAGGTCGGACTTAAGCTCACTAACCTTGGATCTAGGATGAGTTAAGTTTTCGTTCCAGTCGGGTTCCCAGATCACACGTGGCGGACCAGTTTCAGTTCAACGGTCATTGAAACTCGATCAGGGTTACAAGTACACGGACATGTATGGGAAATGTTCCCTGATCCGAGGGTGTATTTGGGTCAGATTCCGATAGTCTGATTGCTTATATTTGGCCTACAAGCGACAAGTCTCAGATTACTTAAATTAGATTTAATTTCTAAAGAAAACCATGTTTTCTGACACTTCTCGCTCTGGGCTCAAGCGAATAGCCCTGACACACTATCTGGTTTTGACTTCGGAGATGGTTGTCAAGCCCAGAGAGGCAGTCCTAATTCTATAACCTCGTATTATTCAAACTTTCGATGTGCGTTCCAAATCGAATACGGAGTTTCATGATGCTCCCGAGAGTAACCGGGTAATGAGATTGATCCTAGATTTTTGGATAATGTAGCATCAACGATTCCACAAGTTTTGGGTCTTACAGATCATATTTAAAGTGATTAGTGCGGATTTCGTATGTAATCTAGTTTAACACTAGTTAATCCTCGTCTAATTTCTAAAGGATTTGGTCCTGAGTGATTTTTGCCTGTGGTGGTACTCAGGCCTTTGTATGAGATTTTTCGAGTCGTTACAAAAGTAAAAAGGAATTGCTGCAAAGAGATCTGAACAAAACCTTGGAAATTAATACACATCTAATCAATGATTTACTGCAATATCATTCAGAAAATGATAAGTTGAAAAGAAGCAACCTATCCCTAAAAACAGAATCATCAAAGCTTACTAAACAAGTTGAATTATTAAAAGATGAAAATGAGCATCTCTAGAATGAGAATCATACACTCTGTTTTGATTTAGAGAAATCCATAAAATTTGCTGAAATAAACTATAAATTTTCCCAGAGTGGTGATAAGCTAGAAAATTGTTAGGGATCGGTACAAGAGGAAAAGACAAGAGTGGCCTAGGGTATGATAAAACTAAAATAACAACTGAAAATACAACACCATTAACTAAAAAATCGACTGCTTCAGGCAGTAATATGAGAACTACTCCAGTTTGTCATTTATGTGGTGATTTGGGCCATTATAAGTTTGAGTGCTTAACACCTTGAAGGACTCCACATTACTCTGGTCAAAATCATATTGGTAAATTCAAACCAATCAGAGAAATACAGAATGTCAAATGTCCACCTAGGAGACTGGTTAAAAGAAATACCCATCCATCACCACCTAGAATGAATGACAGAATGATGGAGTCAGTGGATCAAGTGGGTAAGATAAACATAAAAACTAACTCTACCCGAGTAAAGAATTTTGTCTCAAAATGGGTAGTGAAAGAAAAGATGAATTGTTTGATAACTCATTCTATACCCTGAAATGCCAAGCATGAAAGGACAAGACCAGGTCATTCATTAAGATCTGGATATTTGCTGGATGATGTAATTTTGCTATGCTCTTAATGATATATCTGAGGTTCCTCACCTCAATCTTTTTGTACATATAAACATCCCAATGTTTATAATTGAGTTGTACAAATGCTTGTACAAAATTTTGATGTGTATACTGATTTAAAAGATATTCTGCTCTATACATAAGGTTATGAAAGTGTGGAAAAATGAAAATTATTTATCTTTAATATGTCCTTCGATATGTCATTCTCGATTAATCGATCAAGGGTCGATATCATCGGCGCCTCTCTGGAATGTGAAGAGCCATATGATCGAGAGTGATATCGAAGACAGTCTCGATATCATCGGGGGAGTTACATCGATATCATCGGAACACTGGTCGATGATATCGAAGACTACAGCCCGATCAAAGGCGGTCGAACGAAAAAAAATATTATTTGAAAAGGGCATTCCATTTTCTGCTCATCTCCTCAGCCGGAGGTACATCGTGGGTCCCGGAAGCTCCTCAAGAACTGGTATTATCCTTCCATTCCTTCCATTCTAGAGTTTATCTTGCTTTTTGGTCGGGTATTTTCAGTTTCCTTAAAAGAGGAATTTTGTCCGTTCTTCCCAAATCTGTCGTTATGGGTAAGGACAAGGAAACGGTATCGGGTCCTGGGGAGTCGTCTAGAGCCTCTCGACGAAAGACCCTTGCCTCAAAAGAAAAGGTAAGAGCTCCCGAACGTGGAACCCCCACTCGTCAGAGATCTCGACAAACTTCACGTGGTGGGTCCCAGTTCGAAACACCGGCACCGTCTCCAGCTAGCTTAAATCCACGTCCAGCAAAATACACGGGTATGAAGCTCATTCACGAGAGGAAGGTAGATAGGGATTGTTTAAAACCATACAATTTGGAATCCCTGTTTGTTGCAATTAATTGGTTACCCGTTTTAGACTTCAGTGGGCCGTGTGTAACGACCCGTAAATTTCCGTACAAGGGCTCGAGTATCACCTCGACCAGAAATCACTTAAGATTAAATCCTTTAGAAATTTAACAAAGTTAACTAAGTGCTAAACTAGATTAGTCATGAAATCTGATGGAATCGCTTTAAATACGATCTGCAAGACCCAAAACTTGCAAAATCATTGACTCTAGGTTACCCTAAAGTCTAGGATCAAACTCATTACCCGACTGCTCTCGGGAACGAATTGAAACTCCGTATCAGGTCTAGACCACACATCGGGAGTCCGAATAATACGAAGTTAAGGAATCAGGACCGCCTCGCTGGGCTTGACAACCATCTCGGAAATCAAGTCCAGACAGTGTCCCACGGCCGTTTGCTCGAGTCTGGAGCGAGAGAGTGTGAAAACCTTTGTTTTCTTTACAAAATAAATATCTTGAATAGTGATCTGGCGCGTATCGCTTGCGTACATTTTATAAGCAACCAGACCGTCAGAATCTGACCCAAATACACCCTCGGATCAGGAAAAGTTTCAGAAACATTTACATATACTTGGAATTTCGGATCGAGGCTCACCGACAGTTGAACTGAAAATGGTCCACCACGCGTGATCTGGGAATCCGACCGAGACGAAAACATAACCCCACGTAGATCCATGGGTTGTGAGCTTAAGTCCGACGTTTGGCTCAAGGAGAGCCGCCAGAAACCCTCTTTTGAGCTGGAACAACGTCGATTTGCTTATAATATAAGCATACTTTGAACATAAGTCTATTCCGGAGAGTTTTTAGGCTATATAAGGGCCTTATGCCAGCCCCTCTCACAATCATATGAATTTGGGATAAAACCCTAAGGAGAAGAGAGGAAAAGTGAGAGAAAGCTTGAGGGTTGTGGGAGAAACTCCCTCCTACTGTTTCCAACCACCACACGGGCTGCACCACCGCTTCCTTGCCGCTTTCCCGGCGATACCGACTCCGTTTTAAGGTAAGAAACCCTAACCCTAGATCTATTTAAGAGTGTGAAGGTTATAGGTTATGAAATAGCTAACCGGTTTCACTCTTTAGGCTACAAGATAGCCGGATACGGAAGCCTAACGAACCTAGCTGATTCGTTGCAATCCTAAGGTGTAAGGTGAGGACTTTAGGTGTATAGGTTACAGTTTTCAACGCTTTCAATGTCAGATAATGATAGATTCATGATCTGCATGTATTTGCACATGTACAAAGTGTTTTCTGTTTCCTGTTTCGATTAAAGATGCAAAATATGGAATTTTACATACTCTAGGTATACGTAGAAATACAGTATACGTACACATTTTGGAAATGTGTTTGCCATGATTAATTGTTGTATGATTATATAGTATATGGATAAAATACCTATTTGGCGAAAGGAATCGCCGTAATACATGTTTGCTTGTATACACTATGTATGTTGAAATTGTGTATTCTAGAAAATACAGCATATGTATAAATTTTGGAGATGTAGTTGTCATGATTATTTGCTGTGTGAATATGATATATACGGATAAAATACTAGTTTGGTGAAAGGACAGCCCTAATACATATTTTACTAACATACGTCATGTATGTTGAAATAGTATATTCTAAGTGTTTGTGAAATTGCTTGTGGGTATTAGTGCTTAGATGTTAGTGCCTTAGGTAGGTGCTGAGATGGGGGTTCTCAACTTCCTTAGAGTCACGTATGATTCCCTCCATGTGGTTGTTTACTCTAACCACACACTTATGAAATATATGTGTTTGTATCCCTATTTGTATAGTGCTCTATAACATGCTTTCTAACATACTTTGTAACTTGTTTCATAACATGCTTTATAATATGCTTTATGACATGCTTGCTAGTGTGCTTGAATTACTTTGTTTATCATGCTTTACTCCACATGTTTGGTTGAGAATTGATTGAGCTTGGGACTACGTCCATAGTCCAGACATTCGGTACCAGACTTGAGATCGTGGTTGAGATTCATCTCGCCACACATGATGTGTTTGGTGAACCCGTGTCGTACTTCGGTTGGCGATAGTGGTTGGCCACACGAAGTGCTTCTGCGCTTCATATCGCTCAACTTGTTGTGCACTCGAGCTAGCCGAGCACGTCAAGTAAACCGTGTGTCTTATGTGTGTTCACCATGTTTGGTCGCTAATGCTTGAACCTAGGGTACCAAACTTACCAGTGAGAATTCCGTTAACCATGGTACCATGATCAGCTAAGATTCATGAGCCGGGCATGGTGGTATGGGACACCATGGTCAAGCTGTCGGCCTACGCTGGGGCCATGTGCCTCCCCGTAGTGACCAGTGAGCAACCAGACTCGTGAGCCGATTATGGTGGTATGGGACACTATATCCGTGCTGTCGGCTTACATTGATAAGGTGATGGGGGAGCGGTACAACCTTTGTGCATAACAGACCTGGCAACCCTTTGTAGTGACCTCGAGTGTACTTTGAAATCGCAGTGCGCCTTAGGGTTTGCCGCGGTACATAGAGTATGAACTAGGCCTGTTTCTGTATTGTGATGAATCGTTTAAGAGGTGATGGGGGAGTAGTGTAACCTTTGTGTGTAACAGCCCTGGCAGCCTCTGCAGTGACCTAGAAAACACAACATCGTCTGATATTAACTAGGACTGACGACCTTAGAATGGATCATGTTTGGGAATGATACAAGAGAGGTACCTTAGTTTCCCAATCATACTGTTTGAAATGGACTAATTAAAAACTCAGTAATCATACTCATCATGCATTGCATGTGCCTGGAAGATGTGGAGCACTGAGGGATGAAAGCATGCCGCGAACGTGAGATGGTGTCACACGAGGGAGGGTGTGGTGAGGGCATCCATCATACCTGCATCCATACTTGCATTAATAAGAGTAGTTAGGAGTGTCTGATTTTACTGCTTTATCATTACTGCTTGACTGCATTGATAACATGTTAACCTATGCTTTATTGTTCCACTGAGTTAGCTACTCACTCCCACGTTACGGGACGGTGTTGCGCACACCAACCAGACTCTGTCTCAGGTTTAGACGAGCCGACGACTCAGGAGCGGAGCCTGATTATGACGAGGACCAAGAGAAGTTCTCGTATATGCAGTACTATGGCGGCTTCGACTAGGCTGCCGCACTGATGGGATTTGCAGGGATCACTTCTTAGATCATTTTTGACATTTTGTTCACAAACAAACATATGTATATGGTAACTCAGATAGATTCATACTCTGGAGAACAAAAATGATTTTTGTTTCATTACATACATGTATACGTAGTTCAGTCTTCTGCTTGCCTTTATATAAATGATCTGGAGTATGAATTACTATTTTTGGTATAATCTCACTCATGTTCATTGCTCTAACACTGACAACATTTATTTATTGATGTTGCATAAGTGATGTGTTGGAACTCGGGAGTTGAGTTATACTCGACCCCCGATTTTCAAGGTGTTACACTGTGCCATCTGGAACGCACACGCAACTTTCTCGCCGCTTGTCACTCACCCGTGTCTGATCCTCCTTCAATCATGGTTTCTCTTGATAGTGATGATGTACTGATCACTCCTGCTACAATTGCAAATATCCTAGGGCTGGAAATGTCACCCGTTGGTCTCTCTGAAATGGACCTCGAATACATTGAAATTCGGTCCATGGTCACTAAATACCTCTGTCATGGTAGAGACATTCCTTAGTACCAAGGAAATGCATTGAAATATAAGTTCATGGAACCGCGATTTCAGGTCTGGCATGGTATCTTCACCACAAACATCTATCCTAGAAGTACCAATCGGTCCGATCTCACAGGATTCATGACCATGATAGTGTATTCAATAGCCAATGGGATAAAAATCTGCCTCTGACTCTGATTGTACATCAGTTGGTCTACGCCGTTCATACATCCAGAGATCTTCACCTGCCCTATCCCTGGATCATAGACATGGTATGCAATGCCATCGGCTTCCCAACGACCAGTGATCTGAAACTTTCCCTCTAAGTCTTCAATAAGAACAACATTCGTAGGATGGACTTGAAGTTCCACAAGTATCCCGAGGATCCAGAAGAAGGCATTCAAGAAGAGGAGCAAGAAGTGAAGGGGATACTCTCGATGAAAGAGTTGAGGCTGCTGGGCACAAACCTTCTACGTCCCATCAAGAACCGTCAACATCAACTCCCGGGCATGTTAAACGGTTTAAGATGCATCAAGACAAAATTGGGGTGATATAGCGCGATGTAGCTCAACTGAAAGAGTCTGTGGATACATGACTCACTGTCTTAGAACTATAACGCCCTGAAAATCGGGGGTCGAGCAAAGCTCAGCTCCCGAGTTCCAATGCATCACTTATGCAACACAGATAATGATGATTATGATGAGAGCATTGAAACATGAATGGGATTATACCAAAACACATATCATACTCCAGAGACAGGTGAGATAGCAAGCGGAAGACTGTGATAGATATATAAACTATATAAACTGTGGTGAGTCTCCAGAGTGTGATAATGTTACCAGGTTAACTATTTACAAATACAATTCCAAAATATACCAAATTGAGGAATTATAATGTCTTCTATCCCAAATACCATAGTCCCGTCAATGCAATTCCTGGTATTCATAGACCCGTCAGAGAGTTACATGTAGGAGAAATCCTCCTCAATATCATAGTAGTAGTCCGACTCTGTTTCATAAGCACCGCCATCACCTGCAGCTAAGACAGTCTGGTTGGTGTTGCAAGCACTGTCCCGTAACGTGGGAGTGAGTGATCAATTCAATGGAACAATAAAGCAGAGGTTAACATGTTATCAAAATAGTCAAGCAGTAATGATAAAACAGTACAATCAACAATCCTAAGTACTCTTGTTAATGCAAGTATGAAATGTTGTCATGATGCATGCCCTCACCAACATACCATCATACGTCCGCGGCATGCTTTCATCCCTCAGTGCTCCACATCTTCCAGGCATATGCAATGCGATGATGAGCATGATTACCAAGTTGTTATTAGTCCTTTTCATATAGCAGTATTGGGAAACTAAGGTACCTTCCTTATATCATTCCTAAACAAGGATCCTGTCTAGGGTCGTCACTCTTAGATAATCTCATATGATGATACAGTTCTAGGTCGTTGTAAAGGGCTGTCAGGGCCATTACATGCACTCGTTGCACCACTCCCCCATCACCTTATTAATACATGCCTAATTTATACTCTGTTTACTAAGGGAAGGCTCGTCGCCTCTCCGCAGATTCAGAGTATGCTCGAGGTCACTACACCGGGTATGATCAGGGCTGTCAGGGCTGTTACACGGAATCGTTGCACCACTCCTCATCACCCATCAAAGCAGTTAGGCCGACAGCTTGAATATAGTGTCTTATACCACCATAATCGGTTCACGAGTCTGGTTGCTCAATGGTCACTACGGGGAGGCTCGTGGCCCTAGCGTAGGCCGACAGCTCGACCACGGTGTCCCATACCACCATGCCCAGCTCATGAGTCTTAGCAGATCGAGGTACCAAGGTTAACGGAATTGCACTGGTAAGTTCGGTACCTTAGGTTCAAGCAAAGGCGTCCAAACATGGTGAACATACATAAGGCGGATCGGGTTACTTGGCGGGCTCGACTAGCTCGAGCGCACTATCAATTGAACGACATGAAGTGCATAAACACTTCGCGTGGCCTAACCACTGCCGTCAACAGAAGTACGACTCGGGTTCGTCAAACACACCCTACGTGGCGAATGAATCTCAGCCACGAATTCCATTCTATTACCGATTGCCTGGACTAACTCATAGTCCCAATCACATTTAGGTACAAGAGTCAGAGCAGTAATGGATCAAGATTTCACTCATACAGTCAAATATCCAATATTTTCCGCTTAGGGCTGCCAGGGCTGTTACATGGAATCGTTACACCCCTCCCCCATCACCCTTCACGGTACTTATGGACTACAACTTAAACATGAATATTCCATTTCATCCATCTAGCATATAAGATACTCAAGCTGTAATTAAGCAATAATTGCATAATTACAATCACATGAACATATTGAGAGGTGCAACAAATCATGAATTCACACACATTCATTCCATAGATAATACAGACATCATATTGTAAACATACATAGAGGAAATCATACACATAAATAAGGTAGCCGAGATTCACATCTCAACCCTCATACAAGTACTCTTAAGTAACAACTAGCACATTCAGACATTTTCACAAACACATAGAATACATACATCACCATACATGGTGAATGATGTTCACACATGTGTTAGGCCGAATCCTGTCACTAGGGAGTTGCCCCGTATATCACGTGCATATATCCATGACGGGTGATCATGGCATGCATGAATACAGGTTCCATATCCGTTGGAACATTTTCATAAACATTTGGGCTACACATTTAACACATATAATGTATTTTTACCGTGACGTGATTTAGGGCAAGTCCTTTCGCTAAGGAGTTGTCACACATGTATTAAGCATATATTCATGACAATTAAACATGTTAAGCATAAATCCAAATTTCATACGTATACGGTATTTTCTATAAGTACGAAGAATACAGTATATTCAACATAACTAACGTATAACTGAAAAATGAAACGGACAGCACCTTGTACATGTGCAATAGCATGCAGATCATGAATCTATCATTATCTGACATTGAAAGCGTTGAAAACCATAACCTATACACCTAAAGTCCGCACCTTTTGTTGTAGAATCGTAATAGACTCGATAGATTTGCTAAGCCTCCGTATACGGCAGTTTGGCAACCTATAGAATGGAATAGATTAACTATTTCATCATTTGCAATGTTCATAACCCTAGATCAGATTAGGGTTAGGGTTTCTTACCTAGAAACGAAGCCGGAATCGCCGAGAAAGCGATAAGAACGATGTGGTTAGGCACGGATGGCAGCAGGGTAGAGTATCAGGGAGATCCTCCCACTACTCTCACACTTTCTCTCTCTTTTCTCTCTTCTCTCTCCTAGGTTTTCTCAAATTCGTATGGAATGAGAGAGTGAGGGTTTAAGGTTCTTATATAGGTCCAAAACTCTCCAAAATAGACTCAGGGTCAAGTATGCTTGGGTTATGTCCAAAGCGGATGTGTTCCGTCTCAACGGAGCACTTCTGGCGGCCCCCCTTGAGCCAAAGGTCGGACTTAAGCTCACAGATATTGGATCTAGGTCGAGTTAAGTTTTCATTCCAGTCGAGTTTCCAGATCACGTGTGGCGGACCAGTTTCAGTTCAACGGTCAGTGAAACTCGATCGGAGATTTCAAGTACACTGACACGTAGGGACAAATATCCCTGATCCAAGGGTGTAATCTGGTCTGATTTCGACGGTCTGGTTGCTTATAACTAATCCACAAGCGACACGTGCCAGATTACTTAAATTTATATTTTATTGTAAGTAATTTCACATTTCTCACATTCCTCACTCCGGGCTCAAGCGAATAGCGCTGGGACATTATCTGGATTTGATTTCCGAGATGGTTGTCAAGCCTAGTAAGGCGGTCCATATTCTATAACTTTGTATTATTCGAACTTTCAATGTGTGGTCCAGATCTGATACGGAGTTTCGTGATGCTCCCGAGAGCAGCCGGGTAATGAGATTGATCCTAGATTTTAGGGTAACCTAGCGTCAATGATTCTACAAGTTTTGGGTCTTGCAGATCGTATTTAAAGTGATTGGTGCTAATTTCACAGGTACTCTAGTTTAACACTAGCTAATTCTCACCTAATTTCTAAAGGATTTAGTCCTGAGTGATTTCTGCCTGAGGTGATACACCGGCCTTTGGTAGTTTGTATAGAAGGAGATTCAAGTTATTAATACTCAACTGAAGCACGCTCTAATGACAACAGAAGAAGGTCGTAGGGCAGGAGAGGCTAATTTTCCAAATAGCTTATTCGTTTTGTGGGGTTCCATAAGGGTAATGGTTAAAAGCCCACTTTATTTCTATATTTACTAGTTACAGTAATTTATAGTTTAAGTATTGTTCTTCATCACCTAAACCTTACGATTAGTGTCTAATATAAAAGTACTTAGAAAGATTTAAGGAACGAGGTAATGAAAGGTGAGATTTTGAAGAAAATGGTTTGAAAAGGGATATGTAGACTGTGGGATTGAGTTCTGACAAGTTAATAAGGCGTTAGGAGCGACCCATTGCCTAAGGAAGTCTAATTCCAGGTTGGCAAATCCGGGATGTTACAATCTACCCCCCTTAAAAATAATTTCATCCTCGAAATTGGCTGAAGGTAATAAGTAAGAATGAGTGTATCTTGGGCATACTAGTCTAGTACATTTTAGGCTACCCCCCTTAAAAATTTATTTCTTTATCTCTTACTATATCTTGATGGTTTGCTATAATGGATTTCTTAATCTATTTGGAGTCTTGACGACGATTCTCATCTAGTTAGAGTAAGATAGCTGTTTTCAATATTTGACCAACACGGAGAGACGGTTTTAGTGGGCTTGATCCCGATACATCGATCATCTACTTGGCCATGGTTGAAGGTTCATCGTATCCCTTCCTAGTCCTGGTAGAGCCTGGTCTTCTGCTCGGCCAAGCAGTAAGTCCATTGGTAGTCGCCTAGGATTGAGAATTGGATCAAGCCGCGAATGCTTCGCAGTTTATATTTCAGTAACTCCGTAGTCCGATCACTCTAAAAACTTAGGGAATGCCCATCACTGAAAGGTTCAAATGTCCTAGTTCTCAGGTTACCCTTTAGGTTTTGGTCTAAGAGAATCCTCGTTATTATCTATGTCCATGAAAATGGTGAATCAAATCTTACTAGATTATCCTAAAACGGTTTCTCATGGTAGAACAGACTTCTATTATGTTCGTATTCAACGAGCACAGTTGTAGATACGTTGACCTTGGCTATTGTAATTCGGTTCGTACCCATTGTTAGGCCAATTCTGTAATATGAAATTGTTTAATACTTGAACCCTAATTGCTTTACATTCTAAGGAAGGTTCAGATCCTATTTAGTGACCTATCTTTACGTACAGTCTGGATCAATCCCTTTCGATCCTGGGCCAGTGGGGCAAGGGTCCACCACGTTTCCACTATGCCACTCTGATCAAAAGGATGTATAAACTGACTTAACTAGATTAGGCTCAGAATGTTCTACCCCCCTTAAAAATTTATTTTCACCCTCAAGGCTTAAGATCTATGTCCTGATCCGTATGTTGGAACAAGGTGTAATTTAGGACCTATCCTTGACATGAAATGGGAAATACATTGGTCTGCCTTTCATCGACGATGTGTACTATGGCATTGATACCTATGGTCATAGAAAGGAGCTAAAGATGATGGGTATTGTGGTTGATTTCAGGGGCAGGTGTGAGTTTGAGGCAAGATGCCTAATTCTACCAAGGAGTTTTGTCACGGTCCAGACTTATCCTATTTAATCATGTCTAGCTTAACAGGCAGGCTATCTTTCTACATTCATATGCACAATATGTATGCCGACATGGCATGTGATTTGGGGACCTAATTCCAAATTGTCAGTTGCCCATGTGGGCAATTCCTTAGGCTTAAAAGACAAAGTCTCTATCGGCTATATACTCCTAATACTTCTCAAGGATGAAATAATAAACTTTGATTGTAAGTGGTAGGGCCAACACGGAAGGAAAGTTGTGTAGTGGGTCTGAGTCGGATACATGGACCTTCTGCCTAGTTAGGACAGAAAATTGTTGTATCAGTTCTTAATCCTAGTTGATCTCGACCTTCTGCTTGATCAGAGCATAGAGTTCATTGGTAACTACCAGGATTGAGACTTCAATTCAAACCGCGAATACCTCGTTTATATATATTGTTTCTCTACTCCATGTTCCCGATTGTAATAAGTCTTTGGGAAGGCAATTCTAAGGGATGTATTGATTGGACCTAACATTAAATCCAAGGGATATATAGGTTTTCTCTAATTGTGAATAGTTTCTACGTCAAACAAGCTCCCTAAGAGTTACTAAGGAAGCCTAAAGTATTAAGGGGATTCAACGGAAGAATGAGCTTCCACTCAATCCAGATCAAGCTGACTAAGTAAGTCTATCGGTCTCTGACATTCCCTAGTGTAACCAGTAGCTAGTCTTAATTTAGGAGTAGCGATACTCCAATAGGTGTAATCTAAAGTCCAAGCTCATACGCTAGATGATTTCATATCATTTCTAATACAAGGAAGAGTTTTATCTCTTAGGGTCAAAGGTTGTCTAATTGGGATTGAGTTGTCTGCACTTGAATTTAACTACGCTCGAGCATTTCACATATGCTCATACCAACTAAGAGGTCCTAGGATTCCCGTTATCAATTTATTGGATTTCACATACTTTTAGGTCTTTCGAAATCTAGGATCACCATCCTAGGTCCAAAACTCCATGGGCCTATTTGGCCAGTGGTCTTAAGTTGTATTAAATGGGACGGTATTACTAATCCCACCTCGGGATTTGGAGTGGCATGTTTGGTAGGAGGGTGGGAGGGGATTAAAATTAATGGTATAGGCTATGGAAAATGAGCCTTATGTTGGAAGGTGTGAGATGGGATCTCCGAATCCCATGATGAGGAATTTCCAAGTGTAATTTGAAAGGAAATCTCGGAATTTACTTTAATTGCATATATTCGAAACATGGTATCGGAAACCATGGGATACACCCAATCTAAGGACCATACCTTACACATACATTTATTGTTACCTTTATAATTCTATCCACCTTAAACTCACCTAATGCAGTTGGCTGAACGGGCCCTAAACGTTCCAACATTTGGAGGTTGTGAAAGCTATGGGACACAAAAATGTGAATCGTTGTGCCCATATGGGTGTGAAATGGTGAGGGCAAGAGGAGTAAGAGATGGGTTTAGAGAAGTAATGGTGGATGGGTGGAAGGAGTTCACAATGGTAAGTACAATTCCAACTTGTCAAGCAGTCAACACCTTTGGTAACAAAAGGAGCTTCATGC
Organism: Magnolia officinalis; assembly: GCA_021015155.1. Taxonomy (NCBI): domain Eukaryota; kingdom Viridiplantae; phylum Streptophyta; class Magnoliopsida; order Magnoliales; family Magnoliaceae; genus Magnolia; species Magnolia officinalis. The sequence continues at coordinate 41,979,106 of JAJHSJ010000003.1, forward strand.
ATTTCATTTAACCAAAAATCGCCACAATACATGGGATGTAGCCTTACGTGGCCCGTGACAGAAGATGCCTGTGAGCTAATACAACAAAGCTTCAAACACTTATATCATTCTACCAAACATTACACTACTAGGCCTATCAACATGAAATCACAAACATATCCTAAAGCAACAACCAAAACAAGCTGCAAACATCAGCATGGATGACTAGGCATCCGAGTCAGGCGACGGAGGAGGGGCACCCTTTCTCTTTCCCTTGAGAGAAAGAAATGTGGAGATCAAAAATATGGCCGTAATAAACTCGAAGAAGGCCATGGAAAGGGAAGACAAGGGGGAATAGGGGTTGAAACTTTTGATTTTCCACGAGTTCGAACCTCAACAGGGATTGTAAAGGCCCCAAAAGACAGGGTTTGAAGAAAGGAAATGAAGAAATAGGATGGGTTGAGAGCTTACACGGTTTTGAGCTTCAAATGAGAGAGAATGAAGAGGGTAAGGGGTAGGGATTGTTGTAAACGATGGAGGTATGTGTGTTTTGACAGAAAATGACGAAATAGGTGAATGGAGGGAAGGTTTGAGAGAGAAAACAGTAATTTTTGAAGAAAAGGATAGCTTAGAGGGGTACCTTAAGAGGGAGGGGGCCAAATGAACAAGAAAGAGGGACCCCACGCAATTTTGTGGGCCCCACATGTGTCCAGGGGTCGGGCCGACACCAACCCGCACCGGCCCGACCAGCCCGGCCCAAGGGGACCGCGGTCGACCGCGGTGAGCGCGGCGCCGCCGCAGTCCTCTGGACTGACCGCGGTGCCACCGGGGTAGGACGGTAGCCACCCCCCTCCCAGGGTGCCAATGGTACCCCAGGTCCACCGTGGGTCCCCACGAATTGCATCCTTTGGCCCACAGACTCCGTTTCGAGTCGTTTCGGGGCCATTCGGGTAAATTTCTGATGTAAAGCAGTACATAGAGGTGTTTGAAGGCTAGGATGGGGTCAAACATGATCTAAATCAGCCGATTGACGGTCTAGAGGTGGTTCGGGATCAACTCATGCGATCACAGATGAGTACGGACCCGATCTCGACAACCGTTTTCAGTGAACTTCCCCAATTGGCGAAATCGGGATAACTATGACTGTTTCTACGTTTCGTCACTCCCTCCTAAGTCAGAGTGCATTAGAGTGCATCGTGCGACCATAACCCAGGTCCGGTTTAATCCAAATCATGCTCTGATACCATCTTGTAACGCCCTGAAAATCGGGGGTCGAGCAAAGCTCAGCTCCCGAGTTCCAACGCATCACTTATGCAACACAGATAATGATGATTATGATGAGAGCATTGAAACATGAATGAGATTATACCAAAACAGCATATCATACTCCAGAGACAGGTGAGATAGCAAGCGGAAGACTGTGATAGATATATAAACTATATAAACTGTGGTGAGTCTCCAGAGTGTGATAATGTTACCAGGTTAACTATTTACAGATACAATTCCAAAATATACCAAATTGAGGAATTGTAATATCTTCTATCCCAAATACCATAGTCCCGTCAATGCAATTCCTGGTATTCATAGACCCGTCAGAGAGTTACACGTAGGAGAACTCCTCATCAACATCATAGTAGTAGTCCGGCTTTGCTTCATAAGCATCGCCATCACCTGCAGCTAAGACAGTATGGTTGGTGTTGCAAGCACCGTCCCGTAACGTGGGAGTGAGTGATCAATTCAGTGGAACAATAAAGCATAGGTTAACATGTTATCAAAACAGTCAAGCAGTAATGGTAAAGCAGTACGATCAATAATCCTAGGTACTCTTGTTAATGCAAGTATGAAATGCTGTCATGATGCATGCCCTCACCAATATACTCCCTCATGCGACACCATCTTACGTCCGCGGCATGCTTTCATCCTTCAGTGCTCCACATCTTCCAGGCACATGCAGTACGATGATGAGCATGATTACCGAGTCGTTATTAGTCCTTTTCATATAGCAGTATTGGGAAACTAAGGTACCTTCCTTATATCATTCCCAAACAAGGATCCTATCTAGGGTCATCACTCCAGGATAATCTCATATGATGATACGGTTCTAGGTCGTGGTAAAGGGCTGCCAGGGCTGTTACATGCACTCGTTGCACCACTCCCCCATCACCTTATCAGTACAGGCCTAGTTTATACTCTATTTACTACAAGAAGGCTCGTCGCCTCTCCGCAGATTCAGAGTATGCTCGAGGTCACTACACCGGGTACGGTCAGGGCTGTCAGGGCTGTTACACGGAATCGTTGCACCACTCCCCCACCACCCATCACCCATCGTCATGTAGGCTGACAGCTCGAATATAGTGTCCCATACCACCATAATCGGCTCTCGAGTCTGGTTGTTCAATGGTCACTACGGGGAGGCTCGTGGCCCCAACGTAGGCCGATGGCTCAACCACGGTGTCCCATACCACCATGCCTGGTTCATGAGTCTTAGCGGATCGAGGTACCAAGCTTAACGAAATTACACTGGTAAGTTCTGTACCTTAGGTTCAAGCAAAGGCGTCCAAACATGGTGAACATACATAAGGTGGATCGGGTTACTCGGCGGGCTCGACTAGCTTGAGCGTACTATCAATTGAACGACATGAAGTGCATAAACACTTCGCGTGGCCTAACCATTGCCGCCAACAGAAGTACGACTCGGGTTCGTCAAACATACCCTACGTGGCGAATGAATCTCAGCCACGAATTCCATTCTATTACTGATTGCCTGGACTATCTCATAGTCCCAATCACATTTAGGTACAAGAGTCAAAGTAGTAATGGATCAAGATTTCACTCATACAGTCAAATATCCAATATTGTCCACTTAGGGCTGTCAGGGCTGTCGCGCGTAATCATTACACCCCTCCCCCATCACCCTTCACGGCTCTTATGGACTACAACTTAAACATGAATAATCCATTTCATCCATCTAGCATATAAGATACTCAAGCAGTAATGGAGCAATAATTGCATAATTACAATCACATGAACATATTGAGAGGTGCAACACAATCATGAATTCACACACATTCATTCCATAGATAATACAGACATCATATTGTAAACATACATGGAGGAAATCATACACATAAATAAGGTAGCCGAGATTCACATCTCAACCCTCATACAAGTACTCATAAGTAACAACTAGCACATTCAGACATTTTCACAAACACATAGAACACATACATCACCATACATGGTGAATGATGTTCACACATGTGTTAGGCCGAATCCTGTCACTAGGGAGTTGCCCCATATATCACGTGCATATATCCATGACGGGTGATCATGGCATGCATGAATACAGGTTCCATATCCGTTGGAACATTTTCATAAACATTTGGGCTACACATTTAACACATATAATATATTTTTGCCGTGACGTGATTTAGGGTAAGTCCTTTCGCTAAGGAGTTGTCACACATGTATTAAGCATATATTCATGACAATTAAACATGTTAAGCTTAAATCTAAATTTCATACGTATACGGTATTTTCTACAAATACGAAGAATACAGTATATTCAACATAGCTAACGTATAACTGAAAAATGAAACGGACAGCACCTTGTACATGTGCAATAGCATGTAGATCATGAATCTATCATTATCTGACATTGAAAGCGTTAAAAACCATAACCTATACACCTAAAGTCCGCACCTTTTGTTGTAGAATCGTAATAGACTCGATAGATTTGCTAAGCTTCCGTATACGGTAGTTTGGCAACCTATAAAATGGAATAGATTAGCTATTTCATCATTTGCAATGTTCATAACCTTAGATCAGATTAGGGTTAGGGTTTCTTACCTAGAAATGAAGCCGGAATCACCGAGAAAGCGATAAGAACGATGTGGTTAGGCACGGATAGCAGCAGGGTAGAGTATCTGGGAGATCCTCCCACTACTCTCACACTTTCTCTCTCTTTTCTCTCTTCTCTCTCCTAGGTTTTCTCAAATTCGTATGGAATGAGAGAGTGAGGGTTTAAGGTTCTTATATAGGTCCAAAACTCTCCAAAATAGACTCAGGGTCAAGTATGCTTGGGTTATGTCCAAAGCGGATGTGTTCCGTCTCAACGGAGCACTTCTGGCGGCCCCCCTTGAGCCAAAGGTCGGACTTAAGCTCACAGATATTGGATCTAGGTCGAGTCAAGTTTTCATTCCAGTCGGGTTTCCAGATCACGTGTGGCGGACGAGTTTCAATTCAACGGTCAGTGAAACTCGATCGGAGATTTCAAGTACACCGACACGTAGGGACAAATATCCCTGATCCAAGGGTGTAATCTGGTCTGATTTCGACGGTCTGGTTGCTTATAACTAATCCGCAAGCGACACGTGCCAGATTACTTAAATTTATATTTTATTGTAAGTAATTTCACATTTCTCACATTCCTCACTCTGGGCTCAAGCGAATAGCGCTGGGACATTATCTGGATTTGATTTCTGAGATGGTTGTCAAGCCCAGTAAGGCGGTCCATATTCTATAACTTTGTATTATTCGGACTTTCGATGTGTGGTCCAGATCTGATACGGAGTTTCGTGATGCTCCCGAGAGCAGCCGGGTAATGAGATTGATCCTAGATTTTAGGGTAACCTAGCGTCAATGATTCTACAAGTTTTGGGTCTTGCTGATCGTATTTAAAGTGATTGGTGCTAATTTCACAGGTACTCTAGTTTAACACTAGCTAATTCTCGCCTAATTTCTAAAGGATTTAGTCCTGAGTGATTTCTGCCTGAGGTGATACTCGGGCCTTTGGTAGTTTGTATAGAAGGAGATTCAAGTTATTAATACTCAACTGAAGCATGCCCTACTGACAACAGAAGAAGGTCGTAGGGCAGGAGAGGCTAATTTTCCAAATAGCTTATTCGTTTTGTGGGGTTCCATAAGGGTAATGGTTAAAAGCCCACTTTATTTCTATATTTACTAGTTACAGTAATTTATAGTTTAAGTATTGTTCTTCATCACCTAAACCTTAAGATTAGTGTCTAATGTAAAAGTACTTAGAAAGATTTAAAGAACAAGGTAATGAAAGGTGAGATTTTGAAGAAAATGGTTTGAAAAGGGATATGTAGACTATGAGATTGAGTTCTGACAAGTTAATAAGGCGTTAGGAGCGACCCATTGCCAAAGGACGTTTAATTCCAGGTTGGCAAAAATCTGGGATGTTACAAGAACGCATGGTCAACGGAGTGCAGCAGACAGTACAATAGTTTGTTGATCTGCTCACTTGTCGGTGCGACGACAAGGCACCATCTTCCTCGACTCCATAAGTACTGGTTTCTGGATGCTATCTCATACACTTCACTCTTATTTCGGCGTATGAACATTAGTATCTTTTTGGATGTTCTGCGCTTTCATAAGTGTATGTGATAACTTACTAACTTGCACAGTCTAAACAGTCTTTCTGTATGTGTGTTGCCCATGTATGGGTTAAAAACTGATGTTTGATTTTGGGTGCCCATGAGTGGGCTTGGTAGTTTTGTTGGGATAACTGTTAAGCTACTGCCAATCTGGGGCAGTATATGTTTTGGATATTTTGAATATGGTTGGGTATAATTCACATATTTAATGCCATTCTTATGATTTAAGATCCCCTGATTTATCTAGTGTCTGATATGGAATGCATGCGATGTTTTTTTTTTAAGGATTATGTTATCTGCTTATATCACTGCTCTATTTTGTCTGATATACATACATTATTTCTAAATATAATGTCTGATTAAACTCTGTTGATCATTATACATCTTTACTTTATATATGTATGTTCTCTGAATGGTGGTTCTCCAAAATACTTCAAACTTCAGTCAAAATCTACTCTTATAATATCCTTTGTCAATGACTGACAAAAGGGGGGAGAACGACTCAAACACCCCGACAGGAAATGTGTATTTGTCTATGTATGGTGTTGTAGGTATTAAGGGGAGCAGCTGCACCAAGATAGGGGAGCTTGCAGAAAGGGGGAGCAGCTTCTGAATGTGTTGTGTATATGACATTCTTAGAATTGTAAAATTATGTAAAGTGTATGTACACACAATTTAGGATGTCGGTATAGAAGCTGTTCTAGGGTGTTTTGGTATTTTGTCACATAATTGACAAAGGGGGAGATTGAAAGTACCCTAGTTTGTTAATTAGTGTGAGTATTGAGTCAGCTACTCTGTAGAGCCATATAGGAAGATCGATCAAAGCGTCTGCCTCAACCGGATGTGTGCACGAACTCACCACAGGTAAATCTAAGCCTTACATCCCATGTCCTAAAACACCAAGTATATAAAACCCTTAAAATTGGTTAGAACATCATAGGGTTTTTGGGTTAGAAAACTTTTTTACAAAATAAAAAAATCTCTAAGTTTTCTAGCTTTGTTGATTTTATCGAAATACATCTAGATATGATCGACCTGCGCTATCGATGTCCTCGATGACAAATCGATTTCATCGGAATGAGGACAAAAGTGTCAAACAACCACATATATCTCTGGACGAATTTATCGATGTATCGATATACCTATCGATATCATCGATATTTGAATCTCGAGTCCATCGACGGTGACTCGATAATATCGACAGGTAGATTTTCGGTTCCCCGATTTTTACTTAAGAATATCATATGTGCATTGATATATCGAAAGCCCCCTCGATACCATCGAAGTTCAAATGTCGATGATATCAAAAGGCTCTCGATAATATCGGTCTTGGGCACGAAGTTTTCCAGCAAAATATTTCAGGATTATTTATCTATGATCGAGGGTCACTCGATAGAATCGATATTCAAATATCGATATCGGTATGGTATCAATGGCATCGAACAGGGACAGAAACTGTCCAGCAAGCTTAAACGAAAATCCCTGGGATTTACCGACACCTCAACACATTTATCAATATCATCGACATTCAAATTCCGATGATCTCGAAGGTCCCTTGATCATTCTTGTAAACCTAAAATATTTCATAGCAAGTCTCTCTCATTTTCAAATGTCGAGGAATCAAACCTCGCATCGATGAAATCGGAGTTCGAAATTCGATAACATTGACACGTGTATCGATTCCCTCGACCAGTTGGCAATAGGTTTCAAAAGTGTATGACATTTGAGTTTGTGTCATCGAGCGGACCGTCGATAATATCGAGAGTATACGCTCGATGATATCGATCCCACTTGCTGATATCGAACTCTATCATAAATGTGACCGTTTTATATCCATTGGAACCTTTTGCCTATATAAAGAGGACTTGTCTATTATTGTTGGCAGAGAAAGAAGAGAGTGCTTTTGAGTGTTTAACCTTAGATCTTATACCCAAAGCCCTTTCTCTCAGGGAGTTCATCTTCCAATCCACCCTCATCATTGATATTCAATAGAGTGGATTGGGGAATGAACTTTCACATTTAAGGATCCTCCGGCTACTATCTTAATGGAAAATCATTAAGCTGGGATGCCTTGAATGTATAGATGATTGGAATCACTCTATCTCCTTTATAGGAAAATATTTTTAGAGTAGGATTCCATCATAACCTTGACCCAACCTGTCGCCATGCATTGGTATATCTTCTGAGTTGCGGTACAAGGAAGTAGAAGATTCTTCATCAACAAAAGAGGAGATCTTCGACAACAAGCTAAACGGGACTCATTTGCTTATCTGTAAGTTGTCAGAGTCCAGAGGACCCTTGTGATCATTCCTTTTTAGGATTGGGTCGAAGGTGTTCTCACCCTTGCAAGTCCTCTAGGAGGCCTCCGGCGGGAGTGTACGTAGTGGGTGCGTTGTGTTGAGCCTTGCTCTGTGGAGAGATTAACAATTAGGGTCTTGTGGAAGATCCTTGGCCAATGTGCTTAAAAGTGGATGTATTCTGTTGACCCTTGCTCATGAGAGCATAAAGAGTGAGATTCCTTGTGTGGATCGTTGGCCAGTGTGCCTAAAACTGGGTGCTATGTGTTGACCCTTGCTCAGGGAGTATAAACAGTCAGCCTAGGTGTAGGTTATAAAGGTTGAAGGTGAACCTAATTTAAAACTGAGGTGAACCGCTGTGAAACCTCCTTAGTGAAATTCGGTACACTCAAGGGTTGAGTGCGGTTACCGGGAGTGGAGTAGACAAGTAGTCGAACCATTATAAAAATGACTGTGTTTGAGATTGCTATTTATTTATTTGGGTGATTTCCTTCTATATTTTCATATCTGATTATCTGAGATCACACCTCTCACACACACACAGTCGTATCCATCATAAACTGGTTTGCATATTATTCATCTCTCAAATAGATTGTGATTGGATCCTCTACCGGGCTTGGAAGCCAGTAGAGTTATGTTTGAGTAATCCTAAGCTATGCTTATTGTTAGGATTAGTGTGATAGGATTTTAATTTGGCATAAATTTATTAAAAAGTCCTATTCACCCCCCTCTAGGACATATTGGTATATTTTTACTTCAACTAAAGCGGTCTTCACCGCTATTTCAGTAATAACTCAGTAAGATCGAGGTCGAATCCGCAGGGAATGGGGAACACAGTCTAGAACTAATCTAAATCTAACTTGGTTGTCTGGATTTTTAATTCAGCGAGATAAAAAGAGTTTTGAATATTAAAGATAAAAGACTAAGGATCGAGGAATCCACCTATAGCAATCTAATATTTAATCTACTTGATTTTATGATAACTCGATTGGAATCGAAGTCCTATCATATCCAATTGGATGATGGAGCATTTAAAACAGAATCCGAACTTTCATTGGATTAGTTCCCAAATATTCATCTATTCGTAATGATGGTAGGGAATTCAATCATCCACCATGCCATGGAGACGACGGTGAACAACGACTTATACACATCACAAATAAAAAAATAAAATTAAGAAGATATTCAAAGTTCTCACAACATATTTAATAAACCATAGAAAACTGAAAATATTCCTTAAATCAAACTAGAAATCAATGAAGTTGAACATAAACTTGAATCAAAGTATGATAATGTAACGACTCGAAAAATCCCGTACAAAGGCCCGAGTACCACCTCAGGCAGAAATCTCTCAGGACTAAATCCTTTAGAAATTGGACAAGGATTAACTAGTGTTAAACTAGATTACATACGAAATCTGCACTAATCACTTTAAATACGATCTGCAAGACCCAAAACTTGTGGAATCGTTGACGCTACATTACCCAAAAATCTAGGATCAATCTCATTACCCGGCTGCTCTCGGGAGCATCACAAAACTCCGTATCAGATCTGGACCGCACATCGAAAATCTGAATAATACGAGGTTATAGAATTAGGACCGCCTTGCTGGGCTTAACAACCATCTCGAAAGTTAAAATCAGATAGTGTCCAAGGGCTATTCGCTTGAGCCCGAAGTGAGGAGTGTGAGAAAACATGATTTTCTTTAGAAATTAAATCTAATTTAAGTAATCTGAGACTTGTCGCTTGCGGGCCAAATATAAGCAATCAGACCGTCAGAATCTGACCCAAATACACCCTCGGATCAGGAACATTTCCCATACATGTCCGTGTACTTGTAACCCTGATTGAGTTTCAATGACCGTTGAACTGAAATAGGTCCGCCACGTGTGATCTGGGAACCCGACTGGAACGAAAACTTAACTCGACCTAAATCTAAGGTCAGTGAGCTTAAGTCTGACCTTTGGCTGAAGGGGGGGCTCCAGAAGTCCTCCGTTGAGACAGAACAGTCCTCCTTTGGACATAACCTAAGTATACCATGGCCCTGGGTCTAATTTGGAGTGTTTTGAGCCTATATAAGGACCTTAAACCCTCTCTCGTTCAGCCCATACGAATTTGAGAGAAACCCTAGGAGAGAGAAGAGAGAAAAGAGGGAGAAAGTGTGAGAGAAGTGGGAGAATCTTCCTGCTATTCTACCCTGGTGCTAAACATGCTTAACCATCACTATCTAATCGCTTTTCCGGCGATTCTGGATTTGTTCTTAGGTAAGAAACCCTAACCTTAATCCGTTCTAGGTTATGATTGTTCCAAGTGATGAAATAGCTAACCTATTTCATTTTGTAGGTTGTCATTCCACCGTAGTCAAAGGCTTAACGATTCTATTGAGTTCTTTACGCTTCCACGGGGTAAGGTGCAGACTTTAGATGTATAGGTTTTGGTTTTCAAGGCTTTCAATGTCGGTAAATGATTTATTCTTGTTATGGGTGCTATTTCACATGCAAAATGCGTCGTCCGTTTCATGTTTCAGTTATATATGAACTATGTGTAATATAGTGTATTCTATGTATGTGTTGAAATATTTGAATATGTTTGGAATTTGGATTTGTGCTTAGCATGTTTATTTGTCGTGAATATATGCTCAATACATGTGCGACAACTCCTTAGCGAAAGGACTTGTCCTAAAATCAAGTCACGACAAATACACACTATATGTGATAAAGTGTGTAGCCCAAGTGTTTTTGGAAACACTTAAATGAATATGGAACCCGGATTCGTGCACGCCATGATCATCCGTCGTGGGTATATGCATGTGGTTTACGGGGCAACTCCCTAGTGAAAGGAGTTGACCTCATATATGTGTAAACCACATACATCATGTATGATGATGTATGTAGTCTAAGTGTTTGTAGAAATGTCTGAATGTGCTAAGTATTACTAATAGTAGTTTTGTATGAGGGCTGAGATATGAATCACGGTTACCTTAATTATGTATATGATTTCTTCCATGTACGATACATTATGATGTCTGTTTTATTCGTGTAATGAATGTGTGTGCAAATCATGTTTGTGTTACATTTCTCAACATGCTCACATGCTTGTATAAATTGAATTATTAGTTCATTACTGTTTTGACTGTCTCTTATGATTACCTGTTGGAATGAAGTGAAAGTGGGGGCTATGATATAATCCAGGCAATCAGTAACAGGCTTGCGTTCATGGCTGAGATTTATTCGCCACTTAAGATGGGTTTGACGAACCCGAGTCATACTAAAGTTGTCAGTAGTGGTTTAGCCACACGGAGTGTTTACGCACTTCATATCGTTCAACTCAACGTGCGCTTGTGCTAGTCGAGCTCGTCAAGTAACCCGATCTGCCGATGTATGTTCACCTTGGTACCTTGATCCGCTAAGACTCATGAGCCGGGCATGGTGGTATGGGACACCGTGGTCGAGCTATCGGCCTACGCTGGGGCAATGTGCCTCCCCGTAGTGACCAGTGAGCAACCCAGACTCGTGAGCCGAATACGGTGGTATGGGACAGTGTATTCGAGTTGTTGGCCTACACTGATTTGGTGATGAGGGAGTAGTATAACGATTGCGTGTAACAGCCCTGACAGCCCTTTGTCATGACCTCGAGCATACTTTAAATCTGCGGTGAGGCGATGAGTCTTCCCCTAGTAAACAAAGTATAAACTAGGCCTGTATTGATAAGGCGATGGGGGAGCGGTGCAACGAGTGCGTGCAACAGCCCTGACAGCCCTTTACAGCGACCTAGAACCGCATCATCGTATGAGATTATCTAGGACTGACGACCCTAGAATGGATCATTGTTTGGGAATGATATAAGGGAGGTACCTTAGTTTCCCAATACTGCTGTATGAAAAGGACTAATAACAACTCAGTAATCACGCTCATAACATAGCACTGCATGTGCCTAGCGTTGTGGAGCACTGAGGGATGAACGCATGCCGAGGACATAAGATGGTGTTGCACGAGGGAGCATTGGCGAGGGCATGCATCATGACTACATTTCATCCTTACATTAATAAGAGTGATTCGGATTGTTTGATTGAACTGCTTTATCATTACTACTTAACTGAATTGATAACATGTTAACCTATGCTTTATTGTTCCACTGAGTTAGCTACTCACTTCCACGTTACGGGACGGTGTTCTGGACACCCACCAGACTCTATCTTAGATGCAGGTATCGACGAGACGCAGGAGGCTGAGCCTGATTACTATGATGATCAGGATGAGTTCTCCCACATGGAGTTATCAGGCGGCTTTGCTTAGGCTATCCAGATTGACGGGGCTTCAGGGATTATCATTGTAGTTGGACTATTCTTTTGACATTTAGACTTTTGATTTAGTATATGTATATGGTGACTCAGTGGTGTATTCACTCTCTGGAGGCAGATCGAGATTGTTTTGTTTTTATATACACCTATATACATCTTTCAGTCATCCGCTTGCATTTTATAACTTGATATGGAGTATGAATTACTGTTTTGGTATAATCTCACTCATGATTAATGCACTAACACAGACAGCATTCAATCATGAGCATTTATGTTGCAAAAGTGATGTTTTAGAACTCGGGTGTTGAGTTGCTACTAGACCCCCGATTTACAGGGCATTACAAGTTGGTATCAGAGCATGATTTGGGATTAAACTGGACCTGGGTTATGGTCACACGACGTATGCTGACGTATTTCGACATAGGAGGGTACGCGAAAATGTAGAAACAGTCGTAGGTGTCCCAGTTTCACCAATCGGCGAAGTTCACTGAAATTGGTCTTTTTGTTTGAGTCTGTACTCAACCGTGATCACACGAGTCGACCCCAAAAAACTTCTAGACAGTCAAACAACGGGTTTAGATCACACCTCACCCCATCCTAGCCGTCAAAAGTCGATAAATACAAGTATGTATCAGAAACTTCCCAAAATGACCCGAAATGACTCAAAACGGAGTCGTGGGCCTACCCACGCTAATCCAGAGGGACCCAGGGTGGGACCCAGACCTTTTTGGGGCCTAGGGGACAGGAGGTCCTCGCTCAAATGGCGAGGCCTCGCCAGTTTGTCCAGAGAGTGGCAAGGCCTCGCCGGTCAACGGGCTCGGCCGGGCTGGCCGCTCGGGCCGATCGTCTTTGGGGCCTAAGGTGGCCCACTGATACATGGGTCGCCCCTCCTTCACAAAACACACCCCCAAGCTCTCCCTTTCCTTCAAAGTTGTTATTTTCTCTCTCAAACATCCCCTCCAATCGCCCATTCTATCATTTCCTGTCACAATCCACACACCTCCATCGTTTACAGCAATACCTACTCCCCTACCCTCTCCATTTTCTTTCATTTGAGCTCCTACACCCTCCATTTGAAGCTCAAATTCGTGTAAGCTCTCAACCCATCCCATCTCTTCATTTTCTTTCTTCAATCCCTGTCATTTGGGCCTTTACAACCTCTGTTGAGGCTCAAATCCGTGGAGAACCAAAAGCTCCAGCCCCTATTTCCCCTTATCTTCACTTTTCATGGCCTTCTTTGAGTTCATTGCGGCCATTTTCTCAATTTTCACCGTCCTTTCTCTCATGGGAAAGAGAAAGGGGGGCCGTGGATGAGGCCGGGCCTAGTCGTCCTACGTGTTCAAGGAGGCCGAGAGGTGCCGCCGCGAACACAAGCGCCAATCGGGAGTTTCAGACGAAGCGGGATCTTGATCCCCAGGTTCCTGCTGAAAGGGCTCTGTTGGCGGAGTTGTCTCATGGAGTTTATGAGGGCCGTAGGGTCCTTTTTGAAGCTCGGGTGGATGGGCGGCTCTTTGGAGAATATTTGTTGTTCGAGTTCCTGAAAGGGGCCCATTGGGGTCCACTATTTAATGCCGGGTATCGCGCCAATGCGAGCATTGTCCGAGCTTTCTATGCCAACATTCACGAGCCTACGCTTGAACCCTTACAGTTCCAGATCCCATGTGGAAGGGATCAGTTGGCCACAGTTGATGTCAGATTGATATCTCCGCTTCTGAATGTGCCCCTTGGCGAGATGCATGCTAGCGAGCTGAATCTGAGGAGTGCACGTGAAAGGGATCCCCGCACACATTTCCTTTGTGGCCGACTGGTCCAGTGGAAGCCGAACAATAGCCTTCTAGCGACCAATATGTCTAACGACTTCCGTTTGCTCCATCATATCTTCACGTTCAACGTCTACCCTAGGTGGAGCAATCGCAGTGAGTGTACGCGCCTCATGGTAGATTTCCTGTATCAAGTGGGGCAGAGAGCGAACCTGTGCGTGCCTACATTCGTGTTGCTACAGATAATTAATACTGCACGCTCTGCTAGAAGGACTGATTCGCTCCCCTTCGGCCGACTCATATGCAAGATTGCATGTGAGTTTGGCTATAGTCTTGGGGCAGAGATGCCGGTGCCGGTTCATCGCATCGACGAGACTACCCTCAACCAGATGGAGATCGGGCCATGGCAACCCCAGGCTCGACTTGAGGAGAGCGATGATGAGGCGGAGAGCGAGGAAGAAGAGGGTGGAGCTGAGATGGAAGAAGAAGTGGAACAGGAAGAGGAACCGGAGGCCCATGATACGGAGGAGAGCTCCCCTCCTACACCTCCAGAGCAGGCCGCTGATCAGGATGCTAGGGATGCTCGTATAGCCCGACTTGAGGTGGGTCAGGCGGTCCTGCGACAGGACATTATGGATCTTCGGGGCCTCGTGAAGCACAAGTTCAAGAAAGTGACTCGCGCATTTAAAACTATCATGTGCTACGTGAAGGATAAGGGTGCCCCTTCTCCATCGCCAGACTCGGATGCTTAGTCATCCATACTGTCGTCTCGTAGTTGTTTGGTTATCGCTTTAGGCGGTTTATGTTTTCATGTTGATGGGTGTAGTAGTTAGTAGTATGTTTAAAGTGTTTGAAGCTTTGGTTGTAATTAGCTCACATGCATCTTCTGTCATGAGTCATGTAACTTTGTATTCCATGTATTGTGACGATTTTGGGTTAAATGAAATGCATGAAGCTCCTTTTGTTATTGAATGTGTAGAATGCTTGACAAGTTGGAGTTATACTTGGCAATTTTGAACTCCTTCCACCCCTCCACCATTACTCCTCTAAACCCATCTCTTACTCCTCTTGGCCTCACCATTTCACACCCATAGGAGCACAAAACCCAACTTTTATGTCTCATAACCCTCCAAATCCACAAATCCCATCTCACACTTTCCAACACAAGGCTAATTTTCCAAAGCCTATGAAGTTGATTTAAATCCCATCACACCCTCCTTCTAAAATGTCATGCCCAATCCCGAAGTGGGATTAGCAATACAATCCATTTAATATAACTTAATACCATTGGCCAAACAGGTCCCTTAGAGTCTTGGGACCTAAAGTTGGTACTCGTAGATTTTAAAGGATTTGACAATGTAAGCAATTTAATAAATTAATAATGTGAACCCTAGGACCTTTTTAGCTAGTATGAGCATGTGTGTAGTGTTAGAGAGTAGTTAAATTCTAGTTCGGGAAACTTAATTCCAATACAATGTTTGACCCTAACCGATAAACAATTTCTTGTATTAGAAAGGGTATGAGATCATCTAGCATGTAAGCATAGATTTTGGATTACAACTAGTGGTTGGTTATACTAAGGAATGTAAAACACTGTTATACTAAGACAATTGAAAGATAGACTTAGTTAGTTGGCTTGATTAGGTTGGAGTGAAAGCTCATTCTTTTGTTGAATCCCCTTAATACTTATCGGCTTCTTTAGTAACTCTTAGGAAGCTCGTTTAACGTAGAAACTTTTCACGCTCAGAGAAAACTTATATATCCCTTGGATTTAATGTTAGGTCAAAGAAATACACCCCTTAGACTTGCCCTCCCCAAAGACTTATTACAAACGGGAACACGGAATAAAGAACTATATATAAGCGAGGTATTCGCGGTTTGAATTGAACTCTCAATCCTGGTAGTTCCCAAATGAACTCTATGCTCTGATCAAGCAAAAGGTTGGGATCAACTAGGATCAAGAACTAATACGACCAATTTTCTGTCCTCACGAGGCAGAGGGTTTGTGTATCCGGCTCAGACCCACTACATAACTTTCCTTCTGTGTTGGCCCGATCACTTACAACCAAAAGTGTAGTACATCATCTTTTGAGAAGTGTTAAGAACCTATAGCCAATAAAGATTTTTGTTTTAGACCCAAGAAATGTCTCAAGGGGCAACAGACAGGTAGGAGTTAAGTCCTGAGTGATAGACCATTCTGACATCCATATTGTGCAAATGAACTTAGAAAGATAGTCTGTCGTACAAATAATGTATAAATTATATTACGATATTGAACTAGACATGATTAACGAAAGTAGGTCGGGACTGTGATAAAAGTCTTTCCCGGATATAGTTAGGCACCTTACCATAAACACATGCTCGTCCTTGAAACAATCACAGCACCCATCATTTTAGCTCCTTCCTATAACCATATATACCAATGCCATAGCACACATCACCAATAGAAGGAAAACTGACATATTGAGAGATCGTTTCCCATTTCCTGCCAAGGATAGGTCTAAATATCACCTCGTTCTGACATACGGAGCGAGACATAGATCCTTGAGCCTTAGGAAATTAAGTTTTTAAGGGGGGTAGAAAGGTTATGAATTCGGTCTAGTTGGTAGGCATACTCGTCTACCCACTCATAGGCGTAGCGGAAGCGTGGTTGGCTCTTGCCCCACTTGCCCAAGATCGAAGGAAATTGATCCAGGTTAGATGAAAGGATAAGTCACTAAATGGTAACTAGATAGGAGCTGAACCTTCGTATTAAAGAATAGGTTTAACAATAGTTACGAGTTAAGTCATAACAAACAAGGTTAGTGTATTCACAAATGTTGATAGAATCCTTAGCCAATTCTATACTATAGGAAACCTCTTCTGGATGATCTATTAAGATATTGATTCACCTTTCCCTTGGTCATAGATCATAATGAGGACTCCGAGTGGAAAGTGGGCACAGATGGGGGCCTACGATACCGTGGCCGCCTATGCGTCGCAGACATTCCTGACTTGAGACAGGAGGTTCTCGAGGCTGCCCACAGATCAAAACTTGTGATGCATTCTGGTAGCATAAATATGTATCAGGACTTGAAGCGGACGTATTGGTGGGACAATATGAAGGTTAAGGTTGAACATCGCCGAGTATGCTTCCCGTTGTCTCACGTGTCAGCAGGTTGAGGCTGAACATCGCCAACCTCCTGCACTACTTCAGTCCATGCCCATAGCTGAATGGAAGTGGGACTTCATCTCTATGGACTTCATCTCGGGGCTACCGAAGACGAGAAAGGGTTATGACTCTATTTAGGTGATCGTGGACCGGTTGACCAAATCGGCTCATTTTCTCCCTATCAGAGTGACGAACTCTGCAGACGGCTTGGCTAAGTTGTACATCAAAGAAATAGTGCGTCTGAATGGAGTTCCCTTGAAGATCATGTCGGACCGCGACACGCGATTCACGTCTATCTTCTGGACTCGTATTCAGGAAGCGATGGGTGTGAAGTTGAAGTTCAGTACCGTGTTTCACCCTCAGACCGACGATCAGATAGAGTGGGTGAATCAAATTTTAGAAGATAGCTGCGGGCTTGTGTTTTGGACTTCAAGGACAGTTGGGATGACTGCCTCCCGTACGCAGAGTTCGCCTACAACAACAGTTTTCAGGCAAGTATTGGCATGGCTCCTTACGAGGCCTTGTATGGGCGCCCTTGCAGAGCACTGCATTGCTGGGTAGAGGTTGGCGAGTGCAGTTTGGTTGGCCCAGAATTAGTATAAGCAACCTCAAAGAAGATCGACATTATCAGGCGTCGACTCCTGATGGCCCAGAGCAGACAGAAGAGTTATGCCGATACGAGGCGGCGACCACTTGAGTTTGAGGTTGGAGACCATGTGTTCCTCAGAGTTTTCCCTATGAAGGGAGTCCTTCGGTTTGGGTAGAAGGGGAAGCTTACGCCGTGGTTCATTGGCCCATTTTAGATACTTGATTGAGTGGGAGCGGTGACATATCATCTCGCTTTGCCCACACCACTCGCGAGTGTGCACAACGTATTTCATGTATCTATGCTGAAGAAATACATCCTTGATCCTTCACACACATTCATTGCGAGCAGGTGCAGTTAAACGATGATGCTACATAAGT
Source organism: Magnolia officinalis (assembly GCA_021015155.1). Lineage (NCBI taxonomy): Eukaryota > Viridiplantae > Streptophyta > Magnoliopsida > Magnoliales > Magnoliaceae > Magnolia > Magnolia officinalis. The sequence continues at coordinate 41,996,958 of JAJHSJ010000003.1, forward strand.
ACTGCGTCTGATGCGTATCCTAGATAGGAAGAAGCAGGTGTTGCGCAGTAAGGTGATTCCACTCGTGAAGGTACTGTAAACGCATCATACAGAGGAGGAAGCTACTTGGGAGACAGAAGCTGAGGTCAGAAAGAACTACCTTCAGCTTCTCGAGGAGTACAAAAATGTACTAATTTCAAGGATGAATTTTTCTTTAAGGGGGGTAGATTGTAACGACTCGAAAAATCCCGTACAAAGGCCCGAGTACCACCTCAGGCAGAAATCTCTCAGGACCAAATCCTTTAGAAATTAGACGAGGATTAACTAGTGTTAAACTAGATTACATACAAAATCCGCACTAATCACTTTAAATACGATCTGCAAGACCTAAAACTTGTGGAATCGTTGACGTTACATTACCCAAAAATCTAGGATCAATCTCATTACCCGGCTGCTCTCGGGAGCATCACGAAACTCCGTATCAGATCTGGACCACACATCGAAAGTCCGAATAATACGAGGTTATAAAATTAGGACCGCCTTGCTGGGCTTAACAACCATCTCAGAAGTCAAAACCAGATAGTGTCCCAAGGCTATTCTCTTGAGCCCGGAGCGAGGAGTGTGAGAAAACATGGTTTTCTTTAGAAATTAAATCTAATTTTATTAATCTGAGACTTGTCGCTTGCGGGCCAAATATAAGCAATCAGACCGTCAGAATCTGACCCAAATACACCCTTGGATCAGGGAACATTTCCCATACATGTCCGTGTACTTGTAACTCTGATTGAGTTTCAGTGACCGTTGAACTGAAACTGGTCCGCCACGTGTGATCTGGGAACCCGACTGGAATGAAAACTTAACTCGACCTAGATCCAAGGTCAGTGAGCTTAAGTCTGACCTTTGGCTCAAGGGGGGGCTCCAGAAGTCCTCCGTTGAGACGGAACAGTCCTCCTTTAGACATAACCTAAGTATACCATGGCCCTAGGTCTAGTTTAGAGTGTTTTGAGCCTATATAAGGACCTTAAACCCTCTCTCATTCAGCCCATACGAATTTGAGAGAAACCCTAGGAGAGAGAAGAGAGAAAAGAGGGAGAAAGTGTGAGAGAAGTGGGAGAATCTTTCTGTTATTCTACCCTGGGGCTAAACGTGCTTAACCTCACTATCTAATCGCTTTTCCGGTGATTCCGGCTTCGTTCGTAGGTAAGAAACTCTAACCCTAATCCGTTCTAGGGTTATGATTGTTACAAGTGATAAAATAGCTAACCTATTTTATTTTGTAGGTTGCCATTCCACCTAGTCAAAGGCTTAACGATTCTATCGAGTTCTTTACGCTTCTACGGCATAAGGTGCGGACTTTAGACGTATAGGTATGGTTTTCAAGGTTTTCAATGTCGGTTAATGATTTATTTATGTTATGGGTGCTATTTCACATGCAAAATGCATCTTCCGTTTCATGTTTCAGTTGTATATGAACTATGTGTAATATAGTGTATTCTATGTATGTGTTGAAATATTTGAATACGTTTGGAATTTGGATTTGTGCTTAATATGTTTATTTGTCGTGAATATATGCTCAATCAATGTGCGATAACTCCTTAACGAAAGGACTTGCCCTAAAATCACGTCACGGCAAATACGCACTATATGTGATAAAGTGTGTAGCCCAAGTGTTTGTGGAAATGCTTAAATGAATATGGAACCCGGATTCGTGCACGCCATGATCATCCGTCATTGGTATATGCATGTGGTTTACGGGGCAACTCCCTAGTGAAAGGAGTTGACCTCATATATGTGTAAACCACATACATCATGTATGATGATGTATGTAGTCTAAGTGTTTGTAGAAATGTCTGAATGTGCTAAGTATTACTACTAATAGTTTTGTATGAGGGCTGAGATATGAATCTCGGTTACCATAATTATGTATATGATTTCTTCCATGTACGATACATTATGATGTCTGTTTTATTCGTGTAATGAATGTGTGTGCAAATCATGTTTGTGTTACATTTCTCAACATGCTCACATGCTTGTACTAATTGAATTATTAGTTCATTACTGTTTTGACTGTCTCTTATGATTACCTGTTGGAATGAAGTGAAAGTGGCGGCTATGATATAGTCCAGGAAATCGGTAACAGGCTTGAGTTCGTGGCTGAGATTTATTCACCACTTAAGATGGGTTTGACGAACCCGAGTCGTACTAAAGTTGTCGGCAGTGGTTAGGCCACACGGAGCGTTTGCGCACTTCATGTCATTCAACTCAACGTGTGCTCGTGCTAGTCGAGCTCGTTAAGTAACCTGATTTGCCGATGTATGTTCACCATGTATGGGCGCCTCTGTTTGAACCTAAGGTACCCAACTCACTAGTGAATCCCGCTTAACCTTGTTACCTTGATCCGCTAAGACTCATGAGTCGGGCATGGTGGTATGGGACACCGTGGTCGAGCTGTAGGCCTACGCTGGGGCAATGTGCCTCCCCATAGTGACCAGTGAGCAATCCAGACTCGTGAACCGAATACGGTGGTATGTGACACTGTATTTGAGCTATCGGCTTACACTGATTTTGTGATGGGGGAGTGGTGTAATGATTGCGTGTAACAGTCCTAGTAGCCCTTTGTAGTGATCTCGAGCATACTTTAAATCTACGGTGAGGTGACGAGTCTTCTCGTAGTAAACAGAGTATAAACTAGGCCTGTATTGATAAGGCGATGGGGGAGCGGTGCAACGAGTGCGTGCAACAGCCCTGACAGCCCTTTACAGCGACCTAGAACCGCATCATCGTATGAGATTATCTAGGACTGACGACCCTAGAATGGATCATTGTTTGGGAATGATATAAGAGAGGTACCTTAGTTTCCCAATACTGCTGTATGAAAAGGACTAATAACAACTCGGTAATCACGCTCATAACATAGCACTGCATGTGCCTGGCGTTGTGGAGCACTAAGGGATGAACGCATGCTGCGGACGTAAGATGGTGTCGCACGAGGGAGCATTGGCGAGGGCATGCATCATGACTACATTTCATCCTTGCATTAATAAGAGTGATTAGGATTGTTTGACTGAACTGCTTTATCATTACTGCTTGACTGAATTGTTAACATGTTAACCTATGCTTTATTGTTCCACTGAGTTAACTACTCACTCTTACATTACGGGACGGTATTCTGGACACCCACCAGACTCTGTCTTAGATGCAGGTATCGACGAGACGCAGGAGGCTGAGCCTGATTACTATGATGATCAGGATGAGTTCTCCTACATGCAGTTATCCGGCGGCTTTGCTTAGGCTATCCGGATTGACGGGGCTTTAGGGATTATCATTGTAGTTGGACTATTCTTTTGACATTTAGAGTTTTGATTTAGTATATGTATATGGTGACTCAGCAGTGTATTCACACTCTGGAGGCAGATCGAGATTGTTTTGTTTTTATATACACCTATATACATCTTTCAGTCATCCGCTTGTATTTTATAACCTGATCTGGAGTATGAATTACGTTTTTAGTATAATCTCACTCATGATTAATGCACTAACATAGACAACATTCAATCATAAGAATTTATGTTGTAAAAGTGATGTTTTGGAACTCGGGTGTTGAGTTACTACTCGACCCCCGATTTTCAGGGCGTTACAGATAAACATCAAAATAAACTATAGGTTTCGTCCCTTAGCCTTAGCCAAGAGATTAACCTAACATGACTAATATCTTAGAAGAAAAATAAAAAGATCACCTGGAACCCGTGAAGAAATCGAAGTGGAAGAACGTTGTCGGCGCTCCACCTAGGCCTTCTCTCCCTTTCCATTCACTAGAAGATTATTTAGAATAGCCTAGGGACTCCTTTAAATAGTTTTGAAACACCAACTTTCACACCGCCTTGAAAAAGTTCGCAAACCCCCTCAAATTTACTTTGCGCATCTTCGATGGAAAACTTTAATGCCATCGAACACACTTTGATTGCACCTTCAATAACATCGAACTGTCTTCAATTCCATCAAAATTTGTCCATGTTGAGTGTCAAATATTGAATATTTTCCCCCATTTATATCTTAGTTTTACAAACATGATAAGGCTTAATGGTATATTTTATACATGTTTGTGTTGCAAGGTGAGTTTAAGAGCTTGGATTGAAAAGAATGCGAAAAGCATGGATTTAAGGCTCAAGAATTGCCAAGGCAAATAATGGATCTTTGGAGACTAAGATTGAAGATTTCAAGACCCCAAGATCCAAACAAACTAAGTGAAGAAGGAAGGAAGTTCATAGTGCAAAGTGCAGAATCCACAAAATTTGTGTCATCGACCACCTATCGATGACATCAAAGCCATTGTTCAATGACATTGACCATAGTTCAATGACAACGAAGAATTACATGAAAATCAAGTTTCATCGCTGGACGAATTGGATACATTTCTTGATGGATCGAAGACTTGTTCGATGACTCAAAAACTTGCTCGATGACATCGAAAACCTTTCGATGACATCGATCTTTTTGCAGAATTTTGGAGAAAGTCGCTGGATTGTTCTGGACACATTCTCGATGGATTGAGCACCCTTCGATGCAATTGAAGGTCTGCTCGATGACATCGAAGGAAGGTTCGATGGCAAATGACTTACGTAGTGTGTAAAAGCGCGACTTCCGGAAATCAACTTACGTTCAATGACATCGAAGGCATTACGCAGAACTTATGTGGACTGCGTAAATTGAGGCAGTTTTGCGATCTTGCGTGAACAAGGCTATAATATGGGTTTCCTAGGCACTTTTTAGGATATCTAGGGTTTGAAGGAGCTAGCCAAAGGATAGAGGAGCCTCCCAAGAGCTTTTCTTCTTTCATAGTTTGTTTTTAATGCTTTCTTTTAGGGTTTTGATTCCAATCATGTCTATGGTTGGCCAAATTCCTTAGCTAAGGCTAAGGGGTGAAGCTTGTAGTGTGTTCGGATGTTTTTCTTACTCTGATTATTGTTCTTGTTGAACCTCATTGACTTCTAGTTATTTATTAAGGAATATTTTCATTTTTTAATAGTTTCTTGTGAGTCAAATTACAATAGATCTGCGATAGCTTTGAATATCTTATTTTCCTATTTTGAGATTGTGATATTAGTATATCTTGTTGTCCACCATCATCTCCTAGGCATGGTTGGGTGATGAAATCCCTTCCAATCATCGCAATCCTCTCTTATACATGGCTACATCTATGAAAAGTTTAGAGATTTGATTATCTCATCTTCCAATTGGATAGGTGTAAGTGCTAAGTTGTAAATCTAGCACCCTGAGTTGTCAAATTTTGTTGTGTCAAAACACTTCAGTATGGTTGACTTGTTTTGATAGATGGAAAGTTCACTTTCAAGTTCAAATTGATGGAAAGTTCACGTTCATTTGAAGATGAGCGTGGTGTTTTCTACATCGATGTTATATGTGCTACAAGTACGCATGTTCAACTACAAGAATAAGTAGAAGATCATCAAGTCGAGGTATTCTGTAACATCCCGGATTTTTGCCAACCTGGAATTAGACGTCCTTAGGAAATGGGTCGATCCTAACACCTTATTAACTTGTCAGAACTCAATCCCAAAGTCTAAAACCGCTTTTGAACCATTTCCTTCACAAATCCCACCTTTCACCACCTTGTTCTTTCAATTTTTCTAAGTACTTTCACCTTAGACACGTCTTAAACTAGCTAAGTATTAATAACTTGGATCACTTTATATACAAACTACAAAGGACTAGGTACCACCTCAGATAAAAATCATACAGGACTAAATCCTTTAGAAATTCGGCGAGAATTAGCCAGTTTTAAACTAGAGTACCTGTAAAATTAGCACCAATCACTTTAAATACGATCTGCAAGACTCAAAACTTGTAGAATCATTGACGCTAGGTTACCCTAAAATCTCAGACCAATCTCATTACCTAGTTGCTCTTGGGAGCACATTGAAACTCCGTATCAGATCTGGACCGCACGTCGGAAGTCTGAGTAATGCGAAGTTATAGAATTAGGACCGCCTTGCTGGGTTGACAACCATCTCGGAAATCAAATCCAGATAGTGTCTCAGTGTTTTTCGCTTGAGCCCGAAGCGAGGAGTGTGAGAAAGGTGAAATTAATTAAAAAAATATATAAATTTAAGAAATCTGGCACGTTTCGCTTGCGGATCAGTTATAAGGATCCCGACCGTCAGAATCAGGCCAGATTACACCCTCGGATCAGGGATATTTCCCCAAACATATCCATGTACTCGGAATCTCGATCGAGATTCACTGACCGTTGAACTGAAACTGGTCCGCCATTTGCGATCTGGAATCCCAACTGAAATGAAAACTTAGCCATACCTAGATCCAGTGTTAGTGAGCTTAACTCCAACCGCACACAGAAAAGGGGCCGCCAAAAGTTCTCCGTTGAGACGGAACGGACCGTATTTGGACATAACCTAAGTATACTTTATTCCTGAGTCTAGTTTGTTGAGTTTTGGGCCTATATAAGGACCTTAAACTCTCTCATTTCCAGCCCATACGAATTTGAGAAAACCCTAGGAGAGAAAGAGAGAAAAGAGAGAGAAAGTGTGAGAGTTGTGGGAGGTTTCTTCCTGCCCTTTTTCCCTGCCGCTACACGAGCTTAACCACTTCCTTCTAATCTCTTTCCCGGCGATTCCGGCGTCATTTCTAGGTAAGAAACCCTAACCCTAATCTGATCTAGGGTTGTAAACATTGCAAATGATGAAATAGCTAATCTATCTCATTCTCTATGTCGCCAAATCATTGTAGGCTAAAGCCTAGCAAATCTATCGAGTTTACTACGCTCCTATGGCATAAGGTGCGGACTTTAGGCATATAGGTTATGGTTTTCAACGCTTTCAATATCATATAATGATAGATTCATGATTTGCATGCAATTGTACATGCACAAAGTGCCGTCTGTTTTCCGTTTCGATTAAATACGAAGAATATGAAATTTTGTGTATTCTAGGTATTTGTAGAAAATACCGTATCTATATAAATTTTGCTGATATGATTGTTATGGGTATTTGCCGTGTATATATGGTAGTTATGGATGTACGACCTGTTTGGCGAAAGGATTCGCCCTAGTACACATTTTGGCCAACATAGCTTATGTAGGCTAATGTGTGTAGTCTAAGTGTTTGTTGAAATGACTAAATAAATATGGATTTATGATTTATGCTTGTCATATGTATTGAATGTAAGAGCATGATTGTTGTGTATGAGACAACTCCTCGATATAAGGATTTGTCATATTCTATGTTGAATTCAACATACGTCATGTATGTTGAAGAGGTGTAGTATAAGTGTTTGATAAAATGCCTATGTGAGAAATTGTGTGATGAACTAAATTTAATAGTGGTGTTGAGATAAGATTCTAAACTACCTTAGTGATGTGTATGATTTCCTTCATGTAAGTTGTTTAGTTTAATCACTTATTAGTTTATAAAACGTATGCATTTGGATTTCCTGTTTGCATTGTGTTTTATAACATGTTTGTTAATATGTTTGAAACGCCACATGTTTAAGTTGTATTCCATAAAAGCCGTGAAGGGTGATGGGAGAGTGGTGTAACGATTCTGTACAACAGCCCTGGCAGCCCTAAGCGGATAATATCAGACTTTGATTGTATGATTTGAATCTTGATCCATTACTGCTTTAGCTATCTACAATTGAATGTGATTGGGGCTATGTTATAGTCCAGACAATCGGTAATAGATTTGAGCTCGCGGTTGGCCTTTATTGGCCATGCAAGACGTGTTTGACGAACCCGAGTCGTGCGTTATTTATCGGCAGTGGTTAGGCCACACGAAGTGCTTATGCACTTCATGTTGTACAACTCAACGGGCGCTCGTGCTAGTCGAGTTCGTCAAGTAACCCGATCTGTCTAATGTATGTTTACTATGTTTGGACGCTACTGCTTGAACCTAGGGTATCAAACTTACCAGTAAAATCCCGTTAACCATGGTTCCTCGATTCGCTAAGACTCATGAGCCAGGCATGGTGGTATGGGACACCGTCGTCGAGCTGTCGGCCTACGCTGGGGTTTCGTGGTGTTGCAAGTGCGTCAGCCCGAGCCTCCCCTTAGTGTCCATTGAGCAACCAGACTCGTGAGCCGAATACGGTGGTATAGGATACTGTATTCGAGATGTCGGCCTACACTGATTAGTGACGAGCCCTTTGTAGTGACCTCGATCATACTCTGAATTTGCGATGAGGCGATGAGTTTTACCGCGGTGAATAGAGTATGAACTAGGCCTGTATCAATTAGTGATGAACCGTTAAAAAGGTGATGGGGGAGTGGTGTAACGATTGCGTGTAACAGCCATGACAGCCTTTGCAACGCCCTAGAACCACACTATCGTATGAGATTATCTAGGTTTGACGACCCTAGAATGAATCATGTTTGGGAATAATATAAGGGAGGTATCTTAGTTTCCCAATCCTGCTATTTGAAATGGACTAACAACTCGGTAATCATGCTCATCATCACACTGCATGTGCCTGAAATATGTGGAGCACTGAGGAATGAAAGCATGTCGTGGACGTAAGATGGTGCCGCATGAGGGAGTATGTTGGTGAGGGCATGCATCATGACTGCATTCCATACTTTCATTAACAAGAGTATTTAGAATTGTTTGATTGTACTACTTTATCATTACTGCTTGACTGAATTGATAACATGTTAACCTATGCTTTATTGTTCCACTGAGTTGATCACTCACTCCCACGTTACGGGACAGTGTTGTACACACCAACCAGACCCTATTGTAACTGCAGGTGATGGCGATGCTTATGAGGCAGAGCCGGACTTTTGCGACGACGAGGATGCCTTTTTGTATATGTCATATTCTGGCGGCTTCATGTGAGTCGTGTCTTGATCGACGGGGTTACAGGGATGTTGACTAGATGACACTACACCTTTAGTATATTTTGAAATTGTACTTGTAATTATTTAACCTGGTAACGTTATCACACTCTGGAGACTCACCACAGTTTATATATTTTATTTATCTATCACAGTCCTCCGCTTGCTATCTCACTTGTCTCTGGAGTATGATATGCTGTTTTGGCTTAATCTCACTCATGTTCACTACACTAATACAGACAACATTCAATCATCATTCATTTTGTTACATAAGTGATGCGTTGGAACTTGGGAGTTGAGTTTATGCTCGACTCCCGATTTTCAGGGAGTTACATATTCAAGCTCAAGTGCATCATTACTTCAATCTTCGAGCTTAAAGTTCAAGCTTATGTTAAAGCTCAAGATCAAGTCTCAAATTCAAGCTCAAGTACACTACTTCAAGCTAAAGTCACAAGAACAAGCTCAAGTACATTTGCTCAAGTCTCAAGACACAAGTTCGAGACAAGTTCAACTGTACGAGGTCAAGCTTCATATGCTTCAAAGTGACCTATTTATCGAAGTGACCAATGGTTCAATTTCAATACTCACATTTAAGGTATACATGACCATAGAAAGACCTTAGGATTAGGTCATTAACATTGTATATTTAATTTGGGTCATTATACTTAATTTAGGCTTTGCTACGACTAGTCCTAGTCTTGGTTTGACTAGTCCAGAACTGGCTTGACCAGTCCAGGGTTTTTCTTGACCAGTCCAGATTTAAATTCAAAATTTTAAAATTTTTTGGTAGGTCCTCGTCCAGTCAAATACCCTGATCGACTGGTCGTGGAGATTGGTTTGACCAGTCGAGTGTGGCTCGACTCGAAATCTAACAACGCGATTTTTATTCACTCAACCAGTCGAGCGCTGTGCTCGACCAGTCAAGGTTCTGTTTTATCTAATCGCGCTAGAAAATTTGAAATTTCGTTCGGCTAGGACCAGTCGAGCTGAACCCAAGACCAATCGAGTGAACCAAATTGCAGCCTATAAATAGTAGACATTTCTCAGAATTTTTCATTCATTCTAAGCCAATTCAAGCCACCACTCTGAGAGATAAATCCCCACTATTATGAAGCTATTGTGAGGTATTTAAAATTTATTTTAATAGGTTTTTAGTTATTTAATTTCTTGATCTCTTGATTCCATTTTATTTGATTTAAAAAGAGATTTTGATTTAACCTTTTGTGAGATCCAAGAAATTGAATCCAAGTAGCCTAAGGTTGGATTTAATTTAAAATTCATTTAGATGTAGAACCCCTTCATTTGTGAGATTGAACTTTAAACATCTTCATCTACAAAGAAGCAGTTCTACTGGCTACATTAAAGAACATTCTTCAGATAAGTATTATATTTTAATTTTCTGTATTTTTCGTATGTGAGATTCAGCCAGGAAAATCTCTATTTGTGGTTTTGACTGAGATCAGCCAGGAGAATCTCAACATGGGGTTTTTGACTATGTAAGCCCATTGAAAAACACATCTGTAAAGGTATTAAGGTGAACCTTAGAAAACCTTCTTTCTTAGTGAAAGCCAATATCCCGTGAGTGTGGATATTGGGAGTGGAGTAGTTGTGTGACTGTTTGCGAACAGTTGGTGTACACACATGAACCACTATAATTCTTGAAGTTGTGGTGGATGATTGTATTTGATTATGTGTGTGAATGCTGTAATCTATTTTATGCTTTTATGGTGAATGTCGTAATAGATAGGTTTATTTCTTTTACCTCTGTTTCAGTTTGAGTTTTTTATACTCAGAAAAGTTCTAAAAATCAGGTTGTCCTACCATAAGCCATTAGTTTTTGGTGTAAGGTTGTCCTTAGAACAACGTTTGTATCAACCTCTCAATACTTGTGCATTTGAGGTTGCTTTTAATTTCTGTTATCTGTGTTATCTTTCGTTATCTTTCCATATTTTATTTTTATTTGGCATAGTCCTATTCACCCCCCCCCCCTCCCGAACTTGGAGCTCGCTCTTTTCAAGTGGTATTGGATCCTAATAGCTCATTCCATTGGATTAATTTCCTGAGCTAAGCGATTTTGAGCTCTTAATATGTCAAATTTTGATAGCCTTTCTATTATTAAGCCACCACCATTTGATGGCTCCAATTATGCCTATTGGAAAACCAAGATGAGGATCTTTTTTAGGTCCATCGATGAGAGCGTGTGGCAAGCCATAGTGACTAGATGGAACCCACCTACGCTGAAGTTCTAGGCACTGATGGAACTAAGACTGTTAAAGGAACACCTTATTATATGTGGACCCCTCTTCAGAAAAATGAGAGCAATGCCAATGCCAAAGCCTTAAATGCAATCACTTGTGCACTATCACCAGATGAGTTCAAAAGAATTATATCTTGTGATACTACAAAACAAGTCTGGGATATCTTAGAAATGACACACGAGGGTACAACTATTGTAAAAAAAAAAGTCAAAACTTCAAATCCTCACCACTAGGTTTGAGGAAATACATATGGAAGAAAGTGAATCATCCATGGACTTCTATACTAAACTGAATGACATAGTCAACTCAATGTGGGGTCTTGGAGATGACATCCCAGAAAGTAAAGTTTGTGCAAAGATATTGCGCTCACTTCTTGAGAGGTTCAATTCTAAGGTGACAGCCATTCAGGAACTTCAAGACACGGATAATATGAGGGTGGAAGAGCTTGTCGGTTCTCTATAAACCTACGAGTTAAATTTCAAGGATCTTAAAGGTAAGTCAATAGCCCTTAAATCATCCAAATGTATTTCATAAGATAATAGTAATAATTCTGATTGTGAAAACTCAGAGGATGATATGGCCTTATTAGCTAAAATTTTTTATAAGATTTTCAAAAATAAAAAAGAGAGTTGATTTTCAAAAACCCTCTGAGAAGAAAAGGGTAAAACTAAAAATTGAAAATCACTTAAAGATAGCCAATGTTTCAACTGCCATGAATAAGGGCATCTGACAAAAAGTGTCCAAAAAGGGACAAACTGTAACGTCTCAGAAAAATCCATACAAAGACCCGAGTACCACCTCAGGCAAAAATCACTAAGGATCAAATTCTTTAGAATTTAGGCAAAGTTTAATTAAGTACTAAACTGATTTAATTACCAGATTAGCTTGAACCACTATCTATACGGATGACAAGACTTAAAACCATTAGAATCCCTAACTCAACATTAACTAAAAACCTAGGATCAATCTCAAAACCCAGTTACTCTCAAGAGCACATTGAAACTCCGTATCAGACATGGACCGCGCGTTGAAAGTCCGATGACTGCAAAACTATAAGGTTATGACCACCTTATTGGGCTTGACAATCATAGCGGGAATCGAGCCTAAATATTATCCAGAAACACACAACTAGAGCCCTGAGTAAAGTGTGTGAGAAACGTAAATATCTTAAGAAAATGAACTCAAACTTAAGTGAATTGGATCATTCTCTTGCGGGTGAAATTGAAGACTTCAGACCGTCATATTCTGACCCAACTACCCATGGATCAGGGAAATTTCCCTTCACCTATTGGTATACTTGTGACCCTGATCAATTAATGTCGACCATTGATCTGATACAGTTCCTTCACGGCCGATCAATTTGTCAGATCACACCATAAACACAGTCCTGGCGTAGATCCATTATCAAGGAACTTGCTCAATGACTTAGGCGAGAAATGGACCTTCCTAAGGGCCCCGTTTGGCAAAAACATGCACCCTTTGGCTATACCTTAAGTATACCATGGCCGTGGGGCCATTGACATCACTTTTAGGCCTATTTAAAGACATTAAACCACCCCTCTCTCATTCCATACGAATTTCTCTAGCCCTAGGAGAGAGAATAGAGAAAAGAAGAGAAAAGAGTGAGGAGCAGAGAGAGTGAGATCAGTAGATCATCGCTGGGATTCACTCCCACTGCACCACGTACTGAATCGCCACCCCACCATAGTTGCACCATCGATTCTAACTTCGATTTGGGTAAGAAATCCTAACCCTAATCTTGTTTTAGGAATCCAAATAGAAGAATCTAAGAAATAGCTAACCTATTTCAATGTATAGGTACCCATTGTTCCGTATTCGGGAACGTAGTGTACGAACCGAGTTCGTAACGGGCGTACCGATGAAAGGTGCGGACTATAAACGTTTAGGTTATGGTTTTCAAGGCTTTCAATGTCAGTTAATGATTTATGTCTGACTTATTTGCCACCATACTGAAAAGACCAAGCTATATGTCCTAGAAGGGGGGGTGGGAGTGAATAGGACTATGCCAAATTAAATTAAAATCAGCGGAATAAAATAAATCAATAGCCTTACAATTATAAATCAATTCACAATGTTGAAATCAAATCACCATAATAAATAAGTATTGAGAGATTGATACAAATTCAGTTCTAAGGACAACCTTACACCATAATAAACAAGGGCTTATAGTAGACAACCTTATTTCTAGAACATCTTTTGAATCAAGAACTCAATTTTAATAAAAATAAATGAATAGCAGGGAATTGAAATTAAGTGCAGAAATATAGATCTAATTTATTACAACAATCCCACACTTGCTTGAAATGTAAATTGTTATAACATTCACATCCACATGTACATTCCACACAAATGAATGATAAAAGATATGGAAATTAAGCAAGCATTCAATCCACAAGACAGAGTTATAATGGTTCGCCTGTGTGTACACCAACTGTTCTTCAACAGCCACACAGAATGCTACTCCACTCCTAATATCCTCACACAAGGGATATTAGCGTTCACTATCAAATAGGTTTTCACAGGTTCACCCAAAACCTTTACAATTGTGTCTTTTTAACTTGGGCTTACACAATTCAAAAACTTACACTTCTGAGTTTTCTGGCTCTCCTCAGATAACCACACAAATTGAGATTTTTCTGGCGAATCCCAAACAAAAACCAAAATGGAATGGAATTTACAGAATTGTAAAATACTTAGATTTTTCCTCTTGTAGCTGCCCGAAAGAACCAATTGGAGTAGACGTTCGAATATAGAAGTTTAATGTCCACTACTCACTTTAATATGGTTTTAAGTTCTAATTGATTTTAGATTTAAACCAGTTGGGCGTAGCTATATTTGATTTTGATTCCAAGAAGAAGGAATAAGTCAATTTCTCTTTTTAAATCAGATTGGAATACATAAACAAAATCAAATTAAATAAGCTATCAAAAAGAGAAAGAAATTATGCACAAAATAGCTTAAAAACAAACACAAACTTATCTCAGAGTGGAGCCTTGAATATACTCAATTTTCAATGAAAAACTCTAAAATTCGTGTGCTATTTATAGCAGAAGAAGTTCGTCTTCGACTGGTCTTAGGGTCACCACGACTGGTCTTGGAATAAACGAATTTTTGAATTTTTTAGCGCGATCGCATCAGACCGTTGTACGACCGGTTGTAGGTAGTCCACGACTGGTCGAAGGCAGTCCACGACCGGTTGAGACTCCTCTACGACTGGTCGTGCGACACTTGATTTAGTCGCTGGAGTTTGAGTCGTAGCATTACGACTGGTCGAAGGTCGAGTCGAGACCATCCCACGACCGGTCGAGTAGACTCCAGGACTAGTTGTAGCTGAACCAGAAAATTCGATAAATTGCAACAATTCTAGGACTGGTCTTGGAACTTCTTAGACTGGTCGAGACAGTGCTAGGACTGGTCGAACAGGGTCTAGGACTAGTCTTAGGTAGACCAAAATCATGTAATAATATTCATTTGGATTATGTATCCAAAGTGACCTACCCTAAGGTCAATCTAATGGTCTATCAAACCTGGAACATGAAATATGGACATTGAATACTTCATTTGCTTAGACTTTGATCTTTACGAAGCTTGATTTTTTCTTGATGTAGCTTGACTACTTCAGAAGCTTCAATGTAACTTTAAGTTGTACTTGAGTCCCGCATTTAGATTTGAATCTTGAATTTGCACTTGAACTTGAGTCTTGACCTTGAGCTCTCTCTTAATATTGTAGCTTGAACTATCATGAAGCTTGAAGAATTCTTTGAGCTGGTCTTCAAGTGTTGACGAAGTGTCTCGAACAAATTTATCAAGATATAAACATATGACAAACGGGGAAGTTTTGACACACAAAATTTGACAATCAAAGAGGAATCAAATCATAGCACTTACAATCTCCCCCTTTGTCAAATTTGTGACAAAACACTTCTCAAACTTCAATAAGATAAGCATCACATTATATAATAACGAATCATGCACCAGCTGACATAAAACAAGCAGCTGAGACAACTCAACTCCCCCTGAGTTAATACACCTCAACTCTCTCTGAGTAGGTATACACAGCTGAGACAACTCAACTCCCCCTGAGTTAATACACCTCAACTCCCTCTGAGTAGGTATACTTCATATCAATCATACCACATAAATAGAATGCACACATTCTCCCCCTTTTTGTCAAAATATGACTAAGGAAGAAACAAAGATAGGACATGAAAGACAGAAATAGAGATAGAAACTCAGAAAGATAGAATGATAAAAAAAAGTACAGAGTGAAGAACAAAACAAGAGAAGTATGCAAGGTGAGTCAAAGTACATATTAAAAGAATTAACAAGTGATGTTTTAAGACAGTAATCCACACAACCAAGGAACGAAACTTAGTAAACTTGTTACAGACCAAAGATTAAACATTCTCAATCAGAACCAGAAGATAGAGCATGAATGTTAGGATCACTTTGGTGAAGGCTCTTCTGTAAGCGCCTAAAATATTTGCGCATATTTTTAAATTGTTGATTGTGTCCAACATTCATCTGTTTTACTTTTTCCTCTAATGCACTAAGACGTGCATTGAAATCAGATGGTTCAAAGTCTGGATCATTTCCAGAATAAGAATCAATTTCATTAAAAATATCATCCATGTCAATATCATCGGCTGACAACTCATCTCCTTCGACACCCATCTCAGCTTCAGCAGCAGCAGCACCCACATCAACATCGACTTGACCAGGAGCCAACTCCAACTTCATCTTATGCAGGTTGGAATTGTTAAATATTAAGTGTTGGATAGGAGCCTCATCGACGGGCATAGCGACTAACATGTGAGTGACTAATACATTTAACAGATATCCAAATGGAATATCACTATGACCAGCATGACTACGAATTTGTATGATAGAAGAACAAATCAAGGAGGGTAAACCGATGTTAGCACCAGTAATGATCGAGTACAAAGTACGAACCATAAACAGAGTCAACTCAATCTTGTTTCCAGAGCGGGGATACAGATTAGAAGTGAAGATACAATGCAAAACTCTGTATTTGGGTAACAAGTATCTGGTTTTAAGGGCATTTCCATTTGCAGTCCATGGTGCATTCATGTTACACAATGCTCTAGTAAAAATTCGTTTTTCCGATTCTGAGACTCTCTTAGCAAGTGCACTAGGATGAACACTATCATCATTTACTTGTATATCCATAAGGCCGGAAATTAAGTGTCGATCAACATGAAACGGCCCTTCTTTAGTATCAATAGTAAAAGTCAGTTGCTCAGCAGAGAAGTCAGATATGCATGCAACCATGGCCTGTGCTATGGACTGATATGCCGGTCCACCCCAGCGTAAAATGTTTTCCCAGCCTACAGATTGAAGGAGAGAAAGGAGACCGTAAGGAGCAATATGATTTAAGTTAACAGCTTTCTCAACAATAATATTGCGTATACGCAGGTCACGTACATGCGGAGGATCATGTTCAGGATCCCTAAGATGACGTCTAGTGATTGCATTTGAACGAGAAGAAGATGCACCTCTATGAATTTTCTTTTTACCTCTAGATTCCATATTCTTGAAGAAATGAAAGAAAGTTCAAGAAAATAGAGATGGGTTTCTCTAGATTCAACAAAAAAGGAAGAAGAACCCAAAAAGTTGAAGATTTATAAGAAATAGACAACAATGATAAAAAAAAATTAAGAGTTAAGATTAAGATTCTCCAAGAAAACAAGAAAAATCACTCTAACCTGGAGGAATCGAACACAAGGGTTTGACTAGTCGAAGCTCGGCTCGTTGGTGAGGAGGGTTAGAATGAAGAAGAAACAAGTTTTTCCCAAATTAAAAAGATCATCGTGCGCACGACTGGTCTTGGGACATACTCGGCCGGTCGTATCAAGACTGGTCAAGCACATTCTCGACCGGTCTTAGACCAGAAAAAATATGCAATTTTCACAAAATTTTGAAATTTAAATTAATAACATATTAACATTATATACAATATACTACAAAAAATGCATGATCAATCATTTAAATTTGCACATACCAAGATCAAATTTCAATTTGTTAAACCTGTTTTTGTCGAGCGGTTTAGTGAAAATGTCAGTAAGCTGAGTCTCGGTAGGAATATATTCTAAAGATATTATTTTTTCTTCCACTAATTCACGAATATAATGAAATCGAATATCAATGTACTTAGTACGTGAATGCTGGATTGGGTTTTTTGAAATGTTTATCGCACTGGAATTATCACAGTATAAAACCATAGAGTCTTGTGTGATTCCATAATCACTCAGCATACGTTTCATCCAAACCAAGTACATGCATTTCCTGCTGCAATATATTCGGCCTCAGCAGTTGAGAGTGATATGGAACTTTGTTTCTTGCTAAACCATGAAACCAGACAGTTTCCAATGTAAAAACAACCACCGCTGGTTGATTTTCTATCATCTATATTTCCTGTCCAATCAGCATCCGAATACTTAGCCAATTAAACACTAGAATCATAGGGATACCAAAGACCCAGATTAACTGAACTTGCGACATATCGAATAATTCGTTTAACAGCAGTTAAGTGAGATTCTTTAGGATTAGACTGATATCTAGCACAAATTCCAACACTTAAAGCAATATCAGGTCTACTTGCAGTTAGGTAAAGTAGGCTACCTATCATATTACGATACAATTTAGGATCTACAACTTTACCTGTAGAGTCTTTTGAGAGTCGTAGAGTTGTACTCATAGGATGTCACGCCCCAAACTCAGAAACCGGGCTCACAAAATTCCCGATCACCGAATCCGGCGCCGACAGCCTCCGTAGTACCCCATTCTCAGATTCCGATACTCACATACCAGATTCCGATCCTGGGATCCTACAAGGAGGATTTTCAGCATGAATTTTTTTTTTTTTTTTTGTAATGGAGCATAACCACAAGCATAACCAAGACACAAAACAACAACACCACATATCCACTATATCAAAAACTTTTAAGTACAATGCGGGAAGGAAAATATAATATAATGATATCAAAGAAAACTCCAAAAGCTCCAAAGACTGCTGCACGCTCCGAGCTCAACGCTGCTGCAACCTAACGCCACCTGCACGCATCTATCGTGCATAAGCTTATAAAAGCTTAGAGGGTGGTGAAAGTGTGTGTAAGGCGAGTGCCAAGTGTACAATATCAGAGTAATGCGGAAATATGCGGTAAGTCCATAAATGCTATCAGCTTATACTAAAGCTATGTAATGCAAGGCATGAATGTTGTCGGTCATACCAAGACCATGCGATGCGAGGCCTATGTAGCCAAATGTCATATGCGGGATGCAAAGCAAGCGTGCCAGTACTCATAAGTACACGTATCAGTACAGTTCCTCTCTGGATATCACCGGGGTCCAATACACCTCACACTGACTGCCTCCTCCCTAGCTGCACAGTCAAGCAAGTGGAAGAGACCACACTATCCGCCTAACCAGTAGTCTGCTAATACCTACCCGGCTCGTCGATAACGGACACATTTGCGAGCTGGTCAAACTCAGCCTAGCTTATAGGCCCCTCACTCAGGCGGATAAGGCCACACCCCTTTCCAACAGACCATGACACAGTGGGAGACGCGGCCTACTGGTATTCGGCACTCGGGCGCTCGTGTATCCACTCGGTCTAGACGTTAGAGCATCTCCTGGTACCAAAAAGGTTCTGGGACTCTCACCCAAGGACATCCTAAGTGCCCACAGTGCTAGAACAAAGTATTTCCGGTATCCGATACGGCCATCCACGATGTGCCTGTGGAGCCACGGCCCTAATGTCGCTAGGGCGTGCAGTGATCAAGTCACACATGCGAGATGCATGATTCACACCGTACAATCATGCAGCAATCTCACGCGTACCACGCGATCATGCGGGGCACTCCGTCTCACAAGGAGTCCCGTAAATGTCTCAGCCCAACGGCCTATGCTATGATCAAACATTCCTCATATCAAGCATACAAATGATGCGTATGGGTATGAATCATGGAGCTATACTAAACATGTTATAAAGCGGTGAACTATCAACAAATGTGGGCCTACTAATGGGCCCTAGGGAGAGTTATAATGCGGACATTTAACCAACATTATTCTTACAACGTGGATGTCAAACCAACATTTCTCCCAAGGCATAACCTGTCATCAAACATTATTACACACACTATGGAGGAATCCCTCATTGCAATGGACCCTAAGGACATCCTGTTGGGCCTCGACCCATGGGCCTTATATTACCCTAAAGTCTAGGATCAAACTCATTACCCGACTACTCTCGGGAGCACATTGAAACTCCGTATCAGGTCTGGACCGCGCATCGGGAGTCCGAATAATACGAGGTTAAGGACTTAGGACCGCCTCGCTGGGCTTGACAACCATCTCGGAAATCAAATCCAGACAGTGTCCCACGGCTGTTCGCTTGAGTTCGGAGCGAGAGAGTGTGAAAACACTTATTTTCTTTACAAAATAAATATCTTGAATAGTGATCTGGCACGTGTCGCTTCCGGACATTTTGTATGCAACCAGACCGTCAGAATCTGACCCAAATATACCCTCGGATCAGGAGAAATTTCATAAACATATCCATGAACTTGGAATTTCTGATCGAAGTCCACTGACCGTTGAACTGAAACTGGTCTGCCATGCGTGATCTGGGAATCCGACTGAAACAAAAACTTAACTTTACCTGGATCCAAGGTCTGTGAGCTTAAGTCCGACTTTTGGCTCAAGGAAGCCCGCCAGAAATCCTCCGTTGAGCTGAAAAAATGTTGTTTTGGTTATAACCTAAGTATACCTTGTCCTCAAGTCTAGTTTGGAGAGATTTTAGGCTATATAAGGACCTTAGAACCCTCTCTCTCACAGCCATACGAATTTGAGAAAAACCCTAAGTGAGAAGAGAGAAAGCTAGAGAGAAGTGAGAGAATCTCCCTGTTACCGTTTCCTGCCACTACCCAAGCTCCACCACTCCGTTCTTGTAGCTTTCTCGGCGATACCGACTACGTTTTAAGGTAAGAAACCCTAACCCTAAATCTGTTTTGGGGTGTGTTGGTTGTAGGTTATGAAATAGCTAACCTGTTTCATTCTTTAGGCTACCAAACTGCTAAATACGGAAGCTTGGCAAACCTAGCTGATTCGTTGCGATTCTACGGTATAAGGTGAGGACTTTAGGTGTATAGGTTACGGTTTTCAATGCGTTCAATGTCAAATAATGATAAATTCATGATCTGCATGTAATTGCACATGTATAAAGTGTTGTCTATTTTCCGTTTCGATTAAAGATGAAAAATATGGAATTCTACATACTCTAGGTATTTGTAGAAAGTACCATATACGTACAAATTTTGGAAATGTGTTTGACATGATTATTTGTTGTATAAATAAATTATATGTGGATAAATTACTTGTTTCGCGAAAGGACTCGCCCTAATACATGTTTTGCTTATATACATTATGTATGTTGAAATTGTGTATTCTAGAAAATACCGTATACATATAAATTTTGGAGATGTATTTGTCATGATTATTTGCTGTATGAATATATTATACATGGATAAAATACTCGCTTGGCGAAAGGATAGCCCTAATACATGTTTTACTAACATACACCATGTATGTTGAAATAGTATATTCTAAGTGTTTGTGAAAATGTGTGTAAGAGTAAGTGCTTGGATGTTAGTGCCTTAGGTAGGTGTTGAGATGGGGTTCTCAACTACCTTAGATACATGTAAGATTTCCTCCATGTGGTTGTTTACTTTAACTACTTTCTTATGAAATATACGTGTTTCTATTCCTATTTATATAGTGCTTTATAATATGCTTTATAACATGCTTTGTAAAATGTTTTATAACATGCTTTATGACATGCTTGTTAGCATGCTTGAATTACTTTGTTTATTATGCTTTACACCACATGCTATGAGTAAGAATTGATTGAGTTTTGGGACTATGTCTATAGTCCAGACAATCGGTACCAGACTTAAGATCGTGGTTGAGATTCATGTCGCCACGAAGATGTGTTTGACGAACCCGAGTCGTACTTCAGTTGGCGACAGTGGTTAGGCCACACAAAGTGCTTATGCACTTCATGTCGTTCAGTTGATTGTGCGCTCGAGCTAGTCAGACTCGTCAAGTAACCCGATATATCTAATGTATGTTCAGCATGTTTGGAGCTACTGCTTGAACCTAGGGTACCAAACTTACCAGTGGAATCCCGTTAACCATGGTACCTCGATCCGCTAAGACTCATGAGCCAGGCATGGTGGTATGAGACACCGTGGTTGAGCTGTCGGCCTACGCTGGGGCCAGCGCCTCCCCGTAGTGACCAGTGAGCAACCAGACTCGTAAGCCGATGATGGTGGTATGGGACACTATATTCGTGCTGTCGGCCTACATTGATAAGGTGATGGGGGAGCGGTGTAACCTTTGTACGTAACAGCCCTGACATCCCTTTGTAGTGACCTCGAGCATACTTTGAATTGCGGTGAGGCGACGAGTTTTGCCGCAGTGTATAGAGTATGAAACTAGGCCTGTATTTGTATAGTGATGAATCGTTAAAAAGGTGATGGGGGAATGGTGTAACCTTTGTGCGTAACAGCCCTGGCAGCCTTTGCAGTGACCTAGAAAATACACCATCGTCTGAGATTAACTAGGACTGACGACCCTAGAATGGATCATGTTTGGGAATGATACAAGGGAGGTACCTTAGTTTCCCAATACTGCTGTTTGAAATGGACTAATAACAACTCGGTAATCATGCTCATCATGCATTGCATGTGCCTGGAAGATGTGGAGCACTGAGGAATGCAAGCATGACGCGAACGTAAGATGATGTCGCACGAGGGAGTGTGTGGTGAGGCTATACATCATGACTGCATTCATACTTGCATTAATAAGGGTAGTTAGGAGTGTTTGATTATACTGCTTTATCATTACGGCTTGACTGAGTCAATAACATGTTAACCTATGCTTTATTGTTCCACTGAGTTAGCTACTCACTCCCACGTTACGGGACGGTGTTGTACACACCAACCAGACTCTGTCTCAGGTATAGATGAGATAACGATTCAGGAGGCGGAGCCAGACTACGATGAGGACCAGGACGAGTTCTCATTTATGCAGTTCTCTGGCGGCTTTGATTAGACTGTCGGATCGACGGGTCTTGCAGGGATTACTTCTTAGTTGTACTTTTGACATTTTGTTCATAAAACAGATATATGTATATGGTGACTCAGATGGATTCATACTCTGGAATTTGAAATAGTTTGTTTCTTTTACATACATATATATACAGTTTCAGTCTTCCGCTTGCCTTTATACAATTGATCTGGAGTATGAATTTCTATTTTGGTATAATCTCACTCATGTTTATTGTTCTAACACAGACAACATTTAATCATCATTATCTATGTTGCATAAGTGATGTTCTGGAACTCGAGAGTTGAGTTGCTACTCGACCCCCGAATTTCAGGGTGTTACAGCATCACTTATGCAACAAAATGAATGATGATTGAATGTTGTCTGTATTAGTGCATTGAACATGAGTGAGATTTAGCCAAAATAGCATATCATACTCCAAAGATAGTTAAATTTGCAAGCGGAAGACTATGATAGATATATAAAATATATAAACTGTGGTGAGTCTCCAGAGTGTGATAATGTTACTAGGTTAATGAATTACAACTACAATTCTAAAATATACCAAATGTGGAAGTGTAATGTGTAAGTGTTATAGTTTATATCCCTGTCTGTTATCAAATTTGTGGTGCCAAAATCATTGTTATATAACTTGCATAAGTGAAGCTCTCTCAAAGATCAACATTCATGAACAAGCAAAGCTCACAACAAGCAAAGCTCACAAGTACAAAGATCAACCTTGACTGCAAGAACTGCTCACAAGACATGACTCAAGAATGCAAGACTTCAAGAAGAGTACAAGGCAGTTCGTAAAGAACTCAAGACACTTTCAAGGTTGAGCTACATCAAGATTTCAAGGTTGAGCTACATCAAGATTTCAAGGTTGAGCTACATCAAGATTTCAAGATTGAACTACATCAAGACTTCAAAGCTTAAACTTCAAGGTCACTTGTTCTTAATGTTTCAATGTCCCTACTTCATGTTTGAGGTTTGACTGACCTTAGGTTGACCTTAGGAGTAGGTCACTTTGGATACATAAGTCAAATGTTTATTATACGTGAGTTTGGTCTGTTCTTCGACTAGTCTTAAGCTTTCTTCGACTAGTCTTAGCTTTGCTTCGACCAGTCTAAGAAATTCCTCGGTCAGTCGTGAGTTTGTTACAAAATTTGGATATTTTCTGTTAGGCTTCGACTAGTCCAGGAATCTGCTCGACCAATCGAAAGAACAGTGTCGACTGCATCTTCGACCAGTCGAAAGACTTCGACTCAAAGTCCAGCGATGAAATTCAAGTTCTTCGACCAGTCGAAGGAGACCTTCGACCAGTCGTAAAACGGTCAAAGCTTATCGCACCCGATTTTTTAAATATATGTTAATTCTTCGACTAGTCGAAGAGCTCCCTAGACCAGTCGAAGACGCGATCTGCTCACCTATAAATAGAGCATGAATCTCAGAAGAATTCATCGAATTAATTAATCCATTCAGCCAATCTTCGTCAAACTTCTGAGAGATAATTTTGTGCTCCATCTAAGCTAAGTGTGCTTATTTAATATTCTCTTTCTTTAGCTTTATTTAATTGATTTTGTTTCTGCTATTCCAATCTAATTTGATAAGAGGAATTGTTATTCCCTTTCTTTGGAATCAAAATCAATTAAGGCAAGCCCTATTTGGTTTAATTTAAAATCTATTAGAACTAGAACCATTGTAATTGAGTACTGGACATTAAACTTGGATATTCAATCATCTACTCTGACTTGGTTCTACCGGGCTGCTACAGCAAAGGAGAAAATCAGGTATTTTACATTTAATTGTAAATTCCTTTCTGTTTTGGTTTCTTTCAAGATTTGCCAGAAAAATCTTGTTGTATTGGTTATCTGAGGAGAGCTAGGAAAACTCAAAAGTGAGGTTTTTTTTTTTAATTGTGTAAGCTCGCAGACAAAGACACAATTGTAAAGGTTTTGGGTGAACCTGAGAAAACCTATTTTGTTAGTGAACGCTAATATCCCCTGTGTGAGGATATTAGGAGTGGAGTAGCATTCTGTGTGGCTATTGTTTAACAGTTGGTGAACACACAGGCGAACCACTATAATCTCTTATGTTGTGGTTGAATGATTTATACTTCTAATCTTTAATTATTTATTTGTGGGATGTATGTATGGTGGTGAATGTTGTAATCATTTAATTCAAGCATTGTGGGAATTTTGTAATAGTTTAGAATTTATTTTCTACTATTCCTTCATCAGCTTGATATTCAATTTCCTTTAAAGTTGTTCCAGTAAGGTTACCCTGCCATTTTTATGGTGTATGGCTGTCCCTAGAACAATACATTTGTGATTACAATTTATTTCAATTCAATTTGTGTTTATTTCTGTATTCCTCTTTGGTTTGAGATTTGATACAAAGATCTTTCTAGAAATAAGGTTGTCCTACCATAAACTCTGGTTTTTGGTGTAAGGTTGTCCTCAGAACAACATTTGTATCAACCTCTCAAGATCTGAATTTTGAGGTTGTTTTACTTTCCTGCATTGTGATTTATTTTGGCTATCATATTTTTTTTTAATTCCGTTGTTATAAGTTTTATTTGGCATAGTCCTATTCAGCCCCCCTCTAGGACATATAGCTAAGCCTTTTCAAGTGGTATCAGAGCCTAATAGCTCTTTTTAATTCTTGGATTTAATTCCTGAGCTAACGATTTAAGCTATTTAAGATGTGAAATTTTGATAGCCTTTTAGTCACTAGGCCTCCACCCTTTGATGGCTCCAACTATGCCTATTGGAAAGCCAGAATGAGGATCTTCCTCAAATCAATGGATGAGAGTGTGTGGCAAGCCACAGTGACTGAATGGAATCCTCCTATCATGGAAGTTACTGGGGTTGACGGTTCAAAATCTATGAAAGTCACACCATATTACCAATGGACCACACTTCAGAAAAGTGAGAGTAGTGCAAATGCTAAAGCACTAAATGCAATCACTTGCACACTATCACCGAATGAGTTCAAAGAATCATTTCCTGTGATACTGCAAAGCAAGCTTGAGATATATTAGAAATGACACACGAGGGTACTACAATTGTCAAAAAATCTAAAGTCCAACTCCTCACAACCAGATTTGAAGAAATTCATATGGAGGAATATGAAATGTGTATGGACTTTTACACTAGATTGAATGACAATGTAAACTCAATGTGGGGTCTTAGCGATAAAATCTCAGAAAGTAAAGTGTGTATAAAGATATTACGCTCACTTCCTGAATGGTTCAATTCTAAAGTAACCGCGATCCAGGAACTTCGTGATACGGATAATATGAGGGTAGAAGAACTAGTTGGTTCTCTACAAACCTACGAGTTAAACTTTAAAGCTCCTAAAGGTAATCTATTGCACTAAAATCTTCTAAATGTAATTCAGAAGAAAATTCTGATTCAGAAGATGATATGGCTCTTTTAGCTAAGAAATTTCACAAGATTTTCAAAAGCAAGAAAAGGGTTGATTTTCAAAAATCGAATGATAAAAAGAAGTTTAGACCCAAATCTCAAAAATCTTTGAAAGATAGTCAATGTTACAACTGTCAAGAATATGGGCACTTAGCAAATAGATGTCCTAAAAAGGACAAACCCAAGAAGAAGGGTATGTTGGCTACATGGGATGAATCATCTGATTCTGAAGCTTCTTCTGAATCAGAAGATTCTGAAACTGAGTCGGGCAATGAAGTTAAAGCTCTTATGACTCTAGCCAAATTCACATTTTCAGATAATGACTCAACAAGTGAAGAAAATCTGAGTAGTGAATGTGAAAATGAAGATAATCTTCAAGACGCTTACAATGCCCTATATAAGGAAAGTTGTAAAATTGATGTCAAACTTAAACTTCAAAAAGAAAAGTTTTCTAAACTCAAAGAATGTTTTGAATCACTTGTCTTAGAAAAATCACAAATTTCAGATTGTTTTGAAAAATCAAAATGCGATTTGAAATTCAAAAACTCCCTAATTATTGATTTGAAATCTGAAATTAAGAAACTCAAAAATGAAGTATCTTCTCTTCTGAGTCTAAAGGACACATGGAAATATGCCCAAGGTGATCCAAAGTTAGAAAAACTTTTATCTGGATCAAGAAAATGTGGCAATCTATCCGGGTAGGGCTATGATAAAAATTTATCTCCTAAATAAAAGTATACTCCTCCTATGTTTGTTAAAGGAGAGTCCTCAAACTCAAAAGGGAAAAGTACTTATCAAGGTTTTTCTAGAAATTCAAAAACTTTTCAAAAACCTAGAAGCAGCCATGTCAACTTTAATCAGAAACGAAATCCACTAGCTGAAAAGATAGTTGATTTACTCAAGGAGCTCTTAAAATCTAACTCTATAAGTCATTCTTACAACTATAAACAAAAGAAGACCAACTATGTTCCTAAATCCAAAACAGTTATGAAATGGGTTCCTAAAGTTGCCTGCTTGGTTGCTCACACTGCTTTCAAAGCAACAAGTCATTCAAAGTGGTACCTAGACAGTGGATGCTCCAGGCATATGACAGGTGATAAAGCTTTATTCATGGATCTGAAAGATATGACTGATGGACCAGTCACATTTGGTGATGGTAGCAACTACAAGATTATAGGCCAAGGTACGGTTCAACTTTTGGTGATGGTAGCAACTTTTTAATCTTCCTGTGTTTAAAAACGTTTTATATGTTGAAGGCTTAAAACATAACTTGCTTAGCATATCTCAAATATGTGATAATAACCATAGTGTTCGGTTTTCTAATCAAAGCTGTGAGATACTAAACAATAAGGGTTCTGTAATATTAACTGGACGTAGAACGTCTAAAAATTGCTATATTATTAGCGAATCCAGCTCATCTAATCAAACATGTTACATGGTCCATACAGACGAGACTGATTTATGGCATAAACGTCTTGGACATGTACATTATCGAAATTTAAATAGATTGAGCAAACGAAAACTTATAGGAGGTTTACCTAAACTTCAAAAATTAGATAAAATATGTGGTGAGTGCCAGATAGGCAAACAAACAAGGAACTCACACAAAAAGGTGAATTCAAATACCACATCAAGACCACTCGAACTCCTCCACATGGATCTAATAGGACCTACCAGAACGGAAAGTCGTGGTGGGAAAAAGTATATCCTGGTAATAGTTGATGACTTTACCAGATTTACATGGGTAGTCTTCTTAAGGGATAAATCTGAAACCCTTGAAGAAGTAAAAAAAGTTCTCAAAAGGATTCAAACTGAAAAATGTTCTTAAATCAGTAAGATTCGTAGTGATCATGGATCTGAATTTGAGAATAACAGTTTTGAGAAGTTCTGTACTGACCAAGGAATATTACATGAATTCTCAGCTCCCAAAACTCCACAACAAAATGGAATTATGGAAAGAAAGAATAGGGTGCTTCAAGAAATGGCTAATGTCATGTTGAATAGCATGAAGCTCTTTAAAAATCTTTGGGCTGAAGCAGTCAACACAGCTTGCTATATTATTAACCGAGTCTACACTAGCAAAGATAATAATAAAACGGCTTACGAATTGTGGTTCAATAAAAAGACTACTGTCAAATACTTTCGAGTTTTTAGCAGCAAGTGCTATATTTTACGAGATCGTGAAAATTTGGGAAAATTCGATATGAAGAGGGATGAAGGGATTTTTCTAGGATATTCCTTAAACAGTCGAGCTTATAGGGTTCTGAACAAAAGAACTGGTGTGATTCAAGAGTCCATCAATGTTGTCATTGATGATCACTTAAACACACCAATCCCTAATTCAGATAATGATGAAGTTCTAATCATTGATAAACCCGATACTTCATCGAATCAGACTGATTCTGAGTTGAGGACTGTTAAAGATCATCCAACCACACAAATTCTTGGAAACCCTCTCACCAGTGTTCGCACCCGTAAACAACTTGAGGATATATGTAATTATGTATGTTTTACATCCCAAATAGAACCATCTAACGTAAAAGAAGCTCTTGCTGATGAGAACTGGATTGTTGCGATGCAAGAAGAACTCAACCAATTCGTAAGAAATGATGTTTGGTTTCTCGTACCAAGATCTAAAGATAAACACATCATTGGAACAAAATGGATTTTCAAAAATAAGTCTGACGAGCATGGAAATATAATTAGAAACAAGGCTAGACTAGTGGTACAAGGTTATACTCAAATTGAAGGAATTGATTTTGATGAAACCTTTGCACCAGTAGCACGTCTTGAATCTATCAGACTATTTATATCCATTGCATGTTTTAGAAAGATAAAGATCTATCAAATGGATGTGAAAAGTACTTTTCTAAATGGCGATTTACATGAAGAAGTCTATGTTGAACAGCCAATGGGTTTTGAAGATCCCAAAAATATTGATCATGTGTATCGGCTTAAAAAAGACACTTTATGGATTAAAACAAGCACCTAGGGCATGGTATGAGAAACTAACAAAATTTCTTTTAAGTCATAATTTTCAAATGGGATCTGTTGATAAAACTCTGTTTGTTAAAAAACATAATGATCATATCTTAATGATACATATTTATATTGATGATATCATTTATGGATCAACTTATACTGACTTGACTACTGAGTTTGCAGATTTGATGAAATCACAGTTCGAAATGAGCATAGTTGGGGAATTGACTTATTTCCTTGGATTGCAAGTAAAGCAACAACCTGAAGGAATATTCATTTCTCAATCTATGTATGCTTTGAATCTAATCAAGAGATTTGGATTTGAGAGTGGCAAGAATTTCAATACTCCTATGAGTACTACCCTGAAACTCTCAAAAGACTCTAATGGTAAAAATGTTGATTCAAAAATTTATCGGAGTATGATTGGTAGTTTGTTATATTTAACTGCTAGTAGACCTGATATTTCTCTAAGTGTTGGTATTTGCGCAAGATATCAATCTGATCCGAAAGAATCTCACTTGATTGCTGTCAAGCGGATTATTAGATATGTCGCAAGTACTGTAAATCTCGGTCTCTGGTATCCTCATGAGACTAGTGTCCAATTAGCTGGGTACTCGGATGCTGACTAGGCTGGTAATCTAGATGATAGAAAATCAACCAATGGTGGTTGCTTTTACATTAGAAATTGTCTACTTTCTTGGTTTAGTAAGAAAAAAAATTCTATATCACTTTCAACAGCTGAAGCTGAGTATATCGCAGCTGATAATGCATGTACACAGCTTGTTTGGATGTAACGAATGCTAAGTGATTATGGAATTAAACAGGATTTTATGTTATTACATTGTGATAATTCCAGTGCAATAAATATTTCAAAAAATCCTATTCAGCATTCTCGTACTAAGCACATTGACATTAGATTTCATTATATTCGGGAATTAGTAGAAGAAAAAGTTATATCTCTTGAATATATTCCTACCGAAGATCAACGAGCTGACATTTTCACAAAACCTCTCTATAAAAGCAGGTTCAAAAAGATGAAATTTGATCTTGGCATGTGCATTTTAAAATGATTATCTATGCCTACTTGTATCATAGTGTATATATTTGCTAGGTTGAATTCCAATTTTTGAATAATTTGCAAGAAATATGAATTTTTGGACATTCTTCGACCAGTCGTGTGTATACTCGACCAGTCGAACTTCGACCGGTTGTAGATATCCACGACCAGTCGTAGATCTCGGGAATCACTTCAAATTTGGGGATTTTTCTTTCTTCCTCATTCCATTTTTTCTCTCTAAGGAGCCGAGCTTCGACTTGTCGAACCTCGTTCTTCAAGGTTAGTGTTCCAATTACGTTTTTCTTGTAGATTTGTGTCTAGATTGTTTCCTTTTCTAGCTTGAAGCTTTCTATTTTGGATTTCATTGAGATTTGGGGTTTGGATTTTGAAAAATCTATTTTGAGTAAACCCACTTCTCAATCCTTTGCAACTTCTTATTTCCTTGTTATCTTTGTTGCAAATGGCTTCTAGAGGTAGAAAAGCTACTTCTCGTGGTCCTTCTTCCTCCAGATCGACCATTATCTCTAAGCGTCATCTTCTTGTTCCCAATGACGATCCATCTTATGTAGGGACATTAGATTACGTAAAGTTATTGTTGAACATCCTGTTGATGTTAATCATATTGCACCTTTTCACATCCTTCCTATGCTTGAAGCTGTAGGTTGGGTTAACTTATTACATTGGGGTGGGCCAGCATACCGGTCCATTACCCAATCC
This sequence comes from Magnolia officinalis, assembly GCA_021015155.1. Lineage (NCBI taxonomy): Eukaryota > Viridiplantae > Streptophyta > Magnoliopsida > Magnoliales > Magnoliaceae > Magnolia > Magnolia officinalis. The sequence goes on from JAJHSJ010000003.1 coordinate 42,027,390, forward strand.
ATGTTTGCATGTATTAGTGCTTTCTCATAGGATGATTTAACTTTTAAAATATCTACTAGAGAAGGGCCTTTTGACATTGATCGTCATTTAATTTTAGCCCTTATGGACATTCCTGTGAATGATGAGGGTATTCCTATCCATAACCTAACTAATAAACCCTTAATTTCTGAAAAACGCATGCTCACTAGAGATTTGTGCAACATGGATGTTCAATGGACACAAAAAGGGAATGCGCTTCCCGCAAGGTATTTGTTACCCAAATAAAGAGTTCTCCACAAAATCTTTGTGTCTAATCTGTATCCTCGTTCGGGTAATAAAACTGACTTGACCTCGTTTATGGTTCGTGTTATCCATGCTATTGTCAGTGGTACTCAGATTTGTTTACCATTCTTAATCTGTCATTTCATTCTTCAGTTTAGACTCCATCCTGGTCATAGTGACATTCCTTTTGCCTATTTAATGACTGTATTGGCTACACATATGTTAGTCGATATGCTGGTTAATGAGGCACCTATCCATCATCTGATTTTCAACAATACTAATATCAATAAGATGAAGCTGGAATTACTTCCTGAACAAGGTGGTGGTGGTGGTGGTCATGAAGAAGCTGGTGATGACATTAATATGGATGACATTTTTGAGGAACTGGATTCTGATTCAACAAATGATCCAGATTTTGAACCATCTGATGTTGATGCACGTCTGAGTGCATTGGAGGATAAAGTTGAGAATATAAATGTAAAGGTGGAAAACATGTCTGTTGCTCATGATTTACAATTCAAGTACATGCGCAAATATCGTAGGCGATTGAACAAAGGCATGCACCAACTTGATCCCTCTATTCCTGCTTCGTCATCTGGTTCTAGTTCTGAATAGTTTATATGGGATTTCTGGTCTGTAATAACTTTATAACTTAGCACTTGGTTGACTGATTTTGAGTTGGATACTATCTTTGTTTTATGCTGGGTATTTGTTCTATATGAAACTATGTTGAGTATCTCTATCTCTGGTTTTTTCTATAATCTCATAACTCCTCATGTTTACACTCATATATCCCTTTATTTAGTTCTCCTTTATTATTGTTTCCTTTGTCATATTGTGACAAAAAGGGGGAGAATGGTTTGTTCTTAACGATGTGATTGTGAGAGGAGTAGCATTGGTTATGTTACTCAGGGGGAGTGACTATGTTTGAACTAGTTGAATGAACTGGTTGTATGTTGAATGTTGAATGTTGAATATTGAATATTGATTTGCAGGTAAGCCAGTTGATATTAACTGGTTCATGATTCTTTAACCAGTTATTTTACTTTATGTTTATCTACTTTATGTTTATCTTGGTTATGTGTTTTGTCACAAATTTGACAAAGGGGGAGATTGTAAGTGTTATAGTTTATATCTCTGTCTGTTGTCAAATTTGTGGTGCCAAAATCACTGTTATATAACTTGCATAAGTGAAGCTCTCTCAAAGATCAACATTATGAACAAGCAAAGCTCACAACAAGCAAAGCTTACAAGTACAAAGATCAACCTTGACTGCAAGAACTGATCACAAGACATGACTCAAGTGTCACGCCCCAAACCCGAAGATCGGATTCACAGGAATTCTGATCGCCGAATCCGGTGCCGACAGCCTCCGTAGTACCCCATTCTCGGCTCCTAGCGTCCATACGCCAGATTCCGATCCTGGGATCCTACAAGGAGATTTTTTTTCCCAATATACATTTAACTCAAAATAAGCATAACCACAAGATTACCCAATTCACAAAGGTAACATCATCATCACATATCCACTAATATAATCATTTGAGTACAATGCTGAAAGAAAAATACATAAATCGAAAATCAAGCTCCAGAAGGCCTCTGCATGCTCCAAGCTCGACACTGCTGCAACCTAACATCACCTGCATGCATCTATCGTGCATAAGCTTATAGAAAGCTTAGAGGGTGGTGTAAGTGTGTGCACAAGGTAAGTGTCAAGTATTCAAAATAATGTCATCATCATACAATACCGAAATTACAGGTAATCCATAAATCGTACATTATCAAAATAAGTAGAAATACTAACAAGATCATGAATTATCAGAGTGCGCAGAAATACTGACAAGATCATAAATTTACGATAACAGAATAAGCGGAAGTATGGACAAGTCCATAAGTCAAACAATATCAGAATATGCAATATGGAACAACTGTGCAATAAAGAGTCATAAAGAGCCAAATATCAGATGTTGAAGATGCGATGCAATTATACAAATCCTGCTAAGTCTGTTTAGGCCATATAAGTACAGAAACATAGCAACCCAAAATGTCATATACCTGCGGATGTAATGCAATATGCGATGCGAATGAAATGACCATGCTGGAGTGTGAAGTCGGGATGATAGTACGTAATATCGCAGGCTACAGGGTCCACCATAAGGGACTTCTATCCAAACCAGTCCCATACCTAAATTTGGATAGTCAGACTCAACGTGGTAAACTCCTGACCTCAGGTTGGACGCGCGCCCAACCGAAATCATTGCCATAACATAGGTACACAACAATTAGTTACGCACCACCAGCCCGAGTGGATAGTGAATGAACGAATGAATGAATGAGCATGCAACTCCTACTCAATAAGTCCACACATCAGTACAGTTCCTCTCTAGGAAATCACCGGGGTCTATTACACTCCAAACCAGATTGCCGCCCTATCGCGCGCAACAAGGTGAGTGGAAGAGACTTCACTATCCGCCTGCCAATATCGGGCCCGGCTCGTCGATAGCGGACCCATTCCTTGAGCTGGTCAGACTCAGCCTAGCATTGCCCCCTCCTCAGGCAGGTAAGGGTGTACCCCCTTCCAACCGACCACGACACAGTGGGAGACGCAGCCTAATGGTATATGGCCCTCATGCGCTCATGCATTCACTCGGTCTAGACGTTGGACCAACCTCTGGAACCAAGAGGGTTTAGGGACTTTCACCCAGGGATATCTATAGCACCCTATGTAGAACAGATTTTCGGTGTCCCATCTTGCCATCCACGAACTATCTGTGGAGGCTACGACCCTGATGTTGCTAGGGCGTATAGTAATCACAGCACACAATGCAAGATGCATGAGTCATACAATCCAGTCATGCATCAATCCTGCGCATACCGTGCGCTCATGTGAGATAACCTCCGCCTATCAGGGAGTCTCATAACAACATGCTCAATGACATATGCAATGACCAACCACGTCTCATAACAAACATGCAGATGATGCGTATGGGCATGTATCATGATGCTATGTAGTCACATACTTATAATCGGTATCAATAACCGGTATCAATAATCGGCCTCGACAATGTGGACATTTAACCAACATTGCCCCCAAGGAATGGTTCACACAAAGTCAAACATATAATGGGCCCGCGGCCTCACACAAAGGCCTAATATACAACACAAAGGGACTTACTTAAGGGCCATATATACACAACGGGCCCTGCTCATGGACTTTAAATACATGACGTGTGGACCCTACATGTAACGACCTGGAAATTTCCGTACATTGGGCCGAGTACCACCTCGACCAGAAATCACATAGGATTAAATCCTTTAGAAATTTAACAAAGTTAACTAAGTATTAAACTCGGTTAATCATGAAATCCGTTGGGATCGCTTTAAATACGATCTGCAAGACCCAAAACTTACAGAATTTGTGACTCTAGGTTACCCTAAAGTCTAAAGCCAAACTCATTACCCGTCTGCTCTCGGGACTGAAACGAAACTTCGTATGAGGTCTAGATCGCACATCGGGAGTCCGATTAACACGAAGCTAAGGAACCAGGACCGCCCCACTGGGCTTGACAATCATCTCAAAAATCAGATGATTCCGATGTCCCACGGCCATTGTTTTCACTCCGAAGCGAGGGAGTGTGAAAAACACTATTTCCATCCAAATGAAAATATCTGGAATAGTGATCTGGCACCTTTCGGTTGCGCGTCAGTATTAAGCAACCTGACCATCGGAATCAGACCAAATTACACCCTCGGATTAAGAAAATTTTCAGGAACATTTACATGTACTCAGAAATTCTGATCGTGGCCCACGGACCGTTAAACTGAAAGTGGTCCGCCACGTGCGATCTAGGATTCCGATCAAGTCGAAAACGTAATCCCACGTAGATCCGCAGAGGGTGAGCTTAAGTCTGACGTTTGGCTCAAAGAGGGCTACCAGAACACCCCTTTTGAGCTTGGAAAGTGGCGAACTGCCTATATATGCAGCCACCCTTGAACCTGAGTCTATTTTGGACATGTTCTAGGCTATAAAAGGGGCTTAGAACAGCCCCTCTCATAGCCATACGAATTTGGGTCCAAACCCTTAGAGAGAAAGAGAGAAAAAGAGAGAGAAAGTTGTGGAGATCGAGCCGATCTTCCTCCTGCTGCTTCCACTCCTCCCACGGCCTACACCGCCCTATTCCAGGGGATTTTCCCGGCGGTTTCCACCCCATTTGAAGGTAAGAAACCCTAACCCTAGGTCTGATTTGAGCTTGATTAGTGATAGGTTATGGAAAGACTAATCGAATGCGCTTTAGGCTAGGAAACTCCCGTATACGGAAGCTCCAACACCCTTGCTGATTCGTTGGAATTCCAAGGGCTGAGGTGAAGACTTTAAGCGTATAAGTTACGGTTTTCAACGCTTTCAATGTCAGATAATGATAGATTCATGATCTGCATGCAAATGCACATGTACAAAGTGCTTTCCGTTTCCTGTTTCGATTAGCGATAGAGATTATGGAATTTTACATACTCTTGATATACGTAGAAATACCGTATACGTATTTTGTTGAGAAAATGTTTGACATGTTTATTTAATGTTTGATTATATCATGTGTGGATAAAATGCTAGTTTGGCGAAAGAGATCGCGAAAATACATTTCATGTGTAAATGTCATGTATGTTGAATTGCGTATTCTAGAAATCCCGCATACGTGCGGATTTTGGATATGTAATTGTAATGATTATTTGCTGTATGAATACGATATACACGGGAAAAATACTCCCGGGGCGAAGGGACAGCCCTAACACAAGTTTCGTTAACATACGTCGCGTATGTTGAAAAATAGTGTATTCTAAGTAATTGTGTAAACACTCGTGTGCGCAAATACTCATGTTTTAGTGCCTTAGAGAGGTGCTGATGGGGGGTTTCCGACTCCCTTAGAGACAAGTAGGCTTCCCTCCGTGCGGTGGTTCGTTAGAACCACTCACCTGTAATGTGTAGGTAATGGTATCCCTATGTGGATAGTGCCTGACTACATGCTTCACAACATGCTTCACAACATGCCTCACAACATGCTTTGTAACATGCTTTACTTCATGTTTACTTCATGCTTTATAACATGCCTACTAACATGCTTGTATTGCTTGTTTATCATGCTTTACTTCACATGCTAACGATGAAAACTGTTTGAGTTTGGGACTATGTTATAGTCCAAACACTCGGTACCAGACTTGTGATTGTGGCTGAGATTCATGTCGCCACAAAGGACGGGTCCGGCGAACCCGAGTCGTACTTCGGTTGGCGATAGTGGTTGGCCACGCGGAGTGCTTTTGCGCTCCATATCGCTCAACTTGTGGTGCGCTCGAGCTAGTCAGGCTCGCCAATTAAACCGAAGTATAGTTGTATGTTCACCCTGTTTGGTCGCTACTGCTTGAACCTAGGGTACCAAACTTACCAGCGGTGATTCCCGGTTAACCATGGTACCTAGATCCGCTAAGACGCATGAGCCGGGCATGGTGGTATGGGACACCGTGGTCGAGCTGTCGGCCTATGCTGGGGCCATGTGCCTCCCCGTAGTGACCATTGCGCAACTATCTCGTGAGCCGAATACGGTGGTATGGGACACTGTATTCGAGCTGTCGATACTTCGGCGAGAGAGCGAGTACGGTGAGATCTGTGCTCGTGCTGACGGGCGACGAGTCCTCCGTGGTATCATCGAGTACACTCCAAGGGTCTGTGATTGGCCGCGAGTCTTTCACAGCAACTAGAGTGTGAGTTGAGCCGAGTATGGTGAGACCTGTACTTGAGCTGACGGCTAGTGATTGAGCCGAGTACGGTGAGACCTGTACTCGAGCTGACGGCCAGCAATTGAGCCGCATACGGTGAGATCTGTATCCGCGCTGACGGGTGACGAGCCCTTTGCGATGCCATCACTAGCTTCTCAAACCATAATATCGTATGAGAATAACTAGGATTGACGACCCTAGAATGGATCATGTTGGAATGATACAAGGAAGGTACCTTAGTTTCCCAACACTGCTGATTGAAATGGACTAATAAAAACTTGGAAAACATGAGCATCATCGCACCGCATGTGCTTGTAGATGTGGCGCACTGAGGGAGTAAGCATTCGCGAACGTAAGATGATGTCGCTTGAGGGTGGTTTGGCAAGGGCATACAGCATCATGTCATATCACTTTTGCATTTAACAAGAGTAGTTAGAAATGCTTGATTTGTACTGCTTTATCATTACTGCTTGGTTGATTTGATAACATGTTAACTTATGCATTATTGTTCCACTGAGTTAGCTACTCACTCCCACGTTACGGGACGGTGTTGTACACCAACCAGACTCTGTCGCAGGTTTAGAGGGCGCCTTGGTTCAGGAGCCAGAGCCCGACGTTGATGAGGACCAGGAGGAGTTCTCCTTCATGCAGTACTCTGACGGCTACGCTTAGGCCGGCTGCATCGCGGGATTCTCGGGGCCTCTTTTGAGGAGTGTATTTTGGGTTTTGACTTAAAAATAATACATGTATATTGGTGCTCAGCTAGTACTCATACTCTGGTGTTCAGAAAATTTTGGTTATTTTACATACTTGATATAAAAATTTCAGTCTTCCGCTTGCTTTCATACAATTGAACTGGAGTATGAATTACTGTTTTGGTTTAATCTCATTCATGTTTATTTCGCTAACTCAGACAACACATTTAACCAGCATTGTGTATGTTGCATAAGTGATGCGTTGGAACTCGGGTGTTGAGTTCATACTCGACCCCCGAATTTCAGGGCGTTACACTACACATGGGTCTCGAATACATCAAATGGGCCATGCATCATGGGCCTAATACATATCACAATGGGCCTTGCCCATAAGCCACGAATACATCACAGTGGGCCCTAACTACGGGTCGCATATACATCATATAGGTCTCGACAATCGGCCTCGGCCTCAACAATCGAATTGACAATCGGAATCGGCCTCGATACTTGGCTTCGACGATCGGAATCGGCTTATACAATCGGCCTCGACAAATCAGAATCGACCTCGATAATCAGAATCGGAATTAGCCTCAATCGGCCTTGACAATCGGAGTCAAAATCGACAATCGACATCGACATCGATAATCAGCCTCGATACTTAGCCTCAACAATCAGAATCGGCATATACAATCGGCCTCGACTGTAACACCCCGTGTTTTCAAGACCCGAGTACACGACCCGTTTCCCAAAAACCCGAGCGTTAACCTTAAAGGATGGTCAAATTCGAGTGTACATTTTTTTTTCTTTATCAGAGTAAGCAAATGAGCATAGCGTAGACAAATCGACATAAAGGAAAGTTCTCATTATCATTTAAATATACAAGAGCTGCCCATAATGACTTATACAAACCAATGTCTCCACAATAACAAATATAAGATTACACACATGAGAAATTTAAAAACATATGAAACACGACGAAAACTGCAAGATCGCGCAGCTTCCTCGACAGGTACAACAACGTGTCCTTGACCCCCATAATGGCTCCTCATCAATCTGAACCTGCATATCACTTAAGCCACCTGTGCTACCTGTACGGTTATATTTTGATGGATGAGTGGCCAACTCAGTGTGAATTCTCCTCAAGATTACACACCGCCGCATTAGGTAAGAAATAGTATAAAACATCTGGATAACCAAAACAAAGTAAATGCAGTCTTATTAGGTGCATGGATGTATGAAATGCGTTCACGCCCCGGGGATGCTCATCCGTCCGGACAGGGCCGCCACCCATGCAATGCGTTCACACCCCGGGAATGTTCATCCGTGCGGACAGGGCCGCCGCCCATGCAATGCGTTCACGCCCCGGGAATGTTCATCCGTGCGGACAGGGCCACCGCCCATGCAATCATCGACCTGGGAAAAACATCCAGTCGGAACAAGGGTCGATAGTCGGTGGTCTGGGAGCTAGCGAAACGATACCCTAACAAATCTAGGGCACGTGCTACAGCATCCAGAATAGCCACCCGTCATCGCCAATATGCTATGAATGCATGATTAGCCAAACCATTATTAGTCCAGTTACAATCGGCCAATTTAAATAAGCTCAAGGTCACTACGGGGAGCGTATAGCCAGCGTAGGCCGACAGCTCGGGCATAGTGTCCCATTACCACCATTCCCGGCTCATGAGGCTACCACCTTAGGATGTTTAATGGAACCCCGTCGACTAGTGGCCAATCATATTACAATACATGGGGCTTACCATTGCATGGTTGCACGATATAAAACGTCGAACCCATGTAGGGCAAATACCAAAACAAACCACGTAGGCAGATATCAAAATAAGCCACATAGGGCGAGTATCAAAATATGCCACATAGGGCGAATATTAAAACCATACGATAAAGACCATCCTTAAAAATCATTGGGCACAACAACCCTGGATGGTAGGCCCGCATCAATCATCCATCTAGACCACCACTCAATAACCACCTAGTCGAAGGTCCATTATGATCATAACTAGTCAAATTACATCCTAAGTATGGGTGTACATTCATATGTAGGAATTTTCCGCTAATGTACCAGTTTAAGTTCCATAAGCAACCCACAAAAAGAAATCCACAAGCATGAGCAATTATACAGGATAATCATAAAGCATGTAATACAACAATTCAATTTTTGCCAGCTAACACATGTGATTATAAAGGGAGATATCAATTATGAATTTAAATAAAAACTATAACTTAAGCTAATGAGAAGATGGAAAGCTCAAGGGGAAGAATCATCACCCGTATGGTAGTGTTCTCGAACTTGGCCTGAGTCTTACTGTGGCCCGGGGTCGCTTGAGGAATCTCCTAAAATTATAGTTTATATTCGTTAGGTACTTCTACGGCTTTGTACATCTAACAGAAGTTTCAAGGGATGCAACAAGGTCTTTTAGGCTTGTGCTAGACCCACCATGGATTTATTCAAGTAAGGTGGTCCAACAGGACTCCACTCTTCACCACTATAGGCCGAACCGGGCCCATCTTGGTCCTAGGTGTTTGGTCCAATTTTGACCCAGGTGAGACAGGCCCAGGCATCATGTCAGGTGGATGGTGTACATATACTATCGGCTAGCGGCTCACCCTGTTGTCTATTGTAGAACATCTTTTAAGAGAATAGGTCCAGTTGAAAGACCACCTGGACTGTACCAGTAATAACAGTGGTGGCCTTGATTTATACCGTACGTTGAAACCCCACCGGCCCATCACGATGTTTTATCTCCCATCCTAGCCGCTCATAAGATTACAGGGGTCTAGACCAGGAAAAATTAAATATTTATCACATTGATCCCAAAACTTCTGTGACATGAATGGTTCCAACACTGGACGTTTAACCTCCACTGTGATCCCCCTGATGGATGTCTTATTTTGTTTTAAGCTATAAGCAGACATTTTCATCAGGATGGACGGTTTGGGTAACCCCCACCATTTCACACACACACCTGATACATATTTAAAATATTATATTAACGTCATATGTATCTGGTGATATATATATATATATATATATATTGAATATACATGCTTCTGACGTTACATGCATTACCTATATCTTTGGTGTTACATATGGATATACATGCATCTGACGTTACATGCATTACACATAGATATACATTCATAAACGTGGGTCCCATGGGGCCCACATATAGCTTTGTGGTATTTAATATGATACATATATATATTTTTCTTTAAAACTGTACAGTAGCCATCCAGCACTACCTGCCCATTGATGGACGGCTAGTACACCTCAAAGTGGGTCCCATGTAAGTGGGCCTACGTCCAACTGGACGGTTGAGAGGTATCCCATCCTGTTGACGTTAGTTGTCAGTGAAATCCACCGTCTAAAGAAAACAAATGGACGGCTGGATGAAATCGCTAGTGAGTGGTCCCTACCACAACACACCAGATCTACAACACTTTTATTTTTAATCTATCATATGTACTTATGCATGCATTTATTATTATTATTATTATTTTTTTTACGTGTAGAGCAGTTCAGTCCAGGACGTCTTCTGACGGACGGCCCAGATGATCTACCCCATTAAGGTGGGGCCACATACGTGGCCCACCAACTGTGGTATGGTGGGGTCCACCCGTTGACACAGTGTACGGCCTGCCTTTACTTGTGTAGGGCCCACAACTCGGGCGTTCCGTGGATTTTGGGTGAGGCCCACCTGCATTTTGGTGAAGCCCATATGCAGCCCTACTCGCCATCTGATTTCCAGCCCACAATCATGGCCATTATAAGAGGAATGAAAAAGGGAGATGAAGGAAAACCTGTTTGCCTCCTCTGACGCTCAGCTCCCACTCTTCCTTTTCCCTCTTTTCTTTCTTATACTCTCTCTCTCTCTCTTCCTCTTCCTTGATGACTGTACTAGCCAAAACTCTACTTGGCTTTTCAAAGCCTGAAAAACTAACTCACTGGACACGTGAAGAGAAGAGGAATTTTGCTATATTACTGTGGCTTACAAGCTCACTGAGTTGGTTTCAAACGACTACAAGAACTCTCATATATAAACTTTCCTAACAATGTGAAAAGACACAAATACCCATTTAAAATACACTACGAGGGCATAGTATTTACTACAGTAACAAAAACCAAAATAAAATATTAAATAGCTTGCATCAAACCGAACAATCACATGGAGGAACCGAATGGCTGCATGGAGAAGAGCATCGGTTGCTAGAAGATTCCTCCAACGCTTGGAGAACCTAACGGACGCACTGTTTTGGTTTGGTCTTCCAACATTCCTTGGATTTACGAATGGCTATGCATGGGCCCACTATTACAGTTTTCCAGAAAATCCATTCCTTCCATCAGCTTTGTAAGGTGATTTTAGGCTAGGGGCCAAAATATAGAGTGGATCAGAGTTTTGGATGAGCCACACCACTAGCCAACATGCGGTGGTAATTCCACCACTTCCCATTTTATGTACAGCACGGTTCCTTGTTCCTTTTCTATCTTGTTATTCAAAATAGATGGGGTCCACCTGTGATGATCTTCTAGAAGATCCACTCCATTCACCGTCTTTGGAACGTCTTGCAAACCCATGGTTCCAAATTTGAAGTAGATCCAAACTTCAGGTGGGCCGCACGATCTACTAATGCATTGAATCGTATCCAACGTTAAAACGTTAATCCTCTTACGTCAACATGCTGTGGTTGTTAACATATTTACAATTTTACCCTTTTTTTTTAAGAAAAACTTCTGACGTCTGTAACTCATAAGTCTACCGTCTAAATGTGATGAAATTTGACAGGTGGTATTTATCTTTCACGCTCTTTCCGTCGCCTAAATTTGAGCTATGATCTCTCGATGATGACTAAGATTCTCCTTTAATGGTTAATATATTTTAAAATTCTAAAATACTGTTTGTACTCCTCTTATTAACAAATTACAGGGCAGTTTGGACTTAAACCCAAATATTTTCGTAATGACCGATTCATCTTAATATTTAGATGGCCCACTTGACGGATCCAATCACGATGAGTGGTCAGATGACTTGTTAAAAATATGGAAACTTGATGGTATGCACTCAGGCCATGTACGAGGATTGATGTACGGTTAGTTTCGTAAACGGATGAACATACAATAGGTTTCTGGAGTGATTAGGGGTAAGGATTATATAACGTTAGATTCGAGTGACTTTCTTATACGTGAAAGTTTCTCAGATTCTGATTCTAATGGTGGATTAAGTATATTCATATAGTCTGAACAAGGTGGACGGATCAGAATCTTGATCTGATAAGTGTACGAACGGATGTAGAGGTCAAGTAGCTGATTTACTATGATCTAAGAGTTGAAATTCGAGGTGTGCGGTTAACTTGTGATAATTAGGCATGATATAAAATTTCACATGAAACGGACCATGGGAATCATGTGATCCAGTGTTCACGGGTCTAGGCTAGTGGCAATTTCGTAATTACTGTCGATCTATGAGTTTTGGAAAATCTAATGGCTCCACACGGTTATAGATATGTTTCTAGGCAATTCTTACAAAAGAACGTATATCTAAATCATTATGGATAAGGAATTACTCATCACGTCATCTAAGGGAAAGTACTTATGTTAAATCATGTGATGGATGGGCTTGTCTTGAAATTCAACGATCAGATGGCTTAATTTATGAATGAAGATCATTTCCAAAGGTTAAGTTAGTGTTGGGGCAAGGATGTAAGGTTAGAATAGTTGGATTAGTATCGTACACATGTTTATGTCATGTTGAATCTTATGGTAACGCTCGAGGACTTTCGATACCCGAGCATCGAAAAGTTCGGGGCGTTACATCGACAAATTGAAATCATCGGAATTGGCCTTGATACTCGAAATCGATCGATAATCGGAATCGGCAAATCAGTCACGCCAATCAGAATCGGCAAATCGGTCAAGGTAATCAGAATTAGCAAATCGGTCACGACAATCGCACCGATCGATGGTCGGAATCAGTAAATCGGTCACGTTAATCGAAATCGGTAATCGGTCAAGGTAATCAGAATCAGCAAGTCGGTCACGGCAATTGCACTGATCGATAGTCAGAATCGGCAAATCAGTCACGTTAATCAAAATCGGTAATCGGTCAAGGTAATTAGAATCAGCAAATCGGTCACGGCAATCGCACCGATAGATAGTCGAAATCGGCAAATCGGTCACGTCAATCAAAATCAATAGTCGACCTAACCAAAAGCCTAAGGGAAGGTCACATGAGGACTTTCAACCGTCATTGCCCATCAATGTGGACATGTAACCAACATTGTTCCCAAAGAGTGGCCCACATAAGGGATTTATACGAAATGCTGCGGCTACGCATGCATCACATTGGGCCTCACATACATCGCATTGGGCTTCATACGAGGGCCTCAAGTGTATCACAATGGGCCCCACCCGTGGGCCTTGAATACATCACATTGGGCCTCGCCCATGGGCCTTGAATATCAAGCGGGCCGCATTATATGGGCCGCACTAATGGGCCCAATACACCTCACAAGGGCTGCATGGCATGGGCCCAACCTTCATCAAGGGAGGGGGGTCGCATCATCTACCCCATTCATCTATTCTTAGGGATCATTTTAGAGTATTAACAAGAAATAATTAAATCACATGGACTGCACTCCAAATAACAGTGGTGATTATAATTCCCACCATTAGAATTCGTAAGGCCCGCCATAATATTTATTTCTCATACAATCTGTTCATAAGGTCACACAGACCTGAATTAACATGAAAAACAAATTTCAAATTGATCCAGAACCGTTGTGACCCGAGAAGGGTTTCAATGGTGGACGTTCACTCAACACTGTTTTATGTAGTGTGGTCCTCTTGATATAAATCTGTCTTATTTTTTTTTTAGTCTCAAGTCGTGAGACGAGGTTGCCAAGAGGATGGACGGTAGGGATACAACACATGCATCATGGTGGGGCCGTACCTGGCGTGGCACGCTAGTTGATGGATGGTTGAGATGGAAAAAAAAAATAGTTGGACGGCATGAAATGAAACTCATACATTAGGGGTGGGGTCCACCCACGTGTCCCACCTAAGGCGGCTCGCCAGATGAATGGATGGACTGTGTAGTGCAAGACCCATACATCACAGCGTCCCACGGAACCTCCTGATGTGAATGCAGCTGGTGACGCACACCAGCCATCCCATCAGCAGGTGGGTCACACATGGGGCCACCATACATACGTCCAGGTGGCCCACTGAATATACATTATTAATATATAAAATATTATATAATATGATATTATATACTATATATGTCTGCACGTGGCAACAGATTACCCATACCCACCATCCAGATGCATCTGGACGGTGTAGGCTTCATGTAAAGGTGGGTCCCACGTAACAGTGGCCCACCACAGCATTCATATATAATATATTATATTATATAGTATATATACATAGTAATATAATATCATATATAATATTAAATATATAATATATTATCATTTATAATATAACATTATATATATAATGTATCTTTAAACGGTAAGATAAAGGTGGGTCCCACGTAACAGTGGCCCACCACAACATTCATATATAATATATTGTATTATATAGTATATATATACGTGTGTGTGTGAGAGCCGTGTGGTGGCAGCGTCCAGCGTCCAGAGACACTGGACGGCCTGGATGGAAGGGGTCCACCTAAGGTTGTAGGCCCTACATGAATGGACGACGTGGGTTAACACATACGTCACGATTAGGCTCACACAGCTTGCTGACGTCAATCAGCAGCTGTGTGGTGCTGGGTTGCAGGTCAAGTGTTCAATAGATGAACGGCTTGGATTGAACCATACATCAAGGTGGCTATTCAAAGCTCCTGCCCGTCCCAGCTAAGCGGAGGGACGGTGTGGATTAAATACATGCAGAAGGTGGTCCCCTACTGCTGTGACTCAAAAAGGGTTTCAATGGTAGCTGTTCAATCGCACTATTTTCCTGCCGTGGGGGCCACCTGAGTTCGTATACGGCTGATTCTTGGAGGGCCCACTACCTAGATGGGGCTCCATCAAATGCACGGTGTTGATGTGCGTCACACACCACGGTGGGCCCACGGTTGGGACTCACGATCCCTGGCCACCGTCCCAAACATAGAGGACGCTGTTGCGCCGTCCTCTGGATGGTAGCAGCAGCGTCTTCTGCTACATGTATGTTTTTTTTTTTTTGAAAATTATGTTTTTGTGTGGTTTTCCTTAGGTGGGGCCCGCATCAGGTGGATCCACTCCAATGGTGGGATTCTATGGATCATGACGGACCAAACAAGTCCAATATTCAAGGTATTTCTGCATGTACGAAGGTCAGAGTGAATTTTTAACGGTGAAACCCACTGTTTTCTATGATATGGCCCGCCAGGGGATCAGATTGGCTTCATTTTTTTGGCTCAACGCCTAAAATGAGCTGGTGAATGAAATGGACGGCGTGGATTTAAGCAATACATCAAGGTGGGGCCTGCATGAGTGGCTCAGCCTAAAGCTTTCAACCAAGCTGATATTCTTGTTCTGTTCACAGCAACGTCCAGGCATTGCTGGACGGTCTGGACAACGGACGTCCCAGAACGGTCTGGACAACGGACGTCCAGGAAGTTCTGGCTGGCTCATCTAGTTGTGTTGGGGTCTGCCAAATGCTTGCACTTTCCCATCACCTAAATCCTTCAAAAAAAAAAGGGTAGCAAGGTGGGTTGATCCCACTAGATGGATGGTAAGGATATTACATGCATCATCAGGTGGGCCACACATCATAAAAGAAAGGGAAAGAGAGATAAAGAAGCACCCACCTCTAGATCTTGGACTACACATTCCTCAATAGGTCTTAGAGCTCCAAGGAGGTTGATTTAACGGTCGAGATGAGGTTTGGAGGGTTGGATTGAGAGAGATCTAACTAGAAGGTGGTTGGAAATGGGGGGCTGCCATGGACGTTTTTAGCTCCTCACTTGCTAGGGGAGAAAAATGAAGAAGAAAAGAGAGAGTAGAGAGATGAGAGAGAGTGAAATGATGGGTTGTAAGAGGGTAATAATGAGTTGTAAGAGCATGGGGAAGAGAACCTCATAATGACTTGTAAGAGAGAGTTGACTAAAAGCTCTCATGGAAAATGGTGCTCCTAGGGTGGGTCCACCTAGGGAAACATGTGCACCCCCTCAAAGTGGACCCCACATTAATCAAGGGCTCAAATATTGTAAACGGTACATCTTTTGATCTACTCGTCGGATCGGCGCACGAGACGCGGCATTGGAACCGCAGCGACGATGCGGTCGCGATGACATAGGTCTTAGGTCAAGCTGACTCGTAATTATAGGATGACAATCAGGGTCGCGTGCAAATGTTATCTACGCGTCGCAGGTCGCCGGAATTCGACCGGGAGGACCGCGGAAGCCTACAGAATAATACAGGCTAGGATACGGGTCTTACATCAACAATGCAAGACTTCAAGAAGAGTACAAGGCAGTTCGTAAAGAACTCAAGACACTTTCAAGGTTGAGCTACATCAAGATTTAAAGGTTAAGCTACATCAAGATTTCAAGATTGAACTACATCAAGACTTCAAAGCTTAAACTTCAAGGTCACTTGTTCATAATATTTCAATGTCCCTACTTCATGTTTGAGGTTTGACTGACCTTAGGTTGACCTTAGGAGTAGGTCACTTTGGATACATAAGTCAGATGTTTATTTTACGTGAGTTTGGTCTGTTCTTCGACTAGTCATAGGCTTTCTTCTGCTAGTCTTAGCTTTGCTTCGACCAGTCTAAGAAATTCCTCGATCAGTCGTGAGTTTGTTACAAAATTCGGATATTTTCTGTTAGGCTTCGACTAGTCCAGGAATCTGTTCGACCAGTCGAAAGAACAGTGTCAACTGCATCTTCGACCAGTCGAAAGTCTTCGACTCAAAGTCCAGTGATGAAATTCAGGTTCTTCGACGAGTCGAAGGTGACCTACGACCAGTCGAAGGAGACCTTTGACCAGTCGTAAAACGGTCAAAGCTTATCGCGCCCGATTTTTCAAATATCTGTTAATTCTTCGACTAGTCGAAGAGCTCCCTAGACCAGTCGAAGATGCGATCTGCTCACCTATAAATAAATCACGAATCTCAGAAGAATTCATCAAATTAATTAATCCATTCAAGCCAATCTTCATCAAACTTCTGAGAGATAATTCTGTGCTTCATCTAAGCTAAGTGTGCTTATTTAATATTCTCTTTCTTTAGCTTTATTTAATTGATTTTGTTTCTACTATTCTAATCTAATTTGATAAGAGGAATTGTTATTCCCTTTCTTTGGAATCAAAATCAATTAAGGCAACCCCTATTTGGTTTAATTTAAAATCTATTAGAACTAGAACCATTGTAATTGAGTACTGGACATTAAACTTGGACATTCAATCATCTACTCTGACTTGGTTCTACCGAGCTGCTACAACGAAGGAGAAAATCAGGTATTTTACATTTAATTGTAAATTCCTTTCTGTTTTGGTTTCTTTCAAGATTTGTCAGAAAAATCTTATTGTATTGGTTTTCTGAGGAGAGCCAGGAAAGCTCAGAAGTGGAGTTTTTTTTTATAATATTTGTGTAAGCCCACAGACAAAGACACAATTGTAAAGGTTTTGGGTGAACCTGAGAAAACCTATTTTGTTAGTGAACACTAATATCCCCTGTGTGAGGATATTAGGAGTGGAGTAGCATTCTGTGTGGCTGTTGTTTAACAGTTGGTGAACTCACAGGCGAACCACTATAATCCCTTGTGTTGTGGTTGAATGATTTATACTTCTAATCTTTAATTATTTATTTGCGGGATGTATGTATGGTGGTGAATGTTGTAATCATTTAAAGTTGTTCCAGTAAGGTTGCCCTGCCATTTTTATGGTGTATGGCTGTCCCTAGAACAATACATTTGTGATTACAATTTATTTCAATTCAATTTGTGTTTATTTCTGTATTCCTCTTTGGTTTGAGATTTGATACAAAGATCTTTCTAGAAATAAGGTTGTCCTACCATAAACTCTGGTTCTTGGTGTAAGGTTGTCCTTAGAACAACATTTGTATCAACCTCTCAAGATCTGAATTTTGAGGTTGTTTTACTTTCCTACATTGTGATTTATTTTGGCTATCATATTCTTTTTAATTCACTGTTATAAGTTTTATTTGGCATAGTCTTATTCACCCCCCCCCCCCTCTAGGACATATAGCTAGGCCTTTTCATAATGTCTTCTATCCCAAATACTATAGCCCCGTCAATGCAATTCCAGGTCTTCATAGACCTGTCAGAGAGTTACATGTAGGAGAACTCCTCCTTAACAACATAGTAGTAGTCCGGCTCTGCTTCATAAGCATCGCCACCATATGAAACTCAAACAAATCTGGTTGGTGTGTATAACACCGTCCCGTAACGTGGGAGTGAGTGATCAACTCAGTGGAACAGTAAAGCATAGGTTAACATGTTATCAATTCAGTTAAGCAGAAATGATAAAGCAGTAAAATCAAACACTCCTAACTACTCTTATTAATGCAAGTATGAATGTAGTCATGATGTATGCCCTCACCACACACTCCCTCGTGCGACACCATCTTACGTTTGCGGCATGCTTTCATCCCTCAGTGCTCCACATCTTCCAGGCACATGCAATGCGATGATGAGTATGATTACTGAGTTGTTATTAGTCCATTTCAAACAACAGTATTGGGAAACTAAGGTACCTCCCTTATATCATTCCCAAACATGATCCATTATAGAGTCGTCAAACCTAGATAATCTCATACGACAGTGTGGTTCTAGGGCGCTGCAAAGGCTGTTACATGCATTCGTTACACCACTCCCCCATCACCTCTTTAACGGTTCATCACTAAATTGAAACAGGCCTAGTTCATACTCTATTCACTGCGGCAAAACTCATCGCCTCACCGCAAATTCAGAGTATGATCGAGGTCACTACAAAGGGCTATCAGGGCTGTTACACGCATTCGTTGCACCACTCCCCCATCACCTTATCAATGTAGGCCGACAACATGAATATAGTGTCCCATACCACCATAATCGGCTCACGAGTCTGGTTGCTCACTAATCACTACGGGGAGGCACATGGCCCCAACGTAGGCCGACAGCTTGACCACGGTGTCCCATACCACCATGTCCGGCTCATGAGTCTTAGCGGATCGAGGTACCATGGTTAACGGGATTTCACTGGTAAGTTTGGTACCTTAGGTTCAAGCAGAGGCGTCCAAACATGGTGAACATACATAAGACAGATCGGGTTGTTTGACGAGCTCGGCTAGCTCGAGCGCACAACAAGTTAAACGATATAAAACGCATAAGCACTTCGTGTGGCCAACCACTATCGCTGCCAGAAGTACGACTCGGGTTCGTCAAACACATCTCACGTGGTAAATGAATCTCAGCCATGAATTCAATCTCATTACCGATTGCCTGGACTATAATCATAGCCCCAAACACAATCAATCCATGACCAGAAGCATGTAGAGTAAAGCAGAATAAACAAAGTGATTCAAGCATGTTAACAAGCATGTCATAAAACATGTAATAAAGCACAATATAAACAGAAAATACAAACACCTATATTTCATAAGTAAGCGGTTAAATTAAACAAGCAGCATGGAGGAAATCATATACATCTCTAAGGTAGCTGAGAATCCTATCTCAACACCCTATTAAACTTAGTTCGTCACACAATTTCTCACACAGGCATTTTAGCAAACACTTAAACTACACCACTCCAACATACATGACGTATGTTGATTTCAACATAAAATAGGACAAATCCTTATAGTAAGGATTTGTCGCATACACATCAATCATGTTCTTACATTCAATACATTTGGCAGGCATAAATCATAAATCCAAATTTATTTAGTCATTTCAGCAAACACTTTAAACTACATACCTCAACATACATGACGTATGTTGATCACATAGGTATAAGGCCAAATCCTTTCACTAGGGAGTTGCCCCAAGTAAAACACGCGTGCACCCACGACAGATAGTCATGACAAGCAGGAATCCAAGTTCCATGTTCATTTAGTCATTTCCACAAACACTTGGGCTACACGTTTTAGCATATATGGTGTATATTGGCCGTGGCGTGATTTAGGGTAAATTCTTTCATCAAAGGGGTATCGCCAATACAACAATCATATATCCATGACAATTAGTCATGGCGAGCACGAATGAGAATTCTATACTCATTCAGTCATTTTCACAAACACTTAGAATACACTATTTTAACATACATAGTGTATATTAGCAAAAACATGTATTAGGGCGAATCCTTTTGCCAAACAAGTATTTTATCCATATATAATATATTCATATAGCAAATAATCATGGCAAACACATTTCCAAAATTTATACGTATACGGTATTTTCTACAAATACCTAGAATATGTAAAATTCCATATTCTTCGTATTTAATCGAAACGGAAAATAGATAGCACTTTGTACATGTGCAATTGCATGCAGATCATGAATCTATCATTATCTGACATTGAAAGTGTTGAAAACCATAACCTATACACCTAAAGTCCGCACCTTTTGTTGTAGAATCGGAAAGAACTCAATAGATTTGCTAGGCTTTCGTATACGGCAATTTGGCGACCTATAGAATAAAATAGGTTAGCTATTTCATAACCTACAACTATCGAAACCCCAAAATAGGTTAAGGTTAGGGTTTCTTACCTAGAAACGGAGCCGGAATCGCCATGAAAGCAATTAGAACAAGGTGTATAGCAGCAGGGAAGCATGGAAGGGAGATGCTCCCACTTCTCTCTCACTTTCTCTCTCTTTTCTCTCTCTTTTCCTAGGGTTTTTCTCAAATTCGTATGACTGAAATGAGAGAGGGTTTAAGGTCCTTATATAGCCTAAAATCTCACCGAAATAGACTCCAGGCCAAGGTATACTTCGGTTATATCCAAAGTGGACCTGTTTCAGCTCAACAGAGGACTTCTGGCGGGCCCTCTTGAGCCAAAGGTCGGACTTAAGCTCACTAACACTGGATCTACGTATGGCTACGTTTTCGCTTCAGTCGGGATTCCAGATCGCAAATGGCGGACCAGTTTCAGTTTAACGGTCAGTGGATCTCGATCGGAGATTTCGAGTACATGAATATGTTTGGGGAAATATCCCTGATCCGAGGGTGTAATTTGACCTGATTCTGACGGTCTGGTTGCTTAATACTGATCCGCAAGCGAGAAGTGTCAGATTTCATAAATTTCTATTTTATTTTGAATTAATTTCACATTTCTCACACTCTTCACTCCGGGCTCAAGCGAATTACACTAGGACACTATCTGGATTTGATTTCCGAGATGGTTGTCAAGCCCAACAAGACGGTCCTAATTCCTTAACTTCGTGTTAATCGGACTTCCGACGTGCGATCCAGATCTGATAAGGAGTTTCGTGATGCTCCCGAGAGCAGACGGATAATGAGATTGATCCTAGATTTTAGGGTAATGTAGCGTCAACGAATCTACAAGTTTTGGGTCTTGCAGATTATATTTAAAGCGATTGGTGCTAATTTCGCAGGCACTCTAGTTTAACACTAGCTAATTCTCGCCTAATTTCTAAAGGATTTAGTCCTGGGTGATTTCTGTCTGAGGTGGTACCTGGGCCTCTGTAGTTTGTATATAAAGTGATCCGAGTTATAATACGTAGCTAGTTTAAGATAGTGTCTAGGCTGAAAGTACTTAGAAAAATTGAAGAACAAGGTGGTGAAGGGTGGGATTTGTGAAGGAAATGGGTTCAAAAACGGTTTTAGACTTTGCGATCGAGTTCTGACAAGTTAATAAGGTGTTAGGAGAGACCCATTGCCTAAGGACGTCTAATTCTAGATTGGCAAAATTCCGGGATGTTACAATCTACCCCCCTTTAAATAAAATTTCATCCCCGAAATTGTCTAAGGGTAATAAGGAAAGATTTACTTATTTCTTTTGCCTAAGTTTTATTGGTTTCGAGTTTCTACGCGTGGTAGGGTATATACTAGCCTGGTTCATTTTAGTCTACCCCCCTTAAAACTTATTTCTTTATCCATTTCTCATACCCTGATGGTTTGATACAATTTATTTCTTTACCTATTTGGAGTCTTGACGACGATTCCCAACAATTTAGAGTAAGATAGTTGTTTTCATTGTTTGACCAACACGAAGAGACGGTTGTAGTGGGCTTGATCCCGATACATCGATCATCTACCGGGCTAGGGTAAAAAGCTCATCGTATCCCTTCCGAATCCTGGTGGATCCTGGTCTTCTGCTCGTCAGCAGTGAGTCCATTGGTAGTCGCCCAGGATTGAGAATTGGGTCAAGCCGCAAATGCTTCGCAGTTGTATATTTCAGTAACTCCGTAGACCGATCACTCTAAAAACTTAGAGAATGTCCATCACAGAAAGGTTCAAATTGTCTATTTATAAGGTTGCCCTTTAGGTCTTAGTCTAAGAGAGTCCTCGTTATTATCTATGTCCAAGGAAATGGTGAATCAAATCTTACTAGATCATCCTAAAACGTTTTCTCATAGTAGAATTTGCTAGGGCTTCTATAATGTGCGTATTTAACTAGCACAGTTGTAGATGCGTTGACCTTGGCTATTGTAATTCAGTTCGTACCCATTGTTACACTTGAACCCTAATTGCTTTATATTATTAGGAAGATTCAGATCCTATTTAGTGACCTATCTTTATGTACAGTCTGGATCAATTCCATTCGATCCTGGGCCAGTGGGAGAAGGGTCCACCACGCTTCTGTTGCGCCATTTTGGTCAAACGGATGTATTAGCTGACCTAACTAGATTGGGCTCATAATATTCTACCCCCCTTAAAAACTTAATTTCCTAAGGCTCAAGGATCTATGTCTCGCTC
This sequence comes from Magnolia officinalis, assembly GCA_021015155.1. Classification (NCBI taxonomy): domain Eukaryota; kingdom Viridiplantae; phylum Streptophyta; class Magnoliopsida; order Magnoliales; family Magnoliaceae; genus Magnolia; species Magnolia officinalis. The sequence continues at coordinate 42,049,996 of JAJHSJ010000003.1, forward strand.
AGTATGTCAGAACGAGGTGAAATTTTAAACCCATCTTTGGTATGTAATGTGAAGCGATCTATCAATACATTGGTCTTCCTCTCATCGATGATGTGTGCTATGCATTGGTATCTATGGCTATAGAAAGGAGCTAAGATGCCTAATTCCACCGAAGGAGGACCTTTGCCATGGTCTCGACTTACCTCTTTAATCATATCTAGTTGAATACTGTAAGATAATTTGCACACTCTTAGTACATAAAGAATCTAGACAAATAGGTTAATGGACAGCCTATCCTTCTAAGTCCATAGGCACAATACGCATGCCAGAATGGTCTGTGGTTCGAGACCTAATCCCTAACTCTCTCTGTTGCCCATTTGAGAAATTTCTTAGGCCCTAAAAGACAAAGTATCCCTATTGGCTATAGGTTCTTACACTTCTCAAAGATGAAGTTATAAACTTTTGGCTGTAAGTGGTTCAGCCAACACGGAAGGAAAGTTGTGTAGTGGGTTTGAGCCGGATACATAGACCTTCTGCCTCGCGAAGACAGAAAATCGTCGTATCAGTTCTTAATCCTAGTTGATCCCAACCTTCTGCTTGATCAGAGCATAGAGTTCATTGGTAACTACCAGGATTGAGAATTCGATTCAACCTTAATACACAACCTCTAAGTTCAGAAGATAATGAAGTTAATTTTATAGATAAACCTAACTCTTCATCTAGTCAAGTCAACACTGAACTTCGATCAGTTAAAGACCATCCTACTGATCAAATACTAGGTGACCCTCTCACTAGTGTGCGTATACGAAAACAATTAAAAAACATATGCAATTATGTGTGTTTTACTTCCCAAATTGAGTTGGCTAATGTAAAGAGGCTCTTGTTGAAGAAAACTGGATTGTAGCCATGCAAGATGAACTGAATTAATTCATTCAAAATGATGTGTGACATTTGATTCCTAGACCGGCTAATAAACATATCATTAGAACCAAGTAGATCTTTAAAAATAAGTTTGATGAGTTAGGGAATATTATAAGAAACCAGGCTAGACTGGTTGTACAAGGGTACACACAGATAGAAGGGATCGATTATGATGAAACCTTTGCCCCAGTAGCTCGTCTTGAATCCATCAGATTATTCATATCCATTGCTTGTTTCAAAAATCTTAAAATTTATCAAATGGATGTCAAGAGTGCTTTCTTGAACAGTGATCTACATGAGGAAGTTTATGTAGAACAACCAAAGGGTTTTGAAGGCCCTAAACACACTGATCATGTTTATCGCCTGAAAAAGGCACTCTATGGCTTAAAACAAGCTCCTAGGGCATGGTACAAGAAACTGACTAAGTTTTTACTAAGTCATAACTTCATTATGGGGAGTGTTGATAAAACCTTATTTATTAAGAAAAATAATGAACACATACTTATAGTGCAGATACATGTTGATGACATTATTTATGGATCTATATGTTCTAACCTGTCTACTAAGTTTGCAAAGTTGATGAAGTCCAAGTTCGAAATGAGCATGGTTGGAGAACTGAATTACTTCTTATGTCTGCAAGTAAAATAACTTAAAGACAATATTTTCATTTCTCAAACCAAGTAAGCTATAAACTTGGTTAAGAAGTTTGGTTTTGAATTTGGTAAGCATTTTGATACTCGTATGAGTACAACTCTTAAGCTATCTAAAGATGCAATAGTAAAAGCGTAGATCCTTGGTTGTATCGCAGTATGATTGGTAGTCTGTTATATTTAAATGCAAGTCGACTTGATATTGCATTCAACGTAGGAATCTGTGGTAAATATCAATCTGAACCTAAGGAATCCCACCTGATTGTTGTCAAGAGGATTATTAGGTATGTCGGAAGTACAGTTAATTTAGGTCTATGGTATCCACTTGATACTAATGTTCAATTAGCTGGATACTCGGATGCTGATTGGGCTAGGAATATATAGGATCAAAAATCCACTAGCAATGGTTGCTTTTATGTTGGGAACATTTGGTTTGCTAGCATAGTAAGAAACAAAGTTCTGTATCCCTATCCACAGCTGAGGCTGAATATATCGTAGTTGGAAATGCCTGCACTTAGCTTATGTGGATGAAAAGAATGTTGAACGATTACGGGATTGCGCAAGACACAATGATTTTATATTGCGATAACTCTAGCGCCATCAATATCTCTAAGAATCCCATCCAGCATTCCCGTACCAAACATATTGACATTAGGTATCACTATATTCGGGAATTAGTGGAAGAAAAAATTATTTCATTAGACTATTTGCAGACTGAAAACCAACTTGCTGACATATTCACTAAACCACTTGACAGAAACTGATTTTTCAAATTAAAATTGGATATTAGTATGTGTAATTCTTCTTGAAATGTTCATAATTACATGCTCGTAATATTGTGTAATTTTATTTTATTTTAAAATTAGAAAAAAAATATTATATGCATTTTTGTGCTCTCACGACCGGTCGAGCACATACTCGACCAATCTAGCACAACCGGTCGAGCATGTACTCGACCAGTCGTGGTGCGCGGGCCAAACCACTTTTTAGGGTGAAAAATCACTTTTTCTCCAAAATCTTCATCTTCCTCACTTGACCCTTCTCTGACCCGTCAAACCCACCTTCGATTCATGCAAGTGGTCCATTTTCAATGTCCTTTTGGATTTAGGCTCTTTAGGTCTCATCTTGCTTGAATCTTACTTTTATTTCAAGTTTCATTGTAGTTTGTTGGGTTTTCTACCTAAAAATCTGTTGGGTTTGAAACCCTTAAATCCTTTCTTGCCTTTTCTTGTTTACTCTTGCAATGGAAGGTAGACCAAAGAAGAAACCTACTCGAGCATCTTCTTCTCGTTCCATTTTGGTGCGTACTCTTCGACCACCCGAAGAGGACCAGGAATATGTGCGGGATATCCATCTCCGCAACATAATTGTTGAACGGACCGTCAATGCAAACCATCTTGTTCAATTCAACATTATTTCCCTCCTTGTTGCTGTAGGATGGGATAACATTCTGAATTGGGGCGGACCGGTATACCGCTCCATTGCATAAGTAATGTATGCGTGCATAAATGATGTATCTATTTAAGATTTGACCTTCACTATCATGTTTAGAGAATGCTCATATAAAGTAGATCGTCACTTAATTTCTAGGTTGATTGACATTCAAGTGAATATGAAGGAATTCCTATTCCAACATTAGCTGAAAATTTGAATGAGTAGGAAAAACATTTATTAACCAGAAATTTATGCAACATGGACTCGGAATGGGGTTCCGGGAATGCGCTCTGGACCAATCAGATGTTGCCTAGATACAGAGTATTAAATCGCATTTTAATTTCTAATGTATACCCTATATCTGGTAACAAGGCCGAACAGACTACCTTTATGGCGCGTATTCTTCATTCTATTGTTTCTAGCATTCCGGTGTGTTTTGCTTCATTAATATGTTATTTCATTATCCAATTTCGACTTCATCCAGGGCATAGTTATTGCGAGCGTTGCATTAAAAACCTTAGGATCTCGCCTCCCAAAACACTAGAATTATGGAATAAAATAAAGAAATGAAATAAATCAAAGCACAAACCACACGACACAAGAGATTTTACGTGGAAAACCCTCCAAGAGGTAAAAACCACGGGACCTAGTCCAGAGCAACAATTCACTATGAAGTAGAACGTTACAACTGATCACAAGCACACACCCCTTGGATCAAACCTTCTTCACTCACATAGGAATAGATGAATAATAAGAGAATAATGAAAATGGAGAGATCTCACCGATCACGAGGACGTGGAAGCACTAAGACATCAACTGCGTAGTAGATTACCTCTATGAGCAAAATCCTCCCTTCCACAAGCTTCCTCTCTCTTTTCTCTCTCTCTCTCTTCCTCTTTCTCTCTCTCTCTCTCTCTCTCTCACCTTGGACGTGAAAATGCCTTAATGGAATCACTTTAGGGAGCTTTAACATGCCCTTCAATAACCCTACGAACCCCTATTTATAGTGTAGGAAACTCTCTTCCGTACCTCTGTGAAACCGCCTCAAATTTACTCAATCCACACAAAATCCAAGCAGAATCTGCGTAACCCTCAACTAGTCAAGCCAGGTCCTCAACGGGTCGAAGGACCCCTTCGACCGGTCGAGCCTGACCCTCGACGAGTCGAACAAAAAAAATACAGCTTGTTGGACTTTGAGTCGAGTGAGCCTCAACCGGTCGAGCAGCCTCCTCGACCAAGCGAGCCAGTCCCTTGACTGGTCAAGTAGTGCGGTAATGCCAAGATTTGAGGCATCTGATTTACAATAAGCTGCACTACCTCTCCTCTGAACCAAGGAGGAAAACCCTATCAAATCTCCCCTTTTCCGACTCAGGAGGAGTTCGCCTTCTTCAAGCCAGCCATGTTTCTACAAACCTCAAACTTGCCCTTGAGCAATACCTTGGTCATTATGTCTGACCCATTATCTTCCGTGTGAACCTTCTCAAGCTGTAACACCTTTTATTTCAAAGTATCCTTGATCCAATGATACCGAATCTCTATGTGCTTCGACTTGGAGTGCTGACTTGGATTCTTGCTCAAGTGTATAACACTTCAACTATCACAATAGACAATGTGTTGTTCCTGCTTCAGGCTAAGTTCTTGTAGGAACCTCTTCATCCAGAGCATCTCTTTACATGCCTCTATGATCACAATGTAATTGGCTTCTGTCATAGACAATGCTACAACCTTCTGTATCTTGCGCCGCCAAGAGACCGCTCCCCCTACATATGTGAACATGAACCCCAATGTAGACTTCCTGGAGTCTATGTCACCTGCCATATCTGCATCTATGTAGCCTTCTAACACAGGTTTTCCATCACCGTAGCATAGGCTCAACCTGGATGAGCCTCTTAGATACCGCAATATCCATTTCACTGTTTTCCAATGTTCTTTGCTAGGATTGGCAAGATACCAGCTGACAACACCAACAGCATATGCTATGTCTGGGTGCGTACACACCATATCATACATCAAACTTCCTACCGCTAACGCGTAGGGTATCTTCCTTATCTCATCCACCTCTACCTTCATCTTTGGACACTGCTTATCACTCAATTTGAAGTGACCATCCAATAGAGTATTGACCGGCTTCGCTGTATTCATATTGAACTGCTCTAGGACTTTCTCAATATACCGCTCTTATGACAACCAAAGTTTTTTGCTGCTTCTGTCACAGGTTATCTCCATTCTTATGATCTGTTTAGCCGAGCCCAAGTATTTCATCGTAAACGACTTGCCCAACTCCTGTTTTAGCCTCTCAATCTTCTTGATGTCTTTACCCATGATGAGCATGTCATCAACGTATAACAGCAGAACTAAGAAATTATCATCTGAGAACTTACGCGTGAACACACGGTGGTCCGACTCCGTTCTGTCATATGCATGCTTTAAAATGAATGAGTCGAACTTCTTGTACCATTGCCTGTGAGCTTGTTTCAACCCATACAAGTTCTTTATAAGCCTACACACCATATGCTCTTTTCCCTTAACTTCGAACCCCTCTGGTTGGTGCAAGTAGAGCTCTTCTTTCAGGTCACTATAGAGAAAGACAGTTTTAACATCTAATTGCTCTATCTCCGAATCCATGCTAGCTGCCAACCCAAGCAACACCCGTATGGATGTTATCTTCACTACTGGTGAGAATATCTCCTCGAAGTCTATACCTTTTCTCTGACCAAACTCTTTCACGACAAGTCTGGCCTTGAACCTCGTTTGTGAATTCTTTTGCTTAATCTTCTTTCTGAACACCCACTTGTTGCTCAGAGCTTTCTTACCCTTAGGCAATTTCAACATATCATAGGTGTGATTCTTATGCAAGGATTTCATCTCATCTGGCATAGCTTTCAACCACTCCCCCTTATGCTCGTCGGCTAGGGCCTTAAAATAATCTTCTGGCTCTCCCCCATCAGTGAGCATAATGTACTCATGAGGCTAGTACTTCTTGGATGGGTGTCTGTCCCTAGATGTCCTCCTCACCTGTGGCTCAACAGGTGGATCAAGTGGGGGCTGCTCTCCCAATCCATCTTCTGTAGGAACTCCCTCATCCTCTGCACGTTGTTGTACTCCCCCGTCATCATGCACCACAAGAGGAGTAATCGGATCCATGTCCTCTAGCTCACCTAAACTAGGTTGGGTCTTCTCTGGCTTACAAATGTCTTCTATACATTAATCTTCAAAGAAAATCACATCTCTGCTCTTGACAAGATTCTTCTCGGTCGGATCCCACAATCTGTATCCGAACTTTTCATCGCTGTACCCTAAGAATATACATTGCTTGATCTTCTTATCAAGCTTGGACCTCTCGTCCTTTAGTACGTTAACAGATGCCCTGCATCCAAACAGCCTGAGATGACTGTACGATGGATATTGTCCAGTCCACACCTTCTCAGGTACTTATCCATTCAACGGGGCTGATGGAGACTTGTTTATCAAATCACTGCCCTGTGCATTGCTTCTCCCCAGAACATCTTGGGCAACTTTTCATGAGATAACATGCATCTGATTCTCTCTACAATAGTGCGATTCATTCGCTCAGCCACACCATTATGCTGGGGGAGAGGGGTTCTTGGGAACAGTCTGTCCATGCCGTATACCCAGGGACTTACAATACTCATGGAAGTCACCAATGTATTCACCCCCATTGTCGGTATGGATGCACTTTTATGATCTACCCGTCTCTCTCTCGACCATAGCATGAAACATTTTAAACACACCAAAGGCCTCATCCTTAAATTTCAAAGCATAAACACAAACCCTCCTAGATGCATCATCTATAAAAGTGAAAAAATACAATGCCCCACCTAAGGTTTTTATCCTCATAGGACCACAAACATCAGAATAAACTAAATCTAATGCATGCATTTTATTAACATGGGAACCAAATTTAACAAATGAAACTTTATACTGTTTCCTTGATAAACATTCAATACGGGTTTTGAAAGGTATATCTGTCACTTCTAGAAGGAGCCGCTTCTTCGCTAGTAGCTGAAGCCCTTTTTCACTTATGTGGCCTAGACACTTATGCCACATGTCAGTAGTTGAATCTTCCGTTACGTTCAACCCACCCTTGCACACACTGACACTTACCTTGTAAAAGGTGCAACACTTCTTCCCTCTGACTGCGATCAACGGACCCTTGATGAGCTTCTAACGCTCACCAACAAATAAGCTTTCATAGCCATCATCATCCAATCTTCCCGTCGACATCAAGTTGAAGCGAAGATCTAAAATGTGCCTCACATCTCTAAGAACCAATGTGCAGCCCAAATCGATCTTCACACAAATATCACCGACCCCTACGATTTTCGATACGTCAGAATTTTCCATCTTCATATTCCCAAATTCACTTGACTTGTAGCTTGTGAAGAAATCCATGCGTGGAGTCTCATGAAACAAGGCTCCTGAGTTTATCACCCAGTCGGTGTCCTAACTCGTAGCCGTGAGACAAACATCATGATTTGCCGAAAGAATAACTACAACGTCACCATCTGAAGTGATCGCAGTGGAGTCTGATTCATCTTCCTTCTCCTTTCCTTTTCCTTTCTTTTCATTCTTCTTCTTATGACATTTATGCTTGTATTAGTCCTTTTTGCCATAATTCCAGCATTCAACATCCTTCCTAACACTCGACTTACCTCTTGATTTATCTCAGGCCTTCCTGCCCTTTCCGTTCTTTCCTCTCCCCCAATCTTGTGTCACAAGGGCCTCTTATTGAGTAGACCCCTGAGACTTTCTCCTTGTCTCCTCATTGAAGAGACAACTAGTTACCTGTTCTATGAACACCTTTCCATCTGCCGTGGAGTTACTCAGAGACACCACCAATGTCTCCCAACTGTCAGGCAATGAGCTAAGCAATAACAAAGCCTGTAGTTCATCGTCTAGGACCATCTTCATAGCGGAGAGCTGGTTCAATATGTTGTTAACCTCATTCATGTTCTCAGCCACAGAACCACCATCTTTGAACTTGAGATTCGCAAGTCATCTTATCAAAAAAATCTTATTGCCAGCTGTCTTCCTCTCATACAACCCTTGCAATTTCAGCCATAGGCTAGCGGCTGAGGTCTCCCTAGACACATGGTGGAATACAAAATCGTCCAGTCATTGTCTAATAAACCCCACCGCCTTCCGGTCCAACTTCTTCCAATCATCATCTGACATATCCTTTGTCTTTACTGATATGCCTAGAATTGGAGCATACAAGCCCTTGCAATAAAGCAAGTCCTCCATCTTAGCCTTTTATATGGTCCAATTAGAACCATTGAGACTAATCATCCTTGATGAGCCACCTTCCATAATTCAGAACTGATCTCACTTCGTTCAACCAACTTGAACGCTTTGATACCACTCTATTGGGAGCGTTGCACAAAAAACCTTAGGATCTCGCCTCCCAAAACACTAGAATTTGAAAGTGCACTAGTTTGTCAATTACCGTGAGTGTTGAGTCAGCAAGACAAAGGAGCCCCATAGGAAGATTGATCAAGCGTCTGCCTCAACTGGATGTGTGCCCGAACTCGTCACAGGTAAATCTTTGCCTCACATCCCATGTTCCAAAACACCAGGTAATTAAAACCCTTAAAATTGAATAGAACATCCTAGGGTTTTGGTTAGAAAACCTTTTCAAATAGAACAGAAAAATCTATAAGTTTTCTACCTTTGTCGATTTATCGATACATGGCTCGATGAAATCGAACCCTGTTATTGATGTCCTCGAATCTCATTAGATATTATCGAAATGAGGACTTATGATGTCCAACAACCAGAATGATCTCTAGACTGAATTATCGATGAATCGATGGACTGCTTGATATCATCAGAGTTTGAATCACGAGTCCATTAAGTCGACTCGAAAAAATCGACATCTGGTCAGTTGTGTTTAAAAATCTACTAAGGCAAATCATGTGATTCTTGATATATCAAAGGGCTACTCGATATCCTCGGAATTCAAATCTCGATGATATCGGGTTGGGACACAAAATCTATCCAACAAGTTTTTCAGGTTTTTTTCTTGGATCGAGGGTCACTCGATAAAATATATATTATAATATCGATCATATCGAGGCTGGGTCGATGTCATCGCAATAGGACAAACCGTCCAGCAAGCTTATAGGAAAATTCTGTGTAATTATCGATGAATCGACACTGCCATCGATATCATCGACATTCAAATTTCGATGATATCGAGTGATGCTCGATCATATCTTAGACCTGAAATATTTCAAAGGAAAGCACTCTCACATTTTCAAATGTCGAGGAATCGAACCTCATGTCGATGAAATCGGAGTTCGAAATCCAATGACATCGGCGCATGTTCGATCCCCTCGGCCAGTTGGCAAAAAATTTCAAAAGTGTTTGACAGTTGTGTTCATATCATCAAGTGGCCAATCAATGCTATTGAGAGTATACTCTTGATTATATCGACTCTGCTCAATGATATCTAACTCTGTCAAAAATTTTACCGTTTTATATCCGTTAGAACCTTTTGCCTATTTAATGAGAGTTTGCCTTGGTTGTTGGTAGAGAAAATAGATAGTGCTTTTGAGTGTTTAAACCCATATCATATACCCTAAGCCTTTTCTCTCATGGGAGTTCATCCTCCAATCCACCCTCATCATTGACATTCAATATAGTGGATTGGGGAATGAACTTCCACATTCAAGGATACTGCAGCTACCATCTTAATGGCAAATCATGAGCTGGATGCCTTGAATGCATAGATGATTGGAATCGCTCTGTCTCCTTTATAGGAAAATATTTAATAGAGTAGGATTCCATCATAACCTTGACCCAACCCATCGCTGTATATTGGTACATCATCTGAGTTACGATTTAAGGGAGCTGAAGATTCTTCATCATTAAAGGAGGAAATCTTCGACAATGTGCTGAATGGGGCTCATCTACTTATATGTAAGTCATTAGAGTCCAGAGGACCCTTGTGATCATTCCTTCTGTAGGATTGGGTCTAAGGTGTTTCTCACCCCTTTCAAGTCCTCATAGGAGGACTCCGACGGGAGCGTATGTGGTGGGTGCTTTGTGTTGACCCTTGTTCTGTGAAGAGCATAAACTCTTAGGTCCTTGTGTAGGTCCTTTACCTGTGTGGTCTAAAACTTGGGTGCTTTGTGTTAACCCTTGCTCATGGGAGCATAAACTGGTGAGGTTCCTTGTGTGGATCCTTGACTTGTGTGGCCTAAAAGTCAGGTGTTGTGTGTTGACCTTTGCTCATGAGAGCATAAACTTGTGTCCTGTAGACACGTTGTGTCAGCCTAAGTGTAAGTTGAACTGGTTTGGGGTGAACATGATTTTAAACCTCCGGTTTGAGGTGAACCTATTATGAACCTCCATTAGTGAGTTCTGGTACACTCAAGGGTTGAGTGCGTCCGCCGGAAGTGGAGTAGATAAGTAGTCGAACCAGTATAAAAATAACTGTGTTTGAGATTGTTATTTTCTTTTATTGCTTGTGTGATTTCCCTAAATGCTTTCATATTTGACTATCTGAGATCACACCTCGCACATAGTCACATCCATCATAAACTATAATTTTCATTGTGTTTATCTTTCAAATAGTTCTATGACTGGATCCTCTATTTGGCTTGGAAGCCATTAGAGTTACTTTGAAGAAATCCTGATGTATGCATATTTTCTTAGGGTAAGATTGATAGGATTTTAAACTACCATAAAATGCTAAAAAGTCTTATTCACCCCCCTCTAGGACATATTGGCATATTCCCACTTCAACTAAAGCGGTCATTATCGTAATTTCAATTGGTATCAAAGCGGGTCTCTCTTAAGGGCTTCACCGCCTAGAGAGTGATCTTGACTGAAGTTGGTAATATGGTTAAAGGAGAGGGCACATCGGTAACTAGACCTCCAATATTTGATGGATCAAATTGTGTGTACTGGAAGGGTAGGATGCATTACTTTCTGAGATCTTTGGATCATGATGTTTGAGATATTATTGAAAAAGGATATGTGCCACCAACCGAATAAATAGTACTTGAAAATGGCACAACTATCACTAAACCAAAGGCCAAAGAAATGTGGACAACACTCGATAAAGAAAAACAAACCTCTGAGGCTAAAGCCATGAACGTTATCTACTGTGTTGTGTCCCAAGAAGTCTTTAATCAAATCAGTATGTGTGGAACTGCCAAAGAAGCATGGGACTTGTTGAAAACAACCCATGAGGGAACAAGCACAGTGAAGAGATCCAAATTGCAACTCCTAACATCATAGTTTGAAACTCTCAGAATGGAAGAGCATGAGACCTTCATGGAGTTTTTCATGAAACTGAACGTCATTTGCAACTCCATGAGTGGATTAGGAGAAAAAGTTTCGATCCCAAAAATCTGTAGAAAACTACTAAGATCATTACTGGAACGATTCAATTCAAAAGTTACAACCATTGAAGAATGTAGAAACATGGACAAAATGAAAGTAGAAGAACTTGTAGGTTCCCTACAAACATTTGAACTACATTTCAAACAAACTCCTAAACCCAAAAATATTGTCCTCAAAACTTCAAAGAACACTACAAATGAGGAAGATGAAAGTGAAAGGGACAATGAAGATGAGGAAGTGGCCTTGTTGGCACAACGGTTTAGAAAGTTCTTTTAGAAAAATCGTGGCCGACCATTTAAAGGAAGACAAGTGGACAACAAACATTCTATAGGTAAATTTGGTAGAAAGACCAAGGAACCACAATGCTATACCTGTCGAAAGTTTAGACATATGTCTACTAAATGCCCAAATAGGAAAACCAAAGGAAAGGCAATGACAGCCACATGGGATGACACGAAAGAGTCAAACTCAGAATGTAGTGACTCAAAGAGATGGAGACCGAAAATTCCTGAAAATTCTTATGGTCTCTACTGCCTCCAACATTCCGATTGAAACTGAGAACATCAAAGAACATCAGGCCACTGAATCATTCCCATCAGATAATGAGGAAACTGAGAAAGAAGAAGAAGAAAAGTATAAACTGCTAGATGCCTACAATCAACTCTACATTCATAGCATCAATATCCTTAAAAGACATGGAATAACTGAAAACAAAAATAAATTGCTGCAAAAAGATCTTGATAAAATATTAGAAATCAATACACACCTAATTAATGATCTACAACATTACCACTCAGAAAATGATGGGCTCGAAAGAATTAATATTTTTCTTAAATCTGAGTCTGAAAACTAAACAAACAGATTGAGCTATTAAAAGATAAAAACATGCACCTACAAAATGAAAATCACACATTCCTGTTTGATTTCGAAAAATTCAGAAAGTCTGCTGAACTCAACTATACATTTTTCTGGAGTGGTGAAAAATTAGAAAAACTGTCAGGGATGGGAAGACCCGGAAAAGACAAGAGTGGCTTAGGATATGAAAAGTTTAAAACAAAATCTGCAAATGCAGCATCAATAGCTGAAAAATCTACTGCTTCAGAAAGTAAAACAAAGATTACTTCTGTTTGTCATTCGTGTGGTGATTCTGGTCATTATAAGTTTGAATGCATATTTCCTAGGAGGACACAATCCAACTCTGGTCAAAACGGTAAATTTAGACCAACCAGAAAACAAGATGTCAGGGGTCCACCTAGGAATATGAATAGAGGAAATACACATCCATCACCACCCAGAATGAAGGAGTTATTGAATCAAGTGGCTGAATTAAACAAGAAAACTAATGAATTTGTGAGACAAAGAAATATGATTCAGTTACCCAACTTAATTAAAGAAACAAAAACTACCGCAATAAGAAATCCTGTCACAAAATGGGTAGCGAAAGAACAGAAAATTGCCTTATTACTCACTCAAACTATATAACAGGCAATGATGCTAAATGGTACCTGGATAGTGGATGCTCAAGACATGCACGGGTGACAAATCCCTTCTCTCAAATTATTCAGATCTTAATGATGGGATAATCACCTATGAAGATGGTAGCACTGCTAAGGTAATTGGACAGGGAATTATCAAAGGAATAAATATGTTCAAAAATGAGAATGGCTTTTGCATTAAACGATTGACGCATAATCTTCTAAGAATTTCTTAAATATGTGACAATGAGCATGTGGTTACATTCAACAAGAAGGAATACGAGATCCTAGACCTATCAGGTAAACCAGTAATGAAGGGTTGTTGCACAAATAACCACTGATATGTCATTAAAAGCAAAGGAAAGGCTAATCCATATGCTTAGAAACATTTGAGCATGGAAAAACATGTCCAGGTCATGCATCTAGATCTGGATAGTTGTTGAAAAGATGCAATTTTGATGAATCTTTACGATATATCTGAGGTTCCTCACCTCAATATTTTTGTATATAAACATCCCGATGTTTATAATTTTGGATTGTACAATGATTGTACAAATTCTGATGTGTATACTATTCGATATGAAGATTTACTAAGTTATACATATATGGAAGATTGTCGAAATGCTGGAAAATGAAAGATATACATCTTCGACAAGACGGTTAATGAATCACATGGATTCTTGATTAAATCGAACTAGAATTGATATCATCGACGCCCCTTTGGAATAAGAAGAGTCACATGTTCAAGAATGTTATCGAGAACATCTTCGATAATATCGAATGGGGTATATCGATATCATCGAAACAAGTGTTAATGATATCGAAGTCCACCGCTTGATAAATAGCTGACGAGTGGGAAAAATTCATTTTTGCTTTCCTGCTCGATTTTTCTGGGATTTTTCTTCATGGCTCGCATCGTTTGTCGATCGTGTGCCAACTAAGGTGGCTTAAATCAGGTAATCTCTGACACATACTCTTGATTCCTCAAAGTATACTTCGTTGTGTTAGGGCCTTTCTAGTTGGAAATTTCAGGTCAATTCTCGAGGTCCTCAGATTCTTCTTTCCTTTGACATTTCCATCTATATTGTTCAAATGAGTAAGGAGAAAGGAAAGTCTCCTGCCATCGGTGAGTCATCCCGACCTATTAGAAAGAAATTCGTGGCTTTAAAAGAAAGAGGAAGGGGTCAGTCTCAATGATCTCCTGCACGCCCACGAAGCTCTTCTACTCGGCAGTCAGCTCGTAGAGAAGCTCCGGCTGAAGCACCAGCACCGCCACATGCTGTTGTGGGTCCTCCTCCACACATACTTGACACATACTAGGGAGGCGCTTGGTGTATGAGCGTAAGATTGACAGGGAATGTATAAAACCTTATAATGTAGAAGCTTTGTTAGAGGCGATCGACTGGTTGCCTCTTCTTGATTTCGGGGGTCCATGTCATAATGAGCGGACCTACCAATTCTTTGCATATTGTCACTCCAACACTAGAACCACCATCCATTATTGTTACGGTCGGAGATGATAGTGTTGAGATTACTGCAGAATCCATCGCTAGCATTCTTGGCCTAACCTTGTCTCCAGTTGGTTTGTCTGATCTTGATCTTGAAAATCCTATCACTCGGTCTATAATTACCAAATTCTTGAATCCCATGGCACCAAAGGAATGCTCTAAAGGTGAAATATATGCACCCTCGATACCTAGTTTTGCATGGGATATTCTGCTCAAATGCTTATCCTCGTAGACCCAATCGCGCTGATCTTACCGGGTTCTTGGTCATGATTATGTATTGTGTTGCCACTGGAGTCAAACTTTGTCTGCCTACCTTGATCCTTCACCAAATAGCCAGTGTCATCCACCAATCCAGAGCAGTATATTTGCCCTTTCCCCACATCATTCATGTAATTTGCGATACAATCGGTATTTCTCAGACAAACAATCTTAAGCGCCCTCTCCAATTGTTTAAGAAGGTCAATATTCGAAAATTAGATCTTAAATTTCATGCTTATGTGGAAGAGAAATCTGAGGAGGCTATTCATGAAGGTGGTGAAATGGGAGAAGGCACAACACCAACTAACGGAGATCCTCTTGAGCCACAACAAGTTCCAGATCCAAGTGGTTTAGCTCAGACCCAACGGTTCAAGTTTCACCAAGATAGGGTCGGGGCAACATATCGGGGATTGGCTTGGATAGAAGACAAGTTAGGAAGACATGATACAAGGTTCTTAGCATTGGAGAAGATGGTGTCTAGTGTGCAATAGTCGGTGCAGCAATTGATCGATCTGATAACCTGTCGACGAGATGATACAACACCATCTTCCTCAGCTCCTCCACCATAGTATAGACAATCTTCGTGCCATCACATACACCCAATTCTCATATCAGTGTATGGGCATGGTATTTTTTTAATGCCCTATGATCGTATGAGTGTATTTGATGGATGACTAATTTGGAAAGTTTAACAAGTTTTTTTTGTGAAAAGTTTGGATACCCTCTAAGTGAGGAAAATACTGTCTTTTGTCTGCCTTTATATGGGCTAGATATTTGTGTTTGCTATTTTGGGATTGGTGTTGCAAGACTGCTAAGCTTGGTCAGCTCTTCTTTCGAATGTTTCTGTTAAGGGTTGGTTACAATTCATATATGCTTACTGCCATATTTATTGGCTTGTTTCACATGATGTTTATCCCTACTTCCCTGTTTTATCTGGTTTATATCAACTGAGCATGCCTCCTCCTTCATATTTCTTAACTGGTTTGTGATGTTTGATCTTTATATCCATACTATTAGTAATCACAGCTCTCCTTTGACCTATTATGCATACATGTTTTCTACAAGAGATGTCCTTTTACATTTATCTACTCTGCCTATGCTATCTACGTTTTGGTTCTCCCATATGCTTCAACTTCAGTCAATATCCATTGTTATAGTTCCCTTTTCTAATGACTGACAAAAAAGGGGGAGAACAAATCCACACCCCCGAAGGAAAATTGTATGGTGTGTATCTGCTTATGTTTATGAATGATGATACAGGTGATAGGGGGAGCATATAGGTGTTAGAGAGAGGACCTGCAAGAAGACAGGGGAAGATTGTTGTTGAGGGGGAGCAACTACTGAATGAAATGGTCATTTGTGTGTATGAAGTAGATAACATTGTAAAATTGTGTAAAGTTCATGTACACATAATTTAGGGTGTTTTTCTAGAAGTTGTTCTAGGGTGTTTTGGTGTTTTGTCATGTAATTGACAAAGGGGGAGATTGAAAGTGCCCTGGTTTGTCAATTAGTGTGACTGGTGAGTCAGCAAGACAAATGAGCCCCATAGGAAGATTGATCAAGCATACCTCAACTGGATGTGTGCCCGAACTCGTCACAGGTAAATCTTAGCCTCACATCCCATGTCCCAAAACACTAGGTAATTAAAACCATTAAAATTGAATAGAACATCCTAGGGTTTTGGTTAAAAAACTTTTTCAAACAGAACAGAAAAATCTTCAAGTTTTCTACCTTTGTCGATTTATCGATACATGGCTCGATGAAATTGAACCCTGTTATCAATATCCTCGAAGCTCACTTGATATTATCGAAATGAGGACTTATGATGTCCAGCAACCATAAAGATCTCTGGACTGAATTATCGATGAATCGATGGACTGCTCGATATCATCGGAGTTTGAATCTCGAGTCCATTGAGTTGACTTGATAAAATCGGCATCTGGTCAGTTGTGTCCAAAAAGCTACTAAGGAAAATCATGTGATTCTCGATATATCGAAGGGCTACTCGATATTCTCGGAATTCAAATCTCGTTGATATCGGTAGACCTTCGATGATATCGGGTTGGGACACGAAATCTATCCAGCAAATTTTTCAGGTTTCTTTCTTGGATCGAGGGTCACTGGATAAAATAGATATTATAATATCGATTATATCGAGGCTGGGTCGATGTCATCGAAATATGACAGAAATTGTCCAGCAAGCTTATAAGAAAATTTCCTGTAATTATCGATGAATCAACACTGTCATCGATATCATCAACATTCAAATTTCGATGATATTGAGTGATGCTCGATCATATCTTAGACCTGAAATATTTCAAAGGCAAGCGCTCTGACATTTTCAAATGTCAAGGAATCAAACCTCGTGTTGATAAATTCAGAGTTCAAAATCCGATGACATCGACGCATGTTCGATCCCCTCGACAAGTTGGCAAAAACTTTCAAATGCATTTGATAGTTATGTTCATATCATCGAGCGGCCAGTCGATGCTATCGAGAGTATACGCTCGATGATATCGACCCTGCTCGATGATATCAAACTCTGTCAAAAATTTAACCGTTTTATATCCGTTGGAACCTTTTGCCTATTTAATGAGAGCTTGCCCTTGGTTGTTAGTAGAGAAAATAGAGAGTGCTTTTGAGTGTTTAAACTCATATCATATACCCTAAGCCTTTTCTCTCATGAGAGTTCATCCTCCAATCCACCCTCATCATTAACATTCAATAGAGTGGATTGGGGAATGAACTTCTGCATTCAAGGATCCTGTAGCTACCATCTTAATGGCAAATCATGAATCTGGGATGCCTTGAATGCATAGATGATTGGAATCGCTCTGTCTCCTTTATAGGAAAACATTTAATAGAGTTGGATTCCATCATAACCTTGACCCAACCCATCGTCATATATTGGTATATCATCTAATTTGCGGTTCAAGGGAGCTGAAGATTCTTCGTCATCAAAGGAGGAGATCTTCGACAACGTGTTGAATGAGGCTCATCTACTTATATGTAAGTCATTAGAGTCCAGAGGACCCTTGTGATCATTCCTTCTGTAGGATTGGGTCCAAGGTGTTTCTCACCCCTTTCAAGTCCTCATAGGAGGCCTCTGACGAGAGCGTATGTGGTGGGTGCTTTGTGTTAACCCTTGCTCTGTGGAGACAATAAACTCTTAGGTCGTTGTATAAGTCCTTGACTTATGTGGTCTAAAACTTGGGTGCATTGTGTTGACCCTTGCTCATGAGAGCATAAACTGGTGAGGTTCCTTGTGTGGATCCTTGGCCTGTGTGGCCTAAAAGTCGGGTGATGTGTGTTGGCCCTTGCTCATGGGAGCATAAATTTGTGTCGTGTAGGCATGTTGTGTCAGCCTAAGTGTAGGTTGTACTGGTTTGAGCTGAACCTGATTTAAAACCTCCGGTTTGAGGTGAACTTGTTGTGAAACCTCCGTTAGTGAGATCCAGTAAACTCAAGGGTTGAGTGCGTCCGCCGGAAGTGGAGTAAACAAGTAGTTGAACCACCATAAAAATAACTATGTTTGAGATTGTTATTATCTTCTATTACTTGTGTGATTTCCCTGAATGCTTTCATATTTGACTATCTGAAATCACACCTCACACACAGTCACATCCATCATAAACTATAATTTACATTGTGTTTATCTTTTAAATAGTTCTATGACTGGATCCTCTATTTGGCTTGGAAGCCATTACAATTACTTTGAAGAAATCCTGATGTATGCATATTTTCTCAAGATAAGATTGATAGGATTTTAAACTACCATAATATACTAAAAAGTCCTATTCACCCCCCTCTAGGACATATTGGCATATTCCCACTTCAAATAAAGCAGTCATTATCGCAATTTCAGAATTATGGGATAAAATAAAGCAATGAAATAAATTAAAGCACAAACCACATGACACAGAGATTTTATATGGAAAA
This sequence comes from Magnolia officinalis, assembly GCA_021015155.1. Lineage (NCBI taxonomy): Eukaryota > Viridiplantae > Streptophyta > Magnoliopsida > Magnoliales > Magnoliaceae > Magnolia > Magnolia officinalis. Next base: position 42,068,533 of record JAJHSJ010000003.1, read on the forward strand.
CCCTCGAAGAGGTAAAAACCATGGGACCTAGTCCAGAGCAACAATTCACTATGAAGTAGAACGTTACAACCGATCACAAGCATATACCACTTGGATTAAACTTTCTTCACTCACGTAGGAGTGGATGAACAATAAGAGAATAATGAAAATGGAGAGATCTCACCGATCATAAGGACGTAGAAGCGTTGAGACGTCGACTACGCAGTAGATCACCTCTACGATTAGAATCCTCTCTTCCACGAGCTTCCTCTCTTTTCTCTCTCTCTCTCTCTCTTCTTCTTTTTTTTTCTCTCTCTCTCTCACCTTAGACATGAAAACACCTTAATGAAATCACTTTGGGAAGCCTTAGCATGCCCTTTAATAGCCCTAGGGACCCCTATTTATAGTTTAGGAAACTCCTCTTCCGCACCTCTACGAAACCGCCTCAAATTTACGCAGTCCGCACAAAATCCGCGCAGAATCTGCGTAACCCTCGACTAGTCGAGCCAGGTCCTCAACTGGTCGAAGGACCCCTTCAACCGGTTGAGCATGACACTTGACTGATCGAACAAAAAAAAAATACAACTTGTTGGACTTTGAGTCGAGCGATCCTCGAACAGTCGAGCAGCCCCCTCGACCGGTCGAGCCAGTCCCTCGACTGGTCGAGCAGTGCAGTAATGCCAAGATTAAAGGCATCTGATTTACAACAAGCTACACTACCTCTCCTCTGAACTGAGGAAAACCCCATCAATAGTGATATTTCATTCGCTTATTTGATGACCACTCTTACTTTACACTGTTTTATGGTCATGCCACCTGGAGAAGCTCCTACTTCTCATCTACCTTTCAACAATTCAAATATCAACAAAATGAATTTGAAGTTAGTACCTGGTCAAACTGATAGGGATGCTGGAGAAGTTAGAGAAGAAGTTGGATTGTTCTAGACACATTCTCGATGACATTAAAAATCATTTGATGACATCGATCTTTTTGTTGAATTTTGGAGAAAGTCGTTGTATTGTTCTGGACACATTCTCGATGGATCGAGCACCCTTCAATGCAATTGAAGGTCTGTTCGATGACATCGAAGGAAGGTTCGATGGCACAATGACTTACGCAGTGTGTAAAGGCGCGTGTAACATCCCGAATTTTTGCCAACCTGGGATTAGACGTCCTTAGGCAATGGGTCGATCCTAACACCTTAATAACTTGTCAAAACTCAGTCCCAAAGGCTAAAATCGCTTGTGAACCCATTTCTTTCACAAATCCCACCCTTCACCACCTTGTTCTTTAAATTTTCTAAGTACTTTCACATTAGACACTATCTTAAAGATTAAGTGATGAAGAACAATACTTAAACTAAACATTGCTACAAAGGACTAAGTACCACCTCAGACCGAAATCACTCAGGACTAAATCCTTTAGAAATTAGGCGAGATTTAGCTAGTGTTAAACTAGAGTGCCTGCGAAATTAGCACCAATGGCTTTAAATACGATCTGCAAGACCCAAAACTTGTGGAACCGTTGACGCTACATTACCCTAAAATCTAGGATCAATCTCATTACCCGTATGCTCTTGGGAGCACATTGAAACTCTGTATCAAATCTGGACCGCACGTCGAAAGTCCGATTAACACGAAGTTAAGGAATTAGGACCGCCTCGCTGGGCTTGACAACCATCTCTGAAATCAACTCCAGATAGTGTCCCAGTGAAATTCGCTTGAGCTCGGAGCGGGGAGTGTGAGAAATGTGAAATTAATTCTAAATTAAATCCAAAATAAATATCTCAAATAGTATTCTGGCACCTCTCACTTGCGGATCAGTTTTAATCAACCAGACCGTCAGAATCAGACCAAATTACACCCTCAGATCAGGAGAAATTTCATACACATATCCATGTACTCAGAATCTACGATCGAGATTCGCTGACCGTTGAACTGAAACTGGTCCACCACGCGTGATCTGGAATCCTGACCGAAACGAAAACTTAACTAAACATAGATCCGGTGTTAGTGAGCTTAAGTCCGACCTTTGGCTCAAGGAGGCCCGCCAGAAGTCCTCCGTTGAGCTGAAATAGGTCCGCTTTGGTTATAACCTAAGTATACTTTGACCTAGAGTCTATTTCGGTGAGTTTTTAGACTATATAAGGACCTTAAACCCTCTCTCATTGCAGCCATACGAATTTGAGAGAAACCCTAGAGAGAGTAGAGAGAAAAGAGAGAGAAAGTGTGGGAGATGTGGGAGGATCTCCCTGATGTTCTTCCCTGCTGCTATCCATGGTCCACCACTTCGTTCTAATCATTTTCCCGGCGATTCCGGCTCCGTTTCTAGGTAAGAAACCCCAACCCTAATCTGTTTTGGGGTGTTGATAGTTGTAGGTTTTGAAATACCTAACCTATTTCATTCTATAGGTTACCAAACTGTCGAATACGGAAGCTTAACAAACCTATTGGATTCGTTACGATTCTATGATAAAAGGTGCGGACTTTAGGTGTATAGGTTATGGTTTTCAACGCTTGCAATGTCAGATAATGATAGATTCATGATCTGCATGCAATTGCACATGTGCAAAGTGCTGTCTTTTTTCCGTTTCGATTAAAGATGACGAATATGGAAATTTACATACTCTAGGTATTTGTAGAAAGTACCGTATTCGTATAAATTTTGGAAATGTGTTTGTCATGATTATTTGTTGTATTAATATATTATATATGGATAAAATACTTGTTTGGCGAAAGGGTTCGCCCTAATACATGTTTTGCTAATATACACTGTATGTTGAAATGGGTATTCCAAGTGTTTGTGAAAATGTTCAAATGAATATGGAACTTGGATTCCTACTTTCCATGACTATCCGTCTTGGGTGTATGCGTGCGATGATTGGGGAAACTCCCTAGTGAAAGGATTTGGCCTAATGCTTATGTGATCAACATATGTTATGTATGTTGATGTATGTATTTTAAAGTGTTTATTGAAATGTCTGAATGAGTAGTAGTTAGCAAATTGTAATGTATAAGGGTGTTGAGATATGATTCTCAACTCCTTTAACTATGTGTATGATTTCCTTGGATAGCTGTGTGATTAGGAATTGAATATGTACAAATTCATGCTTGTATTGTGTTTCATAACATGCTCAACTGATTTTCTGATTTTATCTATGTAATGCATATGTTTAAATTCATATTTACGTTGTATGATCCGTCATGGGTGATGGGAGAGTGGAGCAACGAGTGCGTTCAACAGCCCTGGCAGCCCTAAACAGATAATACCAGACTTTGATTGTATGATTTGAATCTTGATTTGTTACTGCTTTATCTATCTGCAATTGATTGTGTTTGGGGTTATGATTAGAGTCCAGACAATCGGTACCAGAATTGAATTCGTGGTTGTGATTCATTTGCCACGTGAGATGTGTTCGACGAACCTGAGTCGTACTTCGGTTGGCGATAGTGGTTAGCCACATGAAGTGCTTATGCACTTCATGTCGTTCAACTTGTTGTGCGCTCGAGCTAGCCGAGCTCATCAAGTAACCCGATCTGTCTAATGTATGTTCACCATGTTTGGACGTTATTGCTTGAACCTAGGGTACCAAACTTACCAGTGAAATTCCTTTTAACCATGGTACCTCGATCCGCTAAGACTCATGAGCCGGGCATGGTGGTATGGGACACCGTGGTCGAGCTGTCGGCCTACACTGGGGCCACGTGCCTCCCCGTAGTGACTAGTGAGCTACCAGATTCGTGAGCCGATTATGGTGGTATGGGACACTATATTCGTGCTGTCGGCCTACATTGATAAGGTGATGGGAGAGCGGTGTAACCTTTGTGCATAACAACCCTGGCAGCCCTTTGTAATGACCTCGAGCATACTCTGAATTTGCGGTGAGGCGACGAGTGTTGCCGCAGTGTATAGATGATGAACTAGGCCTGTATCTGTATAGTGATGAACCGTTAAAAAGGTGATGGGGGAGTAGTGTAACCTTTGTGCGTAACAGCCCTGGCAGCCTTTGCAGCGACTTAGAAACACACCATCGTATGAGATTAACTAGGATCGACGACCCTAGAATGGATCATGTTTGGGAATGATATAGGGGAGGTACCTTAGTTTCCCAATATTGCTGTTTGAAATGGACTAATAACAATTCGGTAATCATGCTCATCATGCATTGCATGTGCCTGGTAGATTTGGAGCACTGGGGGATGAACGTATTCGCGAACGTAAGATGGTGTCGCATGAGGGTGGTTTGGCAAGGGCATACATCATAACTGCATATATACTTGCATTAATAAGAGTAGTTAGAATTGTTTGATTTTACTGCTTTATCATTACTGCTTGACTGAATTGATAACATGTTAACCTATGCTTTACTGTTCCACTGAGTTGATCACTCACTCCCACGTTACGGGACGGTGTTGTACACACCAACCAGATTTGTTAAGTTTCAAGTGATGGTGATGCTTATGAAGCAGAGCCAGACTACTACTATGACGTGGAGGAGTTCTCCTACATGTAGTTCTCTGTCAGGTTTATGAAGACCTGGTATTGTATTGATGGGGCTATGGTACTTGGGATAGAGGACATTACACTTACACATTTGGTATATTTTGGAACTATACTTGTAATTATTTAACCTGGTAATGTTATCACACTTTGGAGACTCATCATAGTTTATATATTTTATTTATCTATCACAGTCTTCCGCTTGCTAATTCACTTGTCTCTGGAGTATGATATGTTGTTTTTGCTTAATCTCACTCATGTTCACTACACTAATGCAGACAACATTTAATCATCATTATCTATGTTGCATAAGTGATGTTCTGGAACTTGAGAGTTGAGTTACTACTCGACCCCTGATTTTCGGGATGTTACAGCGCAACTTCCGGAAATCAACTTACGTTCGATGACATCAAAAGTTATTCGATAACATTGAAGGCGTTACACAGAACTTACGTGGACTGCGTAAATTAAGGCTATTTTGCGATCTTGTGTGAACAAGGCTATAAATATGGGTTTCCTAGGCACTTTTTAGGATATCAAGGGTTTGAAGGATCTGAGCCAAAGGATGAAGGAGCATCCCAAGAGTTTTTCTTCCTTCATAGTTTTTTTTAATGCTTTCTTTTAGGGTTTTGATTCCAGTCATGTCTATGGTTGGCTAAATTCCTTAGTTAAGGATAAGGGGTGAAGCCTGTAGCGCGTTCAGATGTTTTTCTTACTCTGATTATTGTTCTTGTTGTACCTCATTGACTTCTAGTTATTTATTAAGGAATATTTTTAGTTTTTAATGGTTTGTCGTGGCTCAAATTACAATAGATCTGCGATAGCTTTGAATATCTTATTTTCCTGTTTTGAGATTATGAGATTGGTACATCTTGTTGTCCACCATCGTCTCCTAGACATGGTTAGGTGATGAAATCCCTTCCAATCATCACAATCCTCTCTTATGCATGGCTAGATCTATGAAAAGTTTAGAGATTTGATTATCTCATCTTCCAATTGGATAGGTGTAAGTGCTAAGTTGTAAATCTAGCACCCTGAGTTGTCAAATGTTGTTGTGCCAAAACACTTCAATATGGTTGACTTGTTTTGATAGATGGAAAGTTCACCTTCAAGTTCAAATTAATGGAAAATTCACCTTCATTCGAAGATGAGACTGGTGTTATCTACATCGACGTTATATATGCTACAAGTACGCATGTTCAACTACAACAACAAGTTGAAGATCATCAAGTCGAGGTACTCAAGCTCAAGTGCATCATTACTTCAATCTTCAAGCTTAAAGTTCAAGCTTATGGTAAAGCTCAAGATCAAGTCTCAAATTCAAGCTCAAGTACACTACTTCAAGCTAAAGTCACAAGAACAAGTTCAAGTACATTTGCTCAAGTCTCAATACACAAGTTCGAGACAAGTTCAAGTGTACAAGGTCAACCTCTATATGCTTCAAAGTGACCTATCTACTGAAGCGACCAATGGTTTAATTTCAATACTCACATTTAAGGTATACATGACCCTAGAAAGACCTTAGGATTACGTCATTAACATTGCATATTTAATTTGGGTCAATGTACTTAACTTAGGCTTTGCTTCGACTAGTCCTAGTCTTGGTTCGACTAGTCCAGGCACTGGCTCGACCAGTCCAGAATTTTTCTTGACCAGTCCAGATTTAAATTCAAAATTTAAGAATTTTCTAGTTGGTCCTCAACCGGTCGTGGAGACTGGTTCGACCAGTCGAGTGTGGCTCGACTCGAACTCAAACAATGCGATTTTTATTTACTCAACCAGTCGAGCAAGCCACTCGACCAGTCGAGGGTTTGTTTTATCCGATCGTGCTAGAAAATTTCAAATTTCGTTCGGCTAGGACCAGTCGAGCCGAACCCAGGACCAATCGAGTGAACCAAATTGCAGCTTATAAATAGTGGACATTTCTCAGAATCTTTCATTCATTCCAAGCCAATTCAAGCCACGACTCCGAGAGATAAATCCCCACTATTGTAAAGCTATTGTGAGGTATTTAAAATTTATTTTAATAGTTTTTTGGTTATTTAATTTCTTGATCTCTTGATTCCATTCTATTTAATTTAAAAAGGGATTTTGATTTAACCCTTTGTGAGATCCAAGAAATTGAATCCAAGTAGCCTAAGGTTGGATTTAATTTAAAATTCATTTAGACATAGATCCCCTTCATATGTGAGATTGAACTTTGAATATCTTCATCTACAAAGAAGCGGTTTTATCGACTACATCGAAGAAGATTCTTCAGATAAGTATTATATTTCAATTTTCTGTATTTTTGGTTTGTGAGATTCAACCAAGAAAATCTCTATTTGTGGTTTTGATTGAGATCAGCCAGGAAAATCTCAGCGTGGAGTTTTTTTTTATTGTGTAAGCCCATTAAAAAACACATCTGTAAAGGTTTTAAGGTGAACCTTGGAAAACCTTATTTCTTAGTGAAAGCCAATATCTCATGGGTGTGGATATTGGGAGTAGAGTATTTGTGTGGCTGTTTGCGAATAGTTAGTGTACACACACGAACCACAATAATTCTTGGAGTTGTAGTGGATGATTGTATTTGATTATGTGTGTGAATGTCGTAATCTATTTTATGCTTTTGTGGTGAATATTGTAATAGCTAGGTTTTTTTTGCCTCTATTTCAGTTTGAGTTTTTGATACTCAGAAACGTTCTAGAAATCAGGTTGTCCTGTCATAAGCCATTGGCTTTTAGTGGAAGGTTGTCCTTAGAACAACATTTGTATCAACCTCTTAATACTTGTGAATTTGAGGTTGCTTTTAATTATTGCTATCTGTTTTTTATTTTTATTTAGGATAGTCTGAAATAGCGGTGAAGACCGCTTGAGTTGAAGTCAGAATATATCAATATGTCCTAGAGGGGGGTGAATAGGATTTTTTAAAGATTTATGAGTTATTTAAAAAGCCTATCACTCTAATCCTATTATGTATGCAATTTTTAGGATTACTCAAATGTAACTCTACTGGCTTCCAAGCCAAGTAGAGGATCCAATCACAAACTAATCAAGATATCATATGCAACTTAGTCTATGTTGGATGTGACTGTGTATGTGTGTGAGATGTGATCAGATATATGAATATGAATACATTGACATGAATCACACAAATAGAAAAGCAATTACAAACACAGTCATTTTATAGTGGTTCAACGATAAGTCTACTCCACTCTCGGCTCCAGCACTCAACCCTTGAGTGTACCGGATTTCACTAAGGAGGTTTCCTAGGGTTCACCTCTAACCTAAGGTTTTAACTCAGGTTCACCTTCAACCTTTACACGGAGGTTTCTACTCAGTTCACCTCTAACCCTGGAGATTTACTGGTTCACTCTTAACCAGATGTTTATGCTCTCCATAGAGCAAGGGTCCACACAACGCACCCGAAGGTTTCTACTCAGTTCACCTCTAACCTTGGAGTTTCACTGGTTCACTCCTAACCAGATGTTTATGCTCTCCACAGAGCAAGGGTCCACACAACGCACCCACTACGTACACTCCCGCTGGAGGCCTCTTTGAGGACTTCAAAGGGTGAGAACCACTTAAGACCAAGACCTAGAAAGGAATGATCACAAGTGTCCTCTGGACTCTAGATACTTACAGATAAGTTGATGAGTCCCGTTAAACACAATGCCAAAGAACTCCTCCTCTTTGTTGACGAAGAGACTTCAGCTCCCTTGATCCGCAACGCAAGATGATATACCAATGCTCGGTTTCGGGTTGGGTCAAGGGTGAGATGGAATCCTACTCTTTAAAGATTTTCCTATAAGGAAGATAAAGTAGTTCCTCTCTTATGCATTCAAGGCATCCCAGCTTAATGATTTGCCATTAAGGTGGTAGCTGGAGGATCCTTGAATGCAGAAGTTCATTCCCCAATCCACTCTATTGAATATCAATGGTGAGGGTGGATTGGAGGATGAACTCCCTCGAGAGAAAGGCTTTGGGTATAAGATGTAAGTTGAAACACACAAAAGCTTTCTCTTTTCTCTCTTACAGCAACAAAGGACAAGTCCTCTATATATAGGCAAAAAGTTCCAACAGATACAAAATGGTCATATTTATGACAGAGTTCGATATCATCGAGCAGGTTCGATATCATCGAGCATATACTCTCGATAGCATCGATGGTCTGCTCGATGACTCGTACTCGATGTCATACACTTTTAAAACTTCTTGCCATTAGGTCGATGAATCGAAACAGTTGACGATGTCATCGGATTTCGAACTTTTATTCCATCGATGACAGGATCGATCCCTCGACATATGAAAAATGAGAGAGACTTGACTTTGAAAATATTTCAGGTTTTCATGAATGATCTGGGAACCGTCGAGATCATCAGAATTTGAATGTCGATGATATCGATATCAGAGTCGATGCATCGATAAATCCAGTGGATTTGTCTTTAAGCTTGCTGGACAAATTATGTCCTTGATCGATGCAATCGACCTAGTGCCGATATCATCGATATTTGAATATCGATTCTATCGAAGGGCCCCCGATCATAGTTAAGAGCAACCTGGAATATCTGTTGTAAGAAATACGTGCCCACGATCGATATCATCGATGGACTTTTGATGTTATCGATATTTGAATTCAGATAATATCAGAAGAGCATCGATGTTATCGAAGACTTTTGAGATTTTCTTTAAAAAAACAGGGGCGCCGGAAAACTGTCTGTCGATCTTATCGAGCCATCGTGATGGACTTGAAATTTGAATATCGATGATATCGATATGTGTATCGATACATCGATAATTCGTCCAGATATGTTATGAAGTTGCTGGACATGTTTAGTGCTTTTATCAATGATATCGATAGGTGTATCGATACATCGATAAATCCGTCTAGATGAATATTTAGTTGCTGGACTCTTTTGGTCCACTTATTGATAATATCGTTAAGGTATCGAGGACATTGACAGAACAGGTCGATCATATCGAGGGTGCATCGATAAAATCGACAAGGCGAGAAAACTTAGAGATTTTCCTATTTTGAAAAAGTTTTCTCACCACAAAAACCCTAAGATGTCTATCTTGTTTTAAGGGTTTTAATCACCTGGTGTTTTGGGACATGGGATGTGAGGCTATGATTTACCTATTGCGAGCTCCACACATCCAGTTGAGGCAGACGCTTGAATTGTTCTTCCTATCGAGTTTTGTAGCCAGTCTTACTCACCATTCACGTAACTTGACAAACCAGGGCACTAACAGACACTTGAATTGTGTGTACATGTATTTACACAATTTTATAATTTTTTTACCCCATGTACACATTCTAGAAGTATCTGCTCCCCCTTACTTCAAGACTCTCCTTTCTTGGTGCAGCTGCTCCCCCTCACACTTGCAACAACATTAGATATACAATTTTTCGCTTGGGGTGTTTTGAATTGTTCTCCCCCTTTTTGTTAGTCATTGGCAAAGGTATAGCAAGTGATATTAACTGAAGAATGAATTGCATGGGAGAGAACCAACGGATACAAATGCATAAAGATGAAATTATTTTGATACAAACATCATTTTTAGATCCTATGGATGCATATTAGATAAGATAGAGCAGTTGTATAGCAGTTGAAATGTTCATTCAGGACATCATATGCATTCCATAACTTGATAAACTAGGGGGGAGGGGGGAATTCATACACATATGGCAGTAATGATAAGAATTCTATTCAGCCATACTCAAAATGAAACCAAAATATCTACACATACTGCCACAGACAGTAGTAATCAACCAGTTTTCACAAAAAAAAAGTGTTCAGTCCAACCATGGACATATACACTTTTAAACAAATGTGTCAGACTAGTAGTTATCACATACACTCAGATAGGCATAGAATATTCAAAAAGATACTACTATTCATATGCAGAATTATGAGTAGAGTGTATGTGACAGTGTGTAGTAGTCATCATCATGGTGCAGAATGTGATGGTGTCGTGTCATCCTGGCGGCATGTCAGCAGATCCACCAGCGGTTGTACAGACTGCTGCACTTTCTGGACGACTCGCTCTAAGACTGTCAACTACTCACGTACAAAATGAATATCTCTCTGGATTGCCCCTATTCTGTCCATTTTAAACCTTTTTCCATACCCGGCTGATGACATAGATGGGGCTGGATCAGGTCTAGGAGGTGCATCTTCAGCCATTTCCGCCCCTTACATGGGATTGCCACCTTCTCCTTCAACTTCTTCTACCTGGATTTCTTCCTCCGGGTTCACCTTGTATTCGTGAAACTCCAAATCCATTCTCCAGATATTTCCTTTGTTAAAAACTTGGAGTGGGAATATCGGATCAGTAGTTGATGGGAACCCAATTTTGTTGCATATCATGTTGATAATCCAGGGGTACGACAGATGGAGGTCCCTAGATGTGTGGATGGCGTTTACCAACTGAGAAACAATCAAAGATGGAAGGCAGACCTTTGTCCCACTGACAACTGAGTAGACGATCATGGTCATGAGTCCGGTGAGGTTAGATCTGTTGGTACTTCTAGGACAATGTTCGTTGTGAAGATACCATGTAAGATCCGAAACTGGGGATCCATATACCTGGACTTTAATGCATTCCCTTGGTACCAAGGGATGTCCCTACCATTGCAGAGGTATTTTGTGACCTTGGATCGAATGTCCATGTCATTAAGATTCATCTCTAGGATACCTTCTGGGGCATGTTGAGTCTGATGGCTTCGGCTATTGTAGCTGGTGTGATAAATGCATCATCACCTCCCAATGATACCATGAAGGAAGGAGGATCAGCCACTAATGAATGACACACGGCAAGAAAATTTCATGTTCTCTCAAGTTGGCATGGCCCACCAAAATTCAAAGCTGGCAGCCAATCTATTGCTGCAAATAGGGGTTCCAATTTGTATGGTTTGAGGCATTCCTTGTCAACCCTTCTCTCTTGAATAAGTTTCCTATCCATATATATTGGTGGTCGTGAACTTGCTCCAATCGGAGGAGGTGGTGCCGGAGATTCGGTTTGGGACCCACCTTGCGAAGTCTGTGATCTTTACCTAGTGGGGATCCCACTTTTCGGGGCCCTCACTCTTTCTCTAGAGGCGAGGACTTTTTGTCAGATAATCTGGATGATTCTCCCAGAACTGACACTTTTTCTTTGTCTTTTCCCATGACGACCAAAAAAGGAGTGAAGAAAAGAAAACACACCTCACTAGAAGAGGAAATATCCAAAAAGAAGTGAATCTTGACGTTTAGGAAGGATATTACCGTATATTGGATGTCCTGCGGTTGTCTGACAAAGTTCCGAGCCGTCTGATTGAAAACAGCGAGCAGGAAAGAAAATAGAAATCTTGGAATAAAATCTCCTTTTTCGCATTCTATTGGCTTATATCGGGCGGCATCTTTCGATATGATCGACCGTTGTTTCAATAATATCGAGGGGTTGCTTATCAATTCCATCGAGTCTGTCTTCGATATCATTCTTGGCCACCCGACTATTCATATCCGAAAGATGAGTCGATTAGATCGACCTTCTATTGATAACTCGAGAATGTCATATCGACATTTATATCGAAGATGAAGATTTTCAATTTTCAGCATTCAAACAATCCACCAAGTATACTTTTAGCATTTCTATGAATCAATTAATATACTTTTCAAAAATTATATACAATTTTTGTATACACCAAAATTATAAACATATGTATGTTTATATACAAAATTTTGAGGTTAGGAACCTCAGATGTATCATTTAAAGCTCAACAAAAATATTTCCTCATTTTGGCAGTGGTTCAGATTCTACTGTATAATCTGAACTAATTTTTGGCACTGGTGATGCAAGGGCATTGCTACTATCCATATCCTTGAGAGGACTTTTGAGGTTCTGTATTTCTCTGGTTAATGATTTGCCATGTTTCTGACAAGAGTTGGGTTGAGTCCTCCCCGGTGTTATGCATTCAAACTTATAATAACTAGAATCACCGCACAAATGACATACTGGAGTTGTTCTGGTTTTGCTTCCAGAAGCAATAGATTTTTCAGTTCTGAGAGCTGCATTTCTAGTCTTATATTTTTCATATCCAAGCCCGCTTTTATCCTTACTAGGTCTTCCCATTCCTAACGATTTTTCTAGCTTTTCACCACTCTGGGAAAACTTGTAGTTTATCTTGGCTATCTTCTTAGATTCTTCCAGATCAAACAGGAGTGTATGATTTTCATTACAAAGAAGTCTATTCTTATCTTCAAGAGTTTCAACCTGTTTGTTCAGTTTTTCAGACTCGCTTTTGAGAAGGGTATTGATGAGTCTATCATTATCTGAGTGATATTGCTGTAGATCATTGATTAGATGTGTATTGATTTCTAAAGTTTTATCCAAATCTCTTTGTAGCACTTGGTTTTTGTTCTCAGATATTTCGAGTCTTTTAAGGATGTTGATGCTATGAATATAAAGTTAATTATAGGCATCTTGCAATTTATCCTTTTCAATTTCTTCTTCTTCTTTTCCACTGTCGGATGAGGATGATTCCGTGGCTAGCTGTCCTTTCTTGTTATCTGATTCAGTGGGGATGATGGAAGCAGTGGAGACCATGAGAATTTTCAATGATTTCTTATCTTCATTGCTTTCAGAGTCACTAGATTCTGAATTTGACTCATTTGTATTATCCCACGTGGCGGCCATTGCCTTGCCCTTGGTTTTTCGGTTTAGGCATTCGGTAGATAGGTGTCCATACTCTCGACAGGCATAGCATTGTGGTTCTTTGGTCTTTTTCCCAATTTTGCCTGCAGAGAGTTTGTTATCCACTTTTCTACCTCTAGAGGGATGGCCGCGATTCTTTTGAAAGAATCTTCTGAATTTTTGTGCCAGTAGAGCCACTTCCTCGTCTTCATCCTCTCTTTCACTTTCACTCTCCTCTTTTAGTGTTTTCTTGAAGGCTTTTAGGATAGTTGTTTTGGATTTAGGGGTTTGAGTAAAGTGTAGTTCAAAAGTTTGTAGGGAACCTACTAGTTCTTCTACTTTCATCTCGTCTATGTTCCTACACTCTTCTATTTTTTAACTTTCGGATTAAATCGCTCCGGTAGGGATCTTAGAATTTTCCTACAAATTTTTGGTACCGGAACTTTCTCTCCCAATCCACCCATGGAGTTACAAATGATATTTAGCTTTGTAAAGAACTCCATAAATGTGTCATGCTCTTCCATTCTGAGATTTTCGAACTGTGAGGTCAAGAGTTATAGTTTGGATCGCTTCACAGTACTTGTGCCTTCATGGGTTGTTTCCAGGAGATCCATGCTTCTTTAGATGTCCCACACATGCTTATTTGATTGAAAATATCGTGGGACAAGGCACAGTAGATAGCATTCATAGCCTTGGATTCAGATGTTTGTCTTTCTTTGTCGAATGTTGTCCACTTTTCTTTGGGTTTGGGCTTTGTGATTATTGTGCCACTATCAAGTAAATTTGTTCAGTGGGTGGCACATATCCGCTTTTAACTATATCCCAAACGTCATGATCCAAAGATCTCAGAAAGTAGTACATCCTAGCCTTCCAGTATGCATAATTTGAACCGTCAAATATTGGAGCTCTAGTGACTGATGAGCCCTCTCCTTTGGTCATATTCCCAACTTCAGTCAAGATCACTCTCTAGGCGGTGAAGCCTTTAAAGAGAGACCCACTCTAATACCAATTGAAATAGCAGTGAAGACCGCTTGAGTTGAAGTCAGAATATGTCAATATGTCCTACAGGGGGGTGAATAGGACTTTTTAAAGATTTATGAGTTATTTAAAAATCCTATCACTCTAATCCTATTATGTATGCAATTTTTAGGATTACTCAAATGTAACTCTACTAGCTTCCAAGCCAAGTAGAGGATCCAATCACAAACTAATCAAGATATCATATGCAACTTAGTCTATGTTGGATGTGACTGTGTATGTGTGTGAGATGTGATCAGATATATGAATATGAATGCATTGACATGAATCACACAAATAGAAAACCAATCACAAACACAATCATTATATAGTGGTTTGACGATAAGTCTACTCCATTCCCGGCTGCCACACTCAACCCTTGAGTGTACCGAATTTCACTAAGGAGGTTTCCCAGGGTTCACCTCTAACCTAAGGTTTTAACTCAGGTTCACCTTTAACCTTTACAAGGAGGTTTCTACTCGGTTCACCTCTAACCCTGAAGATTTACTGGTGTACTCCTAACCAGATGTTTATGCTCTCCATAGAGCAAGGGACCACACAACGCACCCGGAGGTTTCTACTCGGTTCACCTCTAACCCTGGAGTTTCACTAGTTCACTCCTAACTAGATGTTTATGCTCTCTACAAAGCAAGGGTCCACACAATGCACCCACTACGTACACTCCCGCCGGAGGCCTCCTTGAGGACTTCAAAGGGTGAGAACCATTTAAGACCAAGACCTAGAAAGGAATGATCACAAGTATCCTCTGGACTCTAGATACTTACAGATAAGTTGATGTAACGACCTGAAAATTTCCGTACATTGGGCCGAGTATCACCTCGACCAGAAATCACATAGGATTAAATCCTTTAGAAATTTAACAAAGTTAACTAAGTACTAAACTCGGTAAATCATGAAATCCGTTGGGATCGCTTTAATACGATCTGCAAGACCCAAAACTTGCAGAATTGGTGACTCTAGGTTATCCTAAAGTCTAGAGCCAAACTCATTACCCGTCTGCTCTCGGGACTGAAACGAAACTTCGTATGAGGTCTAGATCGCACATCGGGAGTCCGATTAACACGAAGCTAAGGAACCAGGACCGCCCCACTGGGCTTGACAATCATCTCAAAAATCAGATGATTCCGATGTCCTACGGCCATTATTTTCACTCCGGAGTGAGGGAGTGTGAAAAACACTATTTCCCCATCCAAGAGAAAATATCTGGAATAGTGATCTGGCACCTTTCGGTTGCGCGTCAGTATTAAGCAACCTGACCGTCGGAATCAGACCAAATTACACCCTCGGATTAAGAAAAATTTCAGGAACATTTACATGTACTCAGAAATTCTGATCGTGCCCACGGACCGTTGAACTGAAAGTGGTCCGCCACGTGCGATCTGGGAATCCGATCGAGCCGAAAACGTAATCCCACGTAGATCCTCTGAGGGTGAGCTTAAGTCTGACGTTTGGCTCGAAGAGGGCTACCAGAACACCCCTTTTGAGCTTGGAAAGTGGCGAACTGCCTATATATGCAGCCACCCTTGAACCTAAGTCTATTTTGGTTATGTTCTAGGCTATAAAAGGGTCTTAGAACAGCCCCTCTCACAGCCATACGAATTTGGGTCCAAACCCTAAGAGAGAAAGAGAGAAAGGAGAGAGAAACTTGTGGAGATCGAGGCCGATCTTCCTCCTGCTGCTTCCACTTCTTCCCACGGCCTACACCGCTCTATTCCAAGGGATTTCCCGGCGGTTTCCACCCCATTTGAAGGTAAGAAACCCTAACCCTAGGTCTGATTTGAGCCTGATTAGTGATAGGTTAAGGAAAGACTAATTGAATGTGCTCTTTAGGCTAAGAAACTCCCGTATACGGAAGCACCAACCCTCTTGCTGATTCATTGGAATTCTAGGGCTGAGGTGAGGACTTTAAGCGTATAAGTTACGGTTTTCAACGCTTTCAATGTCAGATAATGATAGATTCATGATCTGCATGCAAATGCACATGTACAAAGTGCTTTCCGTTTCCTGTTTCGATTAGCGATAAAGAATATGGAATTTTACATACTCTTGATATACGTAGAAATACCGTATACGTATTTTTGTTGAGAAAATGTTTAACATGTTTATTTAATGTTTGATTATATCATGTGTGGATAAAATGCTAGTTTGGCGAAAAGGATCGCAAAATACATGTTCATGTGTAAATGTCATATATGTGGAAATTGTGTATTCCAGAAATTCGCATACGTGCGGATTTTGGAAATATAATTGTGATGATTATTTTCCGTATGATTATGATATACACGGGAAAAATACTCTCGAGGCTTAGGGACAGCCCGATTACGAACTTGCCTAACGTACGTCATGTATGTTGGAAAAGTGTATTCTAAGTGTTTGTATAAGTGCAGGTATGTGTACATGTGTATGTACTAGTGCCTTAGATAGGCGCTGATATGAGTTTTCCAACTCCCGTAGAGACATGTAGGATCCCCTTCATGTGGTGGTTCACCGCAACCACTTGATTGTATTGCACACACAATTGTATCCCTATGGGTATAGTGCTTTGTTACATGCATTACAACATGCTTTGCAACCTGCTTGACTTCATGTTTTACTTCATGCTTTATAACATGCCTACTAACATGATTGTATTGCTTGTTTATCATGCTTTATTTCACCTGCTAACGATGAAAACTGTTTGAGTTTGGGACTATGAATGTAGTCCAAACACTCGGTACCAGACTTGTGATTGTGGCTGAGATTCATGTCGCCACAAAGGACGGGTCCGGCGAACCCGAGTCGTACTTTGGTTGGCGATAGTGGTTGGCCACGCGGAGTGCTTTTGCGCTGCATATCGCTCAACTTGTGGTGCGCTCGAGCTAGTCAGGCTCGCCAATTAAACCGAAGTGTAGTTGTGTGTTCACCTTGTTTGGTCGCTACTGCTTGAACCTAGGGTACCAAACTTACCAGTGGCGATTCCGTTTAACCATGGTACCTAGATCCGCTAAGACGCATGAGCCGGGCATGGTGGTATGGGACACCGTGGTCGAGCTGTCGGCCTATGCTGGGGCCATGTGCCTCCCCGTAGTGACCATTGCGCAACTATCTCGTGAGCCGAATACGGTGGTATGGGACACTGTATTCGAGCTGTCGATACTTCGGCGAGAGCCGAGTACGGTGAGATCTGTGCTCGTGCTGACGGGCGACGAGTCCTCCGTGGTATCATCGAGTGTACTCTAAGTATCTGTGATTGGCCACGAGCCTTTCCAGCAACTAGAGTGTGAGTTGAGCCGAGTATGGTGAGACCTGTACTTGAGCTGACGGCTAGTGATTGAGCCGAGTACGGTGAGACCTGTACTCGAGCTGACGGCCAGCAATCGAGCCGCATACGGTGAGATCGGTATCCGCGCTGACGGGTGACGAACCCTTTGCGATGCCATCACTAAGCTTCTCAAACCACATCGTATGAGAATAACTAGGATTGACGACCCTAGAATGGATCATGTTGGGAATGATACAAGGGAGGTACCTTAGTTTCCCAATACTGCTGATTGAAATGGACTAATAATAACTTGGCAATCACGAGCATCATCGCACCACATGTGCTTTGTAGATGTGGCGCACTGAGGGAGTTAAGCATTCGCGAACGTAAGATGATGTCGCTTGAGGGTGGTTTGGCAAGGGCATACAGCATCATGTCATATCATTTTTGCATTTAACAAGAGTAGTTAGAAATGCTTGATTTGTACTGCTTTATCATTACTGCTTGGTTGATTTGATACATGTTAACTTATGCATTATTGTTTCACTGAGTTAGCTACTCACTCCCACGTTACGGGACGGGTTGTACACACCAACCAGACTCTGTTGCAGGGTTAGAGGACGCCTTGGTTCAGGAGCCAGAGCCCGACGTTGATGAGGACCAGGAGGAGTTCTCTTTCATGCAGTATTCTGACGGCTACGCCTAGGCCAGCTGCATCGCGGGATTCTCGGGGCCTCTTTTGAGGATGTATTTTGGTTTTTGATTTACAAACATTACATGTATATTGGTGCTCAGCTAGTACTCATACTCTGGAGTTCAGAAAATTTTGTTACTTTACACATACTTGAATATAAAATTTCAGTCTTCCGCTGTTTTTTTTTTAAATGCAATTGAACTGGAGTATGAATTACTGTTTTGGTTTAATCTCATTCATGTTTATTGCGCTAACTCAGACAACATTTAACCGGCATCGTGTATGTTGCATAAGTGATGCGCTGAAACTCGGGTGTTGAGTTCATTCTCGACCCCCGAATTTCAGGGTGTTACAGTTGATGAGTCCCGTTAAACACAATGCCAAAGAACTCCTCCTCTTTGTTGACGAAGAGACTTCAACTCCCTTGATCCGCAACGCAAGATGATATACTAATGCTCGGTTTCGGGTTGGGTCAAGGGTGAGATGGAATCCTACTCTCTAAAGATTTTCCTATAAGGAAGATAGAGTAGTTCCTCTCTTATGCATTCAAGGCATCCCAACTTAATGATTTGCCATTGAGGTGGTAGCTGGAGGATCCTTGAATGCGGAAGTTCATTCCCCAATCCACTCTATTGAATATCAATGGTTAGGGTAGATTGCAGGATGAACTCCCTCAAGAGAAAGGCTTTGGGTATAAGATGTAAGTTGAAACACACAAAAGCTCTCTCTTTTCTCTCTTACAGCAACAAAGGACAAGTCCTCTATATATAGGCAAAAAGTTCCAATGGATATAAAACGGTCATATTTATGACAGAGTTCGATATCATCGAGCAGGTTCGATATCATCGAGCATATACTCTCGATAGCATCGATGGTCTGCTCGATGACTCGTACTCGATGTCATACGCTTTTGAAACTTCTTGCCAATAAGTCGATGAATCGAAATAGTTGTCGATGTCATCGGATTTCGAACTCCGATTCCATCGATGACAGGGTCGATCCCTCGACACATGAAAAATGAGAGAGACTTGGCTTTGAAAATATTTCAGGTTTTCATGAATGATCGGGGAATCGTCGAGATCATCGGAATTTGAATGTCAATGATATTGGTATCAGAGTCGATGCATCGATAAATCCAGTGGATTTGTCTTTAAGCTTGCTAGACAAATTATGTCCTTGATCGATGCAATCGACCTGGTGTCGATATCATCAATATTTGAATATCGATTCTATCGAAGGGCCCCCGATCATAGTTAAGAGCAACCTGGAATATCTGCTGTAAGAAATACGCGCCCACGATCGATATCATCGATGGACTTCCGATGTTATCGATATTTGAATTCAGATCATATCGGAAGAGCATCGATGCTATCGAAGACTTTTGAGATTTTCTTTTAAAAAATAGGGGCACCAGAAAACTGTCTGTCAATCTTATCGAGCCACTCGCGATGGACTCAAAATTTGAATATCGATGATATCGATATGTGTATCGATACATCGGTAATTCGTCCAGATATGTTATAAAGTTGTTGGACATGTTTAGTGCTTTTTTATCGATGATATCGATAGGTGTATCGATACATCGATAAATTCGTCCAGATGAATATTTAGTTGCTGGACTCTTTTGATCCTCTTATCGATAATATTGTTAAGGTATCGAGGACATCCACATAACAGGTCGATCATATCGAGGGTGCATTAATAAAATTGACAAGGCGTGGAGATTTTCCTATTTTGAAAAAGTTTTCTCACTACAAAAACCCTAAGATGTCTATCTTGTTTTAAGGGTTTTAATCACCTGGTGTTTTGGGACATGGGATGTGAGGCTATGATTTACCTATTGTGAGCTTCCACATATTCGGTTGAGGCAGACGCTTGAATTGTTCTTCCTATCGAGATCTGTAGCCAGTCTGACTTACCATTCACGTAACTTGACAAACCAGGGCACTAGCAGATGCACTTTCATAGTCCTATTCACCCCCCCCCCTTTTAGTACTTGGAGCTCGCCCTTTTCAATAGGATATGACTCCAATTCCAATTGTGATTCTTGAATCAAGTAAGGAAACATCTTGATTACTACAAGTGGATCCTAGGCACCCTAGTTCCCACTTGCAGTTGATTATTTAAGCTTTATTCACAATTACTCCTTTATTTCAGATTTTCTAATTTAGATCTTTCTCTAGTTCTAGATCTAGTTCTAGTTACTTTTAAAATACACACAAGATTAGTCCCTGTGGATTCGACCTTGGTCTCACCGAGATTATTGCTACATCGCGACCCTATACTTGGGGTTGTGAACAAGTTTTTAGCGCCGTTGCTGGGGATTAACGACTGTGTTTTTCTGAATTTAATTAGTATTAGAATTAGGTTAAGATTAGGGTTTATTTTCTATTTTATTTATAGGTTAGGAATTTTTCTGCATTGTTTTTAGAAAGTAATTTGTTTTTCTGTTAGGATCCTAACATGGAGATCTCTAATCTGGTAACCTCTTTCTAATTCCCTCTCTTTCTTTTCTAGATTTCTTATTACTTTTTGTTTTCTTTCTTCTTAGGGTTAGGTTAGATTCTGAACTTGAGGGCTGAGAGTGTTTCAAGCCCAGGTGGGTCCGTGACAACACTTACGTCTCTTGAGTGAAGGAGGATTAGTTGAAGGGTTGCCTATCCATCACAGGATTAGACGCCACTTGAGATCCTCTGAGTTAGTGGAAGTTATGGCTACTAATCAACTTGTAAACCAACCTCAACCTCCAATTGAGGAAGCTCAGGATGAGAATGAGGTACATCATGCACACCTGCCTTGTACTCTACGAGACTATTTACAACTGGCAGGGGTGAGCACACCTTCATGCATGGTTTTTTCAGAAAATACATGAAATATGGATATCAAGTCAGGGGTGATCCAAATCCTTCCAAAATTCCATGGACTTGAATTTGAAAATCCATATTTACACTTGAAAGAGTTTGATGAGATCATAGCTACTTTATACTTTCCTAATGTGTCTGAAGATACGATCAGGCTGAAACTCTTTCCTTTCTCCTTAAAAGAAAAGGCTAAGACGTGGTTGTACTCACTTCGTCCATGATCAATTAGCAGATGGAACGACATGACAAGGGAGTTCATTATGAAATTCTTCCCATATCATAAAACGAACACCCTCAGAAAGTCAATCATGAACTTCGCCCAAAAGGAAGATGAAACATTTTTCCAATGTTGGGAACGGTTCAAGGATCTTGTCAGTTCATGCCCACAAAATGGTTTTGAAACGTGGCGCATTACAAACTTCTTCTATGATGGACTGACATTTTCCATGCACCAATTGGTCGAGACAATGTGCAATGTGGAATTCATGAACAAAGGTTTTGATGATGTGTGGGACTATTTTGACAGACTTGTTGAAAATGCACAATCATGGGACATCTCCCCAAGACCTAGCACCACTTCTAAGCCTGCTCAATCAAAGGAGAGGGGCGTAATATATCTTTTGAAAGAGGAAGATGATATAAATGCTAAAGTGGCTAATCTCAAAAGGAAACTCGAGGCCATGAAACTCAAGAAGATTAAGGCTAAGGAAGTTGTTTGTGGTATTTACGCTTGGAATATACATACAACTGAAAATTGTCCAACAATACTTGTTTTTCAAGAATATTGAATGAGCAGTCAAATGTCGTAAATAACTACTAAAGGCCTTTCAAAGGACCCACCTCCAATATGTATAATCCTAGTTGGAGAAATCATCCAAACTTCAATTGGAGGAATGGACAAATTGATACTCCTCAAGGATTCCTTGATCAATTTCTAAATCAAGGGAAACCTCAAGAGGATCCGGTCCTAAAAGATCTTTAAAATCAAGCGCTTTTCAATCATGGTATACTACAAGCCTTTCAAGACCTTATAAATGCCATACAAGGGCTTGAGACAAAAAATGCGATTGGGGAGAAAGGAAACCTTCCGAGCTCTTCAAATCAAATGGCATTGTTCAAATCCAAAACAACAATTTGAAGTCAGTGACTTGAGCTCTTCAAATCAAATGGCGCGAGCTGAGTCTATCACTACTCTTAGGAGTGAAAAACAATTAACAAATCTATTCCAGTAAGGGATGAAAAGTCTAAGGACTCGGAAGAAGATATGAATGATAGACCTAACATTGCTCCACATGAGTTATAACTAGAACCTCAAATCAAGCCAATTGCTCCATTCCTCCAGTGATTGATCGTACCAAAATCTCTAGCTAACTCACAGAATATTCTAGAGGTGTTGAAACAAGTAAAGGTCGACATCCCTCTTCTGGATGTTGCAAAATAAATTCTTTCATATGCCAAATTTCTGAAAGACCTATGTACAACCAAGAGGTGGCAAAGTATCAAAAAGAAAATTATCTTGATAAAAAAAGTGAGTACCATACTCAAGCAAGATGTGCCACAAAAATACAAAGACCCTGGTAGCCCAACTATCACCTGTATAATTGGAAATCACCGGATCAATAATGCACTTCTTGACTTAGGGGCGAGCGTAAATCTGATCCCTTACTCGGTCTACGAACAATTGGGTCTTGGTGAATTAAAACTCACCCGAACCACATTACAACTTGTTGATCACTCAGTTTGCATACCGAGAGGGATGATTGAGGATGTATTCATCCAAGTTGGTAAATTTTATTATCCAATAGATTTTATCGTCATGGACACTCAACCATTGCAGACATGAGCACTCAAATCCCTATCATACTTAGTCGCCCATTCCTTACTACATGTAATGCTATCATCAATTGCAGGAATGGGGATGCATCTGTCCTTTGGAAATATGACATTGGAGCTCAATATATTTTTCAACATGAGCAGACAGGCAGAGGATGATGACAAGGCCCATGATATTAATATGATAGACACTTTCATGGAAGATAGAGCTCTGATGACCTTATCCTCTGACCCTCTAGAGACGTGCTTGAAACACTCCCCTAATTAGGATGATGATACGATTAGGGAGGTGGTTACCTCGGTTGATGCTGCCCCGGTACTTGAAGTTAACTGGTGGAGGACACAATTTGAAAAATTGCCCCAAACTAATGTAGTGCCTCTACCGTCTAGCTTCAAAACCTCAAGGAAATTGACCCTTCGATTTGTACTCACTGCATTTATCTAGAGGATAATGCGAAAACTTCTCGACAACCACAACGTCGATTAAATCCAAATATGAAGGAAGTGGTTAAAGGAGAGGTTCTTAAGTTGTTGAATGTGGGTATCATATACCTTATATCCGATAGTCAATGGGTGAGTCCAACTCAGGTGGTTCTTAAGAAGTCTAGAATCACCATCGTAGTCAATGCCAACAATGAACTCATGCCAACTAGAGTCACTACTGGTTGGAAAATGTGCATTGACTACAAGAAATTGAATACCATCACAAGGAAAGACCACTTTCCTTTGTCTTTCATTGACCAAATCTTGGAAAGGCTAGCTGGTCACTCTTACTACTGTTTCCTTGGCGAGTATTTGGGCTATAATCAAATAGATATAGCCCTTGAAGATCAAGATAAAACAACATTCACATGTCCTTATAACACCTTTGCATACCGAAAGATGTCATTCGGACTGTGTAATGCACTTATCATATTTCAACAATGTATGTTGAATATTTTTTCTGATATGGTAGGGCAATATTAGAGGTCTTCATGGACGACTTCTCTGTCTTTGGTCCATCCTTGAATAAATTTATGGAAAATTTGAAAAATGTGTTAAAGCGATGTGAAGAGAAGAATTTGGTGTTGAATTGGGAGAAGTGTCATTTCATGGTTCCTAACGGAATTGTTCTTGGATGTATAATTTCATCCAAGGGAATTGAGGTAGACAAGGCTTAAATTGACCTTATCTCTAACCTACCTCCACCTAAGAACATATGAGATGTGCGATCCTTCTTAGGATATACTAGATTTTACAGGAGATTCATAAAGGACTTTAGTCACCTTTCTCATCCTTTATGCAATCTACTTCAAAAGGATGTACTATACGAGTGGACTGAGCAATGCCAAGAAGCTTTCACTAAGCTTAAGGGCATGTTGACTATTGCTCCTATCATGTAGCCACCCGACTGGAGCATTCCTTTTGAAATTATGTGTAATGCGTCAGATTATGCTATTGGGGTGGTGTTAGGCTAAAGAAAAGAGAAGAAGCCCTACGTTATTCATTATACATGTAGAACTCTAAATCCTACCCAAGGGAATTAGTCTACTTCGAAAAAGGAATTCTTAGCTGTAGTGTTCACTTTGGACAAGTTTAAGTCCTACTTGATCGGATCTAAGATCATCATCTACACTGATCATGCGGCATTGAAGTATCTTCTTTCTAAGAATGATGTTAAGCTCTATTTGATAAGATGGATCCTCCCACTCTAGGAATTTGATTTGGAAATACGAGACAAAAAGGGAGTAGAGAACGTAGTGCCTGACCATCTTTCCTGGCTTGATCTTCCTGATTCCCTTGAGATGACACCCATAAATGACATGTTCCCTGATGAACAATTATTTAAACTCTCCCAACTACCTTGTTTTGTTGACATAACAAATTATCTTGCTATAGGTTTCACGCCGACACATTAGACTACGCAAGATAAAAGAAAATTCTTTATTGAGGTACGTGAGTTCTTCTGTGATGATCCGTATTAATTCATATATAGTCCAGATCAAATTCTAAGGAGGTATGTGCCAGACAATGAATTCCAAAGTGTCATCTCCTTTTGTCAAACTCAAGCCTGTGGTGGTCACTTTTTTGCTAAAAAGACCACGACCAAAATCCTGCAGTGCGGCTTTTACTGGCCTTCTATGTTCAAGGACACTCATGAGTTTTGCAAAGCTTGTGAGCATTGTCAAAAATTAGGAACATTGTCCCGTTGAAATATGATGCCTTTGAATCTTATTCTAATGATTGGAGCATTTGATTGATGGGGCATTGATTTCATGGGGCCATTCTCCCAATCCTTTGAGAATTTGTACATTTTTCTAATAATAGACTATGTCACTAAGTGGGTCGAAGTGATCTCATATTGGAACAATGACCATCAAACAGTCATTAAATTCTTAAAAGAAAACATCATTTCCCAGTTCGGAACACCTCAACTATCATTAGTGATGGAGGTTTACATTTCTGTAATAGGCTATTTGTAAACATAATGAAGAAATATGACATCTCTTATAAGGTGAGCACTCCATACCACCCACAGACAAGTGGGTAAGCTAAGATTTCCAATAGGAAAATTAAACACATTCTAGAGAAAATGGTTAACCCTGACCGTAAAGATTGGTCAATTTGATTGACCGATGCTTTATGGGCTTACCATACAACCTTTAAAACACCTATTGCAATGTCTCCCTTTAGACTTGTCCATGGGAAAACTTGTCACTTATCTGTGGAGTTGGAACATAAAGCCTACTGGGCTATTAAAATTTTGAACTTTAACCTAGACAACACTGGCTCGCTGCGCAAACTTTAATTAAATGAACTCGAGGAAATCTGGAATGACGCATATGAGAACTCGAGAATTTACAAGGACAGGAAGGTGTTCCATGATAAGAACATCATTCAAAAATCATTCTTAACTAGTCAAAAAGTCATTTTGTACAATTCTCGATTACATATTTTTCTAGGTAAACTCCAATCTCGTTGGACCGTCCCTTTCACGGTTACTAATGTTTACCCTCATGGGACTGTCTAGATAAATAATCTGAACAATGGAAATGCTTTCAAAGTAAATGAACATCGTTTAAAGCCATTTGTTAAGAAATTTGATTCAAAGGACATGTCCATGCCTCTGACTGATCCTGTGTATTAGGACTGATCTCCTAGTCTGATGGAGGTATACTTAAGTTTATTGCTTTCATAGGATTTAGGACCAGGGTAGTTTGCTTCCAGTATGTTTAGTCGTCGTGCTAACCCATTTCATGCTGAGATTCGTGGAAAAGCTTCAAGTTTCCTTCCTCCAGGTACTTTCTTTCCATCACTACTCCCTTTCTTTTCATTGCCTCATGTGCATTACCTGCCTACTTCTTTTACATTGAGGACAATGTAGATTTTAGGTTGGGGGTGTGGATTAGGTAAAGTAATCAGTATTTTTTTAGTTTTGAGCAAAAACGTGTGGATTTTTTGAGTTTTTCAAACTAAAAGCCTATTTGGAAAACGATAGTTTGTGCGCTTAAGGATTCTTTGAGTATGATGATGGGACAAAGAATGAATTTTGAATTTTTGGAGTTTGATCAACTAAGTAATCCATCTCCTAAATTCTTGCACTCAATGGATTAAGAGGAAGATTGATATCATATTGATTCAAATCACGAAGACATATTCAATTTGCTTTCTGTGAGTTGTGCTAGAATTTTCAATTGTTAGTATGTAAATCATTGAAAGATTTTGGGAATTAAGTCTAGAGAATTATATCCACCTTAAATATGAAAAACCAGTTAAAAAACAAGAGATCGACAAAAACGTCAAAAATGAAAAGAATGAAGAATGACAACATCTTTGAAGAGAATGAAAAAGGTCTCTAAAAAGAATGTGCAAGTCTGAAAAAGAATGAATAAGAGTGGTCGTCGATATAAAATGAGAAACTAAAAAAGAAGGAAAAGGAGATATGTTCCAAATCAGTACTTGAGTTTTCAACTAATCTTGATATGATGAACATGGATAACATTATGAAATGATAGTATGTTTATGGAAGTAAGTTGATATTCACTGAGTGCATTGGAAAAACTTGATATATGAACTTATGATCTAAGTTAATTGATAAATAACCTATTTGAGTGGTTACTTATGTGATTCAGCTCTAGGTTTTCAAAATCTCACCTTCTTGTCTTGAGTATACCCATTCATGCTTGATTTTTTTTAAAGATTATTTTCCGAAAAAGGTTTTGAACCTTGAAGATGGAAGATTATTTCACACATGTTTTGACCTGGACTAGCAAAATGCTGGTTGGAGAGTGTATTGAGGGTCAAATATTACATATTTTCCCTCATTTATATCTTGGTTTTACGAACATGATAAGGCTTAATGGTGTATTTTATACATGTTTGCGTTGCAAGGTGAGTTTAAGAGCTTGGATTGAAAAGAATGATAAAAGCATGAATATAAGGCTCAAGAATTACTAAGGCAAAGAATGGATCTTTGGAGACCAAAATTGAAGATTTCAAGACCCCAAGATCCAAAGAAACTAAGTGGAGAAGGAAGGAAGTTCAGAGTGCAAAGTGCAAAATCCACAAAATTTGTGTCATCGACCACCTCTTGATGACATCGAAGCCATCATTCGATGACATCAACCACAGTTCGATGACAATGGACAATTACATGAAAAACAAGTTTCGTCGTTGGATGAATCAGATGCATTTCTCTATGGATTGAAGACTTGTTCGATGACTCGAAAACCTGCTCGATGACATCGAAAATCGTTCGATGACATCTATCTGTTTAAGATATCTAGGGTTTGATGGAGCTGAGCCAAAGGTGGAGGAGCCTCCCAAGAGTTTTTCTTCTTTCATAGTTTGTTTTTAATGCTTTCTTTTAGGGTTTTGATTCCGATCATGTCTATGGTTAGATAAATTCCTTAGTTAAGGCTAAGGGGTGAAGCTTGTAGCGTGTTCAGATGTTTTTCTTACTCTGATTCTTATTCTTGTTGAACCTCATTGACTTCTAATTATTTATTAATGAATAATTTCAATTTTTAATGGTTTGTTGTGACTCAAATTACAATAGATCTGCGATAGCTTTGAATATCTTCTTTTCTTGTTTTGAGATTGTGAGATTGGTACATCTTGTTGTCCACCATCATCTCCTGGGCATGGTTGGGTGATGAAATCCCTTCCAATCATCATAATCCTCAAATTACAATAAATTATGCTTAAGGCCTTCTACAAACAACACATTCTCAAATTGAGGAAGATTATAGAGTTGAGCCGTACCTTGGCCAATAATCCTGCAATTGCTACCATCACCAAATGTGACTGAGCCATCAGTCATATCTTTAAGATTGGTGAATAAGTCTTTATCACCTGTCATGTGTCTAGAACAACCACTATCTAGGTACCTCTTTAATTTACTCAAAGCCTTGAAAGCAGTGTGGGCGACCAGACAAGCAACCTTAGGAACTCATTTCATTACCGTTTTGGGTTTTGGAGTATAATTGGTCTTTCTATGCTTGTAGTTGTTGTATATTCTACCATTCGAGTTGATTTTAGAAGCACCTTAAGTAGATCCACAATTTTCTCAGCTAAGGGGTTATGATTCTAATTTCTATAGTTGATATAGTTGTTTTTAGGTTTCATAGCCTGAAAAGTTTTAGGATTTTTTAAAGTATTTTGATTCAGACTTTTCCTTTTTGAGTTAGAGGACTCCCCTTTAACAAAATTAGGAGTATTATTATATTTAGGATAGGTATTCGTAAATGTTATCTTATCTAGCTCCTACGTTTGTCAAATTTTATAGTGCCAATACCTCTTGGAATCTATATCTTGTGTAGTTGTTCTGTAAGATCAACTTCATGTCATCCTTGCCTACATTCAAGTACATGATCAAGAAGTTCAAACTCAAGTTCAAGAAGTTCGTGTACAAGAGCAAGAGACTCAAGTACAACATCAAGAAGTTCAAGTCACAAGGTCACTAGTCTAAGCTCATCTTCAAGTATACAATGACAAGCTTCATGTACTTTAAGATAAATTATCAACCAAAGCAAACGATGTTTCAATGTTCAATTTTCACCTATAAGATATGAATGACCCTAGATTGACCATAAGTTAGGTCATATTGATTGCATACTTAATTTGGGTCATTATATAATTTTATAGGCTTTTTCTCGACTAGTCCTATCTTATGTTCGACTAGTCCAGGTATTGGCTCGACCAGTTTAAGAATTTTCTCGACCATTCCAAGGTTTGTTGTGAATTTTTAGAATTCCTATTGGACCCTCGACTAGTCCTAGAGACCGCTCGACCAGTCAAGCAGGCTAGACTCGAAGTCCAGTAACCTTTCTGGGTCCCACTCGACTAGTCGAGTGTAGGGCTCGAACAATCGAGCAGGCCACTGGACCAGTCGACCAAGTCACTCAACCAGTTGAGTAGCGATCTTATCTTATCACGCCAGAATTTTTGAAATATTGTTGGTCCTTCGACCAGTGGAGCTGACCACTGGGCCAGTCAAGTGAACAGTATTTTTGCCTATAAATTGAGGACAATTTTTAGAGTTTTTCAATTCATTCCAAGATATTCAAGTCACAACTTTGAGAAAACTTGTCCCCACATTCGAGAAGTTAATTGGTAAGTATTTAAGATTCTTTTAATAGTTTTTTTTTTTTTTTTTGCATTTGATTTTGTGATCTCTATTCAATTCTATTTCTTTTGAAAAGAGAATATTGATTTGACCCTTTTTAA
This sequence comes from Magnolia officinalis, assembly GCA_021015155.1. Classification (NCBI taxonomy): domain Eukaryota; kingdom Viridiplantae; phylum Streptophyta; class Magnoliopsida; order Magnoliales; family Magnoliaceae; genus Magnolia; species Magnolia officinalis. The sequence continues at coordinate 42,098,042 of JAJHSJ010000003.1, forward strand.
GATCAAAATCAAATCAAGCTAACCTAGGTCAATTTAATCTAAAAATCATTTAAATCTAAGAACCCTTACATATGTGAGTTTGGACATTGAACATCTACATCGAATTGGTTCTACCAGGCTTCATTAAAAGAAAAATCCCCAAATAAGTACATTTCAATTTTCTGTATTTGGTTTGTAAGATTGCCAAAAAATCTTTCATTTTTGGTTTTGACTGAGATAGCCAGAAAATCTCAGTGAGTAGGGTTTTTAATTGTGGTAGCCCTTTTTGAAAACACAATTGTGAAGGTTTTGGGTGAACCTTGGAAAACCTATTTCATAGTGAACGCCAATATCCCGAGGGTGAGGATATTGGGAGTGGAGTAGTTGTGTGGCTATTTTCCAACAGTTGGTGTACACACAAGCGAACCACTATAATTGTTGGAGTTGTGGTGGATGGTTGAATGTGCCTAAGTGTGTGAATGATTGTAATTTATTTTCAGCATTTGTGGTGAATGATTGTAATTTATTTTCTTCACAAGTGGTGAATGTTGTAATAGCACTAGATATTTATTTCTGTTTTATTCTTTATTCCTCTATATTGGTTTGGGATTTTGATACAGAGACCGTTCTAGAAATCAGTTGTCCTACCATAAGCCATTGGTTTTTAGTGTAAGGTTGTCCTTATAACAACATCTGTATCAACCTCTCAATACTTATGCATTTGAGGTTGCTATTCATTTCTGCTATTTGGAATTGATAAGTGCTATCTTTATTTATTTCTTTCTTATTCCGCATTTAATTTTTTAATTTGTCATAGTCCTATTCACCCCCCTCTAGGACTCTTAGCTCAGCCTTTTCAAGTGGTATCAGAGACTAATAGCTCGTTTTATTTTTGTTATTTGGATTAAATTCCTGAGCTAATTGATCTAAGCTTTTTAAGATGTCAAATTTTGATTGCCTCTTAGTCACTAGGCCTTCACCATTTGATGGCTCCAATTATACCTATTGGAAATCCAGAATGAGGATTTTTTTTTTTTTAAATCCATGGATGAGATCGTGTGGCAAGCCACACTGACCAATTGGGCCCCTCCTACCATTGAAGTGACTAGTACTGATGGATCTAAAACTGTAAAGTCATACCTTACTTTTCTTGGACCGCTCTTCAGAAAAGTGAGAGTAGTGCCAATGCAAAGGCTTTAAATGTTATTACTTGCACACTATTACTGGATGAATTCAGGAGAGTTATGTCCTGTGATACTGTAAAGCAAGCCTGGGATATTTTAGAAATAACACACGAGGGTACAACAATTGTCAAGAAATCTAAAGTTCAAATCCTCACAACAAAATTTAAGGAAATACGTATGGAAGTTCTATATAAGATTGAATGACATTGTCAACTCTATGTGGGGTCTTGGTGATAGGATCTTAGAAAGTAAAGTCTGTGCAAAGATACTACGCTCGTTGCCTGATCGGTTCAATTCAAAAGTGACCACGATCCAGTAACTTCGTGATACGGATAATATGAGGGTAGAAGAGTTATTTGGGTCTCTTCAAACCTATGAGTTAATTGTAAGGCCCCTAAATGTAAGACAATTACCCTCAAGTCTTCTAAAAGTATTTCTCATGAAAATATTAATAATTCTGATTTAGAAACTTCTGAAGATGATATGGCTCTTTTAGCCAAAAAGTTTTACAAGATTTTCAAAAGTAAAAAGAGGGTTGATTTGCAAAAACCTATTGAAAATAAAAATACATAGATCTAAAAATTGGAAATCTTTAAAAGACAGCCAATGCTACAACTGCCATGAATATGGGCATCTAGCAAACAAATGTCCTTAGAAGGACAAGTCTAAAAAGAAAGATATGTTGGCTGCATGGGATGAATCTTCCTGCTCTGAAGTTTCTTCTGAGTTAGAAGATTCTGAAACCGAATCAGCTAATGATGTTAAAGCCCTAATGACTCTAGCCAAGTTCACTTTCTTGGATAATGATGATTCAACCAGTGAAGAAAATCTGAATAGTGACCATGAAAACCTTCAAGATGCTTATGATGCCCTATACAAGCAAAGTTGCAAAATAGCTGTAAAGTTAAAACTTTAGAAAGAAAAGTTTTCAAAACTAAAAGAGAATTTTGATTATCTAGTCTTAGAAAAATCACACTTTTCAGATTGCTTTGAAAAAACTAAGCGCGACTTAGATTTCAAAACGTTCCAAGTTGAAAACTTAACATGCTTTTGAGTTTGAAGGACACATGGAGGTATGCCCAAGGTAATCCTAAATTAGAAAAACTTTTATCCGAATCCAGAAAATGTAGCGATCGATCTGGATTGGGCTATGGTAAAAGTATTCCTCCCAAATATAAGAATACTCCACCTAAATTTGTTAAAGGAGTGTCTTTTAACTCAAAAGGGAAAAGTCTGAATCAAAATAATTCTAAAAATACTAAAACTTTTCAGACTTTAAAACCTAAAACCAACCATATCAACAATAAAAATCAGAATCGTTATTCTTTGGCTAATAAAATTGTTGACTTTCTTAAGGAGCTCTTAAAATCTAACTCAGTGGGTAGGACTTATAACAACTATAAATATAAGAAGACCAACTATACTTCTAAACCCAAAACTGTAATGAAATGGGTCCCTAAGGTTGCTTGTTTGGTTGCCCACACTGCTTTCAAAGCTTCGAGCCATTTAAAGTGGTACCTAGACAGTGGTTGCTCCAGACATATGACAGGTGACAAAGGTTTGTTCACCAGTCTTAAAGACATGACTGATGGTTCAGTCACATTCGGTGATGGTAGCAACTGTAGAATTGTTAGCCAAGGTATGATTTAGCTCTTTAACCTCCCTCTGTTTGAGAATGTTTTATATGTAGAAGGTTTAAAACATAATCTATTAAGCATCTCTCAAATATGCGATAATAATTATAGTGTAAAATTTACCAAGGGTGTGAAATTTTAAATAAGAATGGTTCTGTAATATTAACTGGTCGAAGAACTTTTGAGAACTGCTACATTGTTAGTGATTCAAGCTCATCTAAGTTATCATGTTACATGGTCCAAACCGATGAGACCGAATTATGACATAAGCACCTAGGACATGTACACTACTACAACTTGTATAGATTGAGCAAAAGAGAATTGGTAAGAGGTCTACCTAAAGTAAAGAAAGTGGATAAAATATGTGGGGAGTGCCAAATTGGTAAACAAACGAGGAGTGCTCACAAAAAGGTGAACTCCAAAGCCACATCTAAACAACTCGAACTTTTCACATGGATCTCATTGTTCCAACTAGAATGGAGAGTCGAGTTGGCAAGAAGTATATTCTGGTGATTGTAGATGACTTTACCAGGTATACTTGGGTAGTCTTCCTAAGAGAAATCAGAACTCTTGATGAAGTAAAAAGGGTACTTAAATGTATCCAAACTGAAAAAGAATCACAAGTCACTAAGATCCGTAGTGATCATGGTTCTAAGTTTGAAAATAGCAGTTTTGAAAATTTTTGCAGTGATTAGGGAATATCTCATGAATACTCTGTGTCTAAAACACCACAACAAAATAGTGTAGTGGAAAGGAAAAATAGAGTGCTACAAGAAATTGCAAATGTAATGCTAAATAGTATGAAGCTTCCTAAAAATCTTTAGGCTGAAGCCGTAAATACTGCTTGTTATATAATTACGTTTATACTAGAAAATCAAATAGTAAAACGGCTTATGAAATATGGTTTGATAAGAAGCCTATTGTCAAATACTTTCGAGTTTTTGGCAGCAAGTGCTACATCTTGCGTGACCGAGAAAATCTGGGTAAATTTGACACTAAAAGTGATGAAGTGATATTTTTAGGGTATGGTCTGAATAGTCGAGTGTATCGGGTTCTTAACAAGAGGACTGATATAATTCAAGAGTCCATTAATATGGTTATAGATGATCACTTGAATACACCTGTCTCAAGTTCAGAAAATGATGAAGTCCTTTTATTTAATAAACCAGACTCTTCATCTAGTCAAAATAATACTGAACTACAAACAGCTAAAGATCATCCATCTGATCAAATTCTTGGAAACCCTCTCACTGGTGTGCGCACTCGTAAACAACTTGAAGATATGTGCAACTACGTATACTTTACATCTCAGATAAAACTGGCTAACATAAAAGAAGCTACTACTGACGAAAACTGGATTGTAGCAATGCAAGAAGAGCTCAATCAGCTTGTTAGAAATGATGTTTGGTACTTATTTCCAAGACCAAAAGATAAACACATTACCAAAATAAAATGGATTTTCAAAAATAGTCTGATGAACTTGGTAATATTATTAGAAAGAAGGCTTGGCTGGTTGTACAAGGGTACACTCAAATTGAAGACATTGATTATGATGAGACATTTGCCGTAGTAGCTCGTCTTGAATCAATCAGACTATTTATATCCATTGTGTGCTTTGAAAAATTCAAAATATACCAAATGGATGTAAAGAGTGTGTTCTTAAATGGCGATTTACATGAAGAAGTGTATGTTGAACAACCAAAGGGTTTTGAAGACCCTAATCATGCTAATCATGTCTATCGCCTAAAAAAGGCACTCTATGGTTTGAAACAAGCTCCTAGGGCATGGTACGAAAAGTTGACTAAGTTTCTACTAAGTTATAATTTTGTAATGGGGAGTGTTGATAAGACATTGTTTATAAAGAAACATAATGATCACATTCTAATAGTGTAAATCTATGTTGATGACATTATCTATGGATTTACCTGTGCTAACATGACTGTTGAGTTTGCAGATCTTATGAAATCTAAATTTGAAATGTGCATGGTCAGAAAACAAAACTATTTCCTAGGGTTGCAAGTCAAACAGCTCCCTGATGGTTTCTTTATCTCTCAAACCAAATATGCTCTGAACTTAGTTTAAAAAATTCAGATTTGAGAGTGGGAAAATTTTTGATACTCCAATGAGTACTACTCTAAAACTCTCTAAGGATTCAACAGGTAAGAGTGTGGATCCTAAGTTGTATCGCAGTATGATATGTAGTTTACTTTATTTAACTGCAAGCTGACTTGATATTGCTTTTAGCATAGGAATTTGTGTTAGATATGAATCTGTTAGTGCTATTATATGATACCTCTTTGGTTGTCAAATTTTGTGTGTCAAAACCTTGGTGTGTTCTATGTCTTGGTGTGTTCTATGTTTAAGACAACCATGGACTCTTCAAGCGGCTTCAAGGTACATTTCGAAGATATAAAGAAGAAGATATAAAGAAGACACAGTATTCTTTATTCACGCAAAGGTTATTCAAGTTCAAGATACAAGCAGTGTGTGAAGGTGTGAAGCTCAAAAGCAAACTCAAAACTCGTACTTCAGGCTTCAAGTACTAAAAGATTTATCATTCGTTGAATGAAGTAAAGTTCAATGTCCATACTTCATTATTCAGGTTTGATAGACCATAGTCTTTGACCTTAGGGTAGGTCATTTTGGATACATTATTCAAATGTATTTAAACATGTTTTTGATCTGCTCTTAGACCAGTCCTGGGTCTGGTTCGACCAGTCCTAGCACTGGCTCGACCTGTCTAAGAATTTCCTAGGCCAGTCTTGGACTTGTTCAATTTTATCAGATTTTCTGGTTCGCTCACGACCAGTCTTGGAGTCTGCTCGACCGGTCGTGGGATGTCCTCGACTCGAACCTCGACCAGTCGTGGAGCCTCGATTCAAACTCCAGCGACTAAATTCACTGTCGCTCGACCAGTTGAGAAGGGGTCTCGACCGGTCGTGGACGACCTTCGACCAGTCATGGACTGCCTACGACCAGTCGAACATCGGTTTTCCTGATTCCGCGCAGAAATTCAAAAATCTGTTTCTCCTAAGACCAGTCGTGGGAACTCCTAGACCAGTCGAAGACGAATTTCTGTAGCTATAAATAGCACACGAATTTCAGAGTTTATATGTCGAAAAATCTATCAAAGCAAGGCTCCACTCTGAGATAAGTCGTGTTTAATTTTAAGCTAATTTGCGCTTCATTCTAATTCCTTTTGTTAGCTTTTTGCATTTGATTTTATTCTAAATTCCAATCATATTTGAAAAGGGAAAATCGTGTATTCCTTCTTCTTGGAATTAAAATCAAATAGAGCTAGCCCTTTGTGATTTCATTTAAAATCAATTAGAACTTAGAACCTCAATAATTTGAGTATTGGACATTGAACTATCATCTCTACTCTGATCGGTTCTTCCGGGCTACTGCAAAAGGATAAGATCCAGGTATTCTACAATTCCTGTAATTTCTATTTTGGTTTTGTATGAGATTTGCCAGAAAAATCTCTATGTGTATGGTTATCTGAGGAGAGCCAGAAAACTCAGATTGTGGGGTTTTTTGAATTGTGTAAGCCCAAGTGATAAAGACACAATTGTGAAGGTTTTTGGTGAACCTGTGAAAACCAGTTTTATTAGAGAACGCTAATATCCCCTGTGTGAGGATATTAGGGTGGAGTAGCATTCTGTGTGGCTGTTTTAGAGCAGTTGGTGAACACACAGGCGAACCACTATAACTTCTTGTCTTGTGGATTGAATGGTTATTTAATTCCTTATCTTTTATCATTCAGTTCTATTTTCCTTGTGGATGTGAATGTTGTAACAGTTTGAAATTTCAAGCAAGTGTGGGAATGTTGTAACAATTTAGTGATTTATTTCCAGCAATTCCTTTTATTGATTCAAGCTTTAAATTCCAAAATTGTTCCAGCAAGGTTGCCCTGCCATTTTTATGGTGTATGGCTGTCCCTAGAACAAGACATTTGTAAAATCAATTTATTCAGTACAGTTTGTATTTATTTCTTTATTCCTCTTTGATTCGAGAATTTGATACAAAGACATTTCTAGACATAAGGTTGTCCTACCATAAACATTGGGTTTTTGGTGAAAGGTTGTCCTTAGAACAACGTTTGTATCAACCTCTCAAATTCAATAGTTTGAGGTTGCATTTCATTTCTGCATTGCAATTTATTTAATTAGTTCATTGGCTATCATACTTTGTTTAATTCCGCTATTATAAGTTTTTATTTGGCATTGTCCTATTCACCCCCCCTCTAGGACATATAGCTTGGCCATTTCAAGTGGCATCAGAGCCTAATAGCTCGCTTTTATTTCTTTATATTTGGATTTATTTCCTGAGCTAACGATCTAAGCTATAATAATGTCAAATTTTGATAGCCTCTCAGTCACTAGGCCTCCACCATTTGATGGCTCCAACTATGCTTATTGGAAAGCCAGAATGAGGATCTTCCTCAAATCAATGGATGAGAGTGTGTGGCAAGCCACAGTGACTGAATGGAATCCTCCTGTCATGGAAGTAACTGGAGTTGATGGTTCTAAATCTATGAAAATTACACCATACTTTCAATGGACCACACTTCAGAAAAGTGAGAGTAGTGCTAATGCTAAAGCACTAAATGCAATTACTTGCGCACTATCACCGGATGAGTTCAAAAGAATCATATCCTGTGATACTGCAAAGCAAGCTTGGGATATTTTAGAAATGACACATGAGGGTACATCGATTGTCAAAAAATCTAAAGTCCAACTCCTCACAACTAAATTTGAAGAAATTCATATGGAGGAGAATGAAATGTTTATGGACTTCTATACTAGATTAAATGACATTGTAAACTCAATGTGGGGTCTTGGTGATAAAATCCCAGAAAGTAAAGTGTGTGCAAAAATACTACGCTCTCTTCCTGAACGGTTCAATTCTAAAGTAACCGCAATCCAGAAACTTCGTGACACGGACAAAATGAAGGTGGAAGAACTCGTTGGGTCTCTACAAACTTATGAATTAAATTTTAAAGCTCCTAAAGGAAAATCAATTGCTTTGAAATCTTCCAAAAATACGGTAGAAGATAAATCCTATTCTGAAGATGACTTAGCTCTTATTGCAAAAAGATTTTACAAAATTTTTAAAAGTAAGAAAAGAGTTGATTTTCAAAAATCAAATGATAAAAAGAAGTTTAGATCTAAAACTCGAAAATCTTTGAAAGACAGTCAGTGTTACAACTGTCATGAGTATGGGCATCTAGCAAACAAATGTCCTAATAAGGACAAACCCAAAAAGAAGGGTATGTTGGCTACATGGGATGAATCATCTGACTCTGAAGTTTCTTCTGAATCAGAAGATTCTGAAACCGAGTCGGGCAATGAGGTAAAAGCCCTTATGACTCTAGCCAAGTTTACCTTCTCTGATCACGATGATTCTACTAGTGAAGAAAATTTGGATAATGATCATGAGAATGAAGAAGATCTTCAAGATGCTTACAATGCCTTATACAAAGAGAGTTGTAAAATTGCTGTGAAGCTTAAACTTCAGAGAGAAAAATTTTCTAAACTTAGAGATTGTTTTGACTTGCTTGTTTTAGAAAAATCTCAAATATCAGATTATTTTGAAAAATCAAAAAGCGATTTAGAATTCAAAAACTCTCTGATTGTTGATTTAAAATCTGAAATTGAGAGATTAAAGAATGAAGTGTCTTCTCTTCTGAATTCTAAGGAAACTTGGAGGTATGCCCAAGGTGATTCTAAATTAGAAAAACTCCTATCCGGTTCAAAAAAATGTGGCGATAGATCCGGATTGGGGTATGATAAAACAATACCTCATAAACAGAAGAATTCTCCACCTAAATTTGTGAAAGGAGAATCCTCTAATTCAAAAGAGAAAAACACTTCACAAGGTTTTGTCAAAACAACAAAAAATTTTCAAAAACCTAGAAGCAGCTATGTCAACTTCAAAAATCAGATGAAAAATCCTTTAGCTGAAAAAATAGTTGATTTACTCAAGGAACTTTTAAAATCTAACTCTGTAAGTCACTCTTACAAATATAAACAAAAGAAGACCAACTATGTTCCTAAACCTAAAACTGTTATGAAATGGGTTCCTAAAGTTGACTGCTTGGTTGCTCACACTGCTTTCAAAGCAACTAGCCTTTCAAAGTGGTACCTAGACAGTGGTTGCTCCAGGCATATGACTGGTGACAAAGCTCTTTTCACCGATCTACAAGATATGACTGATGGGTCAGTCACATTTGGTGATGGTAGCAATTGCAAAATTATTGGCCAAGGTACGGTTCAACTCTATAATCTACCCTTATTTAAGAATGTTTTATATGTTGAGGGTTTAAAACACAACTTGTTAAGCATATCTCAAATATGCGATAACAATCATAGTGTGAAGTTTTCCAATCAAGGTTGTGAGATTATAGACAAGAAGGGGTCTGTGATATTAACTGGTCTCAGAACTTCTGAAAACTGCTATATAGTGAGAAATGACAGCTCAACTAATCAAATGTGTTACATGGTCCATACCAATGAAACAGAATTATGGCATAAACGCCTTGGACATGTACACTACCGGAATTTATATAGATTGAGCAAAGAAGAACTAATAAGAGGTCTACCAAAGATTCAAAAAGTAGATAAAATATGTGGTGAATGCCAGTATGGTAAACAAACTAGGAGATCTCACAAAAAGGTGAACTCCAATACCACATCAAGACCACTCGAACTTCTCCACATGGATCTAATAGGACCAACTAGAACGGAAAGTCGAGGTGGTAAAAAATACATTCTGGTTATTGTAGACGATTATACCAGATTCACTTGGGTTTCATTTTTAAAGGACAAATCAGAAACCCTTGATGAAGTGAAAAAGATAATCAAACGGATCCAAACTGAAAAATGTTCTCAAGTGAATAAGATCCGAAGTGATCATGGATCCGAATTTGAAAATAGCGGTTTTGAGAAATTCTGTAATGATCATGGAATATCACATGAATTCTCTGCACCGAAAACTCCACAGCAAAATGGCATTGTGGAAAGAAAAAATAGAGTTCTTCAAGAAATGAGAACTGTTATGCTAAATAGCATGAAGGTTTCTAAGAATTTATGGGCTGAGGCGATTAATACTGCTTGCTATATTATTAATCGTGTTTATACTTGCAAATCAAATAATAAAACGCCCTATGAAATGTGGTTTGACAAAAAACCTACAGTCAAATATTTTCGCGTTTTTGGCAGTAAGTGTTATATTTTACGTGACCGGGAAAACTTGGGAAAATTTGATACTAAAAGTGATGAAAGATTATTCTTAGGATATTCATTAAACAGTCGTGCATATCGTGTACTGAACAAAAGGACCGGAGTTATTCAAGAGTCAATTAATGTGGTCATAGATGATCACTTAAATACTTTGGCCCCTAGTTCAGATAATGATGAATTTCTCATAATTGAAAAACCAGAAACTTCATCAAGTGAATCTAATCATGATGTGAGGACTGTCAAAGATCATCCAACTACACAAATCCTTGGAAATCCTCTCACTGGTGTACGCACTCGTAGACAATTAGAAGATTTTTGTAATTACGTGTGTTTCACATCTCAGATAGAACCGGTTAATGTAAAAGAAGCTCTTTCTGATGAAAACTGGATAGTTGCGATGCAGGAAGAACTTAATCAATTTGTTCGTAACGATGTCTGGTATCTTGTTCCAAGACCGAAAGATAAACATATTATTGGAACAAAATGGATTTTCAAAAATAAGTCTGATGAATTGGGAAATATTATTCGAAACAAGGCAAGACTGGTTGTGCAAGGGTACACTCAAATTGAAGGTATCGATTTTGAGGAAACTTTCGCTCCAGTTGCACGCCTTGAATCAATCAGATTATTTATATCCATTGCATGTTTTAGAAAGTTTAAGATTTATCAAATGGATGTAAAGAGTGCTTTTCTTAATGGTGATTTACATGAAGAGGTTTATGTTGAACAACCTACAGGGTTTGAAGATCCTAAGTTTTCTAATCATGTTTATCGCCTTAAGAAAGCCCTCTATGGGTTGAAACAAGCTCCCAGGGCATGGTATGAAAAATTGACTAAGTTTTTACTGGGTCACAATTTTCAAATGGGTAGTGTTGATAAGCACTCTTTGTTAAAAAGCAGAACAATGATATTTTAATGGTTCAAATCTATGTTGATGATAATTTATGGATCAACTTGTACTGACATGACTGTTGAGTTTGCAGATCTAATGAAATCTGAATTTGAGATGAGTATGGTCGGAGAATTAAACTATTTTCTAGGATTGCAAGTTAAACAGCAATCTGATGAAATTTTTATTTCTCAAACTAAATATGCTCTAAATTTAGTTAAGAAGTTCGGGTTTGAAAATGGTAAGAATTTTGATACTCCTATGAGTACTTCTCTAAAGCTCTCAAAAGACTCTGCAGGTAAAGAGATAGATCCTAAACTATATCGAAGCATGATTGGTAGTTTACTGTATTTAACAGCAAGTAGACCTGATATTGCTTTTAGTGTTGGAATTTGTGCTAGATATCAGTCTAATCCTAAAGAATCTCATTTGACTGCTGTTAAACGCATTATTCGTTATGTTGCAAGTTCAGTTAATCTGGGTCTTTGGTATCCCTTTGATACTAGTGTTCAATTGGCTGGGTTCTCGGATGCTGATTGGGCTGGTAATATGGATGACAGAAAGTCAACCAGTGGTGGTTGCTTTTACATTGGAAATTGCATAGTTTCTTGGTTCAGCAAGAAACAGAGTTCCATTTCACTCTCAACTGCTGAGGCTGAATACATTGCTGCAGGAAATGCATGTACTCAGTTAGTCTGGATGAAACGCATGTTAAGTGATTATGGTATTGCACAAGACTCGATAGTTTTATATTGTGATAATTCAAGTGCAATTAATATTTTCAAAAATCCAATCCAGCATTCACGAACTAAGCATATTGACATTAGATTTCACTATATTCGTGAACTTGTTGAAGAAAAAGTAATTTGTTTAGAATATATTCCAACCGAGAAACAACTTGCTGACATTTTCACCAAACCACTCGATAAATGCAGGTTCAATAAATTGAAATTTGATCTCGGTATGTGTAATATAAGATGATTGATTATGCATTTTGTATATTATATTGTAAATATCTTCATAGTTTTTTATGAAATTTAAAAAAAAAAAAAAAAATGCATGTTTTGGTCTTACACGACCAGTCGAGGATAGTCTCGACCAGTCGTGGTTAGACCGGTCGAGGACTAATCACGACCGGTCGTGTATCGCGCTGGTTTCTTTAATTGGGGGAAAAATCACTTTTTCCTCATTTCCCTCTTCTTCTCCAACGGGCTTAGCTTCGACCGGTCGTACCCATCTATGGGATTTCTCCAGGTTTGAGTATTTCTCTTGATTTTGTTGAAGAATCTTGAACATTGCTTCTTGACTTCCTTGTTGTGTTGATTATTTCATATTTCCTTCAAGGGTTTGGGGTTTTCTTCCTCATTTTCTGATTTGGTTGAAACCCATCTTGTTTTTCTTGAAATTTCTTCAATCTTTTCAAGAATATGGATGTTAGAGGTAAAAAGCGAACTAGTAGAGGTGCTTCTTCATCTAGGTCTAATGTTATTTCTCGCCGTCATCTTAGAGATCCTAATGATGACCCTCCACAAGTTCGTGATTTTCGTACTAAGAAGGTTATTGTTGAGAAAGCAGTGAGTATTAATCATATTGCTCAATTTAATCTTATTCCTCTTCTTCAATCTGTTGGTTGGGTTTACATTTTGAACTGGGGAGGGCCGGCATTTCAGTCAATTGCTCAGGCCATGGTTGCATGTATTACAGACTTTTCTCTTGAGGAATTAACTTTTATTGTTACTACAAGAGAAGGGCCTTTTTCTGTGGATCGTCATTTGATTTCTGGATTAATGGATATTCCAGTAATTGATGATGGAATCCACCCTTCCACATTGGGTGATAAAGTTACTGAATCTGAAAAACGTCTATTTACTAGAGCCCTTTGTAATATGGATGCACCTTGGTCTGTCAATGGTACCGTTCTCAAATCCAGGTGGCTGTTGCCCAGATACAGAGTTCTTCATCGTATTTTTACGTCTAATGTGTATCCTCGGGCTGGTAACAAAACTGAGTTGACTCTTCTGATGGTTCGTATACTGTACTCAGTCATTAGTGGTGCCAATGTTTGCTTGCCTTCGTTGATCTGTTCTTCTTATTCAGTTTCGGTCTCAGCCAGGTCATGGTGACATTCCATTTGGATATTTGTTAAATGTCTTAGCTACTCATATGTTGGTCACTATGCCTGTTGGTGAAGCTCCTATCCAACACCTTATTTTCAACAACTCCAACCTAAACAAAATGAAGTTGAGATTGGCCGCTGGTCAAGTTGATAATGTCGAAGGTGGTGGAGCTGCTGGAGTTGGAGATGCGAATGAAGGAGATGATCTTCCTGATGAGGATATCAACATGGATGATCTTTTTGATGATATTGAGTCTGCATCTGAAGATGATCCAGATTTTGTTCCTTCTGATTTCGATGCACGTCTAAGTGCATTAGAAGAAAAGGTAGAAAATATGCATGTTGGCCATAATGCACAATTTAAGAAAATGCATAAGTATTTGAGGCGCTTACAAAAAGGCCTTCATCATATTGATGCTACCATTCCTGCTCCTTCTTCAGGGTCTGATTAATGTTTTTTAACTACAGTTTGAACTGATTTCACTTTGAATTTCTTGGTACTGTTAAACTTATAACTGTGACTTTGGTTTGTAATATCTTCTCCTAACACTTTTATGCACATTCTCTATTTTACTTCTTGAGCTTATGGATCTTTCTTTGTCATATTTTTGACAAAAAGGGGGAGAGAAGTATATATATGTTATTTGTGTTGATGTTGTGTGCCTCATTCCTTAATGGGGAGTCTTATTGAGGGGGAGTGATTCATCTCTCATATTGTGTATGGTTGTCATGTGTTGACATGTGTTGACAAGACAACTGTCATGATTCTCTATTGTGATTTTATATATATGATATGTTTGTCACAAATTTGACAAAGGGGGAGATTGTTAGTGCTATTATATGATACCTCTTTGGTTGTCAAATTTTGTGTGTCAAAACCTTGGTGTGTTCTATGTCTTGGTGTGTTCTATGTTTAAGACAACCATGGACTCTTCAAGCGGCTTCAAGGTACATTTCGAAGATATAAAGAAGAAGATATAAAGAAGACACAGTATTCTTTATTCACGCAAAGGTTATTCAAGTTCAAGATACAAGCAGTGTGTGAAGGTGTGAAGCTCAAAAGCAAACTCAAAACTCGTACTTCAGGCTTCAAGTACTAAAAGATTTATCATTCGTTGAATGAAGTAAAGTTCAATGTCCATACTTCATTATTCAGGTTTGATAGACCATAGTCTTGACCTTAGGGTAGGTCATTTTGGATACATTATTCAAATGTATTTAAACATGTTTTTGATCTGCTCTTAGACCAGTCCTGGGTCTGGTTCGACCAGTCCTAGCACTGGCTCGACCTGTCTAAGAATTTCCTAGGCCAGTCTTGGACTTGTTCAATTTTATCGGATTTTCTGGTTCGCTCACGACCAGTCTTGGAGTCTGCTCGACCGGTCGTGGGATGTCCTCGACTCGAACCTCGACCAGTCGTGGAGCCTCGATTCAAACTCCAGCGACTAAATTCACTGTCGCTCGACCAGTCGAGAAGGGGTCTCGACCGGTCGTGGACGACCTTCGACCAGTCATGGACTGCCTACGACCAGTCGAACATCGGTTTTCCTGATTCCGCGCAGAAAATCAAAAATCTGTTTCTCCTAAGACCAGTCGTGGGAACTCCTAGAGCAGTCGAAGACGAATTTCTGTAGCTATAAATAGCACACGAATTTCAGAGTTTATATGTCAAAAAATTTATCAAAGCAAGGCTCCACTCTGAGATAAGTCATGTTTAATTTTAAGCTAATTTGCGCTTCATTCTAATTCCTTTTGTTAGCTTTTTGCATTTGATTTTATTCTAAATTCCAATCATATTTGAAAAGGGGAAATCGTGTATTCCTTCTTCTTGGAATTAAAATCAAATAGAGCTAGCCCTTTGTGATTTCATTTAAAATCAATTAGAACTTAGAACCTCAATAATTTGAGTATTGGACATTGAACTATCATCTCTACTCTGATCGGTTCTTCGGGCTACTGCAAAAGGATAAGATCCAGGTATTCTACAATTCCTGTAATTTCTATTTTGGTTTTGTATGAGATTTGCCAGAAAAATCTCTATGTGTATGGTTATCTGAGGAGAGCCAGAAAACTCAGATTGTGGGGTTTTTTGAATTGTGTAAGCCCAAGTGATAAAGACACAATTGTGAAGGTTTTTGGTGAACCTGTGAAAACCAGTTTTATTAGAGAACGCTAATATCCCCTGTGTGAGGATATTAGGAGTGGAGTAGCATTCTGTGTGGCTGTTTTAGAACAGTTGGTGAACACACAGGCGAACCACTATAACTTCTTGTCTTGTGGATTGAATGGTTATTTAATTCCTTATCTTTTATCATTCAGTTCTATTTTCCTTGTGGATGTGAATGTTGTAACAGTTTGAAATTCAAGCAAGTGTGGGAATGTTGTAACAATTTAGTGATTTATTTCCAGCAATTCCTTTTATTTGATTCAAGCTTTAAATTCCAAAATTGTTCCAGCAAGGTTGCCCTGCCATTTTTATGGTGTATGGCTGTCCCTAGAACAAGACATTTGTAAAATCAATTTATTCAGTGCAGTTTGTATTTATTTCTTTATTCCTCTTTGATTTGAGAATTTGATACAAAGACATTTCTAGACATAAGGTTGTCCTACCATAAACATTGGGTTTTTGGTGAAAGGTTGTCCTTAGAACAACGTTTGTATCAACCTCTCAAATTCAATAGTTTGAGGTTGCATTTCATTTCTGCATTGCAATTTATTTAATTAGTTCATTGGCTATCATACTTTGTTTAATTCCGCTATTATAAGTTTTTATTTGGCATTGTCCTATTCACCCCCCCTCTAGGACATATAGCTTGGCCATTTCAGAATCTGACCCTAAAGAGTCACACCTAATTGCTGTTAAGCGCATTTTACGATATGTCGCTAGTTCAATTAATCTTGGTCTCTAATATCCACGCAATACTAGTGTGCAATTAGCTGGTTACACGGATACTAATTGGGCTGGTAACATTGATGATCGTAAATCGACTAGCGGTGGTTGTTTCTATGTCGGGAACTGTTTAGTTTCTTGGCTAAGTAAGAAACAAAGTTTCGTATCCCTCTCCACAGCTGAGGCTAAATATATTACTGCTGGTAATGCATGCACTTAGCTTGTGTGGATGAAGAGGATGCTAAGCGATTACGGAATTGCGCAAGAATCCATGGTTTTATATTGTCATAATTCAAGCGCAATTAATATTTCTAAAAATACAATTCAGCATTCACGAACCAAGCATGTTGATATTAGATATCATTATATTCGTGAATTGGTGGAAGACAAGATAATTTTATTGGAATATATTCTGACCGAGAATCAACTTGTAAACATATTCACAAAACTGCTTGATAAAAACAGGTTTGCAAAATTGAAATTTGATATTGGTATGTGTAATATGAACTGATGATTTGTGCCTTTTTGTATCATAATGTGTATATTTATTATTTTAAAATTTTGAAAATTCAAATAGATGCGAAATTGCATATTTTTAGTGGTGCACGACCAGTCGAGTACACACTTGACCGGTCGTGGCTCGACTGGTCAAGTATGTACACGAACAGTCGTGAAACTCGGGTTTTGCCTTTTATTTGGGGAAAAACACCTTTTTCTTCACTTGGTTCTTCAATCTTCGATTCCTCTTTGGTTAGTGCTTCATTTTCAATTTTCTTATAGATTTGAGTTCTTTAATCTTCCATTTCCTTGATTTTGTTGTTTATTTCAAGGTTTATGGTAGTTTGTTGGGTTTTCTAGCTTAAAATTTGATTTTCTTGAAACCCTTCTTTCCTCTATTACATTTCTTTGTATTCCTTGTTTTCTTATTGCAATGGAGAATAAAAACAAGAAGAAAGGATCTCGTGGTCCCTCTTCCTCTTGTTCTGCTCCTATCACGGTGCGCCATATTTGGTCACCCAAAGAAGATCCCGAGTATGTGCTGGATATTCGCTTACGCAACGTGATAGTTGAATGGACAATTAACACTGATCACTTGGTACCTTTGGTATTCTTCCACTCCTTCAATCCGTAGGATGGGATAACATTTTACATTGGGGTGGTCCGGCATACCGTTCCATTGCGCAGGCCATGCATGCTTGCATAACTGACTTCTCTTCTGAGAATCTTACGTTTACAATTTCTACTAGAGAAGGTCCAATTGATGTGGACCGTCACCTAATTTCTGGATTAATGGATTTTCTAGTTAATGATGACTGTATTCTCATTAATACTCACTACGCCAAAACAGTGAAAAAAGGACGGTCCAAAACCATCTCAAATGACCAAAAAGGACGGTCATGGACCATCGCATGGGCCGTAAAATTTTGATGTATCGTATTACTTAAAGGACGGTTGAAAACCGCCATTCTTATTGACGAAAAAAGGACGATCATGGACCGTCTCTTATGAGTCATCAAAGGACGGCCATGGACCGTCCTTAAAAAGGACTGCTATGGACCATCTCTTATAAGCCTTTAAATGACGGTCATGGACTGTCCTTAAAAAGGACTGCTATCAACCGTTTCTTATGACCCTTGAAAGGACATTTCCAAATTTGACACGGTCAATATACACCTGTTGCAATATATTTCATCGTATTCTTCCTGATATACACCTGTTATATAATATATTTCATCATATTCACATTCACATCCATCTAAACCCAAACTATGGAAATCCATCCAAACATAAACTACATTCATCCAAACATAAACTACATCCATCCAAACACAAATAATCTTATCCACATTACATTCATCCACGCATAAAAACATATAAGTTTAACATCATAAATAAAAGAAGGAAAAAAATCAGCAACAATTTTCTTTTTGCATCTTTCATTTAATAAAAAAATATTCAACCAACAAAACATTATATTTCAGAATCATGAAGAATTGCAGAAACTTCTTCCAAAAAAGTGGGCACTTTTTTAAAATAAAACTAATGCAAGCAAATAATGGAAAAAAGTGTTTCAATTCAAATTAATAAAAACAACAACAAAAATTAAAGCTTTGTAAAAAGGGGCATGTGTTAAAAGGGATACATTCTTGTTTGTTACCATGTGATTAGGCTACATTATTACAACAATCGAGTTCGGGTTCGGAATCAGGTTTAGGTTTGGGTTTTCAAATTTAGGTTTAGGTTAGGGAGTTGAGATTAGGATTAGGTGTAGGTTTAGGTTTAGGGATTTGAGAATACATTTAGGTTTTAGGTTTAAGTTTAGGTTTTAGGTTATAGGTTAAGGTTTAGGTTTTAGGTTTAGGTTAAGGTTAGGTTGTAGGTTATAGGTTTTGGTTTAGGTTAAGGTTATAGGTTTAGGTTAAGGTTTAGATTTAGGTTTAGGTTATAAGCTATAGGTTTAGGGAATTGAGAATAGGTTAAGGTTTAGGTTTAGGAAATTGGGTTCGGGTTCGGGTTAGGGATCGGGTTTAGGTTTGGGTTTTCAAGTTTAGGTTTAGGTTTAGGTTAAGGAGTTGAGATTAGGATTAGGTGTAGGTTTAGGTTTAGGGATTTGAGAATACATTTACATTTTAGGTTTAGGTTTAGGTTATAGGTTAAGGTTTAGGTTCAGGTTTAGGTTTAGGTTTTGGTTATAAGCTATAGGTTTAGGGAATTGAGAATAGGTTAAGGTTTAGGTTTAGGAAATCGGGTTCGGGTTCGGGATCGGGTTTAGGTTTGGGTTTTCAAGTTTAGGTTTAAGTTTAGGTTAGGGAGTTGAGATTAGGATTAGGTGTAGGATTAAGTTTAGAGATTTGAGAAAACATTTAGGTTTTAGGTTTAGATTTAGGTTATAGATTATAGGTTTAGGTTTAGGTTTAGGTTTAGGTTTAGGTTAAGGTTTAGGTTTAGGTTTAGGTTTAGGTTATAAGTTATAGGTTTAGGGAATTGAGAATAGGTTAAGGTTTAGGTTTAGGAAATCGGGTTCAGGTTCGGGATCGGGTTTAGGTTTGGGCTTTCAAGTTTAGGTTTAGGTTTAGGTTAGGGAGTTGAGATTAGGATTAGGTATAGGTTTATGTTTAGGGATTTGAGAATACATTTAGGTTTTAGGTTTAGGCTTAGGTTATAGGTTATAGGTTAGGTTTAGGTTTAGGTTTAGGTTATAAGCTATAGGTTTAGGGAATTGAGAATAGGTTAAGGTTTAGGTTTAGGAAATCGGGTTCGGGTTCGGGATCGGGTTTAGGTTTGGGTTTTCAAGTTTAGGTTTAGGTTTAGGTTTAGGTTAGGGAGTTTAGATTAGGATTAGGTGTAGGTTTAGGTTTAGGGATTTGAGAATACATTTAGTTTTTAGGTTTATATTTAGGTTTTAGGTTATAGGTTAAGGTTTAGGTTTAGGTTTTAGGTTTAGGTTAAGGTTAGGTTATAGGTTATAAGTTTAGGTTATAAGTTATAGGTTAAGGTTTTAGGTTATAGGTTTTTATTTAGGTTAAGGTTATAGGTTTAGGTTAAGGTTTAGTGATGTTTTATTTAAACCAACATGATTTAAATAATTTTTCAACTCGCAACATACGAATCAGATGTAGATATGGTACGTATTACGAGATCGTTCCCATGAGGACTGGTCGTCACAATTCAAATTCACGATTCTTCTTAACTAATCCAACAAATAATAGAGTGAATTACTAACACAAATCTACGAAATATCACAGAGAATATGGATGAAAATTCAATCAGAGAGAGCACTAGGACTTTCGAATCCACCCCTAATTATCTCATCCCTTGTTTTATCTGTTGATTCACCCTAATCTAAATTGATACAACTTATATAAAGAAAGCACAATCTGTGTCCTTAGTCAGGCATACAAAATGTCTAATCTCCTAAAGCAATGCAATGAATAACACATCCCATGTCCTTGGTCGGGCACATAGGGTGTATAATTCGTTAAAGCACCCTGTTTCTCCCTCTATAGGAAACTTGTTCATATTCAGACACAAGCACCTAGAATAAGCATCCAGACAACATCCATATATAGACTCTGATCAAGTTCATAGATGGAGAAGTACAGAATTTAACCCAATCAAGCACGCTAGAGAAAGAAACAAATCAATCAGATTAAAATAAATTCAACATAGACAAGAGTTATTCAAATTAGGGGCTTCATCTCAGCCCTAGCTAAAAGATTAGCAATCCATAATTTCAAATAAAAAGAAGGAAAAATAAGATTTAAACGCTGAGAACATCTCCCTTCTTCCTTCCTCTCTCTCTCTCTCTCCTCCTTCTCTTTCTTCTAGCTCTGGATCTACTCCCCGGCTCTTCCCAAGCTCTGCCTCCCCTTCCAAAACTCTACTCCGACCTTTATAGCTGCTGGAGGTCGACTGGGAGTGCATAAGTCTTAGAGTCGATTCATGCAATCTTACGCATAAGAGGCGGTGGATTTTTCTTGCAGAAATTCCTTACGCAGCAGAGTGCGTAACTCCTTTACGCAGCCAAAAAGGCACGTAAAACACGGCCCACTTCCCTTGCTTCTATCCGAAAAATCAACATTTCCTGGGACTGTTTTCGATGGCCTACACGATGGACGGTTCAGATCTGCCATATGATCAACAACCATGATCATACAATCAACCAAACTGTGTCGGTTTCGAACATTGAAACCGAGCCTACGTAACAGGCTTTACGCTGCAACATTGGTGGAGCCCATTATTGGTGTCAGGTGCAAGATCTACGTCATCCACTGGATTCAGGATGAAATTTCAGTTAGGAATGCACATTTTTTTACAGTCTATTGATGCGGCCCATGAGATATTCTTGTTGCCGTCGATTCCGAGCTTGAACGATTAAAAATCAAACCTCGCTGTATTCTGAAAAAGTGCCACCTAGGCGTTGGTAAGAGGGACCGTGTGAGACTGATGGACGGTCCAGATCGACGATTTGTGTCACGCTGGTGGCCCATAAGCATTCGTCCGATGCTCTGGTCACAGACGCTGGAAACGGAAGTTTCCATTTTTGTTTTTATTTTGAAATCAGTCGGTGGGGTCCACGTTGCTTTGGTATTAAGAAATCCACCCCGTCCATCAGATCCGTGACGAGATTTCGGTGTCGGATGGGTGGTTTTGGTTGATCGTTGATGCGGCTCAAAGAAGAAAACATGCTGTGATGCCAGCAGACGGTCCTTTTGTGTTGCTGTGATCAGCACATGCGCGTGTATGGATGACAACGATCAGCATGGTTTTGACCAGATCGAGGCCCTCTGCAAGATGGACGGCTTGGATCTTCAAAATATGTTATGAGTGGGGCCCACTAGCAATCAACTGATGGCTCTGTTTTGCACTTTTGCTGACATGAATGGAATTTTCCAATTTAAGTCGGTCAACACTCTGTTGACCGACTTCAATGACTTGGTGTACAGCTAGTACACCTGTACATAATGCACAACCATCTCAGATGGGGTCCACTGTGATGTTTATGAGAAATCCAATCCAACCATCTCTTTTGTCATCTCATTTAAACGGTCGGGACCAAACTTAAAGTATATCCAGATCTCAGACGGGCCATAGATTGACGATTCAGGGGCTGATTTGTCTGTTGGACCACTTCTACAAAGATCTGGGAGCTAAAATTCGACGTGTACGGTTACTTTATGTTCCTCAGACCATGTACAAAGTTTCGGGCCGATCGAATGGTGGGAATCCTATGATCTTGCATTCTGGCTGGTTTTCAGGCCCGTTTGATGTGAACGGCTTGATTTCCTCGGATCCCTGGCATGTAAATCCGTCACTATTGGTCCTCTGAAGTCCGTTCCTTACTCTGGTGACTTTGGAGCATCAAAACCATACTTGTAGTACTCTTTTTCAGTCAACGCTCCTAATTACACCTTGTAACAAAAACACGATTAAAATATTCCATTAAGCATTATCATGTACTTAAAATCATGCAATAACTAGGATCGGATATGCAATATTCGACCCTCATCACAACCCCCAACCAGCATTTTGCTAGTCCCGAGCAAAACATGCGAAAAATAATTTCAGAAATAAAAGATAATTTCCTGTAACATTGAATGCCTTATGAACAAATAGTCGAGATGAGAATTCTACAATTCATGATTGGTGTGTGGAATTTTTCTCTTGGAATCAAGCTCACGACAGATTTCATAATTAATTTCAAACTATTAATCCATTAATTAGAACAATTCTGAACATCGAGCTCCATGAATGTGAAGTGTAATCTCGACTTACAATCATTAAGACATCCAATTGTCAATTTCATGATATCATTGGTATTTAACAACGAAATTCATGACAACTGAAACCAACACTTGCCTTTTTCATTCTATCAGCCTTTGATTTTTTTTTCGTGAATAGTAACGCCAAGGAGCTTGGGCCGAGTCAGGTCGGGCTTGGCCTACCTTTCATGATATAATATGTGTGAAATTACACACATATTATAGTTCAACCCCTAGGACTAAACCCTAAAAGCCTAAGCAATTTAAACCCTAGGTTAAGACCTTAACCCTAAGTAATGTGTTAGGGTTGGATCTAACTGTAGAACCTTATAATTCATGATAAATCATAGTATCCATTATCAGACTGGAATTGATAGTTAGGATTTAAAATCAGTAGAAAATATTGTCATTTCCCTTATGTGACTACTCTAATACTTGTTAATATATTTTTTAGTCTTAGTCCTTATCGTATTGTCATTAGAAAATATCCTATTATTATTACTTGTATTGTCTAAGAGATTATTAGTCATTATAAAGATGTTAAATAATGTCGATACATTCAAACGTGAACTTATGAACCATCATTATTAATATTGATGGATTAATACTCCTATTATAAATATTAATTGGCTCATTGTACAATAATAATATTAATAAAAATCTAGGATTCGAATCCTAGAATCTAAGCGTTTAACTAAACCCTAATTTGCATTAAAAACCCTAAAAGATAACCCTAGAATATGATCTTAAACCCTAGGTAGTATGTAGAACTTGGATCTAATTGTACATCCTAATTTATGATAGGATTTGATTTTAAGGGAACACGCATTCCCTAGCAAGCTGGTAGGCGATGCAAACTATAAGGTGATGATTCTTCCCCTTGAGCTTTCCATTTTCCCATTAACTTAAGTTATAGTTTTTATTTTAATTTATAATTGATATCTCCATTTTATAGTCACATGTGTTAATTGTTGGAATTGGATTACTATATTATATGCTTAATGTTTATCCTGCATACTTATTTCATGCTCATGAATTATTTGTGGATTGCTCAAGGAACTTAAATTGGTACATTAGTGGGAAACCCCCACTTATAAATGTACACCCATACTTGGGATGTAACTTGATTGAATGTGATTGCAATGGACCTTCGACTTAGTGGTTATTGAGTGATGGTTTGAATTTATCAATGATGTGGGCCTACCATCCAGGGTTGTTGTGTCCAATGGTTTTTAAGGATGGTCTTTATCGCATGGTTTTGATATCGGCCATATGTGCCACATTTTTTATACTTGTCGTATGAGACTTAGTTTTGATAATCGCCCTACGTGGTTTTGTTTTGGTACTTGCCCTAGATGGGTTCGATGTTTATTATAGTGCAACCATGCGATGGTAAGCCTAATATACTGTAATATGATTGCCCATTAGTCGACAGGTTTCCATTAAACATCCTAAGATGGTAGTCTCATGAGCCGGGGATGGTCATATGGGACTTATGCCCGATCTGTCGGCCTACGTTGGTGACAAGTCCTTGTAGTGACTTTTAAGCTTATTTAAATTGGCTGGTTGTAATTGTATTAATAATAAGTTCGCTAAGCATACATACATGGCACACACCTGCATCTATTGCTATTGTACGATGTGCGTATTTGACTGATTGGATGTTTTTCCCGGGGCACAGACCGTCCGGATGCTTTTCCCGGGACAACGTATTCGCCTGACTGGATGTTTTTTTCCGAGGGATAGACCAGCATCTTTGCTATCATACACGATGCACGTATTTTCCTGACTGGATGTTTTTCCCGGGGCACAGGCCTTTTGGATGTCTTTCTCGGGTCGATGATTATATGGGTGACGAGTCCACTATCCGCATAGAAGAACATCCCCAAGGCGATGACTGCATTCACGCATCCATGCATCTAATATGACCTGCATTATGTATTATTTTGTATGCTTTGCTTTATACTATGCTTACCTAATGCGTTGGTTTGCAATCTTGAGGGGAATTAACACTGAGTTGGCCACCCATTCATCAAATATACAACCGTATAGGTCGCATAGGTGGCTTAATTGATTTTCAGGTTCAAACTGATGAGGAGCAGAGTACCACTGTTGAAGATGCATGATTTTATTGTCAAGAGTTGGTACATGGTTTTATAGTTCCAGATTTATTACAATTTGCTTTGTTTACATGTAATATCATTTCACTTTGTAATTGTTAGTTTGAGACATTTATTTGTATAAGTCATTATGGGAAACCTTTTGCACATTTTAAATATAAATGTAAATTTCTAATTTCAGTTGAATTGTCCATACTATGCTCATATGCTTACTCTGATGAAAGAAAAAATATATGTGAACTTTGGCTCTTTATAAGTTAACACTCGAGTTTTTGGGAAACCGGTCGTATACTCGGGTCCCGAAAAGTCGGGGCGTTACAGGGGCCCACTAAGGTAGGGCACATCATGATTTATTTGAGGTACTTTTCCTTGTCCAGAAACTTATGGACTGATATGTCTAGCAACACATTGTTGTCCAGATTTTTTGGGCCATTGTTGCTGATTTTTGTATGGGGGTTTAGCCTTGATTTTAGCTTTATTTTCTTCCTAATGTGGGGGTGTTTTTCTGAGGTATGGACCCCACCTTGATGTACGATGAAACCCACACCATCTATCCCTGATGGGACACCAATAGGGTAGGCCCAAGAGGGCTGGACGATCCAAGTTTCTGGACCGTCCAACAGTCCTGCATGAAGGGAAAATGCATATATCAGCTTGATTTTGGGATGGTGGGCCACTTTTGTGGACCCCACCTTGCTGTACATTCATGGGTGCATGCTCACCGCCCATTTTTGTTATTTTTAGGCAGGCCTGGGCCCACTCCATTGGGTGTACAAGTCCGAGACAACAACATTCCAGCAGCAAATTTTATTTTAAAACCTTGCTGTCCAGATTTTTATTTAATGTTTGTATGTGTTTATGGCTTCTTCCCTTACCTTCCTTGTGACCCACCGTACTGGGACTCATCTCAAGTGCGCGTGGACCATTTGGACTGCTCATTTTTAGGGCTACCAGAGCTGGGCTAGCAGCCCACCTGCTGGACATTCCAACTAGGCTAACGTCTAGCAGGGGCTGGCTGTCCCTAGCTCTGTAGGCCCACCTTGATGATGTATGTTATCCATGCCGTTCTCTGTTTTGGTGGCCCACCTGGATGTGACCCACCCCCTGGTGGAACGCCCATGGGTGGGGCCCACCTTACTTATGTATTACCCAGGCCGTCCGGGCCCTTTGGACTGTCTAAACTGGGCTGGGATGCTGCTGGACTTGCAGTCCAACAGCAGGCCCACTTTGATACATGTGTTGTATTCTCACCTTCCATCTGGTGGGGCCCACTATGACATGTATGGGATACCATGGAGTGTTTATTTTATCCAGATAATCTATTTTGCTGGACTCCAGTAGGCCCAGGAAGTTAGGTGGGTTGGAATTCCAGCAAGGGCCCGAAATTGCTCATATAGTTGTATGTTTTGGAGTTGTGAGGCCCATCAGATTGAGGGTGTTATGTATACACACCATGCTTGTATTTTTCTAAAACTATTGGGCCCCGTTAGTGCCTTGTGAGGCCCGCCTTTAGCTAATTGTTTGAGGACCAAGACAATCCAGATTTTTGGACGTCCAGCAGGCCCGGATGGATTGAATATCTAGCCTTGAGCCCAATTTTGTGTATGGGCTACTTACCTATTGTGCTGGACCTTGTGAGCTGATATGTTGCATGTAATTAGATCCTTACTGCCCATCTATCTTGACCAGTCTTGGGCTGAATTGTAAGGCCCATCTTGGCGAATCTTGGATATGCCTTACCTATGTATTTGGGCATATGTGCTACCCATGAGGCCCATCATAATGCATGTATTCGTTGGCCATGATACTTAGGCAATGGTTTGCCCCATTGAGCCCATGTTGATGTATGTAGGCTTTGGGCCATTTCTTGAGGCCCATCATGTGGTATGAGATGTTATGGATTACTGCCCATTTTCTTTTCATTGTCGTATCCGGGCTATGGGCCTTATTTTAGCTAGATTCCTTATTGGGCTGCCTTTTAGGGAGCAATGGTGGTTAAATGTCCACATTGTGAACCTCCCTAGGCCCTTGATAGGCCCATTCTCATCTATTGGGTCCGTAGTATTGCTTACCTAGACTTTGTGGGCTACCTCAAATCTTTGGGCCCCCACTATTGGTTATACTTCTTCCAAACTATGTAGAATCATCTAAGTACCTAGACCTGACCTTGTTAAGAGGAGAGTACAACATCAACGCATGTTATACTTAGTTATCTTCATGATTCATTCCCATGTGCATCATATGTATGCTTGGTTGAGGAGTGATTGATCATGGTATGTGTCATTGGGCAGGTTATTTATGGGACTCCCTGAGTGATGGTGTTGCCCCACATGAGTGCACTGTATGCGTGGGACTGATACATGGTTGATTGGTATGATTCATGCATCTCGCATTTACATGGCACGGTTATTATTCGCCCTAGCATCATTAGTCGTAGTTCCACAGGCACATTGTGGATGGCCAGATTTGGACACTTGAAATGCTTGGTTCGAGCACTATGGGCCTGTAGGATGTCCTTGGGTGAAAGTCCCAGAACCTTTTTGGTACCAGGAGATACTGCAATGTCGAGACTGAGTTAAAACATGAGCACCGGTGCTGAATACCATTAGGCCGCCTCTCTCACTGTGTCGTGGTCAGTTGGAAGGGTGTGGCCTTACCCGCCCGAGTGAGGGGGCGTAAGCTAGGCTGAGTTTGACCAGCTGGCAAATGGGTCCACTATTGTCGAGCCGAGTAGGTATTAGCAGACTACGGGCTGTAACGCCCTGAAATTCGGGGGTCGAGTATGAACTCAACTCCCGAGTTCCAACGCGTCACTTATGCAACATACATAATGATGGTTAAATGTTGTCTGAGTTAAAGCAATAAACATGAATGAGATTATACAAACACAGTAATTCATACTCCAGTGCAATTGTATAAAGGCAAGCGGAAGACTGAAATTGTATATACAAGGTATGTAAAGAAACAAAATTTTCACGAACACTAGAGTATGAACACTAACTGAGTACCCATATACATGTATTGTTTCTGAGTCAAAAATCAAAATACAATCTAAAATCTAAAAGATAAGTCCTGAAATCCCCGCGATGCAGTCGGCCTAAGCAAAGCCGTTAGAGTACTGCATGAATGAGAACTCATCCTGGTCCTCGTCGAAATCGGGCTCCGCCTCCTGAACCGACGTGCCGTCTATACCTGTGACAGAGTCTGGTTGGTGTGTACAACACCATCCCGTAACGTGGGAGTGAGTAGCTAACTCAGTGGAACAGTAAAGCATAGGTTAACATATTATCAATTCAATCAAGCAGTAATGATAAAGCAGTACAATCAAACAAGCTTAACTACTCATATTAAATGCAAGTATGAAATGACATGATGATATATGCCCTTGCCAAACCACCCTCATGCGACATCATCTTACGTTCGCGAATGCATACCTCCCTCAGTGCTCCACATCTACTAGGCACATGCGGTGCGATGATGAGCATGATTACCGAGTTATTATTAGTCCGTTTCAAACAGTAGTATTGGGAAACTAAGGTACCTCCCTTGTATCATTCCCAAACATGATCCATTCTAGGGTCGTCAATCCTAGTTAATCTCATACGATATTATGGTTTAAGAGGCATCGCGAAGGCGTCGCAAAGGGCTCGTCACCCATCAGCACGGATACAAATATCACTGTATGTGGCTCAATTGCTGACCGTCAGCTCGAGTACAGGTCTCACAGTACTCGGCTCAATCGCTGGCCGTCAGCTCGAATACAGGTTTCACTGTACTCGGCTCAACTCATACTCTAGTTGCTGTGAAAGGCTCGTCGCCAATCACAGACCTTGGAGTATACTCGAAGATACTACAGAGGACTCGTCGCCCGTCAGCACGAGTACAGGTCTCACCATACTCGGCTCTCGCCGTAAGTATCGACAGCTCGAATACAGTGTCCCATACCACCGTATTCGGCTCACGAGTTTGGGTTACTCAATGGTCACTACTGGGAGGCACTTGGCCCCAGCATAGGCCGACAGCTCAGCCACGGTGTCCCATACCACCATGTCCGGCTCATGAGTCTTAGCGGATCGAGGTACCATGGTTAACGGGATTGCCACTGGTAAGTTTAGTACCCTAGGTTCAAGCAGTAATGACCAAACATGGTGAACACTCATTCGACATATCGGGTTACTTGGCGAGCCTGACTAGCTTGAGCGCACAACAAGTTGGGCGATATGAAGCGCAAAAGCACTCCGTGTGGCCAACCACTATCGCCAACCAAAGTACGACTCGGGTTCGTCAGACACATCCCTTGTGGCGACATGAATCTCAGCCACAACCTCAAGTCTGGTACCGAATGTCTGGACTATAGACATAGTCCCAAACTCAATCAATTCTCATCTATAGCATGTGGAGTAAAGTATAATAAACAAAGTAATACAAGCATGCTAGTAGGCATGTCATAAGGCATGTTATAAAGCATGATATAAAGCATGTTATAATGCATGTTATAAAGCATGTTATAGAGTACTATACAAATAGGGATACAAATACATATACATCATAAGTGAGTGGTTAGAGTAATCAACCACATGGAGGGAATCCTACATGTCTCTAAGGTTGTCGAAAATTCCATCTCAGCACCGACCTACGGTACTAACACCTAAGCATTTACACTCGCAAGCATTTACACAAACACTTAGAGTACACTATTTCCACATACATGACGTATGTTAGTAAAATATGTATTAGTGCTATCCTTTCGCCAAGCGAGAATTTTATCCATGTATATCATAATCATACAGTAATTAATCATGACAATTGCATTTCCAAAATTTATACATATACGGTATCTTCTAGAATACACAATTTCAACATACGTAGTGTTTATGAGCAAACATGTATTATGGAGATTCCTTTCGCCAAACAAGTATTTTATCCATATATCGTATAACCATACATCAAATAAACATGTCAAACACTTTTCCAAAAAAAATACGTATACGGTATTTCTACGTATACCTAGAGTATGTGAAATTCCATATTCTACAACTTTAATCGAAACAGAAAATGGAAAGGACTTTGTACATGTGCAATTGCATGCAGATCATGAATCTATCATTATCTGACATTGAAAGTGTTGAAAAACGTAACCTATATACCTAAAGTCCTCACCTTGCTCCTTGGAATCTCAACGGATCAGCAAGGTTTGATGAGCTTCCGTATTCGGGAGTTTTCTAGTCTAAGGAGTGAAATCGGTTAGCTATTTCATAACCTATAGCCTATACACCTCAAAACAGATCTAGGGTTAGGGTTTCTCACCTTAAAACGGAACCGGTATTGCCGGGAAAGTGTCTGGAAAGAGGCGGTGTAGCCCGTGTGATGATCGAAAGCAGTAGGAGGAAGGTGCTCCCACAAATCCCAAGCTTTCTCTCCCTTTTCTCTTTCTCTCCTTAGGGTTTTATCCCAAATTCGTATGGCTGTGAGAGGGGCTGTTCTAAGGCCCTTATATAGCCTAAAACCTCTCCGGAATAGACTCCTGTTCAAGGGGTACGTCTATTATAGGCATTTCGGCGTTGTTCTAGCTCAAAAGAGGGTTTCTGGCGGCCCTCCTTGAGCCAAACGTCAGACTTAAGCTCATAACTCATGGATCTACGTGGGATTACGATTTCATCTCGGTCAGGTTCCCTGATCACACGTGGCGGACCATTTTCAGTTCAACGGTCAGTGGGCCACGATCCGAAATTCCAAGTACATGTAAATGTTCCTGAAATTTTTCCTGATCCGAGGGTGTAATTTGGTCTGATTCTGACGGTCTGGTTGCTTAATACTGATTCGCAAGCGAGTAGTGCCAGATCACTATTCAAGATATTTATTTTGTAAAGAAAAGAGTGGTTTTCACACTCCCTCACTCCGGATCCAAGCGAATGGCCGTGGGACGTCATCTGGACCTGATTTCCGAGATGATTGTCAAGCCCAGCGAGGCGGTCCTAGATCCTTAATTTCGCGTTAATCGGACTTCCGATGTGCGGTCTAGACCTAATACGAAGTTTCAAGTCATTCCCGAGAGTAGCCGGGTAACGAGTTTGATCCTAAACTTTAGGGTAACCTAGAGTCAATGATTTTGCAAGTTTTGGGTCTTGCAGATCGTATTTAAAGCGATTCCAATGGATTTCATGGCTAATCGAGTTTTGCACTTAGTTAACTTTGTTAAATTTCTAAAGGATTTAATCCTAATTGATTTCTGGTCGAGGTGGTACTCGAGCCATAGTACGGAAATTTACGGGTCGTTACACGGGCGGATAGTGTGGTCTCTTTGACTTGTTGGGTTACACGGTTAGGGAGGCGACAGTCAGTGTGGAGTGTATTTGACCCCGATGATTTCCCAAAGAGAAACTGTATTGATATGTGAACTTGATATGAGGATTGACATGATCGCATTGCATATTGCATATGACATTTGGCTATATAGGCCCCACATTGCATAGCCTTGGTATGGTTGATGGCATTCCTGCCTTGTATTGCATAGCCTTGTTACGACTGATGGTATTCATGGTCTTACTAATATATTCCGCATACCCTGATATTGCATACTTGACACCTGTCCTGCACACACTCACACCACCCTCTAAGATTTTTATAAGCTTATGCATGATTGATGCGTGCAGGTGACGTTAGTCAGTAGCTGAGAAGGAGCAGGAGCGTGCCGCTGAGCTTTTGGAGTTTTGTTATAGTCATTGTATCTTTCCCTTTATGCGCCTTGTATTGTAAAGGTTTTTATTCTTAGTGGATTTTGTGATGATGTTCCTGTGATTATTATTTGTGGGTTATGAGCTTGGTTATACTGATTATAAAACAGACTTATGTTATAGAAATCCTCCTTGTAGGATCTCAGGATCGAAACTTGGTGTATGTGTGCCAGGAGCCGAGAATGGGGTACTACGGAGGCCGTCGATGCCGGATTCGGTGATCAAGAAATTTGTGAGCCCGGTTTCCGAGTTTGGGGTGTGACACTTTTGAGATGTTGCCAAAAGAATTTCTTGTATAGACCCTATATAATAAAAACTTAGTAGCCTGAGAAGAAATTAAATTCGTTTATCATATCCATCTTACATTGATCTTCTTTTTTTTTTTGGCCTCTGTGGCTTTTATTTTGATTTTAGTCCAATGTTTATCTGCCCACACATTGTCAACTGCTCTGTTCTTCTTCTGTAACGCCATGAAAATAGGGGGTCGAGCATAAGCTCCACTCCCGAGTTCCAACGCATCACTTATGCAACATAGATAATGATGATTAAATGTTATCCATGTCAGTACATTAAACATGAGTGAGATTATACCAAAACAGCATATCATACTCCAGAGACAGTTAAATTACACAAGCGGAAGACTATGATAGATATATAAAATATATAAACTGTTGTAAGTCTCCAAAGTGTGAACATGTTACTAGGTTAAACAATTACATGTACAATTCCAAAATATACAAAATGTGTAATGTCATCTAGTCAACATCCCAGAAATCTTCGTTGATCAGGACACGACTCACATGAACCCGCCCGAAAACTGCATGTAGGAGAATGCCTCCTCGTCATCCTCGAAGTCCTGCTCCGCCTCATAGGCATCGCCACCACCTGCAACTAAGACAGGGTCAGGTTGGTGTGTACAACACCGTCCCGTAACGTGGGAGTGAGTGATCAACTTAGTGGAACTATACAGCAAAGGTTAACATGTTATCAATTCAGTCAAGCAGTAATGATAAAGCAATAAAATCAAACATCCCTGAATACTCTTATGAATGCAAGAATGATATGAATAATGATGCATGCTCTCGCCTACACTCCCTCGTGCGACACCATCTTACAGTCGCGGCATGCTTTCTTCCCTCTGTGCTCTTCAACACGGGGCACATGCAGTGCGATGTTATGAGCGTGATTACTAAGTTTTTATTAGTCCTTTTCATACAGCAGGATTGGGAAACTAAGGTACCTCCCTTATATCATTTCCTAAACAATGATCCATTCTAGGGTCGTCAATCCCAGTAAATCTCATACGATGTGGCGGTTCTAGGTCACTGCAAAGGGCTCATCATCTCGATGCAGCGTAGGCCTAGTTTATACTCTAGTTGCTACGGAAAGGCTCGTCGCCCCAACGCAGGCTTAGAGTATGCTCGAGGTCACTACAAAGGGCTCATCACCTTATCAGTGTAGGCCGACAGCTCGAATATAGTGTCTCATACCACCGTATTCGGCTCACGAGGCGGTGTTGCTCACTGGACACTACGGGGAAGCTCGTCGCCCCAGCGTAGGCCGACAGCTCGACCACGGTGTCCCATACCACCATGTCCGGCTTATGAGTCTTAGCGGATCGAGGTACCAAGGTTAACAGGGATTTCACTGGTGAGTTTGGTACCCTAGGTTCAAGCAGTAATGTCCAAACATGGTTAACATACATTGGGCCAATCGGGTTGTTTGACGGGCTCAACTAGCACGAGCGCATATCGATCTGATCGACATGAAGCGCATAAGCACTCTGAGTGGTCTAACCACTGTCGCCAATCGATCTACGACTCGGATTCATCAGGCACGTCTCGTGTGGCAGGATAAAGTCAGCCACTAATTCGAGGCCTATTACCGATTACTTGGACTATAAAAATAGCCCCAAACACATTCAATTACAACGATCTAGCATATGAGGTACTCAAAGCAGAAATGGAGTAATGATCTGAATCATACGATCAGTTGAGCATGTTATGAAGTACAACATAAACATGAGTCCACACTTATGCACTTCTAGGTAAAAGCAATGAATATGAAATAAGGCATGTGGAGGAAATCGTACATCTCGTTAGAGTGGCCGAGAATTGTAAGTGTTATGGTCTCATGATCCTTTGGTTGTCAAATTTTGTGTGCCAAACAATCTATCGGTGTTCTGTACTTGTATGATCATTTATTGGAATTCAAGACACCTCAAAAAGCTACATGTTGAAGCCTAAAAAAAAAGCTACATGTTGAAGCCTCAAAAAAGCTACATGTTGAAGCCTCAAAATACTACATGATGAAGCCTCAAGAAGCTACAATGTTAAGTTCAAATCTGAAGAAACAACGTATGAAGTAGTTCTATGTTGATCAAGATCTCAAGCCTGACAAGCCTGATATAATTCAATTTATCTACATTCGTTGAAAGGTTGAAGTTCAATGTCCATACGACATGGTTCAGGTTTGAATGACCTTAGGTTGACCCTTTAAGTAGGTCACTTTGGATACATTATTCAAATATTTAAAATACACAAGGTTGGTCTATTCTACGACCAGTCCTAGCTCTTGTTCGACCAGTCCTAACATTGGTTCGACTAGTCCAAGAAATTCCACGACCAGTCCTAAGAAGTTGAAGATTTTTCGGAATTTTTGGTACGCCCACGACCAGTCCTGGAGGTCCTTCGACCGGTCGTAGGTGTGGCTTCGACTCGTCCACGACCAGTCGTGGAGCTACGACTTAAAGTCCAGCGACGAAATCATTGGTCCTACGACCAGTCGTAGATATCTACGACCAGTCGTAGGTGACCCACGACCAGTCGTAGGGTACTCACGACCAGTCGTAGAACGGCTTTCAAAGATCGCGCTTATTTTTTCAAAAATCTGTTAGAGCTACGACCAGTCATAGGTTTCTAAGACCAGTCGTAGGAGCGATTTCTGCTTCTATAAATTGAACATGAAATTCAGAGTTTTGAGAACTTCCACTCTCATTCAATTCAAGATTTTCAAGTGATCACTCTGAGATAAGTTTGTGTTTATTTTAAGCTAGATTGTGCTTATTTAATATTCCTTTTTGCTAGCTTATTTAATTTGATTTTGTTTCTATATTCCAATCATATTTGAAAAGAGGAATTATCTTATTCCTTCTTCTTGGAATCAAAATCAAATTTAGCTACGCCCAATGAGTTAAATCTAAAATCAATTAGAACTTAGAACCTTATGAATGTGAGTATTGGAAATTGAACTTTGACATTCAAATCATCTACTCCGATTGGTTCTACCGGGCTGCTACGAAAAAGGAGAAATCCAGGTATTTTACAATTCTGTAAAATTCATTTGCTTTTGGTTTTGTTTGAGGTTGAGCCAGAAAAATCTCATTGTATTGGTTGTCTGAGGAAAACCAGAAAACTCAGAAAAGAGGGGTTTTTGGATTGTGTAAGCCCAAGTGAAAAAGACACAATTGTAAAGGTTTTTGGTGAACCTGTGAAAACCTATTTGTTAGTGAACGCTAATATCCCCTGTGTGAGGATATTAGGAGTGGAGTAGCTTTTTGTGTGGCTGTTGGAAAACAGTTGGTGTACACACAAGCGAACCACTATAACTCTTTGACTTGTGGTTTGAATGCTTGCTTAATTTTCATATCTTTTATCATTTGATCTTGTGGAATGTACAAGGGATGTGAATGTTGTAATTATTTACATTTCAAGCAAGTGTGGGGATTGTTGTAATAATTTAGATCTTACTTCTTCATTTAAATTCAATTCCTTGCTATTTCATTTACTTATATTAATATTGAGTTCTTGATCCAAAAGAGGTTCTAGAAATAAGGTTGTCCTACCATAAGCCCTTGTTGATTATGGTGTAAGGTTGTCCTTAGAACTGAATTTGAATCAATCTCTCGATATCTATTTATCAAGGTGATATAAATTTAGCTTTGTGAATTGATTCAAGTTGTAAGGTTGTTGGTTTATTTTATTTCCGCTGAATTTTATTTTAATTTGGCATAGTCCTATTCACCCCCCCCCCCCCCCCCTCTAGGACATATAGCTTGGCCTTTTCAAGAATCCTATCTCAACACCCATTTAAAGAATAGTTTACAAGTATTTATTCATACGGACATATTTACAAACATGTAGCATACGCATTATATCATACATGGTATGTATTGGTTATCATACGTATTAGGGCAAGTCCTTTCGTCAAAGGATTGCCGCCTACACAACAATCACATAGCCACGATAGTTAGTCATGGCGTACACTAACGCAAGGTTTATACCCATTTAGTCTTTTGTACAAACACTTAGGCTACACATTATAACATACACGACGTATGTTAATATAACATGTATTAGGCTAATCCGTTCACCCAGAAGTTGATACACATGCATCTAGCACACATAGACAGCAATTAATCATGGCAAACACAAATCTGAATTTCATACATATACGGTATTTTCTACAAATATGAAGAATACGGTATATTCAACATAGTTAACGTATAACTGAAAAATGAAACGGACATCACTTTATGCATGTGAAATAGCATCCACGTCAGTAATATATCATTAACCGACAATGAAAGCCTTGAAAACCATAACCTAAATGTATATAGTCCGCACCTTACGCCAGTAAACGGGTAACGGATTCGTTTTAAACACGTAGACTTTGTCACCGGTAGAATGGCAACCTATAGCATGAACTAGGTTAGCTATTTCATCATTTCAACTATTTGAAACCCTAAAACGGATTAGGGTTAGGATTTCTTACCCAATAGTGGAATTGAAATCGTCGGAATAACGATCCGGTAGCGATGAATAAGCATGGGAAGAGGCAGGGTAGAATACCAGGAATCTTCACCAACTTCTCTCTCACTCTCTCTCTCTTTACTCTCTTCTCTCTCCTAGAATTTTTCCCAAATTCGTATGGAATGAATGAGAGAGGGTTTAAGGTCCTTATATAGGCCTAAAACTGATAGAAATGGCCCCACGGCCATGGTATACTTAGGTTATAGCCAAAGGAGGCTTGTTCCGATCCAACGGAGCACTTCTGGAGGCCCCCTTTCTATGTGCAGTCGGACTTAAGCTCCCTGACCATGGATCTAGGTCGAGTTAAGTTTTCAGTCTGATCGGATTCGCAGATCGACCGTGGTGGACCAGTTTCAGTTCAACGGTCACCGAAACTCGATCAGGGCCTTGTGCTGCCATGTATGGAAATTTACTCCTGATTCGAGGGTGTATTTGGGTCAGATTCTGATGGTCTGAATCCTTATATCCGGCCCGCAAGAGACAAGTCTCAGATTACTTAAATTTAGATTTTTATTTATAAAGATATCCACGCTTCTCACACACTTCACTCCGGGCTCAAGCAAATAGCTTCGAAATACTATCTGGATTTGATTTCCGAGATAGTTGTCAAGCCCAGTAAGGCGGTCATAAGTGTTTAGTTTCGTGGTCATTGGACTTTCAACGTGCGGTCCAGGTCTGATGCGAAGTTTCGTGATGCTCCCGAGAGCAACTGGGTAATGAGATTGATTTTAGATTATAGGGTAATGTAGCGGTATCGATTCTATTCGTTTTGGGTCATGCAGTTTATATTTAAAGTGATTAGGGCCCATTGCACAGAGAATCTAGTTTAGCGCTAAATTAATTCTCTCTTAGTTTCTAAAGGATTTGGTCCTATTTGATTTCTGCCTGAGGTGGTACTTGGGCCTTTGTAGTTTGTATAGAAGGTGATTCAAGCTATTAATACTTAATTAAATTACGCCCTAATCATGGCAAAATAAGGTCCTAGAGCAGTTCTACATACAAGGACGTCCATTGCGAAGTTAGGATAAATTCACGGTGTTACAATCTACCCGCCTTAAAAATAATTTCGTCCCCGAAATTGGCTAAGACTTCTATTGGGTTCGTATTCAACGAGCACATTGTGGATACACTGACCTCGACTATTATAATTCAGCTTGTACTCATTGTTAGGCCTATTCTTTAGTATGAATTGGTTTAGCACTTGGACCCTAATTACTTTTATTCCAGTAGCTTCAACATTGACTTTCTAAGGAAGATTCAGATCTTATTTAATGACATATCTTTGTGTATCCTGGATCAATCCCCTTCGATCCTGGGCCAGTGGGGCAGGGGTCCACCATGCTTCCGCTATGCCACTTTGATTCAATGGATGTATAAACTGACTTAATTAGATTAGGCTCATAATGTTCTACCCCCCTTAAAAACTATTTCTACTTTCAGGGTTCAAGATCTATGTCCTGATCCATATGTCGGAACAAGGTGTAATCTAGGACCTATCCTTCACATGAAATGGGATACGATCTCCCAATACATTGGTCTTCCTTCCATTGATGATGTGTACTATGGCATTGGTACCTCTAGTTATAGAGAGGTGCTAAAATGATGTGTGTTGGGGTTGATTTCTGGGACGGGTGTGAGTTTGTGGTAAGATGTCTAATTCTACCAAAGAAAGATTTTTGCCACGGTCCCGACTTACCTTATTTAATCATGTCTAGCTTAACAGGCAGGCTATCTTTCTAAGTTCATATGCACAATATGCATGCCAACATGGCATGTGATTTAGGACCTAATTCCTAACTGCCTGTTACTCATTTGGGAAACTCCTTGGGCCTAAAGAGAAAATCTCTATTGGCTATATGTTCTTAACACTTCTCAAAGACGAAATAATAAACTTTTAGTTGCACGTGGTCGAGCCAACATGGAGGGAAAGTTATGTAGTGGGTCTAAGTCGGATACATGGACCTTCTGCCTAGCTACGACAGAAAGTTTGTCGTATCAGTTCTTAATCTTCGTTGATCCAGATCTTCTACTTGATCAGAGCATTGAGTTCATTAGTAACTACCAGGATTGAGAATTCGATTCAAACCGTGAACATTTCACTTATATATAGTTTCTTTACTCCGTGTTCCCGATTGCAATAAGTCCTTGAGAAGACAATTCTAAGGGGTATGTTGATTTTCAATCCGAGGGATATATAAGTTTCTCTATGCGTGAATAGTTTCTAACCAAAACAACCTTCCTAAGAGTTAGTAAAGAAGCCTATAAGTATTAAGGGGATTCAACGAAGGAATGAGGTCTCACTCCAACTTAATCAAGTCAACTACCATATCTTAGCATAATTAGTCTTTTACGTCCCTAATCACTCCAATACTTGTAATCCAAAGTCTACGCTCATATGCTAGATGATTTCATACCATTTCTAATACAATAAATTGTTTTATCGCTTAGGGTCAAAGTTGTCTGATTGGAATTGAGTTGCCCGAACTTGAATTTAACTACGCTCGAGCACTACACAATTGCTCATACTAGCTAAGAAGGTCCTAGGGTTTACGTATTCCCTATACTGTCAAAATTTTCAAACTCTAAGACTAGCAACTTTAGGTCCAAAACTCTAAGGGCCTGTATTAACTGGGATTGCATTGCCAATCCCACCTCGGGATTGGGAATGACATGTTTGGTAGGAGGGTGGGATGGGATTATAATTAATTTTTATAGGCTTTAGAAAATGAGCCTTGTGCTGGAAAGTGTGAGATGGGATTTCCAAATCCCACGATGATGGTGTTGAAAACCATGGGATACACCTAATTTAGGGACAATACCTTACACATACATTGGTTGTTACTTTTACAATTTCATCCACCTTAAACTCACCTAATGCAGTTGGTCGAACGGGCCCTAAATGTCCCAACATTTGGAGGTTTGTGAAGATTATGGTGGTGGATAGGTGCAAGATGTAGAAGAAGATGAAAACTTGAGTGAATAGAAGTGGGGATGTGAGATCATTTTACATGGTCTCAGCAACGTACGGGCTATACTACTGTAGTTAATCTCGGCCATTGG
This sequence comes from Magnolia officinalis, assembly GCA_021015155.1. Classification (NCBI taxonomy): domain Eukaryota; kingdom Viridiplantae; phylum Streptophyta; class Magnoliopsida; order Magnoliales; family Magnoliaceae; genus Magnolia; species Magnolia officinalis. The sequence continues at coordinate 42,136,966 of JAJHSJ010000003.1, forward strand.
CAAAACTTGGGATACTAATGTGGTTTCTAGATTCCATCACCCCCTTCCTAAATCAGAGTACGTCAGTGTACGTCGTGTTACCATAACTCAGGTTCAATTTAATCCAAATCATGCTCTGATACCATCTTATAACGCCCTGAAAATCGAGGGTCGAGCGTAAGCTCCACTCCTGAGTTCCAACGCATCACTTAGCAACATAGATAATGATGATTAAATGTTGTCTGTGTTAGCATATTAAACATGAGTGTGATTATACCAAAACAGCATATCATACTCCAGAGACAGTTAAATTATGCAAGCGGAAGACTGTGATAGATATATAAAATATATAAACTATTGTAAGTCTCCACAGTGTGAACATGTTACCAGGTTAAACAATTACATGTACAATTCCAAAATATACAAAAGGTGTAATGTCATCTAGTCAACATCCCAGAAATCCTCGTCGATCAGGACACAACTCACATAAACCCGCCTGAAAACTGCATGTAGGAGAATGCCTCCTCGTCATCCTCGAAGTCCAGATCCACCTCATAGGCATCGCCACCACCTGCAACTAAGACAGGGTCTGGTTGGTGTGTACAACATCGTCCCGTAACGTGGGAGTGAGTGATCAACTCAGTGGAACTATACAGTAAAGGTTAACATGTTATCAATTCAGTCAAGCAGTAATGATAAAATAGTAAAATCAAACATCCCTAAATACTCTTATTAATGTAAAAATGATATGAATAATGATGCATGCCCTCGCCTACACTCTCTCGTGCGACACCATCTTACGGTCGCGACATGCTTTCTTCCCTTTGTGCTCTTCAACCCGGGGCACATGCAGTGTGATGTTATGAGTGTGATTACCAAGTTTTTATTAGTCCTTTTCATACAGCAGGATTGAGAAACCAAGGTACCTCCCTTATATCATTTCCCAAACAATGATCCATTCTAGGGTCGTCGGTCCTGGTAAATCTCATACGATGTTGCGGTTCTAGGTCACTGTAAAGGGCTCGTCACCTCGATGCAGTGTAGGCCTAGTTTATAATCTAGTTGCTACGGAAAGGATCGTCGCCCCAACGGAAGCTCAGAGTATGCTCAAGGTCAATACAAAGGGCTCGTTACCTTATCAGTGTAGGCCAACAGCTCGAATACAGTGTCTCATACCACCGTATTCAGTTCACGAGGCGGTGTTGCTCACTGGACACAACGAGGAGGTTCATCGCTCCAGCGTAGGCCGACAGCTCGACCTCGGTGTCCCATACCACCATGTCTGCCTCATGAGTCTTAGCGGATTGAGGTACCAAGGTTAATAGGGATTTCACTGATGAGTTTGGTACCTTAGGTTCAAGAAGTAATCTCAAAACATAGTTAACATACATCGGGCCAATAGGGTTATTTGACAGGCTCTACTAGTACGAGCGCATATCGAGCTGATCGACATGAAGCGCATAAGCACTCCGTGTGTCCTAACAACTGTTGCCAATCGATCTACAATTCGGATTCATCAGGCGCGTCTCATGTGGTGGGACAAAGTAAGCCACTAATTTGAGGCCTATTACCGATTGCGTGGACTATATAATAGCCCCAAACACATTTAATTACAATGATCTAGCATATGAGGTACTCAAAGAAGAAATGGAGTAATGATCCAAATCATACAATCAGTTGAGCATGTTATGAAGTATAACATAAACATGAGTCCACACTTATGCACTTCTAGGTACAAGTAATGAATATGAAACAAGGCATGTGGAGGAAATCGTACACCTCATTAGAGTGACTAAGAATCCTATCTCAACACCCAATTAAAGAACAGTTTACAAGTATTTATTCATACAGACATGTTTACAAACACGTAGCATACGCATTATATCATACATGGTATGTATTAGTTATCATACGTATTAGGGTAAGTCCTTTTGTCAAAGGATTGCCACCTACACAACAATTGCATAGCCACAATAGTTAGTCATGACGTACACTAACGCAAGGTTTCTACCCATTTAGTCTTTTGCACAAACACTTAGGCTACGCACTGTAACATACACGACATATATTATTATAACATGTATTAGGCTAATCCGTTCACCCAGAATTTGATACAAATGCATTTAGCATACATTGACAACAATTAATCATGGCAAGCATAAATCCGAATTTCATACGTACACGATATTTTCTACAAATACGAAGAATACAGTATATTCAACATAGTTAACGTATAACTGAAAAACGAAACAGACATCACTTTATGCATGTGAAATAGCATCCACGTCAGTAATATATCATTAACTGACATTGAAAGCCTCGAAAACCATAACTTAAACGTATATAGTCCACACCTTACGCCGGTAAACGCGTAACAGATTCGTTTTAAACACGTAGACTTTGTCACCTGCAGAATGGCAACCTATAGCATGAACTAGGTTAGCTATTTCATCATTTCGACTATTTGAAACCCTCGAACGGATTAGGGTTAGGATTTCTTACCCAATAGTGGAATTGAAATCACCGGAATAGCAATCCGGTAGCGATGAATAAGCACGGGAAGAGGCAGGTAGAATACCAGGAATCTTCACCAACTTCTCTCTCACTTTCTCTCTCTTTACACTCTTCTCTCTCCTAGGGTTTTTTCCAAATTCGTATGAAATGAATGAGAGAGGATTTAAGGTCCTTATATAGGCCTAAAACTGATGGAAATGGCCCCAGGGCCAAGGTATACTTAGGTTATAGACAAAGGAGGCTTGTTCCGATCTAACGGAGCACTTCTGGAGGCCCCCTTTCTATGTGCGGTCGGACTTAAGCTCCCTGACCATGGATCTAGGTCAAGTTAAGTTTTCAGTCTGATCGGATTCGCAGATCGACTGTGGTGGACCAGTTTCAGTTCAACGGTCACCGAAACTCGATCAGGGCCACAAGTACACTTGTGACGCCCCGGTCACTGTTTCATGTGGGCGGACACACGTGGGCGGGCACACATGTGGGCGGGCCCCCAAGTGCGGCTGGTAGGCTACTGTGTGGCTGGCAGGCTACTGTGCTGGGCGAGCTACTGTTGCAGTTGACTGTAGCGTAACTTGTCCCACATCGGAAGAGTTGTCTGGAGTTGTGGTGGTTATATGTTGGGTTTCTCCCTTAACAGACATGACGCGTTTTAAAGCCGTGAGCTTCGGCAAAGCGGACAATATCATGTGCTGTGAGGGTGGGCCTTACAACACTGCCATGTATGGAAAATTTCTCCTGATTCGAGGGTGTATTTGGGTCAGATTCTGATGGTCTGAATCCTTATATCTGGTCCACAAGCGACAAGTCTCAGATTACTTAAATTTAGATTTTTATTTCTAAAGATATCCACGTTTCTCACACACTTCACTTTGGGCTCAAGCGAATAGCTTCGGAATACTATATGGATTTGATTTTTGAGATGGTTGTCAAGCCCAGTAAGGCGGTCATAAGTGTTTAGTTTCGTGGTCATCGGACTTTCGGCGTGCGGTCCAGGTCCGATATGAAGTTTCGTGATGCTCCCGAGAGCAACTGGGTAATGAGATTGATCCTAGATTATAGGGTAATGCAGCGGTATCGATTCTAAGTCTTGCAGTTTGTATTTAAAGTGATTAGGGCCCATTGCACAGAGAATCTAGTTTAACGCTAAATTAATTCTCGTTTAGTTTCTAAAGGATTTGGTCCTATTTGATTTCTGCCTGAGGTGGTACTTGGGCCTTTGTATTTTGTATAGAAGGTGATTAAAGCTATTAATACTTATTTAAATTACGCCCTAATGACGGTAGAATGAGGTCCTAGGGCAGTTCTACGTCTAAGGACGTCCATTGCCGAGTTAGGAAAAATCTGGGGTGTTACATCTTGGGACAATTATATCATGGGGTTTTCTTTGGCCGTTCATCAGTAACCGGGCTGGTGATTGGTACCCAAATAACCTTTGCAGCAATGACTTCAAAGGTCTCACGTATTATAATGCATGCTGTAAAATTTTCGTGTTGCCAAGAAATTATCTCTGTTGTAGATATGTCGTCAACTACTTTCATCGAGCCACATCGCAGGCAACTAGAGAGCTAACGTAAGGATCTTTCTGTCTTGAAGTTTTTTAACCATTAGTCTTTGTTTATCAATATAGCCTCTCTTATGGGGTGTCTATTTAAGTTTTCTTTATGTCTGCATTGCTAACAAGGTTCATGAATTGTCTTGTTTGTGGAAAATTGGAAACATCAATAGTTTCTTTGTTGATGAGAGAGGCACAATGAAGTCAGTTGTCCATTTACTTCCAAGAGACCTATGGATTTGTTATCCAATATACCACGTGGCCATGTCTGTAAGTTGGAAATCAGAATTGACCAAACTATCTACCTATGGAGGTCAGCATGTTCATAGACTCTTCCTTTGTTTTCTATGTATGAATCTTCTTGACAGGTCTACTATGAATTGTTACAGGTTTGTAAGAATGTGGAAGGCTAGAGATATTCCAAGTGGTTAAACAAGAGACAAATAGCTAATCTGTTAAAGGTGACCTGCCAGCATCCTCAAGATCGGGAGCTTGATATTGTACGGGTGATGTGATGCCTTATAACTTTGCATGTCTTACACATGTGTATGTTTATTCCTTCTCTTTCACCTCTGTATGTTGGTTGTTCTTTCTTTCTTATTATGGATCATTGCTGAAAAATGACTGATGGTTATCATACACATTAAGTAGTTACTTCCTCTCAGTTTATCCTCTACTTGATCATATTACTGAAAATTGGGAATTTTTTATGTGAGTACAAGCATGTTAGGATACAGACTGTTGCATTCCTTCTCTTTCCAAAATATTTCAATATAATTGATTTAGATCAATGCTGAAATTGTGTTATTTGTGTCAATTTCTGTAAATGTTATTTGACAAAGCATTTATGTAATTGAGCTTAGTTTTGCCAAAAACTTGCAATAGATTGTGGTTAACTAGTTTTCTAGGGTCGCTTCTAACTAGCGGTGTTCCTTCTTCGGAAATGTATCTCTTGGAACCAGCGTTTCACTTTTTGAGCTTCAGGAGATCTATGATGTGGTAAGCTTCACACACCCATAAAGGGTTCAAACCGCACCAGTAGTGACCCTGATCCACTTTGGACCGCTTGACTGTAAATAAATTTTGTGGGAACGCTGTTTGGAGCATTAATTCAGTTTACATCAAGGGAATTCTATGTTTTCCTTGCATTTAGTTTTCATCCTTCTTCAATTGACTGATTCTTTGTTTTTATGTTGCAGAGTCCTCTACTGGTGGTTCACCCTCGAATAATTACAGAAGACGTATATGAAAAGTTATCAGTATAGTTGTCAGATGTACAAGTAGACTATTGATACTCGCATCCATTTTCTATCTATGGTGGATGAAGGATGCACCTGGCCATATGTGAGTGCACACAGACTCACCAAGATTTGTATTTTCAGCATTATTGTAATTGTAATTGTAATTGATTGAATGAAGGATTGTAATTGATTCATTATTGAATAAATGATTGTAATTGAATGAATGAATTATTATGCTGGTAATTGAATGAATGAATGATTATAGTTTTTTTAAAATGTAGGCAATAGCTACGGATATCGACCGTAGCTGTTATTAAATTCGGCATATTGCTACGGATCCAACACTACTTTTAGCTACAAATACTATCCGTAGCTGTAGGTATTTTTGGCTACATAAATAGTTGCTACGGATTATATCTATAGCTATTGTAATCTATGGCTATAGATTAAATCCGTAGCCATATATTTTTTACCTATCGCTATGGCACCTACGACTACAGTCGTGCTACGTATTAAAACCGTAGCCATATGTCTTTAGCTACGGCTTTTATCCGTAGCCTTTGCCCTATTTTCTGGTAGTGTTTATTAAGTTTTTTCCAACGTGCTCAGTGAATTCCAACTTACTTCCCATAAAAATACTATCTTTTCATAATGTTAGCCATGCCCGTCACGTCAAGACTCATCGAATAATCAAGTGCCAATTTCGAACTTATCCCCTTTTCCTTCTTTTTCCAGTTTTTTATTTTATATCGATGGTCACTTTTATTCATTCAATCTTTTCTATCTTTTTCATCTTCATTCTTTCTCAGACTTTACATTCCTTTCATTCTTTTTCATTCTTTTTCAGTCTTTTCCATCATTCATGACCTTTTTGTTGATCTCACTGTCTTTTAACTGGTTCTTTTCTCTCTAAACTCAATTCTTAATGTCTTTTCAATGATGCACATGCTAATCATTAGAAATTCTAGCATTACTAATAGAAAGTAGATTGAACGTGTCTTTGTGATTTAGATTAATATGATATTCAAACTTCCTCTCAATTAATTAAGTGCAAGAACTTAGGTGATAGACTAGTTAGTTGATCAAACTCCGACAATTCAAAATTCAATTTCTATTTTATCATACTCAAAACATTCTTAAGTACACAAACTTTTGTTTTCCAAATAGGTTTTTACTTAAAAAATTCAAAAAAATTCAACATTTTTTTCTCAAAAACTAAGAAAGTACTGATTAGTTTACCTAATCCACACCCCCAACCCTAAATTTACATTGTCCTCAATGTAAAAGAAATAAGCATGCAATGTAAAAGAGGCAACGAAAAGAAAGGAGTAGTTATAGAAAGATAGTACTTGAAGAAGGAATTTTTTAGGCTTTTTCCAAGGATATCAATGTGAATATGGGTTAGCCAAAATACGAAATAAACGAAAAGCAAACTATCCTAATCCTAAATTCTACAAAAGTAATAAACCTAACTACACCGCATTAGACTAGGAGATCAATCCTGATAGACAGGATCAATCAGAGGTATGGACATGTCCTCTGAATCAAACTTCTCAACAAATGGCTTTAAACAATGTCCATTCACTTTAAAACCAATGTCATTTGTCGCATTCTTTATCTCGATAGCCTCGTGAGGATAAACATTAGTAATAGTGAAAGGGCTGGTACAACAAGATCAGAGTTTACCCAGAAAAATATGTAACCGAGAATTGTACAAAAAGACTTTTTGACCAGTCAAAAATGATTTCTGAAGGATATTCTTGTCATGGACACCTTCATCATGCCCTTGTAAATTCTAGAGTTCTCATATGGGTCATTCTAGATTTCCTTGAGTTCATTTAATTGAAGTTCGTGCAGCGAGCCAGCATTGTCCATGTTAAAGTTCAAATTTTTAATATCCCAGTAGGCTCTATGTTCCAACTCCACAGGCAAGTGGCAAGCTTTTCGATAGACGAGTCTAAAGGGAGACATACCAATGGGAGTCTTAAAGGTAGTAGGGTGAGCCCATAAAGCATTGGTCAAGCGGATTGACCAATCTTTGCAGTCAGGGTTAACCATTGTTTCCGGAATATGTTTAATTTCCCTGTTGGAAATCTCAGCTTGTCCACTTTCCTGCGGGTGGTATGGAGTGCTCACCTTATGAGAGATTGAAAAGGCCAAGCTATATGTCCTAGAGGGGGGGGGGGTGAATAGGACTATGCCAAATTTAAAATAAAATTAGCGGAAATAAATTAAACCAATAGCCTTACAATATGAATCAATTCACAAAGCTAAATTTAAATCACCTTGATAAATAGGTACTGAGAGATTGATACAAATTCAGTTCTAAGGACAACCTTACACCATAATAAACAAGGGCTTATGGTAGGACAACCTTATTTCTAGAACCTCTTTTGGATCAAGGACTCAATTTTAATATAAGTAAATGAAATAGCAAGGAATTGAAATTAAATGCAGAAGTATAGATCTAAATTATTACAACAATCCCCACACTTGCTTGAAATGTAAATAGTTACAACATTCACATCCACTTGTACATTCCACACAATCGAATGATAAAATATATGAAAATTAAGCAAGCATTCAATCCACAAGGCAAAGAGTTATAGTGGTTCGCCTGTGTGTACACCAACTATTTTTCAACAGCCACACAGAAAGCTACTCCACTCCTAATATCCTCACACAGGGGATATTAGCGTTCACTATCAAATAGGTTTTCACAGGTTCACCAAAAACCTTTACAATTGCGTCTTTTTCACTTGGGCTTACACAATTCAAAAAACCCTCTTTTCTGAGTTTTCTGGCTCTCCTCAGATAACCGATACAATGAGATTTTTCTAGCTTAACCTCAAACAAAACCAAAAGAAATGAAATTTTACAGAATTGTAAAATACCTGGATTTCTCCTTTTCGTAGTAGCCCGGTAGAACCAATTGGAGTAGATGATTGAATGTCAAAGTTCAATTTCCAATACTCACATTCATAAGGTTCTAAATTCTAATTGATTTTAGATTTTAACAAGTTGGGCGTAGCTAAATTCTAAGAAGAAGGAATAAGATAATTCCTCTTTTCAAATAAAAGATTGGAATACAGAAACAAAATCAAATTAAATAAGCTAGCAAAAAGGAATATTAAATAAGCACAATGTAGCTTAAAATAAACACAGACTTATCTCAGAGTGATCACTTGAAAATTCTTGAATTGAATCGAGTTGAAGTGTGAAAACTCTGAATTTCGTGTTCAATTTATAGAAGCAAAAATCGCTCCTACGACTGGTCTTAGAAACCTACGACTGGTCGTAGCTCTAACAGATTTTTGAAAAATTAAGCGCGATCTTTGAAAGTCGTTCCACGACTGGTCGTAAGTAGCTTACGACTGGTCGTGGGTCACCTACGACTGGTCGTGGATATCTACGACTGGTCGTAAGACCAGAGATTTCGTTGCTGGACTTTGAGTGTAGCTCTACGACTGGTCGTGGACGAGTCGAAGCCACACCTACGACCGGTCGAAGGACCTCCAGGACTGGTCGTGGGCGTACCAAAAATTTTGAAAAATCTTCAACTACTTAGGACTGGTCGTGAAATTTCTTGGACTAGTCGAACCAATGCTAGGACTGGTCGAACAAGAGCTAGGACTGGTCTTAGAATAGTCCAAACTTATGTAAATTAAATATTTGATTTATGTATCCAAAGTGACCTACTTAAAGGGTCAACCTAAGGTCATTCAAACCTGAACCATGTCGTATGGACATTGAACTTCAACCATTCAACGAATGTAGATATTTTGAACCATATCAGGCTTGAGATCTTGAACTTGTTGTAGCTTTAAACTTGAGATCTTCATCAACATAAAGCTACTTCATGCGTTGCTTCTTAAGACTTGAACTTCAACATTGTAGCTTCTTGAGACTTCAACATGTAGCTTCTTGAGACTTCATCATGTAGCTTCTTGAGACTTCATCATGTAGCTTCTTGAAGTGTTTATGCAGTGTCTTGAATTCATATAAATCATCATACAAGCACAGGACACAGATAGATGTTTTGACACATCAAAATTTGACAACCAAAGGAGCATGAGACCATAGCACTTACAGAGATGCCGTATTTCTTCATTAAGTTTGCGAATGGCCTATTACAGAAATGTGAACCTCCATCACTAATGATGGCTTGAGGTGTTCTGAACCAGGAAAAGATATTTTCTTTTAAGAATTTAATGACTATTCGATGGTCATTGTTCTGGCACGGGATCGCTTCAACCCATTTAGTGACATAGTCTACTGCTAGCAGAATGTATAAATTCCCAAAGGATTAGGGGAATGGCCCCATGAAATTGATGCCCCAGCAATAAAATGTTTCAATGATCAAAATAGGGTTCAGAGGCATCATATTTTGACAGGACAACGCTCCCAAAATTTGACAACTCTCATAAGCTTTGCAAAACTCATGAGTATCCTTGAATACAGTGGGCCAATAGAAGGCGCCCTGTAGAATTTTGGCCATGGTTTTTTTAGCGGAAAAGTGACCACCACATGCCTGAGAGTGACAGAAGGAGATGACACTTTGGTGTTCACTATCTGGCACATATCTCCTTAGAATTTGGTCTGGGCAATATTTGAAATGATAAGGATCATCCCAGAAAAACTTACGTACCTCGACAAAGAATTTCTTTTTATCTCGTGTAGTCCAATTTGTCGATGTGAAACTTGTAACAAGATAATTTGCAATGTTAGCAAACCAAGGTAGGTGGGAGAGTTTAAGAAGTTTTTCATCAGGGAACATGTCGTTTATAGGCGCCATCTCAAGGGCATTAGGGAGATTAAGTCTTGAAAGATGGTTAGCCACTACGTTCTCTACTACCTTTTTATCCTTTATTTCTAAATCAAATTCCTAGAGTAAGAGGATCCATCTTATCAATCGAGGCTTAACATCATTCTTAGAAATAAGATACTTCACCGCATGATCAGTGTAAATGATGATCTTGGATCCGATCAAGTAGGACCTAAATTTGTCTAAAGCGAACACTACAGCTAAGAGTTCCTTCTCCATAGTAGAGTAATTCACTTGGGCAGGATTTAGAGTTCTACTTGCATAATGAATAGCGTAAGGCTTCTTCTCTTTTCTTTGGCCTAACACCTTCCTAGTAGCATAGTCAGATGCATCACACATAAGTTCAAAAGGGATGCTCCAATCGGATGGCTGCATGATAGGTGCGGTTGTCAACATGCCCTTGAGCTTAGTGAAAACTTCTTGGCATTGCTTACTCCACTCGTATGGTACATTGTAACGCCCTGAAAATCGGGGGTCGAGCATGAACACAACTCCCGAGTTCCAGAACATCACTTATGCAACAAAATGAATGATGATTGACTGTTGACGGTATTCGTGCATTGAACATGAGTGAGATTAAGCCAAAACAGCATATCATACTCCAGAGACAGTTAAGTTTGCAAGCGGAAGACGGTGATAGATAGATAAAATATATAACTTATGATGAGTCTCCAGAGTGTGATAACATTACCAGGTTAAATAAATACAAGTGCAGTTCTAAAATGTACCAAATGTGAGGAAGTGTAATGCCTCCAATCCCATGTACCATAGCCCTGTCAATACAATATCAGGTCTTCATTGACCTGCAAGAGAGATACAGATAGGAGAATTCCTTTTATCATCATAGAAGTAGTCCGGCTCTGCTTCACAAGCATCGCCACCACCTGAAACTCAACAAATCTGGTTGGTGTGTACAACACCGTCCCGTAACGTGGGAGTGAGTGATCAACTCAGTGGAACAGTAAGGCATAAGTTAACATGTTATCAAATCAATCAAGCAGTAATGATAAAGCAGTACAAATCAAGCATTTCTAACTACTCTTGTTAAGTGCAAAAAAAATGATATGACATGATGCTGTATGCCCTTGCCAAACCACCCTCAAGCGACATCATCTTACGTTCGCGAATGCTAACTCCCTCAGTGCGCCACATCTACAAAGCACATGCGGTGCGATGATGCTCATGATTACCAAGTTTTTATTAGTCCATTTCAAACAGCAGTATTGGGAAACTAAGGTACCTCCCTTGTATCATTCCCAACATGATCCATTCTAGGGTCGTCAATCCTAGTTATTCTCATACGATGTTATGGTTTGAGAAGCTTGTGAAGGCATCGCAAAGGGCTCGTCACCCGTCAGCGCGGATACAGATCTCACCGTATGCGGCTCAATTGCTGGCCGTCAGCTCAAGTACAGGTCTCACCGTACTCGGCTCAACACTAGCTGTCAGCTCAAGTACAGGTCTCACCATACTCGGCTCAACTCACACTCTAGTTGCTGTGAAAGACTCGTGGCCAATCACAGACCCTTGGAGTGTACTCGATGATACCACGGAGGACTCGTCGCCCGTCAGCACGAGCACAGATCTCACCGTACTCGGCTCTCGCCGAAGTATCGACAGCTCGAATACAGTGTCCCATACCACCATATTCGGCTCACGAGTTGATTGCGCAATGGTCACTACGGGGAGGCACATGGCCCCAGCGTAGGCCGACAGCTCGACCACGGTGTCCCATACCACCATGCCCGGCTCATGCGACTTAGCGGATCTAGGTACCATGGTTAAACGGGGATCGCCACTGGTAAGTTTGGTACCCTAGGTTCAAGCAGCAGCGACCAAACAGGGTGAACATGCATAAGGCAGATCGGGTTACTTGATGAGCTCGACTAGCACGATCGCCCGTTGAGCTGCACGACATGAAGTGCATAAACAACTTCGTGTGGCCTAGCCACTGCCGACAGGCAACGCACGACTCGAGTTCGTCGAACACATCCCACGTGGCAAATGAATCTCAGCCACGAGTTCAATCCCGTTACCGATTGCCTGGACTATAATCATAGCCCCAAACACAATCAATTACAGAGATATAAAGCAGTAATAGATCAGGATTCAAATCATACAATCAGTCTGGTATTATCCGTTTAGGGCTGCCAGGGCTGTTGCACGCACTCGTTGCTCCGCTCCCCCATCACCCATGACGGATCATACAACATAAATATAAATTTAAACATATGCATTACATAGTTAAAATCATAAAACAGTTGAGCATGTTATGAAGCACAACACAAGCATGAGTTTGTACATGTTCAAATCCTAATCACACAACTATCAAAGGAGATCATACACATAGTGAAAAGAGGTTGAGAATCATATCTCAACACCCTTATACTTTACAATTTGCTAACTACTACTCATTCAGACATTTCAAGAAACACTTAAACAAACATACATCAACATACACGACATATGTCGATCACATAGGCATTAGGCCAAATCCTTTCGCTAGGGAGTTGCCCCAATCATAACACGCGTACACCCACGACGGATAGTCATGGCACGCAGGAACCCAAGTTCCATATTCATTCAGCTATTTTCACAAATACTTGGGCCACACATTTTAGCACATATAGTGTATACTGGCCGTGGCGTGATTTAGGGCAAATCCTTTCGTCAAAGGGGGTATCGCCAATACATCAATCATGAATCCATGACAATTAGTCATGGCGAGCATGAATGAGAATTCTATACTCATTCAGCCATTTCCACAAACACTTAGAATACACTATTCCAACATACATAGTGTATGTTAGCAAACATGTGTTAGGGCGAACTCTTTCGCCAAGCGGTTATTTTATCCGCGTGTACCATGATCATACAACAAATAATCATGACATTACATTTCCACAAATCCCACAATCCGCACGTATGCGGCATTTCTAGAATACGCAATTTCAACATACATGACATTTACACATGAACACGTATTTTTGCGATTCCTTTCGCCAAACTAACATTTTATCCACATATTATATAATCAAACATTAAATAAACATGTCAAACACTTTCCCAAAAAAAATACGTATACGGTATTTCTACGTATATCTAGAGTATGTGAAAATCCATATTCTTTATCGCTAATCGAAACAGGAAACGGAAAGCACTTTGTACATGTGCATTTGCATGCAGATCATGAATCTATCATTATCTGACATTGAAAGCGTTGAAAAACGTAACTTATACGCTTAAAGTCCTCACCTCAGCCCTTAGAATTCCAACGAATCAGCAAGGGTGAAGGAGCTTCCGTATACGGGAGTTTCCTAGCCTAAAGAGCGTATCCGATTAGCCTTTGCATAACCTACCACTAATCAAGTTCAAATCAGACTTAGGGTTAGGGTTTCTTACCTTCAAATGGGATGGACACCGCCGGGAAAACCCCTAGAATAGGGCGGTGTAGGCCGTGGGAGGAGTGGAAGCAGCAGGAGGAAGATCGGCTTCGATCTCCAAGACTTTCTCTCTCTTTTCTCTCTTTCTCTCTAAGGGTTTGCACCCAAATTCGTATGGCTGTGAGAGGGGCTGTTCTAAGCCCCTTTTATAGCCAAAAACATGTCCAAAACAGGCTCAGGTTCAAGGGTGGCTGCATATGTAGGCAGTTCGCCACTTTCCAAGCTCAAAAGGTATGTTCTGGTGGCCCTCTTTGAGCCAAACGTAAGACTTAAGCTCACCATCTATGAATCCACGTGGGATTACGTTTTCGACTCGATCGGATTCCCAGATCGCACGTGGCGGACCACTTTCAGTTCAACGGTCAGTGGGCCATGATCAGAAATTCCAAGTACATGTAAATGTTCCTGAAATTTTTCCTGATCCGAGGGTGTAATTTGGTCTGATTCTGACGGTCAGGTTGCTTAATACTGATGCGCAAGCGAAAGGTGCCAGATCACTATTCCAGATATTTATTTTGGAAAGGGAATAGTGTTTTTCACACACCCTCGCTCCGGATCGAAATAAATGACCGTGGGACATCGGTCGGAGCTGATTTTTGAGATGATTGTCAAGCCCAGTGGGGCGGTCCTGGTTCCTTAGCTTCGTGTTAATCGGACTCCCGATGTGCGATCTAGACCTCATACGAAGTTTCGTTTCAGTCCCGAGAGCAGACGGGTAATGAGTTTGGCTCTAGACTTTAGGGTAACCTAGAGTCACATGTTTTACAAGTTTTGGGTGCTGCAGATCGTATTTAAAGCGATCCCAACGGATTTCATGGCTAGTCGAGTTTGCACTTAGTTAACTTTGTTAAATTTCTAAAGGATTTAATCCTAATTGTTTTCTGGTTGAGATGGTACTTAGGCCTTTGTAGTTTGTATATAAAGTGATCCAAGTTTTACTACTTAGCTAGTTTAAGTTAGTGTCTAGGGCGAAAGTGCTTTGAAAAATTGAAAGCACAAGGTAGTAAAGGGTGGGATTTGTGAAGAAAATGGTTTAAGACGGGATTTGAGGCTTTGAATTGAGCGTTTGAAAAGTTAATCAGGTGTTAAGATTGACCCAATGCCTAAGGATGTCTAATCCCAGGTTGGCAAAAATCCGGGATGTTACATACATCCTTTTGAAGTAGATTGCATAAATGATGAGAGAGGTGACTAAAGTCTTTTTATGAATCTTTTATAAAACTCGGTGTGTCGTAAGAAGGATTGCACATCTCATATGCTCTTGGGTGGAGGTATGTTAGAGATAAGATCAATTTTAGCCTTGTCCACCTCAATTTCCTTGGACGAGATGATATGTCCAAGAACAATTCCCTTACGAACCATGAAATGACACTTCTCCCAATTTAGTACCAAATTCTTTTCCTCGCATCGCTTCAGCACATTTTAAAGATTTTCTAAACAATCAGTGAAGGATGGACCAAAGACAGAGAAGTCGTCCATGAAGACCTCCAAATATTTCCCCACCATGTCAGTAAAAATATTTAACATGCATCGTTGAAAAGTGGCGGGGGCATTACATAATCCGAATGACATCTTTTTGTAAGCAAAAGTATCATAAGGACAAGTAAACGTTGTCTTTTCTTGATCATTAAGGGCTATCTCTATCTGATTGTAGCTCGAATATCCGCTAAAGAAGCAATAGTAAGAGTGATCAGCTAGCCTTTCCAAGATTTAATCAATGAAGGGCAAAGGAAAGTACTTGTCATGAACCAAACTCGGAAACCGGGCTCAAAGAATTCCCGATCGCCAAATCCGGTGCCGACAGCCTCCGTAGTTCCCCATTCTCGGCTCCCGGTGCCCATACGGCAGATTCCGATCCTAGGATCTTATAAGGAGGATTTTCCAACATACATTTATCTCATAAGAAGTATAACCACAAATTTCCCCAAATCACAAAGGCAACATCATCATCACATATCCACTAATATAAATACTTTAATATAGTGTTGAAAGGGAAATACATATATCGAAAATCAAATCTCCAGAAGACAGCTGTACGCTCCAAGCTCAACGCTGTTGTGACCTAACGCCAATTGCATGCATCTATCATGCATAAACTTATAGAAATCTTAGAGGGTGGTGTAAGTGTGTGCGCAATATAAGCGTGCTCAGGATGTAATATCAGAGTAATGTGGAAACATGCTGGTAAGTCCATAAATACCATTAGTCTTATCCAAGTTATGCGATGCAAAAACATAATAAGCTAATATCATATATTGAGGAAGCAATGTAGATCAGATTTGCAATGAGGAGACATAGTAAGCCAAATATCATATACTGAGGATGTCACGCCCCAAACCCGAAAATCGGATTCACAGGAATCCCGATTGCCGAATAAGGTGCCGACAGCCTCCGTAGTATCCCATTCTCGGCTTCCAACGTCCATACGCCAGATTCCGATCCTGGGATCTTATAAAGATGAAATTTTTTATTTTTATTTTTTACGTACATTTGTTTCATAACAAGCATAACCACAAGTTTACCCAAATCACAAAGGCAACATCATCATCACATATCCACTAATATAAATATTTGAATACAGTGCCGAAAGGGAAATACATATGTCAAAAATCATAGCTCCAAAAGTCTGCAGTACTCTCCAAGCTCAACACTACTACAACCTGACGCCACTTGCACGCATCTATCGTGCATAAGCTTATGAAAGCTTAGAGGGTGGTGAAAGTGTGTGCACTAGGTAAGTGTCAAGTATGCAATATGATGCCATGAATCATATAATGAAATAAACGGAAATACTGACAAGATACGATATCAGAGTATGCGGAATTATACTGATAAGTCCATGAGTCATACAATATCAGAGTATGCAATACAGATCAGCTATACAAATGAGGAGTCAAAGAGAGCCAAATATCAGATGCCGAGGGTACAATGCAATATGTAAATCTTGCTAAGTCCATCTGGGCCATATAAGTGCAGAAACATAGTAACTCAAAATGTTAAGTACTGCGGATGCAATGTAATATGCGGTGCAAATGAAATGACCGTGTTGGAGTGTGAAGTCGGGATGATAGTACGTAGTATCGCAAGCTACGGGGTCCACCACAACGGACTTCTATCCAAATCAGTCCCATACCTAAATTTGGATAGTCAGACCCAATGTGGTAAATTCTTGATCTCAGGTTAGTCGCGCGCCCAACCGAAATCGTGGCCATGTGAAGGTACACGTAACAAATAGTTACGCACCACCAGCCCGAGTGGATAGTGAATGAATGAATGAATGAATATGTAATTCCTGCTCAATAAGTCCACATATCAGTACAGTTACTCTCTAGGGAATCACTGGGGTCTATTATACTCCAAACGAGATTGTCATCCCATCGCACGCAACAAGGTGGGTGGAAGAGACCTCACTATCCGCCTACTAATATCGGGCCAGGCTCGTCGATAACGGACCCATTCCTTGAGCTGGTCAGACTCAGCCTAGCATTGCCCCCTCCTCTCTGGCAGGTAACGTCGTACCCCCTTCCAACCGACCACGACACAGTGGGAGACGCGACCTAACAGTATACGGCCCTCATGCGCTCATGCATCCACTCGGTCTAGATGTTGGAGCAACCTCTGGAACCAAGAGGGTTCTGGGACTTTCACCCAAGGATATCTATAGCACCCCATGTAGAATAGATTTTCAGTGTCCCATCTGGCCATCCACAATATGCATGTGGAGGCTACAACCCTGATGTCGCTAGGGCGTACGGTAATCATAATCACAAAATGCGATATGCATGACTCACACAGTCCAATCATGCATCAATCTTGCGCATACCGTGCGCTCATGTGGGGCAACTCCGCCCATCAGGGAGTCCCATGAACAACCTGCCCCATGGCATATGCAACGGTCAACCATATCTCATATCAAACATGTAGATGATGCGTATGGGCATGTATCATGATGCTATGCTGTCACATACTCATAATCAGTATCAATAACCGACATCAGCAATCGGCCTCAATAATCAGCCTCGATAATGTGGACATTTAACCAACACTGCTCCCAAGGGGTTGCCCACATAGAGCCTAACATATAATGGGCCCAAGGCCTCACACAAAGGCCTAATATACAACACAATGGGCCTTACTCAAGGGCTAAATATACACAACAAGTGGGCCCTGCTCATGGGCCTCAAATACATGACATGTGGGCCTTACACATGGTTCTCAAATACATCAAATGGGTCATGCATCATGGGCTTAATACGTATCACAATGGAACTTACCCATAGGCCATGAATACATCACAATGGGCCTTGCCTATGGGCCTCAAATTCAAATACGGGTCGCATATACATCATATAGGTCTCGATAATCGGCCTTAGCAACCGAAATCGGCCTCGACAATCGAAATCAACCTCGATAATCGAAATCGACACTCGGAATCTACAAATCGGTCACGTCAATTGGAATTGGCAATCGGTCACGACGATCGGAATCGATCGATAATTGGAATCGGCAATCGGTCACAACGATCGGAATCGATCGATAATCAGAATCTGTAAATCGGTCACGTCAATCAAAAATCGGCAATCGGTCACGACGATCTGAATCGATCGATAATCAGAATCGGCAAATCGGTCATGTCAATCGGAATCGGCAATCGGTCACGACGATCGAATTGAACGATAATCGCAATCGGTAAATTGGTCACGTCAATTAGAATTGGCACTCGGTAATGACGATCAGAATCGAACGATAATCGGAATCGGCAAATTGGTCACGTCAATCGGTCACGACGATCGGAATCGATCAATAATCAGAATCGACAAATCGGTCACGACGATCGGAATCGACAATCGGTCATGACGATCAGAATCGGCAAATCAATCATGTTAATCGGAATCGGCAATCGGTCACGACGATCGGAATCGATCGATAATCAGAATCGGCAAATCGATCACAACGATCGGAATCGATAGTCAGTCATGACGATCTGAATCGATCGATAATCGAAATCGACAAATTGATCACGTCAATCGAAATCGGCAATCGAAATCGATAATCGAAATTGAAAATCGGAATCGATCAATCACACATGGTGAATGGGGCCCACTTATTTGGGTTAACCCATGCAGAGAATGGGCCTAACAAGACCTAAGGGAAGGTCATAATGAGGACATCTAACCATCATTACCCATCAATGTGGACATCTAACCAACATTGCTCCCAATGAGTGACATAGATAGGGCCAAACATATAGTGGGTCCATGGCCTCACATACAATCATGATGGGCCTCATTTACATCATATCAGCCTCGTCATATGGGCCAACATACATCACATCGGGCCTCGAATACACAATAGGTGGGCCCTATCATATGGGCCTTAAATACAAGGCAGGTGGGCTCTATCATATGGGCTTCAAATACATCTCGATGGGCCTTGTATAAGGGTTGCATATACATCACAATAGGCCTCTTTACATGGGGTGTACATACCTTACATTGGGCCTCAAATACGTACATCACGTGGGGTCCACATGAATGGACAGTATGAATATACAACATATATATCATGGTGGGTCCCACTATGATGTGGGTCACCCGGGAAGGTGGAGGGTTTGCAGATCACGATGAGAGCTAGGATTACATTTAAAATCATTACAAAAGTTGCAGGTGCAACATGTGCATCATTGTACATATCATTGTATGGGGCACATGGCCCACTAATGATGATCAGCACTGTCCAAACAGTGTCCAGGTAGGTTAGCACCATCCAAACATTGTCCAGCACCGTCCAACACTATCTAGATGGTGTGGGTGAAATAAACACATCACGGTGTGGCAGCACAACACCGTCCAAATAGGTGGATGGCGAGGGTGAAATACATATAATGTGGTGTGGTCCATAGCACCGCCTAAACATGGTCTAGCACAGTCCAAATATTCTAGATGATATGGATTAAACAGATACCTCACGGTGTCCCATCAGCCAAATGATGGACGGCTAGGATAAAACAGATACATCACACGTGAGCTCCACATGCTGGCAACATGTATGTTCAACACATACATTACGGGAATCCCATCGTCCAGGGGTCCGGACGGTGGATGGGATTGGTGAAACATATACATTAGGTGGGGTATGCTTGAACTATAGATCCAACTCATCATTTTACCCATGCCGTAAACTAACATTTCAAAATGGTTGGACGGTTTGGGCACAACATATGCATCATGGTGGGTCCCATAGATAGATGGCGTGGATGAAACAGGTGGGACCCATGAAACTTGTTGCCGCCTGTAGAGCAGCTAGGGGTGGGGTCCACGTAGCTGAAGCAGATCCCACAGACCTGATAACGCCAACAGAGCAGCTAATCAGCTGCGGTATGAGCAACTTTCTTGTTTTGAAAGAGGACAGAGGTGGGTCCCATGTAGGGCCCACCAACATTGTATATATATATATATATATATATATATATATATATATATATATTATATATATATATATATAATATTATAATTACATAATATAACGTCCAGGCCATCCTGGCCTGGACAGATTCATACATCACGGTGTACCCCCACACGTGAGGTGGATCCCACCATCCAATGACGGTGATGGATGAAATAGATCAGGTGGGTCCCACGTGATGGGCCACCCTCCATAGTATAATAATAATATTATATTTATCCAAAACTTCTGGACTCCAAGGGAGTTCAATGGCAAACGGTTCAATCCCACTTTTCCAGTGATGTGGGCCACCTGAGTTACCGTTACGGATGATTTTAGGAGGGGGGCCCACTGCCTGAAAGGGGCATTAAATGCACGGCGTGGATATTCCACACACATCACAGTGGGGCCCACGTATGGGACCCACGTCCCTGCCCACCGTCCACGCAGCAGCAGCGCCTGCTACTGTTTTTTTTTTTTTAAAGAATTTTTTCACGCTTTTTTGCAGGTGGGGCCCATATCCGGAGAATCCGACCCAGCCATTGGATTTTATTGCTAAAGACAGCTCAAATGAGCCCAATATTCGATATATTTTGGCGTGTAAAAACATCAAGTAGATTTCAACGATAGGAAACACTATTTGCTATGCTATGGCCTGCTAGAAAATTGAATTCACTTTATTTTTTGGCTCGACGCCTAAAATAAGCTGGGGAATGGAATAGACTGCGTGGATTAAATTAATGCATCAAGGTGGGGCCTGTATGAGTGGGCCACCCAAAAGCCTTAAAATCAAATTGTTTTTTTTTCTATGAGTACACCTCACTGTCAGTTCACTTTCCACAATGTCCAACGTCTAGGGACGCTGGACGGATGGCGTGGTATTCATGGCATCAAGGTGGGCCCTACGTGTGGGGACCACAGCTGGTGGGTCCCATGTGGACGTGACCCACTTGATTGGATCAACTTGATACTTGTGTTTTCCCATCACCAAGGGTAGGGTCCACATGGCTTAGACGGTTGGATAAGACATACATCAAGGTGGGGTACGTCCGGGTGGGCCACACAGCCATATCATCACACCGAAATAATGAAAGAGAGAGAGAGGGAGAAAGAAGCACCCACCTCTAGATCTTGAACTCCATCTTCCTCCAATAGGTCTTAGAGCTCCAAGGAGGTTGATTTAACGGTCGAGATGGGGTTTGGAGGGCTGGATTGAGAGAGATCTAACTAGAAGGTGGTTGAAAATGGGAGGGCTGCCATGGACATTTTTAGATCCTCACTTTCTAGGGGAGAAAAATGAAGAAGAAGGAGAGAGTAGAGAGATGAGAGAGAGTGAAGGGATGGGTTGTAAGAGGGTAATAATGGGTTGTAAGAGCATAAGGAAGAGAATCTCATAATGACTTGTAAGAGAGAGTTGATTAAATATCTCATGCGAAATGGTGCTCCTAGGGTGGGTCCACCTAGGGAAATGTCTGCACCCCCTCAAAGTAGACCCCACATCAATCAAGGTCTCAAATATTATAAACGGTACATCTTTTGATCTACCCGTCGGATCGGCGCACGAGACATGGTGTTGGAATCGCAGCGATGATGTGGTTGCAATGACATAGGTCTTAGGTCAAGCTGACTTGGAATTACAGGATGACACTCAAGGTCATGCGCAAATGCTATCTATCCATCGCAGGTCACCAGAATTCGACCGGGAAGACCACGAGAGCCTACGGAACGATACGGTCTAGGATACGGGCCTGACAGAGGATGCAATGTAATATGTAAATCCTGATGAGTCCACGAATACTGTCAGGTGTATCTAGGCCATGCAAATGCTGTCATATGCGCGGATGCAACATGCAGTGCGAATGGAATGATGAAGCTAGAGTGTGAAGTCGGGATGATATTACATAATATCGCAGGCTATGGGGTTCATCACAAGGGACTTATATCCAAACTAGTCTCATATCTAAATTTGGATAGTCAGACTCAATGTGGTAGACTCCTGATCTCAAGCTGGTCACGCACCTCAACCGAAATCCTGGTCCTTATGAAGCCATACATAACAGATTAGTTGTGCACCACCAGCCCGAGTGGATAATGAATGAATGAATGAATGAGTAAAATGTTGAGTATGTAACTCCTGCTCAATAAGTCCACATGTTAGTACCGTACATTTCTAAAATCATCACAGGGGTCTAATACACTCTGCGTCAGCTTACCGCCCCTATCCGAGCGCACAACTGGGTAAGTGGAAGAGACCTCACTATCCACCTGCTAATATTAGGCCCTTCTCAATTGATAGCAGACCTATTCCTCAAGCTGGTCAAAATCAACCTAGATATTGCCCCCTCACTCAGGCGGGTAAGGTCACACCCCCTTCCAACCAACCACGACACAGTGAGAGACGCGGCCTACTGGTATATGGCCCTCATGCGCTCATGTATATTCACTCGGTCTAAATGTGGGAGCATCCCCTAGCCTCGAGAGTTTAGGGATTTTCACCCAGGGACATCTATGGCGCCCGTATGCTAGAACCAAATATTTTCGCTGTCCCATCTAGCCATCCACAACATGCCTGTGGATGCCACGACCCTAATGTTGCTAGGGCGTACGGTGGTCATATCACAAAATGCGAGATGTATGAATCATACCATCCACTCATGCAACAATCTTGTGCGTACCGTATGCTCATGTGGGCAACTCCTCCTATCAGGGAGTCCCATAATAATCCACCCTATGATATATGCAATGGTCAACTACATCTCATAATAAACATGCAGATGATGCGTATGGGCATGTATCATGATGTTATGCTGTCACGTACTCATAATCGGCATCGATAATCGGCCTCGATAATCGACATCGATAATCGGCATCGATAATCGACATCGATAATCAGCCTCGATAATCGGCCTATATACAAGGCGGGGTCTGTAGATGAATAGCCGATCTAAACCATAATATAAGGATCAGCCCTCGGCCATGGATATGCCAAATCCGGTAGCACGGAGCCATCTGTCTACGGCGATGATGGACCATGCAACATCAATGGGTCCCAAAGATTTGGGTTAAGCCACTTAGAGGGTGATGAGAATGGCCTAACAAGGCCTAAGGGAAGGTCACAATGTGGACATTCAACCATCATTGCCCATCAATGTGGACATTTAACCAACATTGTTCCCAAGGAGTGACCCACATAGTGCCTAACATATAAGGGGCCCTTGGCCTCACATAAGGGCCTAATACACATCACATGGGGCCACATCCCATGGGCCTCGAATATATCACACTGGGCCTCATTACACGGGTCGCATATACATCACAATGAGCCTCAAATACGGGCCACAAATACATCACAATGAGCCTCAAATACGGGCAGCATATACATCACAATGGGCCTCATACATGGAATGCAATTACATCACAATGACCCTATACACGGGTCTAATATGCGACACATTGGGCCCATCGTATGGGCCTCATGTACAACACATCGGGCCTCATTCATGGGCCAAATATGCATCACAATGGGCCTCGACACATGGGCCACAAATACATCACATTAAGGTGGGCCTTGCACATTTCAAATAGGCCCCATCAGATGGACAGCTTGGGTCAAACACGTTCATCACATGGGAGCCACGTGGATGGACGATGCGAATGTACAACATATTACAAGGTGGGCCCTACTCGTCCAACAAATGGACAGTGGATATACATCATCTGGGCCCATGTCCCAACCAAAATAGATGGATGGTGAGACTGTACATACATCAGAGGTGGGTCACACCGTCAATGGACGGTGTGAATATAACACATACATTAAAGCTGGCCCCACTCACGTGGCAAGTGGGTGCCATACATACATTACATCAGCCCCACCATCCAGGGATCTGGACGGTATGAATAAAATACATAAATCATGTGGGGTCCACTGCATGAATGGTGGGGATCAACCCATACATCACGTGTGGGATCCCCACATCCAAAAAGGGATGGATAACTGGGGTATAAATCACATATATCAATGGTAGGCCCCACGTGGCACCGTCCAAACAGTGTAAATATGCAATGCATACATCTAGTGGGCCCCACCTCCACACGTGCAGCACATGTGGAGTGGGTCCCACACGGACGGTTTGAGTATAACACCTACCTCATATCAGACCCACAAAACTTCTGACGTTATTGTAAATGGATGGCGGTCTGGATGTAGAATAAATTCATTAAGGAGGGCCCCACCCATCACCGTCCAGGTGGACAGCTGGATATAGCACATGCCTCATGATCAGGCCCACAAGGCTGTTAACATCATTTCCAGTAGCTATACTCCTGGTGGGACCCACAGAGCTTGCTGTTGTCATAGCAGCAGCAGCTACAGCTGCATGTGGTGCTCCAACCAATCCACTTCCAGGTTGGTGGGTTCCACGTGCTGATGCAGCACGTCAAGATGGTGGGCCCCACGTTAGATCAAGCTGCTAGTTGTGTTTTCCTCTTCATACAGGCTAGACGGTCCGGATGACCATCAACAAGGTGGGCCTATGATCTAGACGGTGGTGTGCTCCACCTGATATTGAATCTGCCTCGTTCCTTTAACTAGACAGATGGTGAAGGATACAATCCATCAAGGTGGGTCCACGTCAGTGTGGCCCACCCATTTTGAACCAAACTGATATTTGCTTTTATGTACTAGCGTCCAGCCCTGCTGGACGGTCTGGACAACAGTCCGTCCAGCAGGTCCTGGACCATTTGGGCACTAGATCTGGACGGACAGTGTGGGTCATACATGCCGCCAGGTGGGGTCCACGACAATGTGGCCCACCAACGTTTAAATCACACTGATATTTGTGTTTTTCTGTCATTCAAACAGTTCAACAGGACATACAGTCCAGCAGGGTGGACGACAAGACCGTCCCACCTGCTGGACGGTCTGGATCGCCCATACATGGGCCAGCAGACTAAAAAAAGGAGAGAGAGAGAGAGAGAAAGAAACGACGCAGATGGGAGGAACTCCGCCACTATGTGCTCCTCCATTACATGCGTACATCAAGATGGGCCCCAATAATCATGTGAACCCTAAATCACAATCAAGATCTAGCGCCATGAACACAATCTTCTAGGCTCCTTGATCTCCCTTGCTCTTAAGCTTCCCCTTTGATGGAGGATGATGAAAATAGAAGGGTTAGATGGTGAGGATTGAGGGGGGGGGGGGGGGGGGGGGGGGGGGGGTAGGAAGTGGGCCACACCTAGCTTCTCCTCTCCCTTGGACGTTTCATCTCCTTGAGTTGCTTGGGAGAATGGTGGAGAATGAGAGAGAGGAGATGTAAGGAGAGAGGGGATGGGTGAGTGATGGGTGATGGGTGTACTTGAGAGGTATGGTTGTGTTGACTTTGGGTGAAAGAGGGATGGGTGTGATGGGATATATACTTGACTTGTACATTGATTGATTGATTTGATATTTGGCAGAGATTCTCTTGCATGGTGGTTTCCTCGAAATAAACTTGAGCCCACATCTCCTGGCCTGGGTATCGCATCGGCGCACGAGACGGGGCGACGGTGCGGTTGCTAGGGTACAAGTTTCGGGTCGAGACGACTCTGATATACAGGATGCAACTTAGGATCATGCGCAAATGCCGATTACAGGTTGCGGGTTGCCGAAATTCGACAGGGAGGATCGCGAGGGTCTGCGAAATGGTACGGACTAGGATACGTGTCTTACAGTACTCCTTCCTCGTGACGATATTCAACTTCCTATAGTCAATGACATTCTCCAACCAGTAGTGACTCTAGTTGGCACGAGTTCATTGTCGACATTGGGTACAATGGTGATTCCGGGCTTCTTGGGAACCACCTGAGTTGGACTCACCTATTGACTATCAGATATAGGGTGGATGATACTCGCATCCAATAATTTAAGAACCTTGGCCTTAACTACATCTTTCATCTTTGGATTTAATTGGCGTTGTGGTTGTCGAGAGGTCTTTGCATTATCCTCAAGATGGATACGGTTAGTACAAATCAAAGGGTCAATTCCCTTGAGGTCCGCAATTGACCATCCAAGGGCTCTTTTGTGCTTAATGAGAGTAGAGATGAGCATACTCTCTTGTTCTGGCTCAAGGTGGGAAGCAATCACCACCAGGTACGTCTTATCTTGACCTAAATAGACATATTTAAGATTAGCGGGCAAAGGTTTTAGGTCAAGCTTCAGTGCTTTGAGGCTAGACAGTAAAGGCACTACATCAGTTTGGGGTAATTCTTCAAATTATGGCCTCCACTGGTTGACTTCAAGTATCGACATAGGATCAAGCATAGCACTCATCTCCCTAATCGTGTCATCATCTAAATCATGAGAGTGGGCTAAACACTTCTCTAGAGTATAGAATCAGGATTGCTCTATCTTCCACGAAAGAATCAATCATATTAATGTCGTGGGCATCGTCATCATCCTCTGCTTGTTTGCTTATATTCAAAAAGATATACAGCTCTAATGTCATATTTCCAAAAGATAAGTTTATGACTCATTCCTATAATTGATGATTGCATTTGATGTAGCATGGAATGGAAGACCAATAATGACGGGAATTTGAGTGCTCATATCTATGATGAGTTGAGTATCTAGGATGATAAAATCTACTAGATAGTAGAATTTGTCAACCTGGACCAACACATTCTCGATTATCCCTTTAGTACATAAACTGAGTGATCGACAAGTTGTAATGTGGTTCGGGTGGGTTTTAATTCACCTAGACCAAGTTGTTCGTACACAGAGTAAGGAATCGAATTTACGTTAGCTCCTAATTCAAGAAGTGCGTGCTCAATCTGGTAGTTCTCAATTACACAAGTGATGGTTGGGCTATCAAGATCTTTGTATTTTTGTGGCACATCTTGCTTTAGGATGACACTCACTTTTTCTATTAAAAAGATTTTCTTTCGAATGTTTTGTCGTCTTTTGGTCGTACATAAATCTTTCAGAAATTTGGCATATAAAGGTATTTGTTTAACGACATCTAGTAGAGGAATATTGACCTTCACTTGTTTAAGCACCTCTAGAATGTCCTAAGAGTTAGAGAGATGTTTTGGTGCAATCAACCATTGGGGGAGTGGAGCAATTGGCTTGTTTTGAAGTTCCGGTTCCAACCCATCTGGGGCAATGCTAGGTCTATCATTCGTATCTTATTCCAGGTCCTTAGACTTTTCAGCCCTAACTGGAATAGATTTGTCAATTGTTTTCCCACTCCTAAGAGTGGTGATAGACTTGTCTTGCTCCATTTAGTTTAAAGAGTTTGGTTCACTAACTTCGTATTGCAGTTTAGGATTGTGGATAGGTTAAGTTGGAAGGATCCCTTTCTCCATAACTGCAACGCGTGAGTCTATCTTTTTTATAGCCTTTGTAAGTTCTAGTAAGGCTTGGAGAGTACTTTGCTGAATACACTCTTGAGTTTGTGTGGAATTTTGGATCAATTCCTCTTGAGGTTTCCCTTAATTTAAAAATTGGTTAGGGACTCCTTGAGGAGTAGCAGTTTGTCCATTTCTCAAGCTGAAGTTTGGATGATTTCTCCAACTTGAATTGTATGTGTTTAAAGTGGTTCCTTTGAAAGTCCTTTGGTAATTGTTCACGGCATTCGATTGCTCATACAATATTTCTTGAAAACTAGGTATTGTTAGACAATTTTCAGTTGTATAAACATTGCAAGCACAAAAACCGCAAACAGTTTCCTTAGCCTTATCCTTCTTAAGTTCCATGGCCTCGAGTTTCCTTGTGAGATTAGCCACTTTAGCATTAATATTGTCTTCATCTTTCAACAAGTATATTTAACCCCTCTCTTTATTTGAGTAGGCTTAGAAGTGGTATTGGGTCTAGGGGAGATGTCCCATGATTGTGTGTTTTAAGCAAGCTTGTCAAAATAATCTCACACATCATTGACATCTTTGTTCATGAATTCCCCATTGTACATGTCTCGACCATTTGGCGTATGAAACATGTCAGTCCATCATAGAAGAAACTTGTTATGCGTCACATTTCAAAACCGTGTTGTGGACATGAACTAACAAGATCCTTGAACCGCTCCCAACATTGGAAGAATGTTTTATCTTCCTTTTAGGAAAAGTTCATGATCAACTTTCTAAGGGTGTTCGTTTTATGATATGGGAAGAATTTATTTATGAACTCCCTTGTCATGTTGTTCCATCTGCCAATAAATCATGGACGTAGTGAGTATAACCACGTCTTAGGTTTTTCTTTTAAGGAGAAGGGAAAGAGTTTCAGCCTGACTGTGTCCCCAAACACATTAGGAAAATATATAGTGGCTATTATCTTATCAAACTCTTTCATATGTAAATATGGACTTCCAGATTCAAGTCCATGGAACTTTGGAAAGAGTTGGATCACTCCTGGATTGATATCCATGTTTCCTGTATTTTTCTAGAAAAACCATGCAGGAAGGTGTGCTTACCCCTGCCGATTGTAAAAACTCTCGTAAAGTACGAGGCGGGGGTGCTTAATGCACCTCATTCTAATCCCAAAATTTCCTCAATCGGAGGTTGAGGTTGAATTGCAGGTTGATTGGCAGGTTGATTTGCAGCCATCACTTCAATTGACTTCGAGGACCTCAAGTGGTGTCTAATCCTGTGATGGATAGACAACCCTTTGACTAATCCTCCCTCACTTAAGAGATGTAGAGTGTTATCACGGACCCACCTGGGCACGAAACACTCTCGGCCCTCAAGTTCAGAATCTAACCTAAACCTAAAGAGAAAACTAAAGAGAGACTAAAGCAATTAATAAATCTTTAAAAAAAAAAAAAACAAAGAGAGATTTAGGAAGAGGTTACCAGATTGGAGATTGCTAGGTTAGGATCCTACAAGACAGAAAACCAAGTTAGTTTCTAAAACCAAATTCGGAAAACAAATCCTAACCTAAAAACAGAAAAAAAAACCATAATCTTAACTTAATTCTAATACCAATTAATCTCAGAAAAACATAGTCGTAGTCCCCGGCAATGGCGTTCACAACCCCAAGTGTAGGGTCGCGATGTAGTAATAATCTCAGTAAGACCAAGGTCAAATCCACCGGGACTAAACTCGTATGTTTTTTAAAGTAACTAGAACTAAAACTAGAAGAAGATGTAAATCTAAATCTGAATAATTGGGAAGAGTAATTATGAAGGTGGGAACTAGGGTGCCAAGGATCCACTTGTAGCTCTTGGGATGCTACCTTACTTGATTCAAGAGATCCAATTGGAATAAGAGTCCTCTCTTATCCAATTGGAAAGCGAGATGATCAAATCTCTGAACTTCTCATTGATTTAGCCTCAATAGAAGAGAATTGTGAAGATTGGAAGGGATTCCATCACCCAACCATGCCCAGGAGACAATGACAAACAACAAGATTTACCAATCCCACAAACTCAATTAAGAAAAGAAGATACTCAAAGCTATCACGGATCTACTATAATTTGAGTCACAGCAAACCATTAAAAACTGAAAGTATTCCTTAAAATCAAATAGAAATCAATGAAGTTCAACATAAAACCATGAATTAAAGCAAAATAAACATCCCAATCATGCTACAAGCTTCACATCTTAGCCCTAGCTAAGTGATTTAGCCAACCACAGACATGACTGAACTAAGAACTCTTAAGAAAAGCATAAAAACAAACTAAGGAAGAAGAAGAAAACTCTTGACGGCGGCTTTCCATACCTATGTTCCACTCCTTAAACCCTAAAAGATGCCTTAAAGCATCCTAGAGACTCCTATTATAGTTGGGGACTTCCACTTTCGCACCGAGTTCGAAAAATACTGAAACTGCCTTAAATTTACGCAGTTCGCGGAAAATCTGCATAACCCTAGATGAGTCGAAGGTCATCTTCAACTAGTCTTGGATTTCTTCGATTGGTTGAGGATCAGGCGAATTTAAAAGATAATGTTACTGGAGTTCAATCCAAAGTTTCATCAATTAGTCGAACCAGAGCTTAGGCTGGTCGAAGCAGGGCATAGGCTACTCGAAGCAGATGAAGCAGTGCTTAGGCTAGTCGAAGTAGACAGATTTTTAAGATTCCTTTTCTTCACTTCATGTAACGCCCTAAAAATCGGGGGTCGAGCATAAACTCAACTCCCGAGTTCCAGAACATCACTTATGCAACAAAATGAATGATGATTGAATGTTGACTGTATTCGTGTATTGAACATGAGTGAGATTAAGCCAAAACAGCATATCATACTCCAGAGACAGTTAAATTTGCAAGCGGAAGACTGTGATAGATAGAGAAAATATATAAACTATGATGAGTCTCCAGAGTGTGATAACATTACCAGGTTAAATAATGACAAGTATAGTTCTAAAATAGACCAAATGTGAGGAAGTGTAATCTCTCCTATCCCAAGTACCATAGCCCCGTCAATACAATATCAGGTCTTCATTGACCTGCCAGAGAGATGCAGATAGGAGAACTCCTCCTATCATCATAGAAGTAGTCCGGCTCTGCTTCACAAGCATCGCCATCACCTGAAACTCAACAAATCTGGTTGGTGTATACAACACCGTCCCGTAACGTGGGAGTGAGTAGCTAACTCAGTGAACAAGAAAGCATAGGTTAACATGTTATCAACGTAGTTAAGCAGTAATGACAAAGCAGTAAAATCAAACACTCCTAGCTACTCTTATTAATACAAGTATGGATGCAGGTATGATGGATGCCCTCACCGACATACTCCCTCATGCGACACCATCTCACGCTCGCGGCATGCTTTCATCCCACAGTGCTCCACATCTTCCAGGCACATGTAATGTATGATGAGCATGATTACCGAGTTTTTAATTAGTCCATTTCAAATAGCAGGATTGGGAAACTAAGGTACCTCCCTTATATCATTCCCAAACATGATCCATTCTAGGGTCGTCAGTCCTAGTTAATATCAGACGATGGTGTATTTTCTAGGTCACTGCAGAGGCTGTCAGGGCTGTTACGCACAAAGGTTACACCACTCCCCCATCACCCCTTAAACGATTCATCACAATACAGAAACAGGCCTAGTTCATACTCTATATACCGCGGCACACCCTAAGGCGCACTGCGATTTCAGAGTATGCTCGAGGTCACTACAAAGGGCTGCCAGGGCTGTTACGAACAAAGGTTGCACCGTTCCCCCATCACCTTATCAATGTAGGCCGACAGCACGAATATAGTGTCCCATACCACCATAATCGGCTCACGAGTTTGGTTGCTCACTGGTCACTACGGGGAGGCACGTGGCCCCAGCGTAGGCCGACAGCTTGACCACGGTGTCCCATACCACCATGCCCGGCTCATGAGTCTTAGCGGATCGAGGTACCATGGTTAAAAGGGATTCCACTGGTAAGTTTGGTACCCTAGGTTCAAGTAGAGGCATCCAAACATGGTGAACATACATAAGACAGATCGGGTTACTTGACGAGCTTGGCTAGCTAGAGCGCACATCAAGTTGAACGATATGAAGCGCATGAGCACTTCGTGTGGCCAACCACTATCGCCAACCGAAGTACGACTCGAGTTCGTCGAACACATCTCACGTGGCAAATGAATCACAGCCACGAATTCAATTCTGGTACCGATTGTCTGGACTATGGACATAGTCCCAAACTCAATCGATTCCCATCCATAGCATGTGGAGTAAAGCATGATAAACAAAGTAATCTCAGCATGCTAATAGGCATGTTATAAGGCATGTTATAAAGCATAATATAAAGCATATTGTAAAGCACTACATCAATAGGATTACAAACACATATATTGCAAGTAAGCGGTTCAAGTAAATAACCTCATGGAGGTAATCATACATGTCCCTAGGGTAGTTGAGAATCCCATCTCAACACCCTCCTAAGGCATCAACATCTAAACACTTAGTCACTCAAGCACTTCCACAAACATTTATCATACACTATTTCAACATACATAGTGTATGTTAACAAACATGTATTAGGGCGAGTCCATCTGCCAAGTAAGTATTTTATGCACACATAATATATTTATACAACAATTAATCATGGCAAACACATCACTAAAATATACATATATACTGTACTTCTTACAATACAGTATTTTTACATACATAGTGTATATTAGTAAAACATGTATTTAGGCGAATCCTTTCGCCATATAAGTATTTTATCCATATATCGTATATCCATACAACAAATAAACATGTCTAACACATTTCCAAAAAAAAATACGTATACGGTATTTTCTACGAATACCTAGAATATGTAAAATCGCATATTCTTCATCTTTAATCGAAACAGAAAATGGAAAGCACTTTGTACATGTGCAATTGCAAGCAGATCATGAATCTATCATTATCTGACATTGAAAGCGTTGAAAACCATAACCTATACACCTAAAGTCCGCACCTTTTGTCGTAGAATCGTAACGGAGTCGATAGGGTTGCTAAGCTTCCGTATTCGGCAGTTTGGCAACCTATAGAACGAAATAGGTTAGCTATTTCATAACCTACAACCACCCAAGCCCCAAATCAAATTAGGGTTAGGGTTTCTTACCTAGAAACGGATCTGGAATCGTCGGGAAAGTGACTAGAACGGAGCGGTGTAGCTCGTAAAGCGGCAGGGAAGAGTGGCAGGGAGGTTCTCCCACTGCTCCCACACTTTCTCTCTCTTTCTCTCTCTTTTCTCTCTTAAATCCCAAATTCGTATGGCTGTGAGAGAGAGGGTTCTAAAGTCCTTATATAGTCTAAAAACTCACCGAAATAGACTTAGGAACATGGTATACTTGGGTTTTGTCCAAAAGGCATCTATTTCAGCTCAACGGAGGACTTCCGGCGGTCCTCCATGAGCCAAAGGTCAAACTTAAGCTCACAGACACCGGATCTACGTTCTATTAAGTTCTCATTTCAGTGGGATTTTCAGATCACGCGTGGCAGACCAGTTTCAGTTCAATGGTCAGCGGATCTCGATCGGAGATTCTGAGTACATATAAATGTGTATGAAATTTCTCCTGATCCGAGGGTGGAATTTGGTCTGATTCTGACGGTCTGGTTGCTTAAAACTGATCCGCAAGCGACACGTGCCAGATTACTATTCAAGATATTTATTTTGTAAAGGAATCAAGCGTTTTCACACTCCCTCGCTCTGGACTCAAGCGAACAGCGGTGGGACACTGTCTGGATTTGATTTCCGAGATGGTTGTCAAGCCCAGCAAGGTGGTCCTAATTCCTTAACTTCGTGTTAGTCGGACTTCCAACGTGCGGTCCAGATCTGATACGGAGTTTCGAGATGCTCCCGAGAGCAGCCGGGTAATGAGATTGATCCTAGATTTTAGGGTAACCTAGCGTCAATGATTCTACAACTTTTGGGTCTTACAGATCGTATTTAAAGTGATTGGTGCTAATTTCACAGGCACTCTAGTTTAACACTAGGTAAATCTCGCTTAATTTATAAAGGATTTAGTCCTGTAAGATTTCTGTCTGAGGTGGTACTTGGGCCTTTGTAGTTTGTATATAAAGTGATCCGAGTTAAACTACTTAGCTAGTTTAAGCTAGTGTCTAGGATGAAAGTACTTAGAAAGATTGAAGAGCAAGGTGGTGAAGGATGGGATTTGTGAAAGAAATGGGTTCACAAGCGATTTTAGCCTTTGGGACTGAGTTTTGACAAGTTGACAAGGTGTTAGGATCGACCCATTGCCTAAGGACGTCTAATCCCAAGTTGGCAAAATCCGGGATGTTACATTCTACCCCCTTAAAATAAAATTTCGTCCCCAAAATTGGCTAAGGGTAATAAGGGAAGATTTCTATTATTTCATTTGCCTAAGACTTATTGATTGCAAGTTTCTACGCGTGGTAGGGTATATACCAGCTGGTTCATTTTAGTCTACCCCCCTTAAAACTTAATTCTTTATCCATTTCTCATACTCTGATGGTTTGCTACCATTTATTTCTGTACCTATTTGGAGTCTTAACGACAATTCCCAACAATTTAGAGCAAGATAGCTGTTTTCATTGTTTGACCAACACGGAGAGACATTTATAGTGGACTTAATCCCGATACATCGATCATCTACCGGGCCAGGGTAGGAAGCTCATCGTATCCCTTCCGAATCCTGGTGGATCCTGGTCGTCTGCTCTTCAGCAGAGAGTCCATTGGTAGTCGTCCAGGATTGAGAATTGGGTCAAGCCGCAAATGCTTCGCAATTGTATATTTCAGTAACTTCGTAGTCCGATCACTCTAAAAACGTAGGGAATGTCCATCATTGAAAGGCTCAAATTGTTCGTTTCTATTTCTTGGGTTGCCCTTTAGGTCTTAGTCTAAGAGAGTCCTTGTTATTATCTATGTCCAAGGAAATGGTGAATCAAATCTTACTAGATCATTCTAGAACGGTTTCTTATAGTAGAACTTGTTAGGGCTTCAATAATGTTCGTATTCAACGAGCACCGTTTCGATCTTGGGCCAGTGGGGTAGGGTCCACCACGTTTCCGCTGCGCCACATAGATCAAAGAGGTGTATTAGCCGACCTAACTAGAGTGGGCTCATAATGTTCTACCCCCCTTAAAATTTTATTTTCACCCTCAATGCTCAAGAGCCATGTCCTGATCTGTATGTCAGAACAAGGTGTAATTTATAACCTATCCTTGACATGAAATGGGAAATACATTGGTCTGACTTTCATCGACGATGTGTACTATGGCATTGGTACCTATGGTTACAGAAAGGAGCTAAAGATGATGGGTATTGTGGTTGATTGCAGGGACAGGCGTGAGTTTGAGGCAAGATGCCTAATTCTACCAAGTAATTTTGTCGCGGTCCAGACTTATCCTATTTAATCATGTTTAGCTTAATAGGCAGGCTATCTTTTTACGTTCATAAGCACAATATGTATGCCGACATGGCATGTGACTTGGGACCTGATTCTTAACTACCTGTTGCTCACTTGGGAAATTCCTTAGGCCTAAAAGGAAATATTTCTATTGGCTATATATTCTTACACTTCTCAAAGACAAAGTTATAAACTTTTGGTTGTAAGTGGTCAAGCCAACACGGAAGGAAAGTTGTGTAGTGGGTCAGAATCGGATACATGGACCTTCTGCCTCGCGAAGACAGAAAATTGTCGTATCAGTTCTTAATCCTAGTTGATCCCGACCTTCTGTTTAATCAGAGCATAGAGTTCATTGGTCACTATCAGGATTGAGAATTTGATTCAAACCGCGAATACCTCGCTTATATGT
The DNA here is from genome assembly GCA_021015155.1 of Magnolia officinalis. Taxonomy (NCBI): domain Eukaryota; kingdom Viridiplantae; phylum Streptophyta; class Magnoliopsida; order Magnoliales; family Magnoliaceae; genus Magnolia; species Magnolia officinalis. The sequence goes on from JAJHSJ010000003.1 coordinate 42,172,169, forward strand.
AGTGTCTCTGCTACGTGTTCCTGATTGTACTAAGTCCTTGAGAAGGCAATTCTAAGGGTTATGTTGATTTGACCTAACATTAAATCCAAGGGATCTATAAGTTTTCTCTGGGCGTGAATAGGTTCTACGTTAAACAAGCTTACTAAGAGTTGTTAAAGAAGCCTATGAGTACCAAGGGGATTTAACGAAGGAACGGGGTCTCGCTCCAACCTAATCAAGCCGACTTACGCTAGATGGTTTCTAATACAAGAAATTGGTTATCGCTTAGGGTTAAAGTTGTCTAAGTGGAATTGAGTTGCCCGAACTTGAATTTAACTATGCTTGAGCACTACACACCTGTTTATACTAGCTATGAAGGTCCTAGGGCTCACATTATTCATTTATTGGGTTTCCTATACTGTCAGGTCTGTCGAAATCTAGGAGCACCGCTCTAGGTCCAAATTCCAAAGGCCTACTTGGCCAGCGATCTTAAGTTGTACTAAATGGAACTGCATTGCTAATTCGACTTCGGGATTGGCAGTGGCATGGTTGGTAGGAGGGTGGTGGAAAATGAGTCTAGTGGTGGAAAGTGTGAGATGAGATTTCCAAATCCCAGGAATCGGAATTTCTAAGTGTAAGAGGAAAACCCGGGATATACTTTTATTGCATACATTCTAACCATGGTGTTAGAAAACATGGGATACACCCAATCTAGGGACCATACCTACACATACATTTATTATTACTTATACGATTCTATCCACCTAACTCACCTAATGCAGTTTGTCCGAACGGGCCCTAAAGGGAGAAAAGGGGCTGGAGTTTTGGTTCTCATCAGGGGTTGTAGAGGCCCAACTGAAAAGGAGTAAAGAAAGGAAAATGAAGAAAATGGATGAATTAGGGGGCTTGCCCGATTTTGAGCTTCAAATGGGGGGTGTGAGAGCTCAAACATGAAAGAAAGGGGTAGGGTAGGAGGTTGGGGTTGCTGTGATCGATGGAAGTGAGTAAATCATGGCCGAAAATGGTGGATTGAAATATTGGAGGATGGATTTGAGGGAGAAAATCGCAATTGGAAGGGAAGGGAGTTTGGAAAGGAGAAGTGTGAGAGAAAGGGGGGCTACAGACCTAAAAATCGGAAACCCCAGCACATTCCGCACACACCACACGTGTGGGGAGGTCGGGCCGACCATTCCCAGGCCCGGCCCAACACCAGCCGAGCCACCCGACCGCGGTGACCGCGGTTCCACCGTGGTCCGCTTTGGCCGGCGCCGCGCCGTCACAGCGGGGCAGTGTTCACCATCCCCCCAAGGTGCCAAATGCAGCCTGGGCCCACTTGTTTCACCCCCGGATTGACGCGTGTGGCCCCCGACTCTGTTTCGACTCGTTTCGGGTCAAATCGGACGTATCTTGCAATCTGGAATGAGTTATCTGACGTAAAATATATGAATTTGGGGTAGAACGAGCTAATGAAGCCAACCAACCCTGCTATGCCGGGTTGTGCAGCCAAGAATTGCGGAAAAACCCTCCGATTGACGGTCATTTCCCTGTTTCAATTTTGTTTTACTAAAATAGTAGTTTTTGTTTGATTACTCTTCATCTATTGGGCTTTAGGAGTTGCGCTCATCGTGTAAAGAGCTTAGAATAATTAGGAGAATGGTTTGGTGAAGTCAAATAGGACACTTACTATTTTTGGCTGAAAGCCTTGCGCACTTAGTAGACATCACGACCTTATAGTAAGTCGCGAATTCTAGGGGTTTTAGTCGCAGTTTGTCTCTGATTTCCTTCCCATTACTTGGTATTCCTATTTAAAGGGTTGTGAACTCATTTTCCTTTTGTCATTCATTAATCAATTTTGAATTTATTAGAATTTATTTCTACTTTCTGCTTTCTTTTCTCATGGATTCGAGAAGTCTCCGTGAGGAGTCCAGAGAAGCTCCGAGGATTCGGAGTAGTTATCCTCATCACGTTTATCCCATATTCTACCGATTTTCAACAATTGGGATGAGGTGGATTGTGATCTAGACTCATTAATAGACGGCCTAGGAATGTTTTAAGGTTGACTCGTGCGGCCTTAGTTGAATACAAACTCGATTTCGGTGTTCGTTTTCAGTGAACTAGCCGTTGGACGGAACAGGGATGCCTAAGACTGTTTCTACATTCCGTCGCTCCCTCCTAAGTCAGAGTGCGTCAGTGTGCGTCGTGTGACCATAATCAGGTCCGGTTTAATCCAAATCATGCTCTGATACCATCTTGTAACGCCCTGAAAATCGGGAGTCGAGCATAAACTCAACTCCCGAGTTCCAGAACATCACTTATGCAACAAAATGAATGATGATTGAATGTTGACTGTATTCGTGTATTGAACATGAGTGAGATTAAGCCAAAAAGCAGCATACTCCAGAGACAGTTAATTTGCAAGCGGAAGACTGTGATAGATAGATAAAATATATAAACTATGATGAGTCTCCAGAGTGTGATAACATTACCAGGTTAAATAATGACAAGTACAGTTCTAAAATATACCAAATGTGAGGAAGTGTAATGTCTCCTATCCCAAGTACCATAGCCCCGTCAATACAATATCAGGTCTTCATTGACCTGCCAGAGAGATGCAGATAGGAAAACTCCTCCTATCATCATAGAAGTAGTCCGGCTCTGCTTCACAAGCATCACATCACCTGAAACTCAACAAATCTGGTTGGTGTGTTACAACACCGTCCGTAACGTGGGAGTGAGTAGCTAACTCAGTGGAACAATAAAGCATAAGTTAACATGTTATCAACACAGTCAAGCAGTAATGACAAAGCAGTAAATCAAACACTCCTAGCTACTCTTATTAATGCAAGTATGGATGCAGGTATGATGGATGCCTTCACCGACATACTCCCTCATGCGACTCCATCTCACGCTCGCGGCATGCTTTCATCCCACAGTGATCCACATCTTTCAGGCACATGCATTGTATGATGAGCATGATTACCGAGTTTTTAATTAGTCCATTTCAAACAGCAGGATTGGGAAACTAAGGTACCTCCCTTGTATCATTCCCAAACATGATCCATTCTAGGGTCGTCAGTCCTAGTTAATATCAGACGATGGTGTATTTTCTAGGTCACTGCAGAGGCTGCCAGGGCTGTTATGCACAAAGGTTACACCACTCCCCCATCACCCCTTAAACGATTCATCACAATACAGAAACATGCCTAGTTCATACTCTATATACCGCGGTATACCCTAAGGTGCACTGCGATTTCAGAGTATGCTCGAGGTCACTACAAAGGGCTGCCAGGGCTGTTACGCACAAAGGTTACACCGCTCCCCCATCACCTTATCAAGTAGGCCGACAGCATGAATATAGTGTCCCATACCACCATAATCAGCTCACGAGTTTGTTGCTCACTGGTCACTACGGGGAGGCACGTGGCCCAGTGTAGGCCGACAGCTCGACCACGGTGTCCATACCACCATGCCCGGTTCATGAGTCTTAGCATTGAGGATTAGGTACCATGGTTAAAAGGGATTCCACTGGTAAGTTTGGTATCCTAGGTTCAAGCAGAGGCATCCAACATGGTGAACATACATAAGACAGATCGGGTTACTTGACGAGCTCGGCTAGCTAGAGCGCACATCAAGTTGAACGATATGAAGCGCATGAGCACTTCGTGTGGCCAACCACTATCGTCAACCGAAGTACGACTCGAGTTCGTGAACACATCTCACGTGGCAAATGAATCACAGCCACGAATTCAATTCTGGTAACGATTGTCTGGACTATGGACATAGTCCCAAACTCAATCAATTCCCATCCATAGCATGTGGAGTAAAGCATGAAACAAAGTAATCTCAGCATGCTAATAGGCATGTTATAAGGCATGTTATAAAGCATGATATAAAGCATGTTGTAAAGCACTACATCAATAGGAATACAAACACATATATTGCAAGTAAGCGGTTCAAGTAAATAACCTCATGGAGGTAATCATACATGTCCCTAGGGTAGTTGAGAATCCCATCTCAACACCCTCCTAAGGCATCAACATCCAAACACTTACTCACTCAAGCACTTCCACAAACATTTATCATACACTATTTCAACATACATAGTGTATGTTAACAAACATGTATTAGGGCGAGTCCATCCGCCAAGTAAGTATTTTATGCACACATAATATATTTATACAACAATTAATCATGGCAAACACATCACTAAAATATACATGTATACTGTACTTCTTACAATACAGTATTTCTACATACATAGTGTATATTAGTAAAACATGTATTTAGGCGAATCCTTTCGCCATATAAGTATTTTATCCATATATCGTATATCCATACAACAAATAAACATGTCTAACACATTTCCAAAAAAAATATGTATATGGTATTTTCTACGAATACCTAGAATATGTAAAATTCCATATTCTTCATCTTTAATCGAAACAGAAAACGGAAAGCACTTTGTACATGTGCAATTGCATGCAGATCATGAATCTATCATTATTTGACATTGAAAGCGTTGAAAACCATAACCTATATACCTAAAGTCCGCACCTTTTGTCGTAGAATCGTAACGGAGTAGATAGGTTTGTTAAGCTTCCGTATTCGGTAGTTTGACAACCTATAGAACGAAATAGGTTAACTATTTCATAACCTACAACCACCCAAGCCCCAAATCAGATTAGGGTTAGGGTTTCTTACCTAGAAACGGAGCTGGAATCACCGGGAAAGCGACTAGAACGGAGCGGTGTAGCTCGTAAACCGGCAGGGAAGAGTGGCAGAGAGGTTCTCCCACTGCTCCCGCACTTTCTCTCTCTTTCTCTCTCTTTTCTCTCTCTCAAATCCCAAATTCGTATGGCTGTGAGAGAGAAGGTTCTAAGGTCCTTATATAGTCTAAAAACTCACCGAAATAAACTTGGGAACAAGGTATACTTGGGTTTTGTCCAAAAGGCATTTGTTTCAGCTCAACGGAGGACTTCCGGCGGGCCTCTTTGAGCCAAAGGTCGGACTTAAGCTCACAGACACCGGATCTACGTTCTATTAAGTTTTCATTTCAGTGGAATTTCCAGATCATGCGTGGCGGACCAGTTTCAGTTCAATGGTCAGTGGATCTCGATCGGAGATTCCGAGTACATGTAAATGTGTATGAAATTTCTCATAATCCGAGGGTATAATTTGGTCTGATTCTGACGGTCTGGTTGCTTAAAACTGATCCGCAAGTGACACGTGCCAGATTACTATTCAAGATATTTATTTTGTAAAGGAATCAAGTGTTTTCACACTCTCTTGCTCTGGACTCAAGCGAACAGCGGTGGGACACTGTCTGGATTTGATTTCCGAGATGGTTGTCAAGCCCAGCGAGGTGGTCCTAATTCCTTAACTTCGTGTTAGTCAGACTTCCAACGTGCGGTCCAGATCTGATACGGAGTTTCGAGATGCTCCCGAGAGCAGCCGGGTAATGAGATTGATCCTAGATTTTAGGGTAACCTAGCGTCAATGATTCTACAACTTTTGGGTCTTGCAGATCGTATTTAAAGTGATTGGTACTAATTTCACAGGCACTCTAGTTTAACACTAGCTAAATCTCGCTTAATTTCTAAAGGATTTAGTCCTGTAAGATTTCTGTCTGAGGTGGTACTTGGGCCTTTGTAGTTTGTATATAAAGTGATCCGAGTTATACTACTTAGCTAGTTTAAGTTAGTGTCTAGGATGAAAGTACTTAGAAAGATTGAAGAGCAAGGTGGTGAAGGATGGGATTTGTGAAAGAAATGGGTTCACAAGCGATTTTAGCCTTTGGGACTGAGTTTTGACAAGTTGATAAGGTGTTAGGATCAACCCAGTGCCTAAGGACGTCTAATCCCAGGTTGGCAAAAATCCGGGATGTTACACTTCAAGTCTTCGATATTCTTCATTTCTCACTTAGTTTTCTTGGATCTTTGGCATGTGAATTCTTCATTTTTAGTCTTCTAAGATCCAACCTTTGGCTTAGTGATTCTTTAGCATTAAATCCATGCTTTTAGCATTCTTTTCAATCCAAGCTCTCAGATTCACCTTACAACACAAACATATATAAAATGGACCATTAAGCATTATCATGTTCATAAAACCAAGCTATAAATGGGGAAAAATATGCAATATCTGACACTCAACAGCCAACGATCATGAAACCATATGAATACGTTCACCTTAGTTGGCTTGACCTTCCATATGGATCAGATGTATGAGATAGTACCTTAGATCGCACAAACTAGATCAGGACCTAGGAGCATGAGTCGTGTGACTCACCTTAGTTTTTAAGAAAACACACATGCACACACACACACACACACACACACATATATGGATTTCATTTGGGTTTGGGTTAGAAAATTAAACATTTGGGGTTTCCTTAGTGTTTCTCTTAGGGTTTTGCTAGAATTCATCGATTCTGCCATCATTTTTTCAATTCGATTGCACTTTTTTAATAATCAAAGGTTATACCATATACTTAATTTAGGAAACCAAAATCGTGTTTTCTTTGTTCTAATTGAATTTTGTTTGAAATTTATGTGGGATTTTATGGTTTTCTCGAGATTCAAAATCCAAGTCATTGTTAGTGCATAAAATTGTATCTTAAAGTGAGGACTATTCCTTTAAGTTAGCTTTTAATAGCCCTAATGGTTTCAGTTGGTGAATTTTGTGTTTTGATTGAAATTATATGTATTTAAACACTATAGTTATTATATGGTTGGGATTCATAAACTGTGTGTATTAAGTCTATAACATGTTTCTTGAGTTCTATGTAATTGGCATTTATTTAGGCATGATTTTGTGTATATGTGAAATTGGGTATTTAACACACTAAGTGCTTGGTAAATGCCCTAGTAAGATTTTTTTTTTTAATATAGTTAAATTGTGCTGATGACAATAATTAGAAAATTATGAATTTACGTTGCTTCGGATTAGTCCCTGAAAATAGTGAAAATTGTGGATCGCCTTCATTAGGTTTGATTATCACAGACTTGTCCATCCAATGGCTCCTTTATGTTCCTTGAGAGTAGAAATGAGCATACTCTCTTGTTTTTCATCAAGGTGGGTAGAAATCACCATGGGGTATGTCTCGTCTTGACCTAAATAGACATATTTAAGATTGGCGAGCAAAGGTTTTAGGTCTAACTTTGGTGCCTTGAGACTAGACGGTAGAGGCACTATATCAGTTTAGGGAAAAGTCTCAACTTGTGGCCTCTATCGATTAATTTCAAGTACCGGTGTCGCATCAAGCAAGGCATCCATCTCCCTAATCATGTCATCATCTAAATCAGGGGAGTGGGCCAAGCACATTTCTAAAGGGTCAGAGTATAGAGTCAAAAGTGCTCTATCTTCCACGAAAGAATTGATCGTGTTAACGTCATGGGTATGCCAACATCCTCTGATTGCTTGCTCATATTGAAAAAAATGTTGAGCTCTAATGTCATGTTCCCAAAAGATAAGTTCATAACTCCATTCCTACAATTGATGATAGCATTTGATGCAGCTAGGAATGGACGACCAAGAATGACAGGAATCTGAGTACTCACGTCTATGATAGGTCGAGTATCCAAAACGATAAAATCTGTTGATGTCAGAATCTGGACCACCCTCCACTCAATGCTAAGAACTCAGAACAGACCCTGGTCCAGCACAGAAAGGTGAACAAAGGAGACCCTGGCTTAAACAGGGGACCCTCTGATGCCTAACTCAAGCTAGGGAATCTGGGTCTAAGTTACGTAATGTAGAGAGAGGGTGTGAGATATTTCATACCTGTTGTAATGGGTTCCTCTAGTATTTATACCCATGAGGCGTTGGGATCGTGGCCGTCAATCTCTGCACGATTTGCTCAATCAAGCGGATGTCACGAGTGTGAAGATATCGGTCGCTATCTTTGGATCATCCGCTGGTTCACTGTCTCATATGCCTTAATGGGGTGTATCTATGGGCGTGATCTTCGACCACGTCCATACCGGGGTTGGTTCCGGAACTCGGTCTCCCAAGCCGTTGGTTGGAGTCCGTGGTCGGATTACGTCTCCAGCCTCCGAGATCTGAGTAAGGCTTGGCTCGGCTGATCCAGGGCCGTAGTTCTTCGAATGAGGACTCCGGATAAGAGATCAGCTCGGCTGATCCAGGGCCGTAGTTCTTTGGATGAGGGCTCCAGACAAGAGCTCGGCTCAACCGATCCAAGGCCGTAGTTCTTCGGATGAGGGCTCCAAATGAGAGTTCAGCTCGGCCAATCCAGGGCCGTAGTTCTTCGGATGAGGGCTCCTAACAAGATCTGGCTCGGGCCGATCCAGGGCCGTAGTTCTTCGGATGAGGGCTTCAGATGAGAGTTCAGCTCGGCCGATCTAGGGCCATAGTTCTTCGAATGAGAGCTCCAGATGAGAGCTCGGCTCAAATTGCCCCGTCTCTCTCCCCAGTAACCCTAGTTTTGGAATCATAGTTCGGAAGCAAGGTCGGACTAGTCGCAATGTTTTCCTTTCGAGGCCTACTGATCGATTTGGTTTGCTTGAGTCGGTCCTTATTGGGCCTGCTCACATTTTCCCATAACGGAATCCACTGGATAGTAGAATTTATCGACTTAGACCAACACATCCTCAATCATCCCTCTCAGTACATGAGCTGAACGATCAGTAAGTTGTAGTGTGGTCTGGGTGGGTTTTAATTCACCTAGACCCAACTATTCGTAACTGAGTAAGGGATCAAATTAACACTTACCCTGTAACATCCCGAAATTTTCGATGCCCGAGCACATACTCGTGCCCGAGAATTCTGGGTGTTAATAATGTATGAATTGAATGCTTTAAAAATTGCACCATAATTTTTTTCTTTAGATCATATCTAGTTACATTCATGAAGGTAACCATTCATGATAATAAAATCAACTGTATTGATCATTTCATCAGAGTAAAAGAATTCAACAAATTATCAAATGCCCTCTCAATGAGAGCTTATTACATTATCGAGTTTGCAGCAGAATATAAAACTAAATCATAGACCTATCTTCTTATTCTTTCAGTATAATCTTCCATAGGGAGATGGTCCTCTAGGTCTTCGATCTGTGGATACCTGCATCATCTGTACGGTTAGAGAGGGTCAATGCCCTACACATAGTGATGATTATCCTTTAAGATTAACAGTAATTCAAGAGATTTATAAAATTAATGTAAGGGTTCTGATACGTCTCGTATTCCATCACTGTGAGAGGTATTAGCATGCGCAACCAATTTACATGAATGCATGCCTAGAAAATTCTGTGTGGATCATCATATATATTGATCATCACAACGTGAAATATAATTCATAGAAAACCCGACTCGCCTCGCATCTCATAACTATGGAGATTTGCCGATGTGTCCAACGTTAACGTGGATTTATGCGAACATCTCAAGGTGAAACAATAACGTGATTTATGTGACACAATGTGTTCATGGAGCAACTATTTGTGACATCCAATCCTGAAAAGTGATGTAACACACATAGCGATTTACTTACATTGATTGTGTACCATGTTAACCAACCCAGGGAATTACGTTCCGACCAAGATTGTCACTACCCATAACGCATTACGTCCATGATAAATATTTGAATCACTACACTACAAGAAAAAGGGGCAAAGGATGCAGACCACGTTACTTTTTTACTACGGATATAAACCTTAGCTATATTTGTTACAGTTTTAATCCGTAGCTAAAAGGTTGAAACACCAATAATAATTAATAGTGTTGTAAGGGGCTGTATGAGGCCTAAAAAAAAACTATATGTTATATCTAAGTTGTCTATATATTTGTAAATATTACTTTAGAGGATGAGAAAAAAATCAGCTAGATCTAATTCTCAAGTGGACCACACGGTAGGAAACATTGATATTAAAATACTGTTGCTTCTTATGGTGTTGTCCACTTGGGCCTTCAGTATACTTGGAATTTGGTATCCTAAAGTAAAATAATTTATTAAAATTATTTATCAGAATGGATTAACAAAATACATCATGGTGGGCCCCACGGATCCCCTGATCGCACCTTCTTTATCCGTCCATCAATAAACCCCCCCCCATTTGGACGCGCGCTCAAAACAAAGCCGCGCCCAAACGACTGTATTTCTCTCTCTCTCTCTCCATTGCAGCAGCCATGAATCTCCTGCCCGAAGAAACACACGTCGTGAAGCTCCTCTCCATAGGTTTGATATCTTCTTCTATTTATATCTCTTTTACTGTCTTTCAGATTTGAAATGGCATGCTATCTATTTGATGAAATGACATGCTATCTGTTTAATGAAATGGCATGCTATCTATTTGTTGAAATGACATTCATGCCAGAAGTAGCCTTGGCCATACTAATACAACAACACTAACCTTGGAGTATACTAAGTTTCTAACCTTGCTATTTTATGATGCTGAACAAATGGTGAGCATGTCTAGCACCTTTGACATTGGTAAGTGTAGGGCCACGTGCATAGACAGTGTGAATTTGAAAATTTAAACTTGTAACATTTGTGATTCCCAAGCTCAAATGGCAAAAGAAACCTTGCTACCCACGCAACGTTTGTGAAACTAACAAAAGAGTTCATCCCTACAGGTTGTGGAGTTGGGTATACACCATTCCGAAATAGCCTCAGAATTATTTTAGTTCAGTTGTTTCACTCAGTTCTAGAGTTCTAGTTTGGACTCGCACCATCTTTTTCATGTTTTCATGTTGCTATACAGGGTCTCTTGCGTTCTCCTGGCCCCTTTTTGTCCCCAGGAGTCCTCTGTGTAGGTTTATAGAAAACACATGTACACGAGCTATTAGCTCAGCTTCTAGATTCTCAGTTGGTGTGGCCCTCCCCTGTTTTGCTGGGACCCACCGGTGGGGTTGTATCTTTTGTGTGCTTAATAATATCTATATAATTTTATTTTTAAAAAAATGTTTTTTTTTTTTGGAGTTATTTCTAGGGTGTTCCTAACTGTTTATTCTCCTTTACTTGCTTTTCTTTGGGGTAGCAGGGATTTCTAGTCTATTGACCTTAGATGGGCATGATCTCACACTAGTATCAATTAAAGTTAATGGCACGCATGTTGTTGATATTGTTGTTGACTTCTTGTAGTCCATGGGTGTAGTTAACTTTCATTAAGTTAATGTTGTAATAGACTTTTCCTGATCCCACACAACTTGCTGGAAAAACAGGCTAGAATCTGACCTATCCATCAGGTGGGTCCACCATATGATCTCCAATAACACATGTTCCACTCATCAGGACTGCCACACATGCAGGTTGCATGTTCAAGACTAGCAATTTCTCTGAACTATTCATTATTTTTGTAGAAGCATGGCCCACCGGATTTACTTGTCTGGCCTAATTTTTGGGTCAGGTCATCTATACAGTGGGACCGATCTGATGTGTGGATCTGATTTCATCTATGCTCATCTCAACATTCTCATTTCAGCTACGCTCTCAACCTATAACCATGTTATTCCTTAACGGCCCAACATTCTGTACCATAAAGCATGACTGCTATCCTATAAAATTTCCCATAAAGCATTAGCCAAATCTACAAAGCCCATATAGGATTCACACTTTCAACATATCATAGACCATCTTGTAAACAGGCATGTTTTGGTGACACCCCATTCACTACTCGAAATGGAATAACCCCAGATGACTATAACTGTCTGAAAATAGTTCTCTATGGCTTTCAGCCAAAATGAGTTAGGGAGGAGTCTGCTAACCGCCTGCTTCACATGTGCCAATTGGTGGCACATGTGCAGTATGCAAACCATCAATGTGTCATGTCGTCACATAAAAGTTCCATGCCTTAAATATCAGGCCCATAGTTTGGGAGGACTTGTTCACTCCCCAAGTATAGGGTTGTGATGTAGTAATAAACTCGGTGAGACCGAGGTCGAATCCACAGGGACTGAAACCTGTACGTATTCTGAAAGTAACTAGAAATAGAACTAGAATAAGATAAAATATAAATCGGGTGAATTTTAGGAATAATGGTGGACTAGTAACTAAAATATGTAGAATTCAAAAGGTAGGGAACTAGGGATTCAGAGGATCCACTTGTAGAGATCAGGGAGTTCTACGCTTGATTCATGAACTCAACTGGACTTCAAGTCCCATCTTCATCCAGTTGGAAGATATAACCATGAAAATCAATCTGAACTCCATTTAATCTAGTTTTCAAGAGATCAGACAGTGTAAATTAGAATGGATTCCATCACAAAACCATGCCCATGAGACAAAGCAAACAATAGAATTAAACCAATTCACAACTAATCTGAGTGATGTATGAATATCAGGAAGAGTTCCATCATTCCACCATGTCCAAGGGGCGATGGTGAACAACAGGGCGTCCTTACTACATAATCACAATAAGGGAATGAACATACTTAAAGCCATCGCAGATATATTGTAATTTAGTCACAACACATCATTAAAAACTAAAAGAATTCCATAAAATCAAGTAGCATCAAAATCAGTTCAACCACGAATCAAAGCCATAGAGGTCCTCCCATCATACCACAAGCTTCACCTCTTAGCCCTAGCTAAGAGGTTTAGCCCGACATAAATGGGCTAGCTCTCCAAAATCTCACGGGAACCATGTAAACAAAGGAAGAAATAAACTATCTCTATCTGTCTCTCTCTTTCTCTCCCTTGCAATCGTCCAACCCAAGATTGAATTCTTCCCAGCCGTGCTCCCCCCTCTCTCCACGTTTCTCTCCCTCCTTTATAGGAATTGCAGGCGGTGGAGAAGTGTAACTGGCTTGCGTAGACTCTTACGCAGCAAGGAGTTTTAGGAAACTTCTTTCTCGGCAAAACTGCAAAACCGACGTCGTTTGGTGTGATTTTACCGTGCAAAATCAACATATGTTTTGATTTTGAGACCTTGGCTAGGGTTATGGCCACCTGTTGCATAATGTGGATGGTCCGGATCATAGATCCGGTCGTCTCATAGATTTCAGAACTGCCCGAAAACGTTCGATTTTCAGCTTCTGCGCAACACATGCAATCGGCCCGGTTTGCATTAGATGTGGGGTCCCTGTTCGTTGCTGGATTGGAAATCCAGTCCGATCATCGTTTCTGTCTCGAATTTAAGGTAGAAATGGATGGTTTGGTTGTCCTTTGAAGTGGCCCAGGGAATCCGCGTTTCTGCCATCCGATCTGCGTTTGATCATGATTTTCCTGTGCGTGCGAGCATGGGTCTGTAAAATCTTCCCATGTACGGTCGTTTTGTCCTTATGGAGTGAAAGGTCGGTTCGGATCAGCAAGATATTCGATGATGGTGGCCCACCGACTCAATCTCCGCTCTCCCTGTTCTGCGTCTTCGCACAGCAGGAAACGGAAAGTTCCGTTTTTGTCGTAAAATTAATGATAGGAGTCTGTTTAAAAATCCATACCATTCATTGTCTTCAAGACAAAAAACCATTTCGAGAGCCCAAGATCCGGTTGATTTCAGTGTGGCCCACAAAGTTTTCTGCTACACCGTCCAATCCGTGTTTAAACGGTTGAGAATCCATCATCGCTTCCTTTTGAAATTCCATCACCTAGGTCTTAGGAAGACGGACCCTGGGGATTTAATGGACGGCCCAGATCTTTCATTTGAACCATGGATGGGCCACACAACTGCAAACCGACGGGTATGCTGCGGACGCTGATAAAACGGAAGTTTCCGTTTTTGATTTTTAAAGAGGAGATCGGTCAAAACCGACTTTGACCACTCGATGCGATCCGGTGCACCTCGTGTGCACGTGAGATGTCACTCTCTCGTCCCATAAAGTGAGTCCCATCTTGATGTTTCAAGAAATCCAATCCATCCATTCTTTTTTTCTACCCATTTAAGGGGTTGAGACCGAACTTGAAGCATATCCAGATCTCGGGTGAGCTCCAAATCAAGGTATTGTGGACTGATCTATCCATTGGACCATTTTCACAGGGATCCGTTGGCTCAAATTTAACGTGTACGGTTCATTTATGGTTCTCAGACCACGTATGAAGTTTCAAGCCAAACAGATGGTGTAAACCCTGTGATCTTGCATTCTGGCTGACTTCCAGGCCACTTGAGCTTCAGTTTCTCGATTTCTCGAATCTCTGACGTGTAAATCTGTCGATCTTGGTCCCCTGGGGTCCGTCTAATGCCTTGATGATGCCAGAGCGTCAAATCTATGCTTTTAGCATCCTTTCCAGTCCATGCTTGCAAATGTACCTTGCATCACAAACACGATTAAATTAGGATTTTAAACTGTGACATGTTCATAAATCCGGTAATAACTGGTATCTAATATGCAATATTTGACCCTCAACACAACCCCCAACCAGCATTTTGCTAGTCCCGAGCAAAGTATGCGAAAAGTAAGTTGAGATTTACAGGACAATTTCTATGAACTCAGGTGATCTTTGAGATACAATCTAGATACTAGAATTCTAAAATTCATGAATGTTGAGCATTACTTTCTTTTGAATTCAAGTGCACGGTAAATTCCATAATCAAGTTCAAGGTATTAATCCATCAATCAGACAAATTCTGAACATTAAGATCCATGAGTGTAGAGTGTAATCTCAGCTTATCAACATTAAGAGATCCAATTGTAAATTTCATGATATCACAGGTAATTAACAACGGAATTCATAACAACCAAAACTAAAACCAACGCTTGCCTTTTAGATCATCTTTTCATTCTATCAGCCTTTGATATTTTTATAAACAGTAACGCCAAGGAGGGGAATCAAATCCTCACCTATGGGGAGCAAACCTATGGTGAAAACTTCTCGCCTAACTTGTTTTTTTTTTTTTTATCATCTATGGGGAGTTAAATCTACACCTATAGGGAGCAAACCTATGGTGAAGACCATTCGCCCAATCCTTTCAATTTCTCAGGTTGGTTCCTTTCACGCTTAGTGATCTCCAAGTTAATTCCTTAATATCAAACTGAGACCTCGATGTGTAAGCGAGATGTGACATGTGAAATCATGACTCAATCAATGTTTAAAACTTCTAATCATGGATTAATATTTCGAACTTAACTGTGAAATCTGATAGATACTGAATCCAAGAGTCATAAGTTACCAACATCACGTATCTTGAAATTCTAGTGCTCTACATTACCGTCAAGATCACTTCGAATGTACAAGAAAGTCCAGAAAAAATTTTAAAAATTTTCATAATTTTTGCTCAAGACCAGGAAAACACTGATTAGGAAACCTAATCTCCCACCCCCAACCTAAACTCTACATTGTCCTCAATGTGAAAGATATAAGCATGTCATGCACATGGGACAACGAAAGTAAAAGAGAAGTGATGGGAAAATAGTACCTGGATAACGAATCGAGAGACTTTTCCAAAAATATCAACGAGAGAGTGAGTCAACGCAAGAGAGAAACCAACACAAGTAAAACAAAAAAAATAAATAAAAAAAAATAAAAAATAAACTCCTTCCTATACCACTTTCGCAGGTGCTCTCGATTGCATTTAGCGTATGCAACAAGCCTTTAAACCCCTAGGTTGCCCCTAGTGGACGAGTTGTAGTCTCGTGAGGGTTTGCAGCAATGTTACCCACAAACATTGAATTGACTAATCATTAAATCAAAAGCTGGGTTGCCTCCCAGGAGCGCTAAGTTTAACGTCTTCAGCCAGACTAAAAAAAAATACCCTAATCCTATGAAAGCAGGGAAAAGACTACTCAGTAATGCCACAAGGTTCCTCTTCCGGCCAATATCTAGATAAATTTCTCAGTAGGTTTCTCAACAGGATCATCCAAAAGCCCTTTTTACAATAAGCTTTGATGCCCTGAAGCGTGAATGGCCGGAGAGACTTATGTACCTTAGAAAAAATTTGTCGTTGATTCGCCTGAGGTATCAAAAGTATATATGATTCACCTGTGTTAGAAAAAGTCTCAAAGTTAGTATCCCATGGTGAATCAGAGACTACAAGTAGATAAAATTCAGAAAAATTTTCAGGAAGTAATGCAGTCTCAATGCATTCCAAAGTTCTAGACTTCGGTTCAATTTTTAGCCCATCTTCCTTTAATGGTAAACAATTAGGATCTGGGGAAGAAATGGCTTCAGAGTAAGGGTGCACTTGGTCCGTGACAACCACCAAGGTGGTGTCATGTAAGGAATCCACTTTTTCTTGTATCATGAGGTTGTTAGGATCCACAAGGTGTTCCAAGCATGAGTTCAAAGATGTGGGAGAGTTAGCTGGGAGTGACTCATCTCTTGCATCGAAATCTGTGAGGATGAGCCCAAGGATTCCATCGTCTTTTAAAGTAGATGGACGCATGCTTGCTTGCTCTTGCCCTTCACAGACAGATGGGCAATCAATAAGTGAAGAATTGATGTGAAGACTCTGGTCATTGAAGCTTCTCAGTGGAGGCATTGAATCGTCTAAAGTGCGTAGCTCAGATTGTAGCCTTAACTGGGTAGTTTCAAATTCCAAAGTTATATCAAGCAAATCGTCCATCGCCCGAATCATATCATCATTCAATTCAGGGCAGTGGTCCAAACATGTATCACAAGGGTTGGAAGGGTTAGTTGAAAATGGTTCATTCTCCACAAGCAAATCAGTCATGTCAGACAGGTGGAGTTGATCCTTATGGTTGACAACTTCCTGAACCGCTTGATCATTAGTAGGGGCCACACTTGAGATTGAATCCCAGTACTCATCATCGTCCAGTTTCGTGTAGTGTGCACTTGGGATGGGATCACATTCCTCACATTCTATTCCTAGATTGAGTTGAGGTTCGAATAAACTAACCTCTACCTCATCAGTGAAATCATGTGTGTCATGTGAGTGAAGTGTGTCACTATCATTATATTTGAAAGAAACCCACGTCTCTTGATCATTCCTTTGGACAGTCATTGAGATTGACTCATCGGGAAATTTAACCATCTGCTCATTAATGGAATCTAATTCCTCATTCGTAATTTCAGTTTCTGCCACAAGCGAGTTATGATCATTTTCTTTGCAATGTGCTTCTAGATTGGGATGAAGCTGGGGTAACCTAGCTTCTTCCTTCTCCATAAGATGTGACTGAATTATTGGAATTGAGGATTTGAGCAATTCGTATGATTGTATGAAAAGTTGATTGAACTGCTCTTGTGCTTTCATGAGCTTCTGAAGTGAGTCCTCTTGGATTGTTTCTGATTGGATTTCAAAAGTAGAGGACCCAAGAGAATTATCGCTATGATATATAGCTGGTTCAGCTTCCCGACATTGATGTTTCCACTGGTTATAGTCATACGGATCATAGGTGGGAGAATCTGATGGTTGGTAATACTTATTATCACTCATAATATAATCACGCATTGTTTTCTTTTTCTCAGATGGGTGATAATGATTCTCACTTCCATAGTTATGATAACCCCAACACTCGCGTACTGTTCGTGGGGTGGAATTGTTCTCCCGTATATGATCGCGTAAAGACTTCTTAACCGATGGAGTGTTATGCTCAGGTCGGTTCTCAATGATTGGTTCAGGAAAATTCTGAGACATAGGTTGATGTTGATCGTAATCATCATACATCCCTTCACACTGTTTCGCATGCTCAAAAGCTATCTCAGCATATTGACGTTCCCATTCGTGCATGTACATGGTGAGACCCTTAATCTGAATATAATCTTAAGAAAAATAAAAGAAAAGATCCTACAGCAGTATGGAAAGTAAGAGGAGGAGAAGTTAGAAGGAAGGTACCAATTGAGAAGTTCCTATGTTAAGATCCTGCAAAAGAAAACAAAAGAGATTAGGTTCTAAAATAGAAAGTCTAAAATTAGAAAGTTCCTACAATTGAAATAGAAAATTAGTTTCTAGAAAGGAAAATTCCCTAAACCTAGAAGCTAAGTTAGTTTCTAAAAAGTAAAGTTTCCTAAAATTTGAAAGTTTCTAAAAATGAAAAAAATAAATTCTAAAAAATAATTAGGAAAGTTCTAAGCCTAAAGTTAGAAAATTCTAAATTAGAAATCCTAACCCTAAAATAGAAAGTAATGTTAGTTTCTAAAAAGGAAAAAAAAATTCTAAAATAAATAAAAGCCTAGAAATAGAAAATTTCTAAAAATAAAATCCTAATTCTAAAAATAGAAAAAGTGGAGAAATTAGAAAGAAATTACCAATTTGGAAGCTTACCTCAGAATCCTACAAAATGAGAAGATTGGTTAGTTTCTAAAAATAGAAAAAAAAAAAAAAAAATTCTAACTAAAATAAAATAAAATAAAATAAAAATCCTAAACTTAAACTAATCCTAAAACTAGTTAATCTCAGAAAGCGTAACCGTCAATCCCCGGCAACGGCGCCAAAAACTTGTTCACTCCCCAAGTATAGGGTTGTGATGTAGTAATAAACTCGGTGAGACCGAGGTCGAATCCACAGGGACTGAAACCTGTACGTATTCTGAAAGTAACTAGAAATAGAACTAGAATAAGATAAAATATAAATCGGGTGAATTTTAGGAATAATGGTGGACTAGTAACTAAAATATGTAGAATTCAAAAGGTAGGGAACTAGGGATTCAGAGGATCCACTTGTAGAGATCAGGGAGTTCTACGCTTGATTCATGAACTCAACTGGACTTCAAGTCCCATCTTCATCCAGTTGGAAGATATAACCATGAAAATCAATCTGAACTCCATTTAATCTAGTTTTCAAGAGATCAGACAGGTGTAAATTAGAATGGATTCCATCACAAAACCATGCCCATGAGACAAAGCAAACAATAGAATTAAACCAATTCACAACTAATCTGAGTGATGTATGAATATCAGGAAGAGTTCCATCATTCCACCATGTCCAAGGGGCGATGGTGAACAACAGGGCGTCCTTACTACATAATCACAATAAGGGAATGAACATACTTAAAGCCATCGCAGATATATTGTAATTTAGTCACAACACATCATTAAAAACTAAAAGAATTCCATAAAATCAAGTAGCATCAAAATCAGTTCAACCACGAATCAAAGCCATAGAGGTCCTCCCATCATACCACAAGCTTCACCTCTTAGCCCTAGCTAAGAGGTTTAGCCCGACATAAATGGGCTAGCTCTCCAAAATCTCACGGGAACCATGTAAACAAAGGAAGAAATAAACTATCTCTATCTATCTCTCTCTTTCTCTCCCTTGCAATCGTCCAACCCAAGATTGAATTCTTCCCAGCCGTGCTCCCCCCTCTCTCCACGTTTCTCTCCCTCCTTTATAGGAATTGCAGGCGGTGGAGAAGTGTAACTGGCTTGCGTAGACTCTTACGCAGCAAGGAGTTTTAGGAAACTTCTTTCTCGGCAAAACTGCAAAACCGGCGTCGTTTGGTGTGATTTTACCGTGCAAAATCAACATATGTTTTGATTTTGAGACCTTGGCTAGGGTTATGGCCACCTGTTGCATAATGTGGATGGTCCGGATCATAGATCCGGTCGTCTCATAGATTTCAGAACTGCCCGAAAACGTTCGGTTTTCAGCTTCTGCGCAACACATGCAACCGACCCGGTTTGCATTAGATGTGGGGTCCCTGTTCGTTGCTGGATTGGAAATCCAGTCCGATCATCGTTTCTGTCTCAGAATTTAAGGTAGAAATGGATGGTTTGGTTGTCCTTTGAAGTGGCCCAGGGAATCCGCGTTTCTGCCATCCGATCTGCGTTTGATCATGATTTTCCTGTGCGTGCGAGCATGGGTCTGTAAAATCTTCCCATGTACGGTCGTTTTGTCCTTATGGAGTGAAAGGTCGGTTCGGATCAGCAAGATATTCGATGATGGTGGCCCACCGACTCAATCTCCGCTCTCCCTGTTCTGCGTCTTCGCATAGCAGGAAACGGAAAGTTCCGTTTTTGTCGTAAAATTAATGATAGGAGTCTGTTTAAAAATCCATACCATTCATTGTCTTCAAGACAAAAAACCATTCCGAGAGCCCAAGATCCGGTTGATTTCAGTGTGGCCCACAAAGTTTTCTGCTACACACCGTCCAATCCGTGTTTAAACGGTTGAGAATCCATCATCGCTTCCTTTTGAAATTCCATCACCTAGGTCTTAGAAGACGGACCCTGGGGATTTAATGGACGGCCCAGATCTTTCATTTGAACCATGGATGGGCCACACAATTGCAAACCGACGGGTATGCTGCGGACGCTGATAAAACGGAAGTTTCCGTTTTTGATTTTTAAAGAGGAGATCGGTCAAAACCGACTTTGACCACTCGGTGCGATCCGGTGCACCTCGTGTGCACGTGAGATGTCACTCTCTCGTCCCATAAAGTGAGTCCCATCTTGATGTTTCAAGAAATCCAATCCATCCATTCTTTTTTTCTACCCATTTAAGGGGTTGAGACCGAACTTGAAGCATATCCAGATCTCGGGTGAGCTCCAAATCAAGGTATTGTGGACTGATCTATCCATTGGACCATTTTCACAGGGATCCGTTGGCTCAAATTTAACGTGTACGGTTCATTTATGGTTCTCAGACCACGTATGAAGTTTCAAGCCAAACAGATGGTGTAAACCCTGTGATCTTGCATTCTGGCTGACTTCCAGGCCACTTGAGCTTCAGTTTCTCGATTTCTCGAATCTCTGACGTGTAAATCTGTCGATCTTGGTCCCCTGGGGTCCGTCTAATGCCTTGATGATGCCAGAGCGTCAAATCTATGCTTTTAGCATCCTTTCCAGTCCACGCTTGCAAATGTACCTTGCATCACAAACACGATTAAATTAGGATTTTAAACTGTGACATGTTCATAAATCCGGTAATAACTGGGATCTAATATGCAATATTTGACCCTCAACAGGACCACATGAGCAACACTCATTCTAACCATTCAATGGCTGAGTCAATGGGTGCTAACATCCACAATGGCACCTAGCAAATGAAATTGGGTTAGATTGACTTTTGCATGTCGCCCAAAAGCCCCTGAAGGAATCTTACCACAGGTTTTAACATTTACCATATCAGAAAGATTCGCATTTCTAGACCTTCTAATGCAAGATCCGACCATCTAAACAAAGCTCTTTTATTAAGAAAAATGACAGTAGATATAACCCTTGCATTGAGGACCAAACCTCCAAGAAAAATACACAAATCTTATGGTAGTTGTTTGAAATGTTGTCTTAAGCTTCCTAGTTGTCTTAAGCTTCCTAGTTGGTGGCCTAACCTTCTTGAACACCAACGGGAATTTGATTTTGGAATCATGAAATTGCTTGGTATTCTCTCTCTTGCAAAGCGAGTTAGGTATGGCAGCTGTCTTGATGATTTGAATGCAAGGAGTCCTTACCCTGTGGTGAGAAGCCATCTCGTCATACATCTACTCAACAACACCATTAAGAGTCATGTCCTGGTATTCCTTGTACATATTGTGGTAACCAGTTCTGCTCTGGTACGGCAACCAAATTCTGTAGTTCTCAACAATGGTGGTATTCCTCTCAAAAATCTCATTGATGGCAAGCATTTGCCCGATATTGATGGAACATGCCTTGTACCTAAATCCAGGTTGGTCCCAACCCTCAATATGGGCAATCCATCAAATGGGTCCATCCTTGAGAAGAGGGATCGGGCTATTGGAATTTTGTATTTTGTTTTTCATTTTTTTTTTTTTTTTTCATTTCAATCGTTGTTAGATGTGCACCAATCTCATGTTTTAGACAAGTAAATACAATTTTTAGTTTAGAATACATCTAAACTTGGTGCCATAATTTGGCCAGTTCAGTTTGAATTAATTGTATGCCATGCGTACAAGTTCTCAATGCATGTGTATCATCCACAAAACAGGGACAGAGTATCGATTTGGTGTAATTTTTTGTTGCGTTTTCATGCACCGGTTAACTAAATTGGGAACATATAGTTAAGAGATGATTCGGCCAATTCACCTTGACTCGAGCCAGTTGTGAGCTCATGCATAGAATGTAACTAAGCTGAAGTGGCACAAGGTAACTCTCTTGCTCATGCATAGATTGTAACTATTGCATTATGAGCTCATGGAGTGCTAAAGAGTTAACTGCTACTTCTTTCCTTTTCCAAAAACTTTGGGCTGTCCAGAACCTTGATAAAAAGTGGTTGCTACTTCAAAATCGGAAGAATGCTCTTCAGTTGTACCACAATAAGAGCTTTCAGGAAGAAGCTCGAAGGATTGACGATGAGACGAGGCTTGCATTGAATCAGCAGCTTTTCAACTCTATTCTTGAGTCTCTTAAGGTTGTCGAATTTGAAAGAGAGGTTGATGATGTTGATGCAAATTTTAATTTGCATTTCCCTCCAGGTGAAGTGGAAGTAGAAGAAGGGCAGTTTAAGAGGCCAAAACGAAAATCTCTGTATAGTATTTGCAGTAAGGCTGGTCTATGGGAGGTAGCAAACAAATTCGGGTTTAGTTCAGAACAATTTGGGTTGCTTCTAAACCTGGAAAAGATGGTAAGTATAATCTTATCATAACCTTGCATTGGCTTTGAACATAAAGTGTAACCCTACCCCACGTCACTTGATTCCAGCGGGTGGATGAATTGGAAGATGCCAAGGAAACTCCTGATGAAATAACTGCGAACTTTACATGCGCGATGTTTGAGACTCCTCAAGATGTGCTCAAAGGTGCCAGGCACATGGTATGTATTCTACTTTATTGTTGCCCTGAATTTGAAGTTTCATTATCTGTGTGGAATTTACAGCATATTGTGCTTGGCATTTTTAGCATTTTTTTTGCATGCTCCAAGCGGCAGTAGAGATCAGCTGTGCCCATCTGTCAGGAAACATGTTCACAGTATATTCATGGAGAAGTTGTGGTCTCAACTAGTCCTACACTTGCTGGGAAAACTGCAATAGATTATCTTCATCAGTTCGTAACTGTCAAGTGGTTAGATGAGAAGCCATTCTATCGATTCAAAGATGCACAGTGGCTTCTTATCCAAAAAGCGGAACAAGAGAAACTCCTTCAAGTTACCATAAAATTGCCAGAAAATGTTCAAACTAAGTTAATAAGTGATTCAAATGATTACTACATCAGTGATGGAGTTAGTAAGTCTGCTCAGCTTTGGAACGAGCAGCGGAAGTTGATATTGAAGGACGCTTTCTTTAGTTTTCTTCTTCCTTCAATGGAAAAGGAAGCCCGATCCCTCTCGACGACAAGAGCCAAGAACTTTACAAGAGCCACAAAAGTTGTGGATCAATCTGATATTTGTGTTTTCCCTTCACCCAGGTTCATGTGACCTAATCAAGATGTTGGATGGCAAACAACAGGGGTAAACATGACAATTTTCTAATTTTCAGACTTTTTAGTTTGTGTTTACCAAATAAGTTTTTGTAAAAAAGTGCTTATTTTCAAATATCAGAACTTTTAGAAAAATTACCAAACAAATATTTCAGTACTTTTAAGTATTAAAATTCAGTACTTTTAACTTTCAGCACCTAAATTAATTTTCAGACCTTATTTTTCAGTTTACCAAACGACACCTTAGTTCCCTTTTGTTGATTCAGTTCTTTTTCATTCATAAGTGGACTGTTTGCTGTTAATATTATAATCATTTTTGGGAAGACCATTCTCATCATATTTCTCTTGTTGTGTTACCGACATTGACCTTTTTTGCAATGTAAATTCTTTGATCTTTTTTATTGGAATCAAAATTTATTAAAACAACCAAGGGAAGATTGAATCATATTTGTCAAGACAATGGATGGGAAGGTCCCACACATTAATAAGACCAAGAGGCTGCTTATCAAGGGAGTCAGCAAAATCATTTGCCCCTTGAGGGATGTTTGAATCATTTCAAGTTGCGATTAACACCTGATAAGATTTAGGCTTCAAGTCTACTCCATTTTAGGCAGACATGTTTGATGATTTGATCATGTAGTTCAGCTTCAGTTGTAATTTACATCTGATAAGGTTTAGGCTTCAAGTCTGCTCCCATTTAGACTGACGTTTTCATCATTTTGTTCATCTCAGTTTTTACTGGTGCTTCAATATTGTAGGTTAAGGTACATGTAACGCCCTGAAAATCGGGGGTCGAGCATAATCTCAACTCCCGAGTTCCAGAACATCACTTATGCAACAAAATGAATGATGATTGAATGTTGACTGTATTCGTGCATTGAACATGAGTGAGATTAGCCAAAACAGCATATCATACTCTAGAGACAGTTAAATTTGCAAGCGGAAGACTGTGATAGATAGATAAAATATATAACTTATGATGAGTCTCCAGAGTGTGATAACATTACCAGGTTAAATAAATACAAGTGCAGTTCTAAAACGTACCAAATGTGAGGAAGTGTAATGCCTCCTATCCCATGTACCATAGCCCCGTCAATACAATATCAGGTCTTCATTGACCTGCCAGAGAGATACAGACAGGAGAATTCCTCCTATCATCAGTAGAAGTAGTCCGGCTCTGCTTCACAAGCATCGCCACCACCTGAAACTCAACAAATCTGGTGGGTGTTCGGAACACCGTCCCGTAACGTGGGAGTGAGTGATCAACTCAGTGGAACAGTAAAGCATAGGTTAACATGTTATCAATTCAATCAAGCAGTAATGATAAAGCATTACAAATCAAACAATTCTAACTACTTATTAAATGCAAGAATGAAATGACATGATGCTGTATGCCCTTGCCAAACCACCCTCAAGCGACATCATCTTACGTTCGTGAATGCTTACTCCCTCAGTGCGCCACATCTACAAAGCACATGCGGTGCGATGATGCTCATGATTACCAAGTTTTATTAGTCCATTTCAAACAGCAGTATTGGGAAACTAAGGTACCTCCCTTGTATCATTCCCAAACATGATCCATTCTAGGGTCGTCAATCCTAGTTATTCTCATACGATATTATAGTTTGAGAAGCTTAGTGAAGGCATCGCAAAGGGCTCGTCACCCGTCAGCGCGGATACAGATCTCACCGTATGCGGCTCAATTGCTGGCCGTCAGCTCGAGTACAGGTCTCACCGTACTCGGCTCAATCACTAGCCGTCAGCTCAAGTACAGGTCTCACCGTACTCGGCTCAACTCACACTCTAGTTGCTGTGAAAGACTCGTGGCCAATCACAGACCCTTGGAGTGTACTCGATGATACCACGGAGGACTCGTCGCCCGTCAGCACGAGCACAGATCTCACCGTACTCGGCTCTCGCCGAAGTATCGACAGCTCGAATACAGTGTCCCATACCACCATATTTGGCTCACGAGTTGTTGCGCAATGGTCACTACGGGGAGGCACATGGCCCCAGCGTAGGCCGACAGCTCGACCACGGTGTCCCATACCACCATGCCCGGCTCATGCGACTTAGCGGATCTAGGTACCATGGTTAAACGGGGATCGCCACTGGTAAGTTTGGTACCCTAGGTTCAAGCAGTAGCGACCAAACAGGGTGAACATGCATAAGGCAGATCGGGTTACTTGATGAGCTCGACTAGCACGATCGCCCGTTGAGCTGCACGACATGAAGTGCATAAACAACTTCGTGTGGCCTAGCCACTGCCGACAGGCAACGCACGACTCGAGTTCGTCGAACACATCCCACGTGGCAAATGAATCTCAGCCACGAGTTCAATCCCGTTACCGATTGCCTGGACTATAATCATAGCCCCAAACACAATCAATTACAGAGATATAAAGCAGTAATAGATCAGGATTCAAATCATACAATCAGTCTGGTATTATCCATTTAGGGCTGCCAGGGCTGTTGCACGCACTCGTTGCTCCGCTCCCCCATCACCCATGACGGATCATACAACGTAAATATAGATTAAACATATGCATCACATAGTTAAAATCATAAAGCAGTTGAGCATGTTATGAATCACAACACAAGCATGAGTTTGTACATGTTCAATTCCTAATCACACAACTATCAAAGGAGATCATACACATAGTGAAAAGAGGTTGAGAATCATGTCTCAACACCCTTATACATTACAATTTGCTAACTACTACTCAATCAGACATTTCAAGTTATACTTGAACTTACATACATCACATACATGACATATGTCGATCACATAGGCATTAGGCCAAATCCTTTCACTAGGGAGTTGCCCCAATCATAATACGCGTACACACCACGACGGATAGTCATGGCAAGTAGGAATCCAAGTTCCATATCCATTCAGTCATTTCCACAAACACTTGGGCCACACATTTTAGCATATATAGTGTATAATGGCCGTGGCGTGATTTAGGGCAAATCCTTTCGTCAAAGGGGTATCGCCAATATAACAATCATGAATCCATGACAATTAGTCATGGCGAGCATGAATGAGAATTCCATACTCATTCAGCCATTTCCACAAACACTTAGAATACACTATTACAACATACATGGTGTATGTTAGTAAAACATGTATTAGGGTTATCCTTCAGCCAAGCTAGTATTTTATCCATGTACAATATATTACTACAGCAAATAATCATGATACATACATCTCCAAAATTTATACGTATACAGTATTTCTAGAATACACAATTTCAACATACGTAGCATTTACAAGTGAACATGTATTACGACGATTCCTTTCGCCAAACTAGTATTTTATCCATATATAGTATAATCATACATTAAATAAACATGTCAAACACTTCTCCAAAAAAAATATGTATATGGTATTTCTACGTATATCTAGAGTATGTGAAATTCCATATTCTACAATGTTAATCGAAACAGGAAACGGAAAGCACTTTGTACATGTGCAATTGCATGCAGATCATGAATCTATCATTATCTGACATTGAAAGCGTTGAAAAACGTAACCTATACACCTAAAGTCCGCACCTTTTGTCGTAGAATCGTAATGGAGTTGATAGGTTTGCTAAGCTTCCGTATACGGCAACTAGGCGACCTAGAGAACGAAATAGGTTAGCTATCTCATAACCTACAACCACCCAAGCCCCAAATCAGATTAGGGTTAGGGTTTCTTACCTAGAAACGGGGCTGGAATCGCCGGGAAAAGCGATGAGAAAGGGATGGTGCAGCCCGTGTGGTGGCAGGGAACGACGGCAGGGAGATTCTCCCACCTCTCCCTCACTTTCTCTCTCTTTTCCCTCTCTCAAATCCAAATTCGTATGGCTGCCATGAGAGAGGGTTTAAGGTCCTTATATAGTCTCGAAACTCACCGAATAGACTCCTGTTCAAAGGTTACTGCTAATATAGGTATTTCGTCACTTTTCCAGCTCAAAAGAGAGGTTCTGGTGGCCCTCCTTGAGCCAAACGTCAGACTTAAGCTCACCCTCTGCGGATCTACGTGGGATTACGTTTTCGGCTCGATCAGTTCCCAGATCGACGGTGGCGGACCACTTTCAGTTCAACGGTCCGTGGGCCACGATCAGAATTTCTGAGTACATGTAAATGTTCCTGAAATTTTCTTAATCCGAGGGTATAATTTGGTCTGATTCCGACGGTCAGGTTGCTTAATACTGACACGCAACCAAAAGATGCCAGATCACTATTCCAGATATTTTCATTTGGATGGGAATAGTGTTTTTCACACTCCCTCGCTCCGGAGTGAAAACAATGGCCGTGGGACATCGGAATCATCTGATTTTTGAGATGATTGTCAAGCCCAGTGGGGCGGTCCTGGTTCCTTAGCTTCGTGTTAATCGGACTCCCGATGTGCGATCTAGACCTCATACGAAGTTTCGTTTCAGTCCCGAGAGCAGACGGGTAATGAGTTTGGCTCTAGACTTTAGGGAAACCTAGAGTCACTGATTTTGCAAGTTTTGGGTCTTGCAGATCGTATTTAAAGCGATCCCAACGGATTTCATGGCTAATCGAGTTTGCACTTAGTTAACTTTGTTAAATTCCTAAAGGATTTAATCCTAATTGTTTTCTGGTTGAGATGGTAATTAGGCCTTTGCAGTTTGTATATAAAGTGATCCAAGTCTTACTACTTAGCTAGTTTAAGATAGTGTCTAGGGCGAAAGTGCTTTGAAAAATTGAAAGCACAAGGTAGTGAAGGGTGGGATTTGTGAAGAAAATGGTTTAAGACGGGATTTGAGGCTTTGAATTGAGCGTTTGAAAAAGTTAATCAGGTGTTAAGATTGACCCAATGCCTAAGGATGTCTAATCCCAGGTTGGCAAAAATCCGGGATGTTACAGTACAGGATGGTGGAACTGATTGGGGTTGGGGTGTCGTGGTCAACGTGGTTAAAAAGCCTACTACAGCATTGATCTAAGTTATCAGCTAGGCAGTTCAAACTCGGAGAACCTAAGTTAATTCATTTGAAATCTGTTGACAAGTTGGTATTATTATTATTTGTTTTATTTTGTTTCATGGTAGCTGATAAAAGAACTGAATTTCATTAGTTTTTTCTGTTGTAGGTTCCCGTACAGTTGCCTCTAATTTGTGCTCTCAGCAGTATGAAAATATCTTTATCTTCTAATCTCCGGCCAGTGGAAGCAAGACAAAGTATACTCTTTGCTGTACAACAGCTGGGGACGCATAGATCTTGTTTGGAAAGGTCTATTCATTGATCAAGACATTCCTGTGGATGACAACTTTGATTGCCTACTTTTCTTGTTTTCTGTTTTTATTGTCTATGTCTACAAAGAATCAATGTGATTGGATGATCTGAGCCATCTACAATAATAGGAAATTGGATGGGCCGGATTAATTATACTGCAAGGGTCTTATCATTGATTTAATTTGGACTCTCCATTACGTGATCCCCACCTTTCGTTCCCAACAATCACCTTGATCATACCCTAACTTGTGGTTTTATAGTTCTAGAGTTTTCTAACCTTTTCACCCCCTTCCAATACACTATTAGGCAGGATATGGGCATTGATGATCCAGAATTTGTTGACTTGGTTAATCAAATCGAGGAGCTTGAGCAAAAATTGGTTGCTCATCCACTTCATATGGTTTGTTCTGTTACTTATTTTAAACACATGTTATGTGACAAGTTTAGGTAGATGCAAATGGCTGTGTGCTTACCTCCAAAAAAAAGGATGTGTTTTTAAAACCATTGCTTTTCTCTTTCTTTATCACTATCCATCATGCAGGGACCACCTTTGAAGTGGGTCGTCCATCATGTGGTGCCCACTTTTTCTTGTAGTTGATCCAATTTGACAAGAATGGAAGGATATCAGGAGCAGCTATTAGAACTTACTTAAAAGATCGCGTGTTTGCCAAATTTTAGATCCTGAGAGAAACTACCATTGCTTTTACCTTCTTTGTTCAGCACCTGAGGTAGTTATTCTCTTCTTTCACCTTACTTACTTCCTTATCTGTCTGAGATAAATAGCTGCCGTCTCATTTACTTTCTTTGCATCATAAGACTATATGCCATTTTTTTATACTTATAGAGACATGATTTTGGAATTGTTGACTCAACCTTGTAGGATATTGAGAAGTACAAATTGGGGAACCCTAAATCATTCCATTACCTCAACTAATCTAATTGTTATGATCTAGATGGAGTAAATGATGCTCATGAATATCTTGCAACCAGGAGGGCTATGGATATAGTTGGAATCAGCGAGCAAGAATAGGTTAGCCTTCCCCTGTCAATCTGATGCTATGTTGGGTCCACCTCTGGGTAGAAATTATTTCTTAGATTTGGTTGCTCAATCAGATTTCTGATAGTTACTGTTCTCTTCAGGAGGCTATTTTAAGGGTTGTAGCTGCTATTCTTCATATTGGTAATATTGATTTTGCAAAGGGAAAGGAGATAGACTCATCTATCGTTAAGGATGAAAAGTCTAGATTCCATCTTAAAATGACAGCTGAACTTCTCATGTATATCCCTAGAACTATGTTCCCTTTTGTTCTATATAATGGAATGTAGCTTGCTATCTATCACAATTGTTTGTTAATATCAGTTTATCTGGACTAAATCTTGTGTGGTAGGTGTGACGCCCAGAATTTGGAAGATGCTCTGATTAAACATGTGATGGTGACACCTGAAGAAGTCATTACGAGAATGATGGATCCTGTTAATGCAATCATTAACCAGGATGGTTTAGCAAAAACAATATACTCCTGCCTATTTGATTGGTAAAAGAGCTTGTATATGGTGGAGTTGTTTCTGGAATTTTATACATTTAGTTGGAAAGGGCTGTTTTCATGGTGTATTAATTTTGCTATCAAAGTAATTTGTTTTATTCTTTTTCTATCTTACAGGCTTGTGGATAAAATCAATGTTTCAATTGGGCAGGACCCGAACTCGAAATCATTAATTGGAGTTCTTGATATATATGGCTTTGAAAGTTTTAAGTGTAATAGGTAAGCCATTAATTGACTGAAGCACCTGCAACTTTTTTTTAATTGAATTTGTTTATGTCTGAAGTTGTTTGTTTACTGTATTCTTCTCTTGCTTAGAATGATAAGCCAAAAATCAAGAAGGTGATTGAAAAGCTTGATGAAAAGAAGAAGGAAACACTAAAAGTTACTTGGGTTAAAGTGAACAAGTGAGTCAACACTTCTCTGCTCTCATGTTCCAGTTCATATTTTGTGCTTTCTAGTTGAAAATCAAGAATGCCATTTACTTTGTTGATATATTTCAGCGAAAGAAATTTTCTTTTCGGATTATGTTAGTGTGCTTGATTTCAGCGTTTCAGATGGCTGAAACTATGGTCCAAATTATAGTATCCGACTTTCTTGGATCCTTGGATCAGACGAATTTGGTGGATCCCGGGGACAGGCCATGCTTATGTATTTGCTCGAAATTAATGGAGCAGACTCGGATGTGCGTCGAAGCTATCCGGATGAGCGGGGGTCCCTGGAAGGTGGGAACTGTTGTTATGACCATGATGAAGCTGTCCAATTCCTATGGATAGCATTAGAGGGGCCTGGCCATTTGGATAGGCCGTGTTTATGTATTTGCTCAAAATTATTGGAGCAGACCCGGATGTGCGTCGGAGCTATCCGGATGAGCGGGGGTCCCAGGAAGGTAGGAACCGCTGTTATAACCATGATGAAGTTGTCCATTTCCTATGGACAACATTGGAGAGGCCAGGCCATTTGGACAGGCTGTATTTGCAGGGACCACACCTTAACCTAAAATCCAAACGTAAACCCGATCTCGAACCCGAATCTGATTTCCTAAACCTAAACCTTAACGTATTCTCAAATCCCTAAACCTAAACCTACACCTAATCCTAATCTTAACTCCCTAACCTAAACATAAACCTAAACCTATACCCGAACCTAAACCCGATTTCCTAAACCTAAACTTATAACCTTAACCTAAACCTAAACTTAAACCTAAACCTTAACCTAAACCTAAACCTTAACCTATAACCTTAACCTATAACCTAAACCTATAACCTAAACTCAATTCCCTAAACCTTAACCTATAACCTAACCTAAACCTAAACCTATAACCTACACTTATAACCTAAACCTAAACCTAAACCTATAACCTATAACCTAAATGTATTCTCAAATCCTTAAACCTAAACCTACACCTAATCTTAATCTCAACTCCTTAACCTAAACCTAAACTTGAAAACCCAAACCTAAACCCGATCCCGATTTCCTAAACCTAAACCTTAACCTATTCTCAATTCCCTAAAGCTATAACCTAAACCTAAATCTATAACCTAAACCTAAACCTATAACCTAAATGTATTCTCAAATCCCTAAACGTAAACCTACACCTAATCCTAATCTCAACTCCTTAACCTAAACCTAAACTTGAAAACCTAAACCTGAATCTGAATCTGAACCCGAACCCGAACCCGATTTCCTAAACCTAAACCTTAACCTATTCTCAATTCCCTAAACAGTAACCTATAACCTAACCTAAACCTAAACCTAATCCTATAACCTACACTTATAACCTAAACTTAAACCTGTAACCTTAAGCTAAACGTAAAACCTAAACCTAAACCCGATCCCGAACCCGAATCTGAATCCCTAAATCCTTAGCCTAAACCTAAAACCTAAACGTAAACCCGATCTCGAACCCAAACCTGATTTCCTATACCTAAACCTTAACATATTCTCAAATTCCTAAACTTAAACCAACACCTAATCCTAATCTCAACTCCCTAACCTAAACCTAAACCTAAACTTGAAAACCCAAACCTAAACCCAATCCCGAACCCGAACACGATTTCCTAAACCTAAACTTAAAACCTTAACCTAAACCTATACTCAAATCCCAAAACCTATAACCTAAACCTAAACCTTAACCTAAACCTAAACCTTAACCTATAACCTATAACCTAAACTTATAAACTACAATCTAAACCTAAACCTAAAACCTAAATGTATTCTCAAATCCCTAAACCTAAACCTACACCTAATCCTAATCTCAACTCCCTAACCTAAACCTAAACCTAAACTTGAAAACCCAAACCTAAACCCGAACCCGATTTCCTAAACCTAAACCTTAACCTATTCTCAATTCCTTAAAGCTATAACCTATAACCTATAACATATAACCTAAACCTAAACCTTAATCTAAACCTATAACCTAAACCTAAACCTATAACCTTAACCTTAACCAAAACCTATAAACTAAACCTTAACCCATAACTTATAACCTATAACCTAAACTTATAACTGATAACCTAACCTTAACCTAAACCTAAAACCTAAACCTAAACCTATAACCTAAAACTTAAACCTAAACCTAAACCCTAAATGTATTCTCAAATCCCTAAACCTAAACCTACACCAAATCCTAATCTCAACTCCCTAACCTAAACCTAAACCTAAATGTAACATCCTTGATTTTTGCCAACCTGGAATTAGACGTCCTTAGGTGATGAGTCGATCCTAACACCTGATTAACTTCTCAAACACTCAATTCAAAAGTCTCAAATCCCTTTTCAAACTGTTTTCTTCAAAATCTCTCATTTCACCTTTCATCACCTTGTTCTTTAAATGCTTTTAAGTACTTTCATATTAGGCAGAAATCCTAAAGTTTAGGCGATGAAGAACAATACTTTAGAAATCCGTATAAAGACCCGAGTATCACCTCAGGCAGAAATCACTCAGGACCAAAATCCTTTAGAAATATATGAGAATTAGCTAGTGCTAAACTAGATTAGCCACGAAATCCATTTGAATCACTTTAAATATGATCTACAAGACCCAAAACTTGTAGAATCATTGACGTTAGGTTACCCTAAAATCTAGGATAAATCTCATTACCCAGCTGCTCTCGGGAGCATCACGAAACTCCGTATCAGATCTGGACCGACATCGAAAGTCCAATTAACGTAAAGTTATAGAATTAAGACCGCCTTGTTGGGCTTGACAACCATCTTAGAAATCAAATCCAGATAGTGTCCCAGTGCTATTCGCTTGAGCCCGGAGCGAGGAGTGTGAGAACACTTGATTTTCTTTATAAATTAAATTTCAAATAGTAATTTGAGACTTGTCGCTTGCGGGCTTGATATAAGCAATTAGACCGTCAGAATTTGACCCAAATACATCCTCAGATCAAGAGAAATTTCATGCACATGTCCGTGTACTTGTAACCCCGATCGAGTTTCAGTAACCGTTGAACGGAAACTGGTCCGCCATGCGTGATCTAGGAATCCGACCAGAACGAAAACTTAACTAAACCTAGATCCAGTGTTAGAGAGCTTAAGTCCAACCGCACAGAGAAAAAGGGCCGGCAGAAGTGCTCCGTTGGATCGAAACAGACCCGCTTTGGACATAACCTAAGTATACCTTGTTCCTGAGTCTATTTTGGAGAGTTTCTAACCTATATAAGGACCTTAAACCCTCTCTCATTCCTCCCATACGAATTTGAGAAAACCTAGGAGAGAGAAGAGAGACAAGAGAGAGAAATTGTGAGAGAAGTGGGAGGATCTCCCTGATGCTCTACCCTACCACTATACAAGCCCAACCACCTCGTTCTAATCACTTTCCCTGCGATTCCGGCTCCTTTTCTAGGTAAGAATACCCTAACCCTAACCTATTTTAGGGTTTGGATTGATTCAAGTAGCGAAATAGCTAACGTAACTCATGATTTAGGTTGTCATATCGACGTTGATGAAATCATAGAGATTCTATGGACTCTGTTACGATTCTACGGCATAAGGTGCAGACTTTAGGTGTATAGGTTATGGTTTTCAATGCTTTCAATGTCAGATAATGATAGATTCATGATCTGCATGCTATTGCACATGTACAAAGTGCTATCCGTTTCGTTTTTCAATTATACCTTAGCTATGTTGAATATACTGTATTCTTCATATTTGTAGAAAATACCGTATACGTATGAAATTTGGATTTGTGCTTAACATGTTTAATTGTCGTGAATATATGCTTAATACATGTGTGACAACTCCTTAGCGAAAAGACTTGCCTTAAATTACGTCACGGCAAAAATACATTATATGTGTTAAATGTGTAGCCCAAGCGTTTGTGAAAATGTTCCAACGGATATGGAACCTGTATTCATGCATGCCAAGATCACCTGTCATGGATATATGCACGTGATATACGGGGCAACTCCCTAGTGACGGGATTCGGCCTAACACGTGTGAACATCATTCACCATGTATGGTGATGTATGTGTTCTATGTGTTTGTGAAAATGTCTGAATGTGCTAGTTGTTACTTAAGAGTACTTGTATGAGGGTTGAGATGTGAATCTCGGCTACCTTATTTATGTGTATGATTTTCTCCATTTACAATATGATGTCTGTATTATCTATGGAATGAATGTGTGTGAATTCATGATTGTGTTGCACCTCTCAATATGTTCATGTGATTGTAATTATGCAATTATTGCTCCATTACTGCTTGAGTATCTTATATGCTAGATGGATGAAATGGAATATTCATGTTTAAGTTGTAGTCCATAAGAGCCGTGAAGGGTGATGGGGGAGGGGTGTAACGATTCCGTGCAACAGCCCTGGCAGCCCTAAGCGACAATATTGGATATTTGACTGTATGAGTGAAATCTTGATCCATTACTACTTTGACTCTTGTACCTGAATGTGATTGGGACTATGAGTTAGTCCAGACAATCGGTAATAGATGGAATTCGTGGCTGAGATTCATTCGCCACGTAGGGTGTGTTTGACGAACCAGAGTCGTACTTGGGTTGGCAGCAGTGGTTAGGCCATGCGAAGTGTTTATGCACTTCATGTCGTTCAATTGATAGTGCGCTCGAGCTAGTCAAGCCCGCCAAATAACCCGATCCGCCTTATGTATGTTCACCATGTTTGGACGCCTTTGCTTGAACCTAAGGTACCGAACTTACCAGTGCAATCCTGTTAACCTTGGTACCTCGATCCGCTAAGACTCATGAGTCGGGCATGGTGGTATGGGACACCATGGTCAAGCTGTCGGCCTACGCTGGGGCCACAAGCCTCCCCATAGTGACCATTGAGCAACTAGACTCGTGAGCCGATTATGGTGGTATGGGACACTATATTCGAGTCGTCGGCCTACACTACTTTGATGGGTGTGGGGGAGTGGTGCAACGATTCCGTGTAACAGCCCTGACAGCCCTGACTGTACCCGGTGTAGTAACCTCGAGCATACTCTGAATCTGTGGAGAGGCGACGAGCCTTCCCGTAGTAAACGGAGTATAAACTAGGCCTGTATTGATAAGGTGATGGGGGAGCGGTGCAACGAGTGAGTGTAACAGCCCTGGCAGCCTTTTACAGCGACCTAGAACTGTATCATCGTATGAGATTATCTAGGAGTGACGACCCTAGACAGGATCCTTGTTTGAGAATGATATAAGGAAGGTACCTTAGTTTCCCAATACTGCTGTATGAAAAGGACTAATAATAACTCGGTAATC
Organism: Magnolia officinalis; assembly: GCA_021015155.1. Lineage (NCBI taxonomy): Eukaryota > Viridiplantae > Streptophyta > Magnoliopsida > Magnoliales > Magnoliaceae > Magnolia > Magnolia officinalis. The sequence goes on from JAJHSJ010000003.1 coordinate 42,207,806, forward strand.
ATGCTCATCATCGCACTGCATGTGCCTGGAAGATGTGGAGCACTGAGGGATGAACGCATGCCTCGGACGTAAGATGATGTCGCATGAGGGAGTATGATAGTGAGGGCATGCATCATGACTGCATTTCATCCTTGCATTAATAAGAGTAGTTAGGATTGTTTGATTGTTCTGCTTTATAATTCTGCTTGACTGAATTGATAACATGTTAACCTATGCTTTATTGTTCCACTGAGTTGATCACTCACTCCCACGTTACGGGACGGTGTTGTACACACCAATCAGGCTTTGTCTTAGCTACAGGTGATGGCGATGCTTGTGAGGCGGAGCCGACCTTTGCATTGACTATGATGCTTGCGCGTATTGGCTATATTCTGGCGGCTTCATGTGAGCCGTGTCTTGATTGACGGGGAAACAGGGATGTCAACTAGATGACCTTACACAATTTGGTACATTTTGGAATTGTACTTGTAATTATTTAACCTGGTAATGTTATCACACTCTGGAGACTCACCACAGTTTATATATTTTATATATCTATCACAGTCTTCCGCTTGTTTAAACTAATCGTCTCTGGAGTACGATATGTTGTTTTGGCTTAATCTCATTCATGTTTCATGTACTAATACAGACAACATTCAATCATCAGCATACATGTTGTATAAATGATGCGTTGGAACTTAGGAGTTGAGTTTATACTCGACCCCTCGATTTTCAGGGCGTTACACTAAACTTGAAAACCCAAACCTAAACCCGATCCCGAACCCGAACCTGATTTCATAAACCTAAACCTTAACCTATTCTCAATTCCCTAAAGCTATAACCTATAACATACACCTAAACCTAACCTAAACCTATAACCTTAACCTAAACCTAAAACCTAAATGTATTCTCAAATCCTTAAACCTAAACCTACACCTAATCCTAATCTCAACTCCTTAACCTAAACCTAAACTTGAAAACTCAAACTAAACCCGATCTCAAACCCGAACCCGATTTTCTAAACCTAAACCTTAACCTATTCACAATTCCCTAAAGCTTTAACCTATAACCTATAACCTATAACCTATAACCTAAACCTAAACCTTAACCTATTCACAATTCCCTAAAGCTTTAACCTATAACCTATAACCTATAACCTAAACGTAAACCTTAACCTATTCACAAATCCCTAAAGCTTTAACCTATAACCTATAACCTATAACCTAAACCTAAACCTATAACCTTAACCTAAACCAAAACCTATAACCTATAACCTAAACTTATAACCTATAACCTAACCTTAACCTAAACCTAAAACCTAAACCTAAACCTATAACCTAAAACCTAAACCTAAACCTAAAACCTAAATGTATTCTCAAATCCCTAAACCTAAACCTACACCTAATCCTAATCTCAACTCCCTAACCTAAACCTAAACCTAAACTTGAAAACCCAAACCTAAACCCGATCCCGAACCCGAACCCGATTTCCTAAACCTAAACCTTAACCTATTCTCAATTCCCTAAAGCTATAACCTAAACCTAAAACCTAAACCTAAACTTAAACTTATAACCTTAACCTAAACCCAGGTTTTGAGTTTAAAAGTCCATCCTAGGTTTGAACACATTACTCATGTTGGATTTTGCCATAGTTTAGAAGATTTGTAAGTACATTTTTTATTTCTTCATATATAAGTGTTTTTTTTTTTTTTTTTTTGTCTTTCTTCCTTTTGAGATGTGTACAAAGGCATACTTGTTTGATTGTGTCTACAAATGTTGTTTTATACAGGCTGACAAGCTAAAGAAGTCAGTGGAGGATGAAATTCATTTTCTCAATGGAAGGGTTTCAGAATTTGAAAGTGATCTTGTGTCGAAGTCCACAGAAGTTACATCTGCAGTTTCAAGGAAAGAAGAAGCTCTATCTTCTGCATTTGCTGAAATTGACCGTCTGAAGGAAGAAAATTCTGTAAAAAGTGAGCATTATTAAATGCATATGGAGGGTGTTTACTGTGTTGGAGTGTATTTGTTTCTTGCACATGAGGGCACGCCTTAGTTGTAATTCTTATAATAGGTTGAGCAAAGTGAAGTATTGTTTATTTAGAAATGTGAATGTAGGATGCATTGTATGATTTGATTGCTATTTGTAATAACGCATCATTTTTTTTCTGATTGCATTTTATGTACTATTTCTATTAGCATTAAGCTTAGATGAGTTATCAATCACAGCAGGTTCTTACAATGGAAATAGGTCACATTATTACAGTTTAAAAAAAAACAGCTACAAATATAATTCGTAGCTATAGCTACGGCTTTTGTCCGTAGCTATTGGTATCTATTGCTACGGATATTATTGGTGCTATTGGTATTTATTACTATGTATAAAATACCTTTTGCTACGGATATGATCTGTAGCACGTCCGTCACTATTGTTGGGGTAGCTAAAGGTATTGCTAAGGATATAATCCATAGCTATTGGTATCTATTGCTACGGATATGATTTGTAGCACGTCCGTCACTATTGTTGGGGTAGCTAAAGGTATTGCTAAGGATATAATCCATAGCTATTGGTATCTATTGCTACGGATTATATCCGTAGCTATGGGTATCTATTGCTACGGATCTAATCCGTAGCTATTGGTATCTATTGCTACAGATATAATCTGTAGCTATACCTTTAGCTACCCCACCAATAGCGACGGACGTGCTACGGATCATATCCGTAGCAAAAGGGATTTTGTTATGGTTTTTGGCCGTAGCTTTTGCCCATTTTTCTTGTAGTGCTAGCTTTGATACCTCTAACACATCACTTGCACCGATAAAGAGACAAATTGAATCATGGGAGTTTTAGAATTCCAAGATGCATGCTCAAGCCTTAAAGGGAGGTAGCACAAAGCTAACATAATACAGGAGAAGAGTAGCATTAAGTTAACTCAACAAAAGAAAAGAGTAGCAATGGCTAACTCAACAGAAGAGGAGAGTAGCAATGGCTAACTCAACAAAAAAGGAGAGTAGCAAGGACTAACTCAACAAAATTGGTAAAGGCAAGGGAAAGGCTTGTATCCATCACCCCACATAAATTAATAAGGATCACGCATAATTAAAATCACACCTTAACCATAATTTCCAAAGGATAAATAATTGTTGGTGGTAAATTAAACAATTGCAGGGAGAGAATCATAATAACATGAAAGTAAAGCATGTAAAAGGTAGGATAAATCATATCAACTTAAATCAAGGTAAGCTTAAGGAATCCCTCACCTCCTAGTTCGATCCCACTCTAACACTACTAAATCTACAATATTGTACCCAACTCTAGCATAATTAGTATGTTTCCTTAGGATCTAACACTAAATAGGCCATATGATCGACTTTAAGTTAGATTTAATCTAAGTTTAAATTGGGTTTCTATTACAATAGTATGGAAGGGGATTTAGATGTAGCTTGGTTGGGACAAGTAAAATATGGGATCTAGCTTTTATGGGAGATTTCAAAATATTTCTACCTCTTAGGTTTGTATAGGACCGGCTAAACCCGATGATCTTGGTGTGTCCCTGACAACTACAACAATAGATTTTCCCTCTCCCTCTCTCTCTCTTGCTCGTTCTTGTCTTGGTTGTACGCCCCTGATGGAAGAGTTGGGTCTTTTATAAGCTCTTCCACACGTACAGGGGCTTCCTGCGTAGAAGGTACGCTAGACGTGCCATGGGGACGTTCCCAGCCGCTTTGTTTGTTGTTTCGGTGGGGTCCACTTATGCTTTCTTTTTGGAAGATCCACTCAATTTATTTGTTTTGCATGGTGGTGCTCGATCGTGGGCCAAGATACAGGGTGGTTCTATGTCCTAGGTGGGCCGCAAGTTGTAGGAACGTGGGAGATGGTATATGAATCCTACCTATTTTTTGTTCTGGATGTTATTTCGAAGGGGCGTGCTTCCTCCTATTTCGGTTCCAAACGCTAGTCGGAAGAGACATAGCTGGCAACAATATCAGGTGGGTCCCACCCTGATGTTTTTGTGAAAATCCATTCCATTCATTAGGTGAGTCGGGTCATGTTGACTCACAAGTCCAAATTCAAAGTCGATCCAAGCTTTAGGTGGGCCACACGTTGCAAAGACGTGTGAGTGAAACCCACTGCTAAAACCTTCGTGGTTTCACGTCGCTGTGTATATAAGTTTTGGGTCTTATAATTGCAATTATGCCCTTCTCCCTTATTACAACTTCCCTCATCCGTATCTCCTAGCTGTACCGTGCAAATGGGATGAAATTTCACCAATGTTTGTTATTTTTCGCACTCTTTCTAATGCTTAAGTTTGCGCCTTGATCACTTATAGATGACTAAGATACCACTTCAATGGACTATAGTACTTCGGGTTTTAATGCGACGTTTATATATGTCTAGTTGCAGTATTATCTGGTAGTTTAGACATGTGTTCTAAGATCTTCGATCTGAGTGGTTTATGCTAATGTTTGGATCGTTTGGCGGATCCCAATACAATGGACGACTAGATGACATGCTAAAAATATGAAAACCTGATGGTTGGTACTCTAACAGTGTATGTAGGTATATATATGATCAGTTTTGTAAACAGAAGACATAAGGTGGTTTTCTGGAGTGATTAGGGGGTAGAACATGTGTTTCGTTAGATTCGAGTGTCATGTTCACATGGGTAAGTTCCTCAGATTATAATTCTGATGGTGGGTTAAGCATTTTCATAGGTGATGAACAAGATGAACGGGTCAGAATCTCAACTTGATATGTATACAAGCGGATGTAGAGGTCAAGTAGCTAGTTTACTACGATCATGTGGTCCAAAATCAAAGTGGACGGTTAAATGTCTCTATCTAGTAGTGCATATTTGACTGAGTAGTTGGTTATGATGGACAAGTGAGAATATTTAGGTATATGATGATCTTAACTTAAAATCAACGGTCAGATGGCTTGATCTATAAATGGAGATTATTCCCAACGGTCTGATTTATGTTGGAGAATGGATGTAAGGTTAGGATAGATAGATTGGTATCGTACATGTAAGGCCCATATCCTAGTCCGTACCGTTCCTTAGACCCCCGCGATCCTCCCTGTCAAATTCTGGTAACCCGCGACCTATAATCGGTGTTTGCTCGCGACCCTAAGTCGCATCTCGTAGATCTGAGTCGAATCAACCCGAGACTTGTACCATTGCGACCGTACCGTCGTTGAGGTTACAACGCCACATCTTGCACACCGATGCGATGCCCCGGCCAAGAGTTGTGGGCCCGCGTTTATTTCAAGGAAACGTGGTAAGTTACGAATCTCGAGAGAATCTCTACCCAATCTATCACATCAATTAATCAATCACAAGTCAAGTACATCCCATCACAACCCATCACTCGCCCATACCTCTCTCTTCACCAAGTCAAATGAACCCATACCTAGCCATTCCTTTCTTACCAACAAGTCAAGGCAACCCATACCCCATGCCACCTCATGCCCCCAAAAGTCAAAGAGAGCCCATGCACTCCATGTCACCTCCTCTTACAACATCCCCTTTCCTTCTCATTCTCTCTACCATTTCTAAGAAACCAAGAGAGAGCCAATGTCCAAGCATTCCAAGGAGAGAAAATAGCAAAGTGTGTGGCCCACTTCCTACCCCAAAACTCTCAGTCCAACCCTTCTATTCTCATCTTCCACCATTAAAGGTTGATCTAAGAAGCTAAGGAAGCCATAAAACCAAGAAGATTAGCAATCGATGGTTGTTTTATAGGCTTAGATTTGTGTTTTGATGATGGGTCAAGTGGGGCCTACCGATTGATGGTATGGATCTCACTTTGGACCCTAGGTGTGGCCGATGGCCCACCATGATTTATATGATCATCCCATGATGGAGCCATTCTCCATGTACCCCATCATGATATTTATTTTTCTATTGAGAAAAGGTCATCTAGACCTTGCATTTTTTGTGGAAAGGGATCTCCACCGTTGATCTTTTTATGATTTAGGGCCCACATGATTTGGGACCCATTTTGATGTATGTATTTGTATTACATGGCCGACCTAGGGAGGGCTCATAGTGGCAGAGCCCCTCCCCTCCACTACACGTCTCTCTCTCTCTCTCTCTCTCTCTCTCTCTCTCTCTCTCTCCATGTGTTGTGGACCCCACTGTTATGATATATCCACGTCGTCTAGTAGTGGGCCACCTTCTATCCAGCAGCAGTGGCCCAACTCAATACTGACCGGACTGGATGAAGGATAACACAAATACCAGCTTTATTCAAAGCAGGTGGGCCACATGTGTGGACCCACCTATGATACATGCATTTCATCCACCCCATCCACACCGTCTAGCCTATTGGACGGTGGAACCCACCTGCCACGTGTGGGGTCTGCGGGGCCCACATGATGTGCATGTTATATTCACACCGTTCGTCCATGTGATCCACCTTGCATCCAGGTTGTCCGTCGAGGACCCTAGACGTTGGAATGTTTTCAACAAAAAAAAAATAATAAAATTATAAGATATTATATTATATAGTGGATCCCACGTGGGACCCACCAAGCTATGGGACCGGATTAGCTGGTGTACCTGAAACAACTATATAGCTGTTATACTGACGTCAACAAGCTCTGTGGGTCCCACTAGCAGATAGCGGTTGTGTTGAGATCAACAAGTTATGTGGGTCTGATCTTGAGGCATGTGTTATATCCCAACCGTCCATCTGGATGGTGGGGACCCCAGCTACATACCTGCTGGATTGACGTCAGCAAGTTCTGTGGGCCTGACCATGATGTATGCGTTGATCCACACCATTCAATGAGTGGAACGTTGCTGGACCATCTGTCCAGCAGCTGCAGCGGCACACCTTGATGCAGGTGATCTATATCCTCACCGTCCAATCATTTTAGAGATCATTTTGTGGCATTACATAGAGAATGAGATAGATCTAAAATTCAAGTGGGACCCACCATTATGTATTTCATCCACGTTGTCCAACAGTTGTGGGTCCCAATGTGATATATGTGTTGTAATCCGCACCATCGAGCCATGGACGGTGGGACTCATATGATGTATGTGTTTTATATCCACGCCATCCGTCCGTGTTGCTAGACGTGCATGGCCCACCTGCTGTACACGCAGGGCCCACCTGTTGTATGTGCAGGGCCCATTGTGGTCATATGTGATGCCCATTGTGGCCATATGTGAGGCCCATTATGGTTGTGTGTGTGAGGCCCACTTGATTGCGTACATGAGGCCTATGTATGCGGCCATTATGATGTATATAGGCCCATGAGATTCGGCCTATTGTGATACATTTGAGGCCCAGGTGATGAGGCCAATTATGATGTATATGAGGCCATGTTTGAGGCCCAGTGAGATGCATTCGAGGCTCATATATGAGGCCTAATGCGATGTATTTGAGGCCCAGGTGATGAGGCCCATTATGATGTATATGCGGCCATGTTTGGGGCCCAATAAGATGCATTCGAGGCCCGTATATGAGGCCTAATGCAAAGTATTTAAGGCCCATAGATGTGGCCCATCGTGACATATTGTGGCTTGTGTATGAGACCCATTGCGATGTATATGCAGCCCGTGTATGAGGCCCATTGCGATGTATATGCGGCCCGTGTATGAGGCCCATTGTGATGTATATGTGGCCCATGTATGAGGCCCAAGTGCTGTATATGTGGCCCTTGTGTGAGGCCCTATGTGATCTATACGAGACCCTTATAAGAGGCCTAATTGTGATGAGTGATTCCACCATGATGTATGTGTTATATTCATACCGTTCATCCATTTCTCTAAGGTCGTGGGCCCCATTGCCTTGAGAGACCCATCCTGATTTATAGGCTATATGCCCACCATGGGGCTTACCCTAAACCGTTGGCGCCCCATTGATGATTATATTGCCCACCTTCCCTTATTAGGATATCCCAAACCTTTGGGCCCCCATTGATGCTAGTGATACCCACCTTTCCCTTGATTAGGCTATCCTAATCCATTGGGCCCCCATTTGATGATGATGCTTTGCACCATACTTTGTAGGATTATCCAAACGTTGAAGCCCACCTTGTGTTCACACCAAGCCTTCCATAGGAAGTGTGGTCCATTTAGATACTTATGCTTGCCCAAGTTTAGTGACCATACCCAAGGTCCACTTAGGTGTTGGGCGGGCTACCCAATCTGCTTGGATGGACACATAGTTCTAAATGTATGGACCCCGCCAAGCCACCTTGTGTACGTATCAGGCTCCCCGTAGGAAAGTGCAACTTATTACATGATAGAGAGGGTGAGGAAGCTCACTTGTTGTACATAGATTCACCCTCTTAACTCACCCCATGAGACATATTTTATCCTTGTATCCAGTTGCTAGAACCTCGGTGTCATGTATATGTCATTCACACTATCCATTTACTTCTTTGGGACAAGTGTGGGGCCTATCCTTGACGTTAGTACGCCATCACCTTTTGTCGTAGATGGAAGAATATGTGGGACTAGATTTAGTATATCCATCATAAATAGCCTATCTTAATGTATGGGCAAGATCCGTCGTCCTTCCAGTGCACCCCGTCTTAGAATATATGATATATCAGTACCTTGGAAGGCTAACGTGGGACATGTCGCATGGACTCCTATAGTTGTGGAAGGAGCATGTTGTTTAGTTTATATTCTTGGTATGTGACATGCCAGTGAAAGTCGATTATTGTTTATATCTGATAATCATGCTAGTGTACATAGTCTAGTAGGACACACTGAGAACATATTTAGTATTACATCATGACACATATTCATATGTATCATTTGTACGCCTGTTATAAAGAATGTTTGATCATAGCATTACCATTGGGCTGAGATATTTAGGGGACTCCTTGTGAGATGAGTTGCCCCACATGAGCACGCGTTATGCGCAGGTTTGATGCATGACTGGATGAGATGACAATTGCATCTCGCATTTTGTGATATGACCACTATTCATGTAACGTCCCGAAAAAATTCGTACAAAGACCCGAGTACCACTTAAGGTAGAAAGCACAAAGGACCAAATCCTTTAGAAATTAGACGAAGATTAATTAAGTGTTTAACTAAATCACTGGTCGAATTAACTTGGACAGCTTTCAATACGAACTGCAAGACAGCTTTCAATACGAACTGCAAGACCTAAAATCAGTAGGATCGCTGACGCTAAGTTACCCTGAAACCTAAGATCAATCTCTAATCCCAGTTGCTCTCGGGAGTGCATTGAAACTTCGTATTAGACCTGCACCGCACATCGAAAATTCGATAACTATGAAACTATATGGTTATGACCGCCTTACTGGACTTGACAACCAACTCGGAAATCAAGTCTCAATAGTATCCAAAAACGCACAACTTGAGCCCGGACCGAAGTGTGTGAGAAACGCGAATACCTTTAGGAAATGAACTGAAACTTAAGTGAATTGAGTTGTTCGCTTGCAGGCCGAATCCAAGTATTCAGACCATCAGATTCTAACCCAATTACACCCTCGGATTAGGGAAAATTTCTAACACAGGTCAGGGCACTTGTGACCCTGATCGAGTATTGGTGATCGTTGAACTGAAACTGGTCCCCCGCGACCGATCCACTGATCTGATCAAGTTGAGATCTTAACCTGACCTAAATCCAATGTCAGGAAGCTTAAGTCTGACCGCATGCAGAAAATGGGCCTCCATATCAGCTGCGTTGGACCGAAGCGGCCAGTCTTTAGCTATAACCTAAGTATACCATGGCCCTGGGGCCATTGCCATCAGTTTTGGGCCTATATAAGGGCCTTTGTAACATCCCGGATTTTTGCCAACCTGGGATTAGACGTCCTAGGGCAATGGGTTGATCCTAAGACCTTATCAACTTGTCAAAACTCAATCCCACAGTCTAAAATTGCTCTTTAAACCATTTTCTTCACAAATCCCACCCTTCACTACCTTATGCTTTCAAATTTTCAAAGCACTTTTGCCCTAGACACTAACTTAAACTAGCTAAGTAGTAAAACTTGGATCACTTTATATACAAACTACAAAGGCCTAAGTACCATCTCAACCAGAAAACAATTAGGATTAAATCCTTTAGAAATTTAACAAAGTTAACTAAGTGCAAAACTCGATTAGCCATGAAATCCGTTGGGATCGCTTTAAATACGATCTGCAAGACCCAAAACTTGCAAAATCAGTGACTCTAGGTTACCCTAAAGTTTAGAACCAAACTCATTTCCCGGCTGCTCTCGGGAATGAAATGAAACTTCGTATTAGGTCTAGGTCGCACCTCGGAAGTCCGATTAACACGAAGTTAAGGAACTAGGACCGCCTCACTGGGCTTGACAATCATCTTGAAAATCAGATCCAGCCGATGTCCCACGGCCATTCGTTTCGATCCGGAGCGAGGGTGTGTGAAAAACACTATTCCCATTCCAAAATAAATATCTGGAATAGTGATCTGGCACCATTCGCTTGCACATCAGTATTAAGCAACCAGACCGTCAGAATCAGACTAAATTACACCCTCGGATTAAGAAAAATTTCAGAAACATTTACATGTACTTGGAATTTCAGATCGTGGCCCACTGACCGTTGAACTGAAAGTGGTCCGCCACGTGCGATCTGGGAATCTGATCGAGTCGAAAACGTAATCCCACATAGATCCAGGTGTGGTGAGCTTAAGTCTGACGTTTGACTCAAGGAGGGCCACCAGAACCTCTCTTTTGAGCTGGAAAAGTGACGAAATACCTATATTAGCAGTAACCCTTGAACAGGAGTCTATTTCGGTGAGTTTTGAGACTATATAAGGACCTTAAACCCTCTCTCATGGCAGCCATACGAATTTGGGATTTGAGAGAGGGAAAAGAGAGAGGAAGTGAGGGAGAAGTGGGAGAATCTCCCTGCCGTCGTTCCCTGCCACCACACGGGCTGCACCATCCCTTTCTTGACGCTTTTCCGGCGTTTCCAGCGTCATTTCTAGGTAAGAAACCCTAACCCTAATCTGTTTTGGGGTTTAGACTGTTGTAGGTTGTGAAATAGCTAACCTATTTCGTTCTCTAGGTTGCCAAACTGCCGAATACGGAAGCTTAGCAAACCTATCGATTCCGTTGCGATTCTACGACAAAAGGTGCGGACTTTAGGTGTATAGGTTAGGGTTTTCAACGCTTTCAATGTCAGATAATGATAGATTCATGATCTGCATGCAATTGCACATGTACAAAGTGCTTTCCGTTTCCTGTTTCGATTAACGTTGTAGAATATGGAATTTCACATACTCTAGGTATACGTAGAAATACCGTATACGTATTTTTTTTGGAGAAATGTTTGACATGTTTATTTAATGTATGATTATACTATATATGGATAAAATACTAGTTTGGCGAAAGGAATCGCCGTAATACATGTTCACTTGTAAATGCTACGTATGTCGAAATTGTGTATTCTAGAAATACCGTATATGTGTAAGTTTTGGAAATGTAATTGTCATGATTATTTGTTGTATGATTATGGTATACATGGATAAAATACTCGTTTGGCTAAAGGATAACCCTAATACATGTTTTACTAACATACACCATGTATGTTGTAATAGTGTATTCTAAGTGTTTGTGGAAATGGCTGAATGAGTATAGAATTCTCATTCGTGCTCGCCATGACTAATTGTCATGGATTCATGATTGATGTATTGGCGATACCCCCTTTGACGAAAGGATTTGCCCTAAGTCACGCCACGGCCAACATACACTATATATGCTAAAATGTGTGGCCCAAGTGTTTGTGGAAATGACTGAATGGATATGGAATTTGGATTCCTGCTTGCCATGACTATCCGTCGTGGGTGTACGCGTGTTATGATTGGGGCAACCCCCTAGTGAAAGGATTTGGCCTAATGCCTATGTGATCGACATATGTCATGTATGTTGATATATGTTTGTTTAAGTGTTTCTTGAAATGTCTGAACGAGTAGTAGTTAGCAAATTGTAATGTATAAGGATGTTGAGATATGATTCTCAACCTCTTTTAACTATGTGCATGATCTCCTGTGATAGTTGTGTGATTAGGAATTGAACATGTACAAACTCATGCTTGTGTTGTGATTCATAACATGCTCAACTGCTTTATGATTTTAACTATGTAATGCATATGTTTAAATATATATTTACGTTGTATGATCCGTCATGGGTGATGGGGGAGCGGAGCAACGAGTGCGTGCAACAGCCCTGGCAGCCCTAAATGGATAATACCAGACCTTGACTGTATGAGTTGAATCTTGATCCAGTACTGCTTTGTCTATCTGCAATTGATTGTGTTTGGGGCTATGATTATGGCCCAGGCAATCGGTAACGGGATTGAACTCATGGTTGAGATTCATTTGCCACGTGGGATGTGTTCGACGAACTCGAGTCGTGCGTTGCCTGTCGGCAGTGGCTAGGCCACACGAAGTTGTTTATGCACTTCATGTCGTGCAGCTCAACGGGCGATCGTGCTAGTCGAGCTCGTCAAGTAACCCGATCTGCCTTATGCATGTTCACCCTGTTTGGACGCTACTGCTTGAACCTAGGGTACCAAACTTACCAGTGAAACCCCCTTTTAACCATGGTACCTCGATCCGCTAAGACGCATGAGCCGGGCATGGTGGTATGGGACACCGTGGTCGAGTTGTCGGCCTACGCTGGGGCCATGTGCCTCCCCGTAGTGACCATTGCGCAACCAACTCGTGAGCCGAATATGGTGGTATGGGACACTGTATTCGATCTGCCGATACTTACGGCGAGAGCCGAGTACGGTGAGACCTGTACTCGTGCTGACGGGCGACGAGTCCTCCGTAGTATCTTCGAGTATACTCCAAGGGTCTGTGATTGGCGACGAGTCTTTCACAGCAAATAGAGTATGAGTGGAGCCGAGTACGGTGAGACCTGTACTCGAGCTGACGGCTAGTGATTGAGCCGAGTACGGTGAGACCTGTACTCGAGCTGACGGTCAGCAATTGAGCCGCATACGGTGAGATCTGTATCCGTGCTGACAGGTGACGAGCCCTTTGTGATGCCTTCGCTAAGCCTCTCAAACCATAATGTCGTATGAGATTAACTAGGATTGACGACCCTAGAATGGATCATGTTTGGGAATGATACAAGGGAGGTACCTTAGTTTCCCAATACTGCTGTTTGAAATGGACTAATAAAAACTTGGTAATCATGAGCATCATCGCACCGCATGTGCTTTGTAGATGTGGCGCACTGAGGGAGTAAGCATTCGCGAACGTAAGATGATGTCGCTTGAGGGTGGTTTGGCAAGGGCATACAGCATCATGTCATTTCATTTTCGCAGTTAACAAGAGTAGTTAGAAATGTTTGATTTGTACTGCTTTCTCATTACTGCTTGATTGAATTGATAACATGTTAACCTATGCTTTACTGTTCCACTGAGTTGATCACTCACTCCCACGTTACGGGACGGTGTTGTACACACCAACCAGATTTGTTGAGTTTCAGGTGGTGGCGATGCTTGTGAAGCAGAGCCGGACTACTTCTATGATGATAGGAGGAATTCTCCTATCTGTATCTCTCTGGCAAGTCATTGAAGACCTGATATTGTATTGACGGGGCTATGGTACATGCGATAGGAGGCATTACACTTCCTCACATTTGGTACATTTTAGAACTGCACTTGTATTTATTTAACCTGGTAATGTTATCACACTCTGGAGACTCATCACAAGTTATATATTTTATCTATCTATCACAGTCTTCCGCTGCCAAATTTAACTGTCTCTGGAGTATGATATGCTGTTTTGGCTTAATCTCACTCATGTTCAATGCACGAATACAGTCAACATTCAATCATCATTCATTTTGTTGCATAAGTGATGTTCTGGAACTCGGGAGTTGAGTTTATGTTCGACCCCCGATTTTCAGGGCGTTACAGCCTTAAACCCTCTCTCTCTCACTCCATACGAATTTACAAAACCCTAGGAGAGAGAAGAGAGCAAAGAGAGAGAAAGTGAGAGAGAAAGTAGGAGAGTTCCTAGGATTCAATCCCATCACTCCACGTGTCGAATCAGGCTGTCCGTATCGCTATCCCGGCGATTCTGACTACGTTCTTGGGTAAGAAATCCTAACCCTAATATGTTTTAGAGATCCAAATAGAGTATATGATGAAATAGCTAACTTATTTCATGTAATAGGTAGCCATCGTGCTGTAGACGAAGACTTAGTGTACAAACTGAGTTCGATACGAGTCTACCGGCGTAAGGTGCAGACTATAAACATTTAGGTTATGGTTTTCAAGGCTTTCAATGTCAGTTAATGATTTATGACTGACTTGATTGCTATCACATGCTTAGATACGATGTTTCCCACGCTTTACATATTATATGAACAATGTTGAATATAGTGTATTTCATGTGTTTATTGATATGATTGAATGAGTATGGAATTTGGATTCGTACTTGCCATGATTATTCATCGTGAATATATGGTTGTCATACGTGTGATAACTCCTTGGTGAAAGGATTTGCCCTAACACCTGTTATAACCAACATACGTCACGTATGTTGAAGTGTGTAGTCTAAGTGCTTATAAAAATGTCTGAATGAATATAGAATTTGGATCTGTGCTTGCCATGATTATTAAATATAAATATATGCTTGTTGTGTATGTGGCAACTCCTTTGTAAAAGGGCTTACTAAGATATATGTTATAACTAGTCTAATACATGTATGTTAAATGTGTAGTCTAAGTGTTTGATAAAATGCCTGAATGAGGAATCTGCTTCTCTATAATTACAGTTTCTTTTATGTAACCTATCTTACTACTATGTGTTGTACGGATGAAATGCCTATGTAAGATAACATGTGTATTATGTTTTTGTTGGAATGCTCAACTGAGATTTATATTTAGATTTGGTTGTCATGTGTTGTCATTGATTATCACTTGTGAATGCTATCGTTTGAAGTGTGATTGGGCTACGATGTAGTCTAGGTAATCAGTAATGATTCTCGAGTAGTGGCTGAGGTCATTTCGCCACACAAGACACGTTCGATGAATCCGAGGCGTACGATGATTATCGACAATGGTACCATGTCGATTAATTCGGCGTACACTCGTACCAGTCGGACTTGTCTAATAAACCGATTGGCCTATTGTGTGTTTACCATGTATGGACACTACTGCTTGAATCTAAGGTTCCAACTTACCAATGTAAAGACCCGTTTAACCTCGGTACCATGATCCGCTAAGACTCATGAGCCGGGTATGGTGGTATGGGACACCGTGGTCAAGTTGTCGGCCTACGCTGGGGCGACGAGCCTCCCTGTAGTGACCAGTGAACAACCCAAACTCGTGAACTGAATACGGTGGTATGAGACACTGTATTCGAGTTGTCGGCCTACACTGGCGCAGCCTGGCTGTGGTCTCCAGTCGGGTTGGTGATGAGCCTTCGAAAATAGACTGCCAGTTGATAGGGCATTAGTGGAGTGACCTCGAGTATGTAATAGGCCTACCTCAGCACAGCCTAGCTGTGGTCTCCAATAGGGTTGGTGACGAGCCTTCAAAAATAGATTGTCAGTTGGTAGGGTGTTGGTGGGGTGACCTCGAGCGTGAATTAAGCCTACGCTAACGGTGACGAGCCTCTCGTAGTGACCTATGGTGTAAACTCGCGAACTTACCTATCGTATGTGATTAACTAGGATTGACGACCCTAAATGGATTATTGTTTGGGTTAATGATATAAAGGGAGGTACCTTAGCTTCCCAATCCTGTTGTATGAAAAGGTTTAATAAGAACTCGGTAATCATGCTCATGCACCATTGCATTTGCCTTTGGCGTTGGTGTTGATCATAGAGGAACAGGTGCATGCCGCGACCGTAAGAGAAAGATCAGAGAGGGAGTGCTGGCGAGGGCATGCATCATTAATACATATCATGTTTGCATTAACCAGAGTACTTAGGGATGTTTGATTGTATTACTTTATCATTACTGCTTGAATGAATTGATAACATGTTAACCTTTGCCTTATAGCTCCACTGAGTTGATCACTCATTCCCATATTCTGGGACGATGTTTTAAAACACCAACCAAACTCTATTGTAGTTTTAGGTGATGATGAGGGTTACAAGGTGGAGCATGTCTTCTATGATGACAAGGAGGAATTCTCCTACATGCAACTCTCTTGCGGGTCTATATAGACCTGGAGTTGCGTATTAGGGCTTACAGGGATGCTGACTAGATATCATTACACTCGTTATGATTGTATTTTGGAGCACACATGTATATTCATTTTGTACATTTTAGGAGTACACATGTATATATTTAACATGGTAACATGATCACACTTCGGAGACTTACTACGTTCATATATCTTATACATCTACTATAGTCTTCCGCTTGCGAAATTCACTTGTCTCTGGAGTATGATATGCTGATTTAGTATAATCCCATTCATGTTTAATGCACTAATACGGACAACATTTAATCATCAGTATCTATGTTGCATAAGTGATGTGTTGTAACTCGGGAGTTGGGCCTATGCTAGACCCCCAATTTTCAGGGTGTTACAAGTTGGTATCAGAGCATGATTTAGAATAAACTGGACCTGGGTTATGGTAACACGATGCACACTGACATACTTTGACTTAGGAGGGGGCGGTAAAACATAGAAATGATCATCGGATCCCAAGATTCGTACATCGGTGAGCACACGACCGTTGAAGCGAAACTGACTATTGGATTTCACCTATATGCGTATAAGATCATGTAAAAATGATCTTGATCCCTTTTTAGACCATCAATCGACGAGTATGGGTGATGACTCAGCGAATCCTACTCTCAAAACACGCCGAAAATGCGAATATGTATGAGTTGAAGTCCGAAAACGCCTCAAATGGAAGTGGGGGGCCACACCATAATTTATAGGGAGACCCAGGGTGGGTCCCACGTGTTTTCGGCACCCCAGGGAAGGGTGGACACTGCCCCCGTGCAGAGCCACCGCCGGGCAGACAGACCCCAGGTGGAGCCTCTGCCAGATCGGCGGGGCCCCACCCGGCCAAACAGCGCCCGAGAGGAGCCTCCGCCCGCCCGGCGGGGCCCTGCCAACCGAACGTCTGTGGGGTCCTCCACATACGTGTGGGACCCCTCTCCTCCCTCTAAAAACCCATTTTAGGGTGTTTTTACAAAATTCAACCCCCATCAACTCCATATTCTCTCCTAAACCCCTCAAATCTTTCTTTCTATCTAACCCATTGCATTAAACCCATCTTCAAGCTTCAAATCTTCTTCTTTCATCATCACTACCTCCACATTTCTCTTTCCAAGTGATCCAAACCCCACTAACGTTTTCAATCCCTCTCAAATCTTCCTCCATACCTTCCAAACACCACCTTTTCCTTCATTTTTCACACCATCTCCCTCTTTTCTTCCCATTTGAGTACACAAACCTACTTGTGTGTCTCAAAACTCCAAGACCCACCAACCCATCCTATTCTCAATGGCTTTCTTTGAAGTGATCACGGCCATCTTTTCTATCTCTACGCTCTTGTCTCTCATGATGAGGAAAAGAGCGGCCCCGGATGAGGCCGGGCCAAGCCAACCACGTCGTCCTACGAGGAGGGCGGATGCCAAATCAAGTACTAGTGTCGATCAAGAACGGATGTCCAAGCGGGACCTCGATCCTCGGATTCATTGGAGAGATCCCTACTACCAAACATCGAACTCAGTAAGTTCTGCCAACGCAAGGTCGTGTTTGAGGCACATGTAGATGAGAGACTATTCAGGCTTTATCCGTTGATGGACCACCTGTTTGATGCTGGATGGGGGCCCATATTTGAAGGCAAGTCACGGGCGACTACAGACACTGTCCGAGCCTTCTACCCCCATATTCGAGACCCATCGCTAGAGCCTCTACAATTCAAGATCTTCGTGGCAAGGCGAAAAGCAATTGTAGACATCCGTCTAATATCTCAGCTCCTGGGAATACCGTGTGGTGAGGTACACGCAAGTGAGGATTATTTCAGGAGTGATCGGGAAAGAGACCACCGCACGCGATTCCTATGTGACCGACTGGCCCACTAGAATCCAAACAGTACCCTCTTAACATCCAATATGACTGACGACTTCCACCTGCTCCACCACATCTTCACGTACAACGTGTATCCCAGGTGGAGCAATCGTAGTGAGTGCACACGCCGAATGGTAGACTTTCTGTACCGAGCTGGGCAGCGAGAAGCTGTGTGTGCCTACGTACATCCTATTTCAGATAGTTCAGACTGCGCACTCTTCCAGGATATCCATTTCACTCACATTCGGCCGACTCATATGCAAGCTTGCTCATGAATTCGGCTGCAAACTTGGCGCAGAAATTCCTACGTCGATACATTTCATCAACGACACCACTCTTAACAATATGAATATTGGGCCATGACAACCTTAAGCTCGACTCAATGGAAGTGAGGATGAGACGGAAAGTAAAGAGGAAGAGAGTGATGAAGAAGATAAGGGAAGAAGAAGAGCAGGAAGAGGAAGAGGAGGCCCAAGGCCCTGAAGTGGCCTCTCCTCCTACTACACATGAGCGCGACAGTAATCGGGATGCTTTAGAAGCCCGTTTGGCTCAGATTGAGGAGGGTCAGGTTACCCTGCGACAGGAGGTCAGAGAGACCCGGGCCTTCGTGAAGCAGAAATTCAAGAAGGTGTCTCGCACCTTGAGGGTCATCTTGTGTTGTCTACAGGACAAGGTTGCACCTCCGCCATCGCCAGATTCCGATGACTAGTCATACATGTAGGCGTCTTTTAGTTTTATTTGTTGTTCTTCTTCTTATTTTTATGTGTAGCCTTGATAGGCTTAGTGATAGGGTAGAGTGGTTGGTATGCTTTAGTGTTTGGAACCTTGCTTAGATTAGCTCGCATGCATCTTCTATCATGACCCATGTAATACTGCATCTCATGTATTGTGGCAAATTTTGTTAAAAGGAAATCATGCAGCTCCTTTCGTTATGGACTATGCAGAATGCTTGAAGAATTGAGTGTTATATGCTAAATCTCACGGGTTGCACCCTATATTGTATATAGGGAATGCCACCTAAGAGCACTCGGAACACAGCTCGTCTTTCACTGGGCAAACTGTTTGACAGGGCATCTCCCCTAAACGGTAGCCATACGAACCCTAGATTGGGCCTGGACTTTGAGATGATGCCGAGTTCACAACCGGCCACTGGTCCCACCAATGGGCCAACACCTTATGCACCACTGGTTCCTGGATAGAACCGTGTGTCCACATCGACGCCACACATACCTCAGTCGACTCCTCCTCCTGATAGGTTGGAGTAGATGAAGGTCTCGATACAACATCAACAACAGCAACAGTTTTTCACCACCATAACAGGGGTCCTTGCCCAGAATGTGAGTGTGGTTATGCCTACACCACTTATACACCCTACTGGGAACAAGAATACCAGCGGACTTTTTGAGCGCTTTCAGCGCTTCCGTCCTCCTACTTTTTCGGGTACTCACAAACCCGACGAGGCTGATTATTGGCTAGATCGCATCTCTAAGATGTTGAAGCAGCTACACTGCACTGAGGCAGAGCAAGTTGACCTAGCCACCTATATGTTCGAGGAGGAGGCTAGTTTATGGTGGGACAACATCTTACAAACAGTTTCCGCAGGACACGTGTGGACTGGGATGCATTTGAGACAAGCTTCGATGGGAAGTACTTCCCCGTCACATACCGTAATGAAAAGGAGGGTGAGTTCCTTCACCTCCGACAGGGAGGGATGATTGTGTCAGAATATGAAAACAAATTCACAGATCTAGACAAATACGCTCCTTTGATACTAACTGATGAACCGATGACAATGTGACATTTTTCAGATGGGTTGCAGCCCGATATCCGCACTAAGACGTGTTGCGCTAGCATTCCCAATTATGCTGAGCTAGTCAACGTGTCTCTATGAGCCGAACAAGATGGAGACAGAGTTTCTCAGACATGTATACCATTGGGCCCAGGGCCTCAGCCCGAATTGCAGTACCGGCCAGTCCTAGGTAAGAGGCCACATGTAGACTCACTTCCCAGGCTTGTGGCTCTGCCAACCCAGCAAAGGTTAGCGAAACGTTGGTGTACATATTGTGACAAAGGCGGACACACTGACCCTTTCTGTTTCATCAAGATGAAAGACAACAGTATCACGCCACCTCAGAAGATCGACCGTCAGCCACCACGTGGTATAACGACTCCACCCCTACGATCTGCACCACCAACGCAGCCATATTACCGACCGCCTGTACCTCAGAATGGGTCACCTCAACGACGTATGACAGTGCAACTAAACCATCCTCAACAAGCCCACGTGTATGCACTTGCAGCTGAAGCACCTGAGTCAACAACTGCAGTGCCTTTGACCTTTGAGGTCATTGCCCACATTCAAGGTACACCTGTATTTCTATTGGTAGACACTAGGTCTATTAAACCAATTCATATGAAAGAATAGGCCTAACAATGGATTAATATAGCAACTATAAAATAATAATATGGTAACTAGAGGTGGCAAATATGTCGTAAATAATAGAAGTCGAAACAGAAAATTTTTACAACTTCGAGTTGCCAATAGGCTGGTCATATCTTTTCATATTAAAGTTTAGTATGTGGTGTCTATTTAGGAATCATTTATAATCATACTAGGAATTATCCTGTGATTAAATTTGATTATACGTAAAGATATATATATATATAATATATATATATATATATATATATATAGTGTTTTTGTACAATTAAATTAGAACCCTCGGGTAGGATTGAGTTTCATAGTTTAATACTCCGTAAGCTCATGTTAGAGGCGGACTACAGTAAAATGTTATGAGTTTCTTATTTACCTTGTAAATTCAAGGTTCATACTGCGTCGAGGAGATGTCACTCTTCTTTCCTTTCCCGCGGCCTTATGTTGCTAGCATTCCAAACCTCTAAAATATTTTAGGACTCTCGACTCTTCCTTCCCTCTCGAAGTTAATGAAACCAAAGTGCAATCTGCCCATAAGCCCTTAGCTGTATGATCGAAATGGTGACATACAATTATAATTTTAGGAGATTGAAAACCCTTCTAGTATAGTCTTTTGACTATGAGCACCATGGAAGAACTTATTATCTACCAAGTTAAACATAGGTTAAACAAGAACTCTCGTTGAACCCAAGGGACAACCTTATAGACATGAGGCTTGAACCTCCTAATGAATTATAATAGTCCTTAAATACTTAGGATGATCAGATTTCGAAATTTCAGAACCATATCCCTACGAGGCATTCGTGGCTTAACTCAATTCTCAATCCTGAGTAATTACCAAAAGACTCACTGCTTTGACCGAGCAGAAGACCAGGATCCATCAGGATTAGAAAAGGATACAATGGGTTGTCTGCCCTGGTCAGGCGGGCAATCGACATATCAAAATTGATCCTACCACAATTGTCTTTTCGTATTAGCTCAATCATAAAGAGTAGATTATACTACCCTTAGGTAAACTTTATCATCAAACACTTAGTACGATAATAATGATTTGGACATTTATCTTCAAACCTCAAAGGTAGAAACTTTTAAGGGGGTTAGACCAATATGAGCTAGGCTGATGTAGTTATTATATACCCTAACATGTATGTAAACATTTACGTATTACCCTTAGGCACTTTCTGGAATGAAATTATTTTTTAAGGGGGGTAGATGTAACGTCCCGAAAAAATCCGTACAAAGACCCGAGTACCACCTCAGGCAGAAATCACTAAGGACCAAATCCTTTAGAAATTAGATGAAGATTAATTAAGTGCTTAATTAAATCACCTGTCGAATTAGCTTGGACAACTTTCAATATGAACTGCAAGACCCAAAATCAGTAGGATCGCTGACGTTACGTTACCCTGAAACCTAGGATCAATCTCTAAACCCGGTTGCTCTCGGGAGTGCATTGAAACTCCGTATCGGACCTGGACCGCGCGTTGAAAATATGATAACTACGAAAATATACGGTTATGACCGCCTTACTGGACTTGACAACCATCTCAAAAATCAAGTCCCAATAGTATCCAGAAACACACAACTTGAGCCCGAAGCGAAGTGTGTGAGAAACGCGAATACCTTTACGAAATGAATTGAAACTTAAGTGAATTGAGTTGTTCACTTGCAGGCCGAATCTAAGGATTCAGACCGTCAGATTCTGACCAATTACACCCTTGGATCAGGAAAAATTTCCAACACAGGTCAGTGCACTTGTGACCCTGATCGAGTATCGGTGACCGTTGAACTGAAACTGGTCCCCCGCGACCGATCCACTGATCTGATCAGGCTGAGATCTTAACCTGACCTAAATCTAATGTCAGGAAGCTTAAGTCTGATTGCATACCAAAAAGAGGCCTCCAGATCAGCTCCGTTGGACCGAAACGACCAGTCTTTAGATATAACCTAAGTATACCATGGCCCTGGGGCCATTGCCATAAGTTCTGGGCCTATATAAGGGCCTTAAACCCTCTTTCCCCCACTCCATACGAATTTACAAAATCCTAGGAGAGAGAAGAGAGGAAGAGAGAGAGAGAGAAAGTGGGAGAGTTCCTGGGATTCAATCCCATCACTCCACGTGCTGAATTAGGCTATCCGTATCGCTATCCCGGTGATTCTGACTCCGTTCTTAGGTAAGAAATCCTAAACCTAATCTGTTTTAGAGATCTAAGTAGAGTATGTGATGAAATAGTTAACCTATTTCATGTAATAGGTAGCCGTCGTGCTGTGGATGAAGACTTAGTGTATAAACTGAGTTCGATACGAGTCTACTGGCATAAGGTGCGGACTATAAATGTTTAGGTTATGGTTTTCAAGGCTTTCAATGTCAGTTAATGATTTATGACCAACTTGATTGCTATCACATGCTTAGATACAATGTTTTCTGTGCTTTACACATAAATATGAACTATGTTGAATATAGTGTATTCCATGTGTTTGTTGATATGAATGAATGAGTATGGAATTTGGATTCGTACTTGCCATGATTATTCGTCGTGAATATATGGTTGTCATACATGTGACAACTCCTTCGTGAAAGGATTTGCCCTAACACCTGTTATAACCAACATACATCACGTATGTTGAAGTGTGCAGTCTAAGTGCTTGTAAAAATGTCTGAATAAATATGGAATTTAGATCTATGCTTGCCATGATTATTAACTATGAATATATGCTTTTTGTGTATGTGGCAACTCCTTTGTAAAAGGGCTTGCCAGGATATATGTTATAACTAGTCTAATACATGTATGTTGAAATGAATAGTCTAAGTGTTTGATAAAATGCTTGAATGAGGAAATGATTGTTGGAATGTATTTAATGATGGTGTTGAGATAGGATTCTCAATCCCCTTCTCTATAATTACGGTTCCCTTTATGTAACCTATCTTACTACTATGTGTTGTACAGATGAAATGCCTATTAAGATAACATTTGTATTATGTGTTTGTTAAAATGCTCAATTAAGATTTATATTTAGATTTGGTTATCACATGCTGTCATTGATTATCACTTATGAATGCTATTGTTTAAAGTGCGATTGGGGCTACGATATAGTCCAGGCAATCGGTAATGATTCTCGAGTAGTGGCTGAGGTCATTTCGTCACACAGGACACGTTCGATGAAACCAAGGTGTACGATGATTGTCGACAGTGGTACCATGTCGATTAATTCGGCGTACAATCGTACCAGTCGGACTTGTCTAATAAACCGATTGACCTATTATGTGTTTACCATGTATGAACACTACTGCTTGAATCTAAGGTACCAACTTACCAATGTAAAGACCCGTTTAACCTTGGTACCACAATCTGCTAAGACTCATGAGCCGGGCATGGTGGTATGGGACACCGTTGTCAAGCTGTTGGCCTACGCTTTGGCGACGAGCCTCCCCGTTGTGACCTGTGAGTAACCCAAACTCGTGAGCCGAATACGGTAGTATGGGACATTGTATTCGAGCTGTCAGCCTACACTGGCGCAGCCTGGCTGTGGTCCCCAGTCGTGTTGGTGACGAGCCTTCGAAAATGTACTGCCAGTTGGTAGGGCATTGGTGGAGTGACCTCGAGTATGAAATAGGCCTACCCCGGTGCAACCTGGCGGTGGTCCCCAGCCGGGTTGGTGACGAGCCTTCGAAAATAGACTGTCAGTTGGTACTGCGTTGGTGGGGTGACCTTGAGTGTAAATTAATCCTACGCTGACGGTGACGAGCCTCTCGTAGTGACCTATAGTGTAAATTCGCGAACTTACCTATCGTATGTGATTAACTAGGATTGACGACACTAGATGGATCATTGTTTGAGTTAATGATATAAAGGGAGGTACCTTAGCTTCCCAATCCTGCTGTATGAAAAGGTCTAGTAAGAACTCGGTAATCACACTCATGCACCGCATTGCATGTGCCTTTGGTGTGGTGCTTAGCACAGAGGAAGGGGTGCATGCCGCTACCGTAAGAGGAAGATCGCAGAGGGAATGCAGGCAAGGGCATGTATCATTAATACATATCATGTTTGCATTAACCAGAGTACTTAGGGATGTTTGATTGTATTGCTTTATCATTACTACTTGATTGAATTGACAACATGTTAACCTTTGCCTTATAACTCCATTGAGTTGATCACTCACTCCCACGTTGTAGGACGGTGTTTTAAAACACCAACCAGACTCTATTGTAGTTTCAGGTGATGATGAGGCTTACGAGGTGGAGCCTGTCTTCTGTGATGAAGAGTAGGAATTCTCCTACATGCAACTCTTTGGTGGGTTTATATAGACCCGGAGTTGCGTATCGGGGCTTAAAGGGATGCTAAGTAGATATCATTAACTCATTATGATTGTATTTTGGAGCACACATGTATATTCATTTTGTACATTTTGGGAGTATACATGTATATATTTAACCTGGTAACATGATCACACTTCGAAGACTTACTACAGTTCATATATATTATACATCTACTACAGTCTTCCGCTTGCGAAATTCACTTGTCTCTGGAGTATGATATGCTAATTTGGTATAATCTCATTCATGTTTAATGCACTAATACGGACAACATTTAATCATCATTATTTATGTTGCGTAAGTGATGTGTTGGAACTCGGGAGTTGGGCATATTCTCGACCCCCGATTTTCAGGGCGTTACAATTCACCCTAGCGACATTAGGGATGTGGCCTCCATGGGCATGTCGTGGATGGCCAAATGGGACACCGAAAATATTTGGTTCGAGCATCTAGGCATGTTAGTTGTCCATGGGTGAGAGTCCCTAAACCTCCATGGCTAAGAGAAGCTCCAACATCTAGACCGAGTGTGTCACACCCCAAATTCAGAAACCGGGCTCACAAAATTCTCGATCACCGACTCCAGTACCGACAGTCTCCGTACTACCCCATTCTTAGTTCCTAGCACCCATACGCCAGATTTCGATCCTAAGATCTTACAAGGAGGATTTTTCAACGTACATTTATCTCGTAAGAAGCATATCATAAGTTTACCCGAATCACAAAGGTAACATCATCATCACATATCCACTAATATAAACATTTGATACAGTGCCGAAAGGGAAATACATATATTAAAAATTAAAGCTCCATAAGACAGTTGCACGCTCCAAGCTCAACATTATTGCGACTTAACGCCACCTGCACGCATCAATCTTGTATAAGCTTATAGAAAGCTTTGAGGGTGGTGGAAGTGTATGTGCAAGGTAAGTGTCAAATATGCAATATCATACCAATGCGAAAACGTGATAAGCCAATATCATATACTGAGGAAGCAATGTAGATCAGCTATGCAATGCGGAGACATAGTAAGCCAAATATCACATACTGAATAAGCAATGCAATATGCAAATCCTGACGAGTCCATGAATACCGTCAACCTCATCTAGGCTATACAATACAAAAGCATAGTAAACCAAATTCTATGTGTTGAGGATGCAATGCAATATGTGGTGCGAATGAAATGACCAAGCTGAAGTGTGAAGTCGAGATGATAGTACGTGGTATCGCAGGTTATGGGGTCCATCATAAGGGACTTCTACCCAAACCAGTCCCATACCTAAATTTGGATAGCTAGACTCAATATGGTAGACTCCTGATCTCAGGTTGGTCATGCGCCTCAACCGAAATCCTGCCCATTGCGAAGGTACTTAAAACAATTAGTTCCGCACCACCAGCCCGAGTGTGAATGAATGAATGAATGAGTAAAATGATGAGTATATAATTCCTGCTCAATAAGTCCACATATCAGTACTGCACATCTCTGGGATCATCACTGGGGTCTAGTACACTCCACATTGACTGCCACCTCCCTAGCCGCACAGCCCAGCGAGTGGAAGAGACCACACTATCCGTCTGCCAGCAGTATACTAATGCTTACCTGGCTCGTCGATAGTGGACCTATTTGCAAGCTGGTCAAACTTATCCTACCTTACAACCTCCTCACTTGGGCGGATAAGGCCACACCCCTTTCCAACCGACCACGACACAGTGGGAAGTACAACCTCCAGGTATTCGAAACTCGACACTCATGTCTTCCACTCGGTCTAGACGTTGGAGCATCCCCTGGCTACGGGAGTTTAGGGACTTTCACCCATGGACATTTAAAGTGCCCATATGCTTAAACCAAACATTTCTGGTGTCCCATCTAGCCATCCACGATATGCTTGTAAAAGCCGCAGCCCTGATGTCACTAGGGCGTATAGTAATCATATCCCAAAATGCGAGATGCATGAGTCATACCATCCAGTCATACATCAAACCTACGTGTACCGCGCGCTCATGTGGGGCAACTCCGTCTCTCAAGGAGTCATATGGCATGTGCTATGATCAATCACTCCTCATATCAAGCATGTAGATGATGCGTATGGGCATGTGTCATAATGTTATACTATCACGTATCACAATCGGTATCGATAATCGACTTAACAAAGGACCTAAGGGAAGGTCACAATGTGGATATTTAACCATCATTGCCCATCAATATGGACATTCAACCAACATTACCCCCAAAGAGTGGCCCTCATAGGGCCAAACATATAGTGGGCCCACAGCCTCACATAAGGGCCTAATATACATCACAATGGGCCTTACTCAAGGGCCACATATACATCATATCAGGCCTCACTCATGGGCCTCATATACATCATATTGGGCCCTCATATGGGCCAATATACATCACATCTGGTCTCATCAAATGGGCCACAATTGCATTAAGGTGGGCCTTAATGGATGGGCCACAAATACATCACATTAGGCCTCACGAATGAGCCACAAGTACATCAGGGTGGGCCTCATAGATGGGCCACAAATACATCATGATGGGCCTCATGGACGGGCTACAAATACATCAAGGTGGGCCTCATGGATGGGCTACAAATACATTAAGTGGGCTGCATCAAAGGACTTTATATACATTAAGCGGGCCACATCACATGGACCTCATATACATTAAGTGGGCCATAATATATGGGCCTCATACATATCAAATGGGCCGTAATACATGGGCCACACCATTTACACCATTCATCTATTGTAAAGATCATTTTAGAGCATTATTCAAATGAATCATAACGGAAGATCATCTGGACCATACCACAAATAACAGTGGAGATAATGATTTCCACCCTTAAAATTACTAAGGTCCACCATAACGTTTATTTTCCATCCAACCTGTTCATACACTCACAAAGACCTGAATCAAGAGGAAAAACAAATATCATATTGATCCAGAACTTCTGTGATCCCTAAAGGATTTCAATGGTAGGCGTTCAATTCTCCACTATTTTCTGCAATGTGGTCCACATGATAAATCTGCCTCATTTTTAGTCTCAGGCCTTAAGACGATCTGGGAAAGTGGATGGATGGTTTGGATCTAACACAAACCTCGTGATCCAGCCCACACAGCGATGGATGGTGTGGACATAAAATATATACATCAATGTGGGGTCCATGGAACTTGCTAACGTCATCAGCAGCTACATTGCTAGTGTGGATGGTTTGCATACATGTGGGACCCATAGAACTTGCTACCGTCCTTGCAAATGGATGGTGTGAATGAAACACGTACATCAGGGTAAGTCCCTGATCTGGACGGTATGAATGAAACATATACATCAAGGGCCCCACATCTAGATGGACGGTCTAGATTTAAAACATATCAACGATGGGTCCCACAGAATTTGGTGACATTACTATAGCAGCTATATAGTCGGTGTGTGGTAGTCCCGCCAATCTACTTCCGAAAAGGTAAGTCCCACGTGGGGCCCACGTGGGGCCCACCATATACATATGATATATATAATGTAATATTATATTATTACTATTATTTTATTATTTTTATTTTTTTGAGAACTCCCGCATCCAGCGTCCAGATAGATGGACGGCTGGATAAAATACATACATTAAAGTGGCCCACTATCTAAGTAATGGACGGTGTGGATTCACACGTACATCATGGTGGGCCACGGACGGCTTGGATAAAATACATGAATCAGGTGGGTCCACATGTGTGGCCCACCAGTAGCTTGTACAAAGATGATATTTGTATTATCCCTTCATCAAGTTTTGCCCAAACGGGTAGTATTGCTGCCGCTGGACGGTCAGCAGGGTGACCCCTGCTTAGTGGATGGTCTGGATCAGGTGGGCCACACACGATCACAAAAGAGAGAGAGAGAGAGAGAGAGAGAGAGAGAGAGAGAGAGAGAGAAATGATGTGATGGAGGGACCCCGTCACTATGGGCACCTCTAATACATACATCAATACATATATCAAGATGGGTCCCAAATGGGATCCATACCATCAATCGGTAGGCCCCACTTGGTCCATCACAAAAACTGAAATCTAATCTTACAAACACCCACCTATATCACTCATTCTTTAGCTCTTTGGACTCATTGACTCCTAAACTAGCTTTTTAAGGGTGGATGATGAAGGTTGGATGGTGGGGATGAGAGTTTGGGTGGTAGGGAGTGGGCCTTCTCTTGAGTTCTTCTCTCCTTAGGATTTTTCTCTCATGGTTGCTTCGGATTTGGTGGAGAATGAGATGGGATGGAGTGATGTATGGGAGAGAGGGATGGGTGTTGTAAGAAAGGGTTGACTCTGGGGATGAGAGAGAGATGAGTAAGGTATGGGTTGGTACTTGACTGGTGATGGGATGTGTACTTGATTGATTGATGTGATGAGTTGTAGAGATTCTCTTAGGATTTGCAACGCACGGCATTTTCCTCAAAATAAATGTGGGCCCACAACTCCTTGCCTGGGTATCGCATCAATCCGCAAGATGCGGCGATGGTATGATTACTAAGGTACATGTCTCTAGTAGAGTCGACTCAGAATTACAGGATGCGACTTAGGGTCGCGTGCAAATGCCGATTACACGTCGAGAGTTGCTGAAATTTGATGGGGAGGATCGCGGGAGTATACGGAACGGTACGGTCTAGGATACGGGCCTTATAGAGTGGATACATGAGCACATGAGGGCCATATACCATTAGGTCGTGTCTCCCACTGTGTCGTGGTCGGTTGGAAGGGGGTGTGGCCTTATTCGCCCGAGTGAGGGGGCTGTAAGCTAGGCTGAGTTTAACCAGCTCATGAGTGGGTCTACTACCGACTAGCTGATCCAATATTGGTAGGCGGGTAGTAAGGTCTCTTTCACTCGCTTGGTTGCGCATTTAGGGAGGCAGCAGCTAGTGTGGAGTGTACTAGACCCCGGTGATGATCCCAGAGATGTACGGTACTAATATGTGGACTTACTATGTAGGAGTTGCGTACTCAGCATCTCATCAATTCATTCATTCACTATTCACTCAGGCTGGTGGTGCGTAACCAGATCATTATGTGTACCCTCGCAATGGCCATGATTTCGGTTGAGTATACAATTAACCTGAGATCAGGAGTTTACCACATTGTGTCTAGCTATCCAAATCAGGTATGGGCCAGTTTGGATAGAAGTCCCTTGTGATGAACCCCATAACTTGCGATACTACGTACTATCATCCCGACTTCACACTCCAGCTTGGTCATTTCATTCACACCGCATCTTGTATGGCATCCTCAGCACATAGCATTTGGTTTATTATGCTTCTGTATTGCATATCTTAAATAAGGTTGATGATATTATGTACTCGCCAGGATTTGCATATTGCATTACATCTGCTGCATATGACATTTGGGTTGCTATGTTTCTGCATTTATATGGCCTAGATGAGGCTGATGGTAATCGTGGCTCATCAGGAATTGTATATTGCATTGCATCCTCGACATCTGACATTTGGCTCCATATGAATCCGCATTTCATAACTGATTTGTATTGCATACTCTAATATTGAATGACTTATAAACTTGCCAGTATTCTACTTATGCTAATATTCGTGTGCTTGGCACTTATCTGGTGCACACACTTATACCACCCTCTAAGCTTTCTATAAGATTATGCACGACCGTTGCATGCAGGTGATGTTAGGTCATAGCAGCATTGAGGCAGGAGCTTGTGGCAGATCACTTTAGAGATTTTGTTATTTATGTATTTCCCTTTCAGCATTGTACTCAATGATTTATTATAGTGGATATGTGGTGATGTTGTTTTGTGACTTGGTTATGCTTGTGGTTATGCTCCTTTACCAAAAAAAAATCAGGCTGAAAATCCTCCTTGTAGGATCCCAGGATTGGAACCTGGCATATGGGTGCCGAGAGCCGAGAATGGGGTACTACGGAGGCTGTCGGGGGCCGGATTCGGCGATCGGGATTTTGTGAGCCCAGTTTTCGTGTTTGGGGCGTGACAGTACACATGTACATAGTAAGTTAAATTTCATGGGAACACTCAAGAACTTTCAATACTCGGGTATTAAAAAGTTAGGGTGTTACAATCTGCACCCTTAAACAAAATTGCGTCCCCAAAATTTAATTACTTGTACCAGTTATATTGATTCATTTGGTTTAATTTTTCATTATACTCTTCGTGAGGTGGATATATGTCTAGGTGTGTGTATAATTGGCTATATGAAATCGATACGCTACATGCCCCCAAGTCAAGGAGTGAAAGTTCAATCCGATGGTTCCCAATTACAAAAGTGATGGTTCGGCTACCGGGATACTTGTATTTTTGTGGTACATCTTGCTTGAGGATGGAACTCACTTTTTCTATCAAAAAGATTTTCCTTTGTATATTTCGGCGCCTTTTGGTAGTGCATAGATCTTTTAGAAACTTGGTATATGAGGGAATTTGTTTAACAACGTCCAATAGAGGGATATTGACTTTCACTTGTTTGAGCACCTCCAAAATATCCTGAGAATTAGATAAAGATTTTGGTGTAATCAACCGCTGGGGGAATGGCGCAATCGGCTTATTTTGAGAGTTTGGTTCTATCTCATGTGGGATGTCGCTAGTCCATCATTCTCTACTTCTTCCGAGTCCTCTGGCTTTTTAGCCCTCGCCGGAATAGTTTTGTCGATTGTCTTTCCACTTCTAAGAGTGGTGATAGACTTAGCTTGTTCCACATGTTGATTGGAATAGCTTGGGTCACTGATTTCACATTGTGGCTTTGGATTGGGGAGAGGTTGGGCTGGAAAAGTCCATTTTCCCCAATCGTTAAGTGTGACTCAATCCTTTGAATTGATGATGCAAACATTCCCATTGTTGTTTTGAGATCATGAAATGCTTGCACCGTATTCTGGTTGAATAGCTCCTGATTTTACATGAATTTTTTAACCGAATCCTCTCAAGGTTTCCTTTAATTAAGAAGTTAAGTAAAGGCCTCTTGAGGATTGGTCGTTTGTCCATTCCTCCAACTGAAGTTTGGGTGGTTCCTCTAGCTGGAATTATAAGTATTTGAGGTGGGTCTACCGAATGGGTGTTGGTAGTTGTTTACGACATTTGATTACTCGTTCAACAACTCTTGAAATGCAAGAATTGTAGGACAATCATGTCTTAAGTGTATGTTGCTGGCATAAATACCACAAGCAACTTCCACAACCTCCTTTGGTTTGACCATTTCCACCTTCTTAAGTTCCATGGCCTCGACTTTCCTTGTGAAACTGGCCCCCTTTGCACTCATGTCATCTTCTTCTTTTAAGACGTACTTTCGTCCTTTCTCTCTTAACTGAGTAGGCTTAGACATGGTGGGTCTTGGGGAGGTGTCCCATGATTGCGCATTCTTTGCAAGTTGATCTAAATAGTCCCACGCATCATCGGTCTCCTTGTTCATGAATTCGTCATTACACATCATCTCTACAAATTGGCTCATGGGTGACCATTATATATATATATATATATATATATATATATATATATATATATATATATATATATATATATAAAGCTTATTATCCACCAGATTTCACAGTCATGATGTGGACACGAATTCGTGAGATCCTTCAACCTCTCCCAACATTGGAAGAAAGTTTCCTCCTCTTTCTGGGTGAAGTTCATGACTGCCTTCCTTAAAGTGTTTGTTTTATGAAATGGGAAGAACTTTTTAAGAAATTCTCAGGTCATCTCAACCCATGTGCCGATAGATCATGACTTTAAGGAGTGCAGCCACGACTTAGCCTTCTCCTTCAATGAGAATGGAAGCAACTTTAGTCTTAATGTGTCTTCAAATATGTTTGGAAAGTGCAATGTGGCGATTATCTCATCAAATTCTTTAATGTGCAAGTATGGACTTTCAGAGTCCAGTCCATGAAATTTAGGAAGGAATTGAATCACTCTATGTTTGAAATACACGTTTCCTACATTAAGTGGAAACATCATGCAGGAAGGTATACTCACTCCCGCTGGTTGTAAGTAATCTCGTAAAGTACAAGGCGGGGGAGCATGATGCATCTCATTCTCATCTTGAGCTTCCTCAACTGGTTGTTGAGGTTGATTTGTAGCCATTACTTCAATTAACTCAGAGGATCTCAAGTGGTGTCTACTCTGGTGATGGATAGACAACCCTTCGACTAAACCTCCTTCACTTAAGAGACGTCGAGTGTTGTCACGAACCCACTTGGGTATGAAACACTCACAACCCTCAAATTCTAAACAACTAAAACCTAAGAAAAAGAAAACTATAGAAATAAGAAATCTGGAAAGAAAAGAAAGTTGAAAAGAAGTTACCAGATTGGAGTTTCTATGCTAAATTTCTAAAAAACAGAAAACAGTGTTAGTTTCTAAAAAATAATTTCAGAAAATCCTAACCTAGAAACACAACAAAAGTTAACCCTAATCTTAACCCAGTTCTAACACTAATCAATCTCAAAAAAATGTCACCAATGTCCCTTGCAATGGCGCCTAAAACTTGTTCACAACCCCAAGTGCAGGACTACGATATAGTAATAACTCGGTGAGACCTAGGTCGAATCCATATGTAACGCCCTGAAAATCGAGGGTCAAGCAGAAGCTCAGCTCCCGAGTTCCAACGCATCACTTATGCAACATAGATAATGATGATTGAATATTGTTCGTATTAATGCATTAAACATGAGTGGGATTAAGCCAAAACAGCATGTCATACTCCAGAGAAAGTTAAATTACGCAAGCGGAAGACTGTGATAGATATATAAAATATACAAACTGTTGTAAGTCTCCAGAGTGTGAACATGTTACCAGGTTAAACATATTAATGTATACTCCAAAAAGGATCAAAATGAATATACATGGGTGTTCCAAACGTGCTAAATAACAAGCATAATGACATCTAATTAGCAACCCTGAAACCCCGTCGATCAGAACACAGCTCACATGGAACCGCCTGAAAACAGCATGTAAGAGAAATCCTCCTCATCATCATGAAAGTTTGGCTCCGCTTCACAAGCATCGCCATCATCTGAAACTCAAACAGGGTCTGGTTGGTGTGTACAACACCGTCCCATAACGTGGGAGTGATAACTAACTCAGTGGAACGATAAAGCATAGGTTAACATGTTATTAATTCAGTCAAGCAGTAATGATAAAGCAGTACAATCAAACACTCCTACATACTCTTATTAATGCAAGTATGGAATGCAGTCATGATGCATGCCCTCGCCTAACCTCCCTCGTGCGACACCATCTTACGTCCGCGACATGCTTTCATCCCTCAGTGCTCCACATCTTCCAGGCACATGCAGTGTTATGTTATGAGCGTGATTACCGAGTTGTTATTAGTCCATTTCATACAGCAGTATTGGGAAACTAAGGTACCTCCCTTATATCATTCCCAAACAATGATCTATTCTAAGGTCGTCAGTCCTAGATAATCTCATACGATGATGCGGTTCTAAGTTGCTGTAAAGGGCTGTCAGGGCTGTTACACGCACTCGTTGCACCGCTCCCCCATCACCTTATCAATACAGGCCTAGTTTATACTCTGTTTACTACGGGAAGGCTCGTCGCCTCTCCGCAGATTCAGAGTATGCCCGAGGTCACTACAAAGGGTTGTTAGGGCTGTTACACGCACTCGTTGCACCGCTCCCCCATCACCTTATCTGTGTAGGCCGACAGCTCGAATACAGTGTCCCATACCACCATATTCAGCTCACGAGTCAGGGTTGCTCACTGGTCACTACGGGGAGGCTCGTGGCCCCAGCGTAGGCCGACAGCTCGACCACGTGTCCCATACCACCATGCCGAGCTCATGAGTCTTAGCGGATCGAGGTACCAAGGTCAACGGGGTTACACTGGTAAGTTTGGTACCTTAGGTTCAAGCAGTAGCGTCCAAACATGGTGAACATACATTAGACAAATCGGGTTACTTAACGAGCTCGACTAGCACAAGCGCACAACTAGCTGAACAACATGAAGTGCATAAGCACTTCGAGTGGCCTAACCACTGTCGCCAACCGAAGTATGACTCGGGTTCGCCAAACACATCCTACGTGGCGAAGGAATCTTAGCCACAAATTCAAAGCTTGTTACCGATTGCATGGACTATACAATAGCCCCAATCACATTCAATTACAACAAAATATCCTAGAAGACAGTTAAAGCAGTAATGAATCAAGATTTCAAATCATACAATCAAAGGTTCGATATCATCTGCTTTAGGGCTGCCAAGGCTGTTGCACGGAATCGTTACATCACTCCCCCATCACCCTTCACAGCTTTGTTTTTACATCTTATGGAATACAACTTAATCATGGATTTATACATATGCATTACATAGATAAACAGATACAATAAGATACGGTACATGAATGAAAGCATACACATAGTAAAAGGGGTTGAGAATCATATCTCAACACCCCAATACATTACAATTGATTGACTACTTACTCATTCAGATATTTCAACAAACGCTTTAGACTACATACATCAATATACATGACGTATGTTGATTACATAGGTATTAAGCCAAATCCTTTTACTAGGGAGTTGCCCCATTTATAACATGCGTGCACCCATGACGGATAGCCATGGCAAGCATGAATCCACGTTCCATATTCTTTCGTTCATTTTCACAAACACTTGGGCTACACACTTTAACACACATAGCGTGCATTGGTCGTGACGTGATTTAGGGCAAATCCTTACGCTAAGGGGTTGTCTAGTACACCACAATCATGTTCTTACATTCAATACACATGGCAGGCACAAATCATTAATCCATATTCATTCAGGCATTTCAACAATCACTTAGGCTACACCTTGTACATAAACGACGTATGTTAACATAACAGGTATTAGGCAAATTCGTTCACCCAGAAGTTGATACACATGCATCTAGCATACATAGACAGCAATTAATCATGGCAAGCACAAATCCGTATTTCATAGTATACGGTATTTTCTACAAATATGAGGAATACAGTATATCAACATAGTTAACGTATATCTGAAAAATGAAACGGACAACACTTTGTACATGTACAATAGCATTCACGTCAGTAATATATCATTAACTGACATTGAAAGCCTTGAAAACCATAACCTATACGTTTAAAGTCCGCACCTTACGCCGTAGAAACATAACGAAATTGGTAGAAATGCTAAGTCTTCTTCAACGATGCTATATCAACCTATAGCATGAATTAAGTCAGCTATTTCGCAACTTACAACCTTTGAAACCCTAGAACAAGTTAGGGTTAGAGTTTTCTTACCTAAGAATGATGTCATAATCATCAAAAGAGCGACTAGATAGTGATGGTTAAGCATGTATGATGGTAGGATAGAGCATTAGGATCCTTCACCCACTTCTCCCACACTTTCTGTCTCTTTACTCTCTCTCTCTCCTTGGATTTTCTCAAATTCGTATGGGATGAGAGAGTGACGGTTTAAGGTCCTTATATAGGCCCAGAACTCACGGAAATAGACTCATGGCCAAGGTATACTTAGGTTATGTCCAAAGGGAGACTGTTCCGTCTCAACAGAGCACTTCTGGAAGCCCCCCTTAAGCCAAAGGTTGGACTTAAGCTCAGACATTGGATCTAGGTTGAGTTACGTTTTTGGTCCGATCGAATTTACAAATCGCCCATGGCCGACCAGTTTCAGTTCAACGGTCACCAGAACTCAATCAGGGCCACAAGTACACTGAACCGTGTATGAAATTTCCCCAGATCCGAGGGTGTATTTGGGTCAAATTCTAACGGTCTGATTGCTTATATCAAGCCCGCAAGCAACAAGTCTCAGATTACTTAAATTTGAAATTTATTTCTAATTAATTTCACGTTTCTCACACTCTTCACTCCGGGCTCAAGCGAATAGCCCCAGGACACTATCTGAATTTGATTTCCGAGATGGTTGTCAAGCCCAGCAAGGCGGTCCTAATTCTATAACTTCGTATTATTCAGACTTTCGATGTGCAATCCAAATCCGATACGGAGTTTCGTGATCTCCCAAGAGCAGCCAGGTAATGAGATTGATCCTAGCTTATAGGGTAATGTAGCGTCAATGATTCTACAAGTTTTGGGTCTTGCAAATCGTATTTAAAGTGGATCAAGCGGATTTCGTAGCTAATCTAGTTTAGCACTTAGTTACTTTGGGAGGATAAGGTAGTGAAAGGTGAGATTTTGAAGAAAATGGTTTGAAAAGGGATTTGAGACTTTTGAATTGAGTGTTTGAGAAGTTAATCAAGTGTTAGGATCGACCCATTGCCTAAGGACGTCTAACTCCAGGTTGGCAAAAATCTGGGACGTTACAATCTACCCCCCTTAAAAACCAATTTCGTCCTTGAAATTGCCTAAGGGAGATGAGTAAAGATTTTTATTACTTCTTTTGCCTAAGCTTTATTGACTTCAAGTTTATATGCGTGGTAGGGCATATACTGTCTATATTATTCGGGTTCAGTTTAGTCTACCCCCCTTAAAAACCTATTTCTTTATCTCTTACTTATACCCCAATGGTTTGCTACAAGTTATTTCTTTATCTATTTGGAGTCTTGACGACGATTCCCCCCTATTTAGAGTAAGATATCTATTTTCAATGTTTGACCAACACGGAGGGACAGTTGTAGTGGGCTTGATCCCGATACATCGATCATCTACCTGACCAGGGTAGAAGGCTCATTGTATCCCTTCCTAGTCCTGGTAGATCCTGGTCTTCTGCTCGGTCAAAGCAGTGAGTCCATTGGTAGTCGCCCAGGATTGAGAATTGGGTCAAGCCACGAATGTTTCGCAGTTGTATATTTCAGTAACTCCGTAGTCTGATCACTCTAAAAGCGTAGGGAATGCCCATCACTGAAAGGTTTCAAGTTCTTATTTCTAAGGTTGCCCTTTAGGTCTTGATCTAAGAGAGTCCTCGTTATAATCTATGTCCAAGGAAAAGGTGAATCCATATCTTAATAGATCATCCTAAAGAGGTTTCCAATAGTATAGAATTGGCTAAGGTCTCTATTAACATTTGCGAATACACTAACTTTATTTATTGTGACTTAACTCGTAACTATTGTTAAGTCTATTAGTACGAATTGATTTAATACTTGAACCCTAATTGCTTTTATTTCAGTAATTTCAACGTTAACGGTCTAAGGAAGGTTCAACTCCTATTTAGTGACCATCTAGTGACCTAACCTTTCGTCTAACTTGAATCAATTTCCTTCGATCCTGGGCCAGTGGAGCAAGGGCCAACCATGCTTTCGTTGTGCCACTCCGATCAAAGAGGTGTATTAGCCGACCTAACTAGCTTGGGCTCATAATGTTCTACCCCCCTTAAAATTATTCTCACCCTCAAGACTCAAGGATTTATGTCCTGATCTGTATGTCAGAACAAGGAGTAATTTGGGACCTATCCTCAACACGGAATGGGAAACGGCCATCGCTGATGTGTACTGCAGCATCAATACCTATGGTTATAGAAAAGAGCTAAAGATAATGGGCATTGTGGTTGATTTCAAGGACGGGTGTGAGTTTGTGGCAAGATGTCTAATTCTACCTAAGGAGGACCCTTTTTGTTGAGGTCCCGACTTACTTTCTTTAATCATATTTAGTTTGATACTGTAAGATAATCTATACATTATTAGCACATAAGGGGTTGGGACACAAGAGGTTAACGGACAGGCTATCTTTCTAAGTTCATATGCACACATGGATGCCCGAATGGTCTATGACTGGGGACCTAATTCGTAACTGTTTGTTGCCCATTTGAGAAATTTCTTGAGCCTAAAAAGAAAAGTCTCTATTGACTATACTTTCCTAACACTTCTCGAAGACGAAGTTATAAACTTTTGGTTGTAAGTGATAGGGCCAACACGGAAGGAAAGTTGTGTAGTGGGTCTGAATCAGATACATAGACCTTCTACCTGATCAGAGCATAAAGTTCATCGGTAACTACCAGGTTTGAGAATTCGTTTCAAACCGCGAATACTTCGCTTATATATAGTTCTCTACTCTGTGTTCCCGATTGTAATAAGTCTTTGGGAAGGCAATTCTAAGGGATGTAGTGATTTGACCTAACATTAAATCCAAGGGATATTTAAGTTTTCTCTGAGCGTGAATAGTTTCTACGTCAAACAACTTTTCTAGGAGTTATTAAATAAGCCTATAAGTATTACGGGGATTCAACAAAAGAATGAGCTTCCACTCCAACCTAATCAAGCTGACTAACTAAGTCTATCCTTCAATTGTCTTAGCATAATCAGTGTTTTACATTCCTTAGTATAACCAACCAATAGTTGTAATCCAAAGTCTATGCTTATACGCTAGATGATTTCGTACAATTTCTAATACAGGACATTGTTTTATCACTTAGGGTCAAAAGTTGTCTGATTGGAATTGAGTTGCCTGAACTTGAATTTAACTACACTCGAGCACTACACACATGCTCACACTAGCTAAGAAGGTCCTAGGGTTTACATTATTAATTTGTTGAATTCCCTATACTGCCAGATTTGTTTACAAAATCTAGGAGTACCAACTCTAGGTCCAAAACTCTAAGGGACTGTTTGGCCAATGGTATTAAGTTGTATTAAATGGATTTCATTGCTAATCCCACCTCGGGATTTGGAAATGGCATATTTGGAAGGGGGGTGGGATGGGGTTAAAATCAATTTCATAGGCTTTGGAAAATGAGCGTTGTGTTGGAAAGTGTGAGATGGGATTTCCAAACCCCATGATGATGAATTTCTAAGTGTAATTTGAAAGAAAAGCCTGGGATTTACTTTTAATTGCATACATTCCAAACATGGTGTCGAAAACCATGGGATACACCCAATCTAGGGACAATACCTTACACATACATTTATTGTTACTTTTACAATTCCATCCACCATAATCCCACCGAATGCAGTTGGCCGAATGGGCCCTAAACGTTCCAACATTTGGAGGGTGTGAAGGTTATGGAACACAAAAATGTGGGTTAGTGGGTTTAGAAGGTTATGAGATACAAAAGTCGGGTTTTGTACTCATATGGGTGTGAAATGGTGAGGCCAAGAGAAGTAAGAGATGGGTTTAGAGGAGTAATGATGGAGGGGTGGAAGGAGTTCACAATTGTCAAGTACAACTCCAACTTGTCAAGCATTCTACACATTCGGTAATAAAAGGAGATTCATGCATTTCATTTAACCCAAAATCGTCACAATACATGGGACGTAGCCTTACATGGACCATGACAGAAGATGCATGTGATCTAATACAACAAAGACTTCAAACATCTAACATTCTACCAACTACTACACTATTAGGTCTATCAACACGAAAATACGAACATATCCTAGCAGTAACTCAAATAACTACGAGACAACGGCACGGATGACTAGGCATCCGAGTCTGGCGAAGGAGGAGGGGCACCCTTACTCTTTCCCATGAGAGAAAGAAAGGTGGAGATCGAAATATGGCCATAATGAACTCAAAGAAGGCCATGGAAAATGAAGACAAGGGGGAATAGGGGCTGAAACTTTTGATTCTCCAAGGATTTGAGCCTCAACAGGGATTGTAAAGGCCCAAATGACAAGGTTTGAAGAAGGAAAGTGAAGAAAATGGATGGGTTAGAGATCTTACACGATTTTGAGCTTCAAAGGGGGGGTGTAGGAGCTCAAATGAAAGAGAATGAAGAGGGTAGGGGAGTAAGTGTTGCTGTAAACGATGGAGGTGCATGGATTGTGACAGGAAATGACGGAATGGGCGATTGGAGGGGATGT
Organism: Magnolia officinalis; assembly: GCA_021015155.1. Lineage (NCBI taxonomy): Eukaryota > Viridiplantae > Streptophyta > Magnoliopsida > Magnoliales > Magnoliaceae > Magnolia > Magnolia officinalis. The sequence goes on from JAJHSJ010000003.1 coordinate 42,248,300, forward strand.
TTGAGAGAGAAAACAGAAATTTTGAAGGAAAGGGAGAGCTTGTGGGTGTGTTTTGTGAAGGAGGTAGGCGTTTGGGGGTGTTTTAGTCGACGGTCCACACACCAAGGGGTCACCCTAGGCCCCAAAGACCCTCGGCCCGAGCGGCCCGCCCGGGCCAGCCCATTAACCGGCGAGGCTTAGCCACTCCCTGGACAAACTGGCGAGGCCTCGCCATTTGGGTGAGGACCTCCTGTTCCCTAGGCCCCAAAAAGGTCTAGGTCCCACCCTGGGTCCCACTGGATAAGAGTGGGTAGGCTCACGACTCCGTTTTGTTTCATTTCGGGTCCTTTCGGGTGGTTTCTGATGCACAACTATATCTGTACATTCCTAAGGGCTGGGATGGGGTGATTTGTGATCTACACACGTCGTTTGACGGTCTAGAAGTGGTTTGGGGTCGACTCATGCAATCATGGATGAGTATGGATCTGATCTCGGTGACCGATTTCAGTGAAATTCGCCAATTGACGAAATCAGGACACCTATGAATGTTTCTACGTTTTTCTCGCACCCACCTAAGTCGAAAGGCGACAGCATACATTGTGTGACCATAACATAGGTCCGGTTTAATCCAAATCATGCTCTGATACCAACTTGTAACGGCTTGAAAATCGGGGGTTAGAGCAGAAGCTCAGCTCCAGAGTTCCAACGCATCACTTATGCAACATAGATAATGATGATTGAATGTTGTTCGTATTAATGCATCAAACATGAGTGAGATTAAGCCAAAACAACATGTCATACTCCAGAGATATTTAAATTACGTAAGCGGAAGACTGATAAATATATAAAATATATAAACTGTTGTAAGTCTCCAGAGTGTGAATATGTTACCAGGTTAAACATATTAATGTATACTCCAAAAAGGATCAAAATGAATATACATGGGTGTTCCAAACGTGCTAAATAACAAGCGTAATGACATCTAATCAGCAACCCTGAAACCCCGTCGATCAGAACACGCTCACATGGAACCGCCTGAAAACAGCATGCAGGAGAAATCCTCATCATCATCATGAAAGTCCGGCTCCGCTTCACAACATTGCCATCATCTGAAACTCAAACAGGGTCTGCTTGGTGTGTACAACATCGTCCCGTAACGTGGGAGTGATAACTAACTCAGTGGAACGATAAAGCATAGTTAATATGTTATCAATTCAATCAAGCAGTAATGATAAAGCAGTACAATCAAACACTCCTAAATACTCTTATTAATGCAAGTATGGAATGCAGTCATGATGCATGCCCTCGCCTAACCTCCCTCGTGCGACACCATCTTACGTCTGCGGCATGCTTTCATCCCTCAGTGCTCCACATCTTCCTAGCACACGCAATGCTATATTATGAGCGTGATTACCGAGTTGTTATTAGTCCATTTCATACAACAGTATTGGGAAACTAAGGTACTTCCCTTATATCATTCCCAAACAATGATCCATTCTAGGGTCGTCAGTTCTAGATAATCTCATACGATAATGCGGTTTTAGGTCACTGTAAAGGGCTGTCAGGGCTGTTACACGCACTCGTTGCACCGCTCCCCCATCACCTTATCAATACAGGCCTAATTTATACTCTGTTTACTACGGTAAGGCTCATTGCCTCTCTGCAGATTTAGAGTATGACCGAGGTCACTACAAAGGGCTGTCAGGGCTGTTACAAGCACTCATTGCACCGCTCCCCCATCACCTTATCAGTGTAGGCCGACAACTCGAATACAGTGTCTCATACCACCATATTCAGCTCACGAGTCTGGGTTGCTCACTGGTCACTATGGGGAGGCTCGGGCCCCAGCGTAGGCCGACAGCTCGACCACGGTGTCCCATACCACCATGCCCGGCTCATGAGTCTTAGCGGATGAGGTACCACAGTTAACAGGGTTACACTAGTAAGTTTGGTACCTTAGGTTCAAGCAGTAGCGTCCAAACATGGTGAACATACATTAGACAGATCGGGTTATTTGACGAGCTCAACTAGCACGAGCGCACAACCCACTGATTGACATGAAGTGCATAAGCACTTCGCATGGCCTAACCACTGTTGCCAACCGAAGTACGATTCGGGTTCGTCAAACACATCCTACGTGGCGAAGGAATCTCAGCCACAAATTCAAAGCCTATTACTGATTGCGTGGACTATACAATAGCCCCAATCACATTCAATTACAACAAAATATCCTAGAAGACAATTAAAGCAGTAATGAATCAAGATTTCAAATCATACAATTAAAGGTTCGATATCATCCGCTTTATGGCTGCCAAGGCTGTTGCACGAAATCGTTACACCACTCCCCCATCACCCTTCACGGCTTTGTTTTTACATCTTATTGAATACAACTTAATCATGGATTTATACATATGCATTACATAGATAAACAGACACGATAAGATACAGTACATGAAGGAAAGCATACTGTAACGCCCTGAAAATCAGGGGTCGAGCATAAACTCAACTCCCGAGTTCCAACGCATCACTTATGCAACAAAATGAATGATGATTGAATGTTTTCTGTATTAGTGCATTGAACATGAGTGAGATTAAGCCAAAACAGAATATCATACTCCAGTGACAGTTAAATTGCAAGCGGGAGACTGTGGTAGATATATAACATATATAAGCTATGGTGAGTCTCCAGAGTGTGATAATGTTACCAGGTTAATTAATTACAAATAAAAGTCCAATTTATACGAAAAGTGTAAAGTCATCTAGACAACATCCCTGTACCCCGTTGATCAAGACACGGCTCATATGAAGCCGCTAGCATACAGCATATACGAACAAGCATCATTGTCATCATAAAGGTCCGGCTTCGCCTCAGGAGTAGCATCGCCATCTGCAATCAGACAGAGTCTGGTGGGTGTTCGGAACACCGTCCCGTAACGTGGGAGTGAGTGATCAACTCAGTGGAACAATAAAGCATAGGTTAACATGTTATCAACTCAGTCAAGCAGTAATGATAAAGCAGTACAATCAAACAATTCTAAATACTCTTATTAATGCAAGTATGAATGTAGTCATGATGTATGCCCTCACCACACACTCCCTCGTGCGACACCATTTTATGTTTGCCGCATGCTTTCATCCCTCAATGCTCCACATCTTCCAGGCACATGCAATGCGATGATGAGCATGATTACCGAGTTATTATTAGTCCATTTCAAATAACAGGATTGGGAAACTAAGGTACCTCCCTTGTATCATTCCCAAACATGATCCATTCTATGGTCGTCAGTCCTAGTTAATCTCATACGATGATGTGTTTCTAGGTCGCTGCAAGGGCTGCCAGGGCTGTTACACTAAACCGTTACACCACTCCCCCATCACCCTTTTAATGGTTCATCACTAAATAGATACAGGCCTAGTTCATACTCTATTCACTGCGGCAAAACTCGTCGCCTCACCGCAAATTCAGAGTATGCTCGAGGTCACTACAAAGGGCTGTCAGGGCTGTTACACGCATTCATTGCACCACTCCCCCATCACCTTATCAATGTAGGCCGACAGCACGAATATAGTGTCCCATACCACCATAATCGGCTCATGAGTCTGGTTGCTCAATGGACACTACGGGGAGGCACGTGGCCCCATCGTAGGTTGACAGCTCAACCACGGTGTCTTATACCACCATGCCCGGCTCATGAGTCTTAGCGGATCGAGGTACCATGGTTAACTGAATTTCATTTGTAAGTTTGATACCCTAGGTTCAAGCAGTAGCGTCCAAACATGGTGAACATACATTAGATAGATCGGGTTACTTGACGAGCTCAGCTAACTCGAGCACACAACAAGTTGGACGACACGAAGTGCATAAGCACTTCGCGTGGCCAACCACTATCGCCAACCGAAGTACGACTCGAGTTTGTCGAACAAATCTCACGTGGCAAATGAATCTCAGCCACGAATTTAATCCCGTTACCGATTGCCTGGACCATAATCATAGCCCCAAACACAATCAATCCTTATTCTGAAGCATGTAGAGTAAAGCAGAATATACAAAGTAATTCAAGCATATTATAAAGCATGTTATAAAGCACAATATAAACAGGAAATACAAACACATATATTTCATAAGTAAGCGGTTAAACTAAACAAACAACATGGAGGAAATCATATACATCTCTAAGGTAGTTGAGAATCCTATCTCAACACCCTATTAAACTTAGTTCGTCACACAATTTCTCACACAGGCATTTTACCAAACACTTAAACTACAACACTCCAACATACATGACGTATGTTGATTTCAACATAGAATAGGACAAATCCTTATGGTAAGGAGTTGTCGCATACACATCAATCATGTTCTTACATTCAATACATTTGGCAGGCATAAATCATAAATCCATATTTATTTAGTCATTTCAACAAACACTTTAAACTACATACATCAACATACATGACGTATGTTGATCACATAGGTATAAGGCCAAATCCTTTCACTAGGGAGTTGCCCCAATTATAACACGTATGCACCCACGACAGATAGTCATGGCAAGCAGGAATCCAAGTTCCATGTTCATTCAGTCATTTCCACAAACACTTGGGCTACACATTTTAGCATATATAGTGTATATTGGCCGTGGCGTGATTTAGGGCAAATTCTTTTGTCAAAGGGGTATCGCCTATACAACAATCATGTATCCATGGCAATTAGTCATGGCAAGCACGAATGCGAATTCTATACTCATTCGTTCATTTTCACAAACACTTAGAATACACTATTTTAACATACATAGTGTATGTTAGGAAAAACATGTATTAGGGCGAGTCCTTTCACCAAACAAGTATTTTATCCATATATAATATATCAATACAGAAAATAATCATGGCAAACACATTTCCAAAATTTATACGTATACGGTACTTTCTATAAATACCTAGAGTATGTAAAATTCCATATTCTTCATCTTTAATCGAAACGGAAAACAGAAAGCACTTTGTACATGTGTAATTGCATGCAGATCATGAATCTATCATTATCTGACATTGAAAGTGTTGAAAACCATAACCTATACACCTAAAGTCTGTACCTTTTGTCGTGGAATCGTAACGGATCCGATAGGTTTGCTAAGCTTTCGTATTCGGCAGTTTGGTAACCTATAGATTGAAATAGGTTAGCTATTTCATAACCTACAACTATCAAAATCCCAAAATAGATTAGGGTTAGGGTTTCTTACCTAGAAACGGAGCCGGAATCGCCAGGAAAGCGATTAGAACGAGGTGTATAGCAGCAGGGAAGCATGACAGGGAGATGCTCCCACTTCTCTCTCACTTTCTCTCTCTTTTCTCTCTCTTTTCCTAGGGTTTTTCTCAAATTCGTATGGCTGAAATGAGAGAGGGTTTAAGGTCCTTATATAGCCTAAAATCTCACCGAAATAGACTCCAGGCTAAGGTATACTTCGATTATATCCAAAGTGGACCTGTTTCAGCTCAACGGAGCACTTCTGGTGGGCCCCCTTGAGCCAAAGGTCGGACTTAAGCTCACTAACACTAGATCTACGTTTAGTTAAGTTTTCGTTTCAGTCGGGTCGGGATTCCATATCGTAAATGGCGGACCAGTTTCAGTTCAACGGTTAGTGGATCTCGATCGGAGATTCCGAGTACATGGATATGTTTGGGGAAATAACCCTGATCCGAGGGTGTAATTTGGTCTGATTCTGGCAGTCTAGTTGCTTAATACTGATCCACAAGCGAGAGGTGTCAGATTTCATAATTTTCTATTTTATTTCGAATTAATTTCACATTTCTCACATTCCTCGCTCCGAGCTTAAGCGAATAGCCTCGGGACACTATCTGGAGTTGATTTCTGAGATGGTTGCCAAGTCCAGCAAGGCGGTCCTAATTCCTTAACTTGGTGTTAATCGGACTTTCGACATGCGGTCCAGATCTGATATGGAGTTTCGAGATGCTCCCGAGAGCAACCGGGTAATGAGATTGATCCTAGATTTTAGGGTAATGTAGCGTCAACGAATCTACAAGTTTTGGGTCTTGCAGATCGTATTTAAAGCGATTGGTACTAATTTCACAGGCACTCTAGTTTAACACTAGCTAATTCTCGCCTAATTTCTAAAGGATTTAGTCCTGAGTAATTTCTGTCTGAGGTGATACCTAGGCCTTTGTAGTTTGTATATAAAGTGATCCAAGTTATACTACTTAGCTAGTTTAAGATAGCGTCTAGGGTGAAAGTACTTAGAAAAATTGAAAGAACAAGGTGTGAAGGCTGGGATTTGTGAATGAAATGGGTTCAAAAGCGGTTTTAGACTTTGGGATTGAGTTCTGACAAGTTAATAAGGTATTAGGATCGACCCATTGCCTAAGGACGTCTAATCTCAGGTTGACAAAAATCCGGGATGTTACACATACACATAGTTAAAGGGGTTGAGAATCATATCTCAACACCCCAATACATTACAATTGACTGACTACTTATTCAGATATTTCAACAAATGCTTTAGAATACATACATCAACATACATGACGTATGTTAATCACATAGGTATTAGGCCAAATCCTTTCACTGGGGAGTTGCCCCATTTATAACACGCGTGCACCCATGATAGATAGCCATGGCAAGCATGAATCCACGTTCCATATTCTTTCGTTCATTTTCACAAACACTTAGGCTACACACTTTAACACACATAGCGTGCATTGGCCGTGGCATGATTTAGGGCAAATCCTTTCACTAAGGGGTTGTCTAATCATGTTCTTACATTTAATACACATGGCAAACACAAATCATGAATCCATATTCATTCAGGCATTTCAACAATCACTTAGGCTACACCTTGTACATAAACAACATATGTTAACATAACAGTTATTAGGCTAATCCGTTCACCCAGAAGTTGATACACATGCATCTAGCATACATAGACAGCAATTAATCATGGCAAGTACAAATCCGTATTTCATACGTATACGTTATTTTCTACAAATACGAGGAATACAGTATATTCAAAATAGTTAACGTATATCTGAAAAATGAAACGGACAGCACTTTGTACATGTACAATAGCATTCACGTCAGTAATATATCATTGACTGACATTGAAAGCCTTGAAAACCATAACCTATATTTATATAGTCCGCACCTTACGCCGTAGAAACGTAATGAATTTGGTAGAAATGTTAAGTCTTCTTCAACGATGCTATATCAACCTATAGCATGAATTAAGTCAGCTATTTCGCAACTTACAACCTTTGAAACCCTAAAACAAGTTAGGGTTAGAGCTTTCTTACCTAAGAATGATGTCAGAATCGCCAAAAGAGCAACTAGATAGTGATGGTTAAGCACGTATGATGGTAGGATAGAGCACCAGGACCCTTCACCCACTTCTCCCACACTTTCTCTCTCTTTACTCTCTCTCTCTCCTAGGGTTTTCTCAAATTCATATGGGATGAGAGAGTGAGGGTTTAAGGTCCTTATATAGGCCCAGAACTCATGGAAATAGACTCAGGGCCAAGGTATACTTAGGTTATGTCCAAAGGGAGACTGTTCCGTCTCAACGGAGCACTTCTGGAAGCCCCCCTTTAGCCAAAGGTCAGACTTAAGCTCACAGACATTGGATCTAGGTCGAGTTACGTTTTTGGTTTGATCGGATTTACAGATCGCCCGTGGCAGACCAGTTTCAGTTCAACGGTCACCGGAACTCGATCAGGGCCACAAGTACACTGAACTGTGTATGAAATTTCCCCTGATCTGAGGGTGTATTTAGGTCAGATTCTGACGGTCTGATTGAATATATCAGGCCCGCTAGCGATAAGTCTCGGATTACTTAAATTTGGAATTTATTTCTAATTAATTTCACGTTTCTCACACTCTTCACTCCGGGCTCAAGCGAATAGCCCCAGGACACTATCTGGATTTGATTTCCGAGATAGTTGTCAAGCCCAGCAAGGCGGTCCTAATTCTATAACTTCGTATTATTCGGACTTTCGATGTGCAGTCCAAATCCGATACGGAGTTTCGTGATCTCCCAAGAGCAGTCAGGTAATGAGATTGATCCTAGCTTATAGGGTAATGTAGCGTCAATGATTCTACAAGTTTTGGGTCTTGCAGATCGTATTTAAAGTGGATCAAACGGATTTCGTAGCTAATCTAGTTTGACACTTAGTTACTTTGGGAGGATAAGGTAGTGAAAGGTGAGATTTTGAAGAAAATGGTTTGAAAAGGAATTTGAGACTTTTGAATTGAGTGTTTTAGAAGTTAATCAGGTGTTAGGATCGACCCATTGCCTAAGGACGTCTAACTTCAGGTTGGCAAAAATCTAGGGCGTTACACCATATGGACTTAACTTGTACGTATTCTAAAATAAACTAGAACTAGAACTAGAATGAGAATGTAAACTAAAATACGGAATAAGAGAGATTAATTGTGAATAAACTATTAATAAGAAAAGGAACACTAGAGCGCTAAGGATCCACTTGTGGCTATTAAGATGCTACCTTACTTGATCCAACAAACACAATTGGAATCAAAGTCATATCTTATCTAGTTAGATGATGGAGCAGTTAAACCAAATTTGAACTTTTCATCGAATTAGTTCCCACATGAAGCACCAATGTGATGATCACAGGGAATTCAACCATCCACCATGCCCAGGAGACAGTGATGGATCACAAATTTTACAGATCTCACAATTACAAAACAAGACAAGAAGATATCAAAAGCTTTTCAATCATCTATTGTAATTGAAGTCACAATAAACCATAGAAAACTAAAAATATTCCTTCATTCAAACTATAAATCAATGGGAGTTCAATATAAACGTGAATCAAAGTAAGATAATTATCTAAACAAATTACAAGCTTCACCTCTTAGCTCTAGCATGAGATTAACCAACCAAAGACATGATTGAAACCAAAACTCTTAAAGAAAATAGAAAAAACTAACTAGAGGAATAAGATTGGGGAAGAACGAAGGACTCCTTGAAGTTCTCCAACACCTTGCTCCACTCTTCCAACTCTAACTCGTGCTTTTAAGCTCCTAAAAGACCCATATTTATAAGATTTGCTTGGACTGTTTCAAAACCGACTCAAATTTACACGCCAAGTTACATTTCGGTCACACTGAAGTCGAGTTCGATTTGTGGCTAGATTTTGTCTTCAGCGTTCCCTGATTTCAATCGTACTGAAGTCACATTCGGTCACACCGAACTGGGTTTCAGTCGTAGTGAATTAACTTTTGGTCGGACTGAATTAGCTCTGAATTCCATCGTTCCTTGCTGGACTGTTTTGTGCATTTTCGATCGCACCAAACTTGGCTTCGGTTGCACCGAACCTAGTACCGAACAATCTATTTATTCTGTTTATTCTGTGATTTTTCCAATCTTTTCTTCCTTCTTCACTTGGTTTTTTTAAATCTTGGGCCCTTGAAATCTTCACTCTTGGTCTCCTAAGATCCATCCCTTGCCTTGGTGATCTTCAAGCATTAATTTTCATATTTTTAGCATTATTTTCAATCCAAGCTCTCAGACTCACCTCACAATACAAACATGTATAAAATATACCAATTAAGCATTATCATGTTCATAAAACCAAGATATAAACAGGGGGAAAAATGCAAGATTTGACACTCAATGGTAACTCAATCTGATAAATAAGTTGTCAATTATAAGAGTCCACATAGTCCTTCCTTGTATAGGATTAAGTGTAGAGTTTGTAACCCAATTTCATGTAGGTTCTTGTGTAATACTGTATCACCACCAACATGGGTGAGTATGTGTGTTAGTTCTTGTATAGGTCACCGACATGGGTGTGTACATGGGTAAGTCCTTATGTTGGCCACTGACATGGGTGTGTACGTGGTAAGTCCTTACGTAGGCAACTGACATGGGTGAGTACATGAGTGAGTCCTTATGTAGGCCTCTAGTGGGAGCGTACATTTGTATAGGTTAGAGGTGTACTTGATTTAAAACCTTTGATAGTGAATACCAATACACTCAGGGAGAGTGCATCTACAAAGAGTGGAGTAGGGAGACTAAATCACTATACATGCTTGTATTTGAGATTGTCATTTGAGAACATTTTTAATTATACTTGTGGATTTAATTTGTTAATTATACATATGAATGATTGGATGAATGCTAAGAGTTGATAATTAACACATCCCACCCACACATGTACACTATCTTATTTATACTAGTTGCTTAATGTATTGCATCTATTGTAGTTTATGTGATTGGACCCTCTATTGGCTTGGAAACCTTAATGTTAAATTGTTTTACTTAATTTAATTAGTAAATTACTTTAAGTTAGAAAATTATGTTTTAAAATAAATAAATAAAAGATTAAGGATATAAGAATCCACTTATAGCAATCACAAATTCTCATTTAATGATTTAATGTATAACTCAATTGGAATTGAAATCCTATCATATCTAATTGAAAGATAATGTTGTTAAACCAACCATCAACATCAATTATATATGATTTCAATTGAACGATTCTCTTATAAAGGAGTCAGATCTCAATGGCAGGGAATCAAAAGTTTTTAAAGCACCCTTAAGCGACAATAGATCAATCAGTTATACAAATTGAATCATTCTCTAGTTAAGGTAAAACAATTGTTAAATCAAAGGATTCATTGTACCTGTAGTGCACAACAAATCCAAAAATAAACAACTTGAAAACTTTAAGTAAAATCCAAATCAATTTCAATATACTATCGTCATTCAAACCAATGTTTTTGAATCAAATAAACTAAATACTTTAATTAACTATAAGCTTCATTCCTCAGCCTTAGCTAAGAGATTAGCCTAGCATGTCTAACATCCTAGAAAGAAAAACATAAACGACATACTAGAATGAAGGATTGAAGAAGAAGGATGAGTCTGTGGAAGCTCCGTAACCCCTAGGTCTTTCTCCCAAGCCTTAATTCATGCTTAGAATAGCTTAGAACACCCCTTTAAATAGTAAAAATCCACATTAACTTGCAACCGACTTCAAATTCATGCACCTTTTTTATGCTTCGATCATAAAATGGTAGCCTTTGGTCACATCGAACATCACTTCAGTCGCACTGAATAGGTCTCTCGGTTGCGGCCAAATTTCTTCTAAATCTTTTTTAAGTCTTTGTCCCCCTTAGCTCGCACCGAACTCTCCTTCGGTGGCCCCAAACATGATTTTGGTCACAACTAAGTGTTGAGCCGAATTATATGAAAATCACAATTTTTTTGCTGGACTGTTCTGTGCACATTCAGTCAAACCCAACCAACCTTAAGTGGGACTGAACTGTCTATTATTTCTATTAATGCATTGCATGATTTTTCAGTCTATTTTTCATCCTTTGTGCTTATTTTCTTAGATCCTTTGCACTTGAAATCTTTATTAATATCCTCCAAATCTCCAATTCTTCACTGATCATTTTTTGAGCTTTAATCTATCTTTTTAAGCACATATTCATCCTTAGGTCTAAAATCTCATTCCATGAAGAAAACATTTATAATTAAATCAAATTAACACTTAAATACAAGGAAAGCTAATGCAATTGAGAATATTAATATGCAATATTTAGGCATTATCAACAACTATATGAGAAAGTTGATGAAACAAGTTGCTCTATTGACCAAACGAGTTCGAAAAATCCTTAGTCGGGGCAACAATCATAAGGGTTTAAAACATTGAAGAAAACTCCCTACTAAACATATATCCCTTAGTAAAGATGCTCCTAAGAGAGTAGAATCTAGGAAAAGAAACCTCTTCTGAAATTGATCCGAGTCTTAGAAAATTCACACTCATGTGGGTGGTGAAGAGTGATAGGTAATCATTAGAGATTTATGTGGGCTATAGTTAAATATGAGGAATTGAGCCTCATTTTTTATGAGCTTATAATTAAATATGAGGAATTAAGCCTCATTTTTTGTGAACATTATAGTTAAATTTGAGTAAGACTCATTTTATTTTGATAGTTTTAGCTTTACAGTTGCCTAATTTTGGTATTATATGTTTATTTTTAGACTATCATTGGTCATTCCTAATTCAGTAGGTATATCTTTTGAATGACCATACTAAGCATGCTCCATATAATTAATATTTATATGCACACTATTCCCTTGTTAGTATGTGCCTTACAATTGGTGAATCCATGACTTATAGAGTTGTTTCATAATATGTTTTTATTGGTATATCTATTGAAATTAACTCTTTTTCAAATATTGACGAAACGGAGGAAAAAGATCAAGTCGCACCAAAATAAGTGTATTCCCTTTTGCAGGATTTATTTGTGCCTAGGAATTGATGGAGATAGGGGGAGCAAGTATGGGGGAGTAATGCAAGTGTTACATGTCATTTGTATTGAGTTATAAATCTATTTATTTGACATATAATAATTTTGAGTTTTTTTAGCATGTGATGATATGGACCATGACATGGTCTAAATTTATGTGTCATGTAATCAGTTGAGCCTTGGAAGCTGAATACCAAAGACACATAAAGATTGGAGTATCAAGGAGCAAAGAACATGTATATGAGGTGCCTTAGTAACCTTAACTTTGACCTAAAACAACCCTTAACCTCTAGATGATCATAACCTATATAGGTAAACCTTGTTTGATCATCTATAGCCTTAGGAGCCAAAATTAGAATATAATAAATAAGGCTAGAAGAGGTACAAAACCGTTGTAAAATATATAACCGAAAACAACAGTTTTAAGTGGTCCTCGATCCCATAGACAACGTCGATAGGTCTCGATGGAATCAAAGACCTTCTCGATCCGATTGAATAAATAGTCCACCAACCAAATTATCTATTTCCTGAATTTTCTTAATGGGACAGACAGACAGTTTGGTCCTATTGAAGGACCTTTCAATCCTATCGATAGAGCCATAAACTAGCCATTGGAATTTAATTTTTATAAATGGGGCTTTCAATTCTTAGGTAAAATGATTTTTTTTTTTTTAGTGAGTTTGAAGCCCAAGTATATTCCGATACTTTCCAACACTTCTAGGCTCTCACCCAAAGAGATTCAAGTCATCTTGCATATAGGTAATCACTCTAATGAGCATTCCTATCTTCTTATAAAGATAATCTTGTTTCCTTGTATTTTTTAGAGGTTAGACACCAATCCAATATGTAAAACCTTTGTCTTATAACATATAGAATGCCCATCTACGTGAATCCCCATATGGAAACTAAGTCTTTAGTTGTAGGATATTCAACCATACCCCTCCCACTACCTTAGTAGCATCAAATGAGCAACAATTACAATGTAGCCGATTCAAGGAAGAAGAAAAAGACCGACTTCATCGATCGGGGGAGCATAATGGGAGCTAATTAGAGCAAGGGAGAGCATCAATCAAGCAACCTAAGTGCAACACATCAACGGGGCTCAATTCGATAAGTAAGTTGTCAATTGTAAGAGTCCACACACTCATTCCATGTGTAGGATTGAGTGTAGAGTTTGTAACCCAAGCTTGCGTAGCTTCTTGTTTAGGACCGTATTTCCACCAACACAGGTGAGTACGTGTGTAAGTCATTGTGTAGGCTACTGACATAGATGTGTATGTGGGAAATTCCTCGTGTAGGCCACTGACACGGGTGTATACATCCTTACATAAGCCACCGACATGGGTAAGTATGTAGGTGAGTCATTATGTAGACATCTGGCAAGAGTATACTATCATATAGGTTAAAGGTGCACCTATTTTAAAACCTCTGATAGTGAATATTGGTACACTGAGGGAGAGTGCATCCACCAAGAGTGGAGTAGGGAAACCGAACCCGTATATATGCTTGTATTTGAGATTGTCATTTGAGCACATTTTTAATTTTGCTTATGGATTTAATTTGTGAATTATATGTCTGCATGATTTGATGAATGCTATGAGTTGATAGTTAGCACATCCCACACACATATGTATATTGTCTTGTTTAGATTAGTTGTTTAACATGTTCCATCTATTGTAGTCTATATGATTGGAACCACTATTGGCTTGGAAGCCTTAGTGTTAAATTTCTTTACTTAGTTTGATTGATAAATTAGTTTAAATAAGGCAATTGAGTTTTTTTATTGGTCCTATTACCCCCCCCCCCCCCCCCCCCCTTAGGACATAACCATCCATTCCTTAGCTCAACCAAGCTTCCGCGCTTCATGGTAGACTATTCCACGTAATTTCAATCCCTAGCATAGTTTGGAAGGTGAGAGAGCCCCACGTCGTTGTAAGAGAGAGAGAGCCTCACATTAAAAGTTTTAGAACATGCATGTATATCATTGTATACATGTATTAATCAACTGGTTTAGGAATTTGGTTGCTATGCTATATTTCATTACCTGAACTTGATTATATTGATACTATGTATAACATAGGGAATGATAACATTGAGTTTGCCACTCACTCTCACCTAGGATAGTATTTTAAAACACCTACCAGTTATTTAGATGCAGGTCATCAAGGCCATTTTGGTCAATGATTAGGAATATTCTTACTTGTCTAGATTTTGAAATCATCGTTGAAGTCATGTACAGAAGTATCAGGCTATAGAACTATTTCAGACATAAATTTTGAGATCCGCATAATGAAAGTTGTGGATTGTATATGAATGATGGTATGGACACTAGTTAATTTGTATTTTACCTTTTAAATTTCAACTATTATGAACTATTCATTTAAATTTCAATGCATGAGTTGATGTCAATTAATTTAATTTTTAAACTTTATTTCACATGCTAATATTAGTGACAACTTAGAATTTGGGGATCGTGAATGTGCCTGACCCCTGGATTTCAAGGCGTTACATGTAATGAATCGAAATTTTTTCTTGAGCTCGTCTGGAACTACATACATGTGCCCAAACTACTCAAATGCGTGTGATTGCACTTTCATATCCACACAGGTTCATGCATGGGTGAACCCTTTTGATTGAGCACAAATACACCACATACACATGCACACACAAAGACATTTAAAGGAGGTTTGACCAAGATCAAATAAGGATGTGTTGACTTCACTTTCCACATCACCACCTTAGGTGGTGGGCCTTGACCAAGTCAAGATGATGAAACTAAAGTCCATGATCCATTCCAATACACTCCACTAACTCTTTCTCTTAGGTCAGACCCCACTAACCTACATCACTCTCCACTAAGTGGTCCCCTACCTCCCTCGCTTCTTCCCACTTCCTACATGTACCAATACATGCCTTCCACTACACCTCCCAACTCCCTCATCCACCAATGTATATACTCCACTATTCCCATTTCCACCATCATCCTTACATCACCATCCACTGGCCCTCTAAGCCCTTCTCTCCTCACAACCCTTAGCCATTTTCTCTACCTATCCAAAAGCTTATAGAGAAAAAAGAAGGAAAAGAAAGAAAGAGAAAGAAAATAAAGAAAAGAAAGGAGAGAAAAAGAAAGGAAGAAAAGCGGGAAGCTAAGGGAGAAGTGGAAGGATTGTTGTTGTGGAAGAGGAGTCAACTATCGGAGCCGATCGTAGGAGTGGAGAACCACACCGCATACCTAGGTGGGTCATCTCACACCCCTCGCACCTTATTATTTTAGGGGCTTAAATGATGTAGAGCGGGTCGCGGACACTTTCATGTCCAAGATGGACCAGAGAAGGCCCGATCGGAGGCAGAAGTAATTAGGACCGTCAGAACCCTAAAACAGGCATACCTCGCAAACTGGAATGAGTTATTCAATGTACCATATATGATTTTAGGGTAGCAGAAGCTACTTTAGCCACATAGCCTGCTACGTCAGGTTTCCCATGCTGAATTTGCAAGATTCCATCAGATCGACGGTCGAAAATCCTTTTTAATTTCATTTTTACTATTTATAATAAGTTTTATTTCGATCAACACTCTTGATCCTTTAAGCTTTAGGAGTTGTACCCAACATGAAAAGGGCTTAGAAAATTTAGGAGAATAACATGGTTAGGCCAAATTGGACACTTACTATTTTTGGTCGAAAACCATAAAGCCTAGTAGGAATCATGACTGTTTATAAATATTAAGTTTACTATTTGTAGTAAGTCACGAATTTTAGGGAGTTTGAGTTGGAGTTTGATTCTGAAACTTCTTCCTAGGTTTGGTATCACTATTTAGAGGGTCGTAAATTCTTTTTTATCATCAATCAATTAATTTTTGAATTTCTTAGACTTTATTTTTATTTTCCTATTTTCCATCATGGATTTGAGGAATCTCTATAAGGAGTCCAGAGAATCTTCGTGGATTCGGAGTAATTATCCCCTTGAGGAAGACGGTGATCGCCTCATCACATCCATTCCTACATCAATTGGTATTAGAGCGAGGACTCCCCTTAGACCGATGACAAATAATGAAGGAAGGGACCAAAATCCCATGTACGGTGATTCGGGGATTCCTTATTTGTTGGAAAGAATGTAAGCTTTCCATCAGGAGAGTCAGTTGACCATGAAATGGCTGCTGGTAACCCTCGATCATCTTATAGATACACTAATCCGCCCTGAGCCCAAGACAATGCTTAAACGCTCGTGGTTGTTGTACGTCACAACCCAGATTTTCGTAGGGCACTACTAATGGTGAATCGTAGGGCTACCCTAGATGAGTCAAGCTCTAGGTACGAAGACATCGATGATGGCTTTGCCCGACAACCGGTTCATAAAGATGATCGACTAGATCATGCTGAAAGAGACTATCGAGGTAAGGCCGAACTTTTCAGTTTTAATGGCATATTACATATAGAAGATTTCCTCGACTGGTTAGCCGAAGTAGAACAATATTTTGATTACATGGATGTACCGGAGCATAAAAAGGTGAAATTAGTAGCGTTTAAATTAAAATCTGGTGCATCTACATGGTGGGAGCAATTATAACTCTCACATGCCAGACAGAACAAAGCGCCCATCCAATTATGGCCACGGATGAGACGCCTTCTTCGATCACGATTCCTCCCTAGTTATTATGAGCAGGTATTGTTCTAGCACTACCAAAATTGCCGACACGGGAATCAAACCGTCACAGATGACACTGAAGAATTTCAGTAGTTAGCAATGTAGAATGACCCGCCAAAAATTGAATCACAGAAGGTAGCATGATTTATAGGTGGGTTACGATTGACAATTCAGGACCGAGTTCAAATGCACCCAGTCGGGACCATGGATGAAGTTGTTCATGGAAGGTAGGGCAGAAATGCAGCTTACAAGAGTCCATACTTGGCCTTATCCTTCAACTTGACTCATATGACGGGTCCCATCTAGGATTCAATGTTGGCATGAGGAAAAGAACTAGTAGGAGGGCCTCCTCAACCTCTTACAACCGCAAACCGTGACACGAGGAGCAGCCCATTTAGGACTCAACGTGTAGCACCCACAACAGCGTGCATGAGTAAGATTTCAAATCCTTATGGTCGGCCAAGGCTAAATACTTATTACTGTTGTGGCCATCCGAACCACTTATTAAACACCTGCCCTCAACCCCTCGTTGCCCACTTAACCATTAATGAAGGGGGCACTGAAGATGATGCAGTAGAAGAAGGCCTTGGATTTGATGAAGATGAACAAGCCATTAAGGAAGGAGCTAGTGATGAAGAATGGTTGGTCGAGGATCATGGTGAGTTGTTAGTTGTAAGGCGATTATTGTACACCCCACGGAAGGAGATACATCCACAATGACATAATATATTTCATACGCGGTGTACCATTAATGGTAAGGTCTGTGATGTAAATGAACATTTTTCCCATCCAAACCGCCCATCCACTGAATGAGGCAGATCCACATCTCTGGTGGGCCACACGTGTGGACCCCACCTGATGTACGTGTTTCATCACTGTTGTCCATCTATGGACATGGAGTCCCACACGTCTGGAGCCTACCTTGATGTAAGTGTGATATCTCCGCCATCCGTGGACCCACTTAGGTCATCCGGACTGTCCAGATCATGGCCCACGTTGCATGTTTTTTATCTAACTGTTCATCTGTTGAACAGAGTGGGCCAGCACACTAGCCCATAGCTGTTGTATACGTCAGTAGCTCTTGTGTCTAACCATGGGTATGTGTTTGATCCAAACCATCCATCTGTGGCCCCACCAACAACAGTTAGCTACTGGTTTCGACGTTAGCAAGTTCTGCGGGTCCAGCAAGATGTATGTGTCGCATTCAAACCGTCCATCCAATTGGCCAATTCGTCTTAGGCCTGGGAATAAAAATGAGGCAAATTTATCAGGTGGACCACATTGTAGGAAACCATGGTGAGATGAACGTCTACCACTGAAACCCTTCTTGGGTCGCAGGAGTTTTGGATCTATATGAAAATTGTTTTTCCTCTTAATTCAGGTATTTGTGACCTTATGATCAGATTGGATGGGGAATAAACTTTATGGTGGGCCCTATGATTAGTTTAACAGTGAGAACTATTATCTCCACGGTTATTTGTGGTATGGCCCAAATGATCTCCCGTTATGATTCATTTAGATAACACTC
The DNA here is from genome assembly GCA_021015155.1 of Magnolia officinalis. Lineage (NCBI taxonomy): Eukaryota > Viridiplantae > Streptophyta > Magnoliopsida > Magnoliales > Magnoliaceae > Magnolia > Magnolia officinalis. The sequence continues at coordinate 42,266,739 of JAJHSJ010000003.1, forward strand.
TAAAATGATCTCTAAAAATAGATGTATGGTGTAGGTTGCTCACCTAGAACGGTGGGCCCGATTTGACATTAATGAGGCCCACCTTGATGTATTTTGTGGCCCACCATGATATATTTGTAGCCCACTTGAAGCCCATTGGTGCGGCTCATTCACGAGGCCCATCATGAGGTATATTTGAGGCCCAGGCGATAGGGCCTACCTGCATTGTATTTAAGGCCCATATGATGGGGCCCATTGAGATGTATTTGAGGCCCATGGGCAAGGTCCATTATGATGTGTTCATGGCCAATGGGTAAGGCCCATTGTGATATGTATTAAGCCCATGAGTAGGGCCCACCTGTTGTGTATATGTGGCCCTTGAGTAAGGCCTATTGTGTTATATATTAGGCCTTTGTGTGAGGCCGTGGGCCCATTATATGCTTGGTTCTATGTGGGCTACTGCTTGGGAACGATGTTGATTAAATGTCAACATTGATGGGCAATGATGGTTTAATGTCCACATTGTGACCTTCCCTTAGGCCTTGTTCGGCCGATTGTCTAGGCCGATTCCGATTTGTCGAGGCCGATTTTCAATTTTTCGAGGCCGATTCCGATTGTCTAGGCCGAGTATCGAGGCCGATTCTGATTTGTCGAGGCCAATTTTATAGGCTGATTTTGATTATCGAGGCCGAGTATCGAGGCCAATTTCGATTTGTCAAGGCCGATTTCCGATTTGTCGTGGCCGATTGTATAAGACGATTCCAATTTGTTGAGGCCAATTGTATAGGCCAATTTTTGAGTTGTCGAGGCCGATTGTATAGGTCGATTCTGATTGTCGAGGCTGAGTATCGAGGCCAATTTCCGATTTGTCGAGGCCAATTTCCAATTTATCGAGGCCGATTGTTATGCCAATTCCGATTGTCGAGGCCGAGTATCAAGGCCGATTCCCAATTTATGGAGGTCAATTGTATAGGTTGATTCTGATTTTGGAGGCCGAGTATCGAGTCCAATTCTGATTTGTTAAGGATGATTGTATAGGCCGATTCTGATTTGTCGAGGCCGATTGTATAGACTGATTTCTTATTTGTCGAGGTCAATTGTATAGGCCGATTCCAATTGTCGAGGCCGAGTATTGAGGCCGATTCCAATTTGTCGACGCCAATTATATAGGCTGATTCCGATTGTCGAGGTCGATTCTGATTTGTCGAGGACGATTGTATAGGCCAATTCCAATTGTCGAGGCTGAGTATCGAGGCCGATTCTGATTTGTCGGGACTAATTTTATAGGCTAATTCCAAATGTCGAGGCCAAGTATCAAGGCCGATTCCGATTTGTCGAGGCCGATTGTATAGGCCGATTCTGATTGTCGAGGCCGAGTATCGAGGCCGATTCCGATTTGTCGAGACCGATTTTATAGGCTGATTTCGATTGTCGAGGCCGATTCCGATTTGTCGAGGCTGATTGTATAGTCCGATTCTGATTTATCAAGCCGATTTTATAGGACAATTCCGATTGTCTAGATCGAGTATCGAGGCCGATTCCAATTTATCGAGGCTGATTGTATATATAACGCCCTGAAAATCGAGGGTCGAGCATAAACTCAACTCCCGAGTTCCAGAACATCACTTATGTAACAAAATGAATGATGATTGAATGTTGACTGTATTCGTGCATTGAACATGAGTGAGATTAAGCCAAAACAGCATATCATACTCCAGAGGCAGTTAAATTTGCAAGCGGAAGACTGTGATAGATAGATAAAATATATAAACTATGGTGAGTCTCCAGAGTGTGATAACATTACCAGGTTAAATAATTACAAGTGCAGTTTTAAAATATACCAATTGTGAGGAAGTGTAATGTCTCTTATCCCACGCACCATAGCCCCGTCAATACAATATCAGGTCTTCATTGACCTGCCAGAGAGATACAGATAGGAGAAATCCTCCTATCATCATAGAAGTAGTCCGGCTCTGCTTCACAAGCATCGCCATCACCTGAAACTCAACAAATCTGGTTGGTGTGTACAACACCGTCCCGTAACGTGGGAGTGAGTGATCAACTCAGTGGAACAGTAAAGCATAGGTTAACATGTTATCAATTCAATCAAGCAGTAATGAGAAAGCAGTACAAATCAAACAAGTTTGACTACTCTTATTAAATGCGAGAGTGAAATGACATGATGCTGTATGCCCTTGCCAAACCACCCTCAAGCGACATCATCTTACGTTCGCGAATGCTTACTCCCTCAGTGCGCCACATCTACAAAGCACATGCGGTGCGATGATGCTCATGATTACCAAGTTTTTATTAGTCCATTTCAAATAGCAGTATTGGGAAACTAAGGTACCTCCCTTGTATCATTCCCAAACATGATCCATTCTAGGGTCGTCAATCCTAATTAATCTCATACGATATTATGGTTTGAGAAGCATAGTAAAGGCATCGCAAAGGGCTCGTCACCCGTCAGCGCGGATACAGATCTCACCGTATGCGGCTCAATTGCTGACCGTCAGCTCGAGTACAGGTCTCACCGTACTCGGCTCAATCACTAGCCGTCAGCTCAAGTACAGGTCTCACCGTACTCGGCCCCACTCATACTCTAGTTGCTGTGAAAGACTCGTCGCCAATCACAGACCCTTGGAGTATACTCGAAGATACTACGGAGGACTCGTCGCCCGTCAGCACGAGCACAGGTCTCACCGTACTCGGCTCTCGCCGTAAGTATCGACAGCTCGAATACAGTGTCCCATACCACAGTATTCGGCTCACGAGTTTGGTTGCACAATGGTCACTACGGGGAGGCACATGGCCCCAGCATAGGCCGACAGCTCGACCACGGTGTCCCATACCACCATGCCGGCTCATGCGTCTTAGCGGATCGAGGTACCATGGTTAAAAGGGGTTTCACTGGTAAGTTTGGTACCCTAGGTTCAAGCAGTAGCGTCCAAACAGGGTGAACATGCATAAGGCAGATCAGGTTACTTGACGAGCTCGACTAGCACGATCGCCCGTTGAGCTGCACGACATGAAGTGCATAAACAACTTCGTGTGGCCTAGCCACTGCCGACAGGCAACGCACGACTCGAGTTCGTCGAACACATCCCACGTGGCAAATGAATCTCAGCCACGAGTTTAATCCCGTTACCAATTGCCTAGGCCATAATCATAGCCCCAAACACAATCAATTGCAGATAGGTAAAGCAGTAATGGATCAAGATTCAACTCATACAATCAAGGTCTGGTATTATCCGTTTAGGGCTGCCAGGGCTGTTGCACGCACTCGTTGCTCCGCTCCCCCATCACCCATGACGGATCATACAACGTAAATATAAATTTAAACATATGCATTACATAGTTAAAATCATAAAGCAGTTGAGCATGTTATGAATCACAACACAAGCATGAGTTTGTACATGTTCAATTCCTAATCACACAACTATCAAAGGAGATCATACACATAGTTAAAAGAGGTTGAGAATCATATCTCAACACCCTTATACATTACAATTTGCTAACTACTACACATTCAGACATTTCAAGAAACACTTAAACAAACATACATCGACATACATGACATATGTCGATCACATAGGCATTAGGCCAAATCCTTTCACTAGGGAGTTGCCCCAATCATAACACACGTACACCCACGATGGATAGTCATGGCAAGCAGGAACCCAAGTTCCATATTCAATCGGCTATTTCCACAAACACTTGGGCCACACATTTTAGCATATATAGTGTATATTGGCCGTGGCGTGACTTAGGGCAAATCCTTTCGTCAAGGGGCATCGCCAATACATAAATCATGAATCCATGACAATTAGTCATGGCGAGCACGAATGAGAATTCCATACTCATTCAGTCATTTTCACAAACACTTAGAATACACTATTACAACATACATGGTGCATGTTAGCAAAACATGTATTAGGGCTATCCCTTAGCCAAGCGAGTATCTTATCCATGTATAACATATTATTACAGCAAATAATCATGATAAATACATCTCCAAAATTTATACGTATACAGTATTTCTAGAATACACAATTTCAACATACGTAGCATTTACAAGTGAACATGTATTACGGCGATTCCTTTCGCCAAACTAGTATTTTATCCATATATAGTATAATCATACATTAAATAAACATGTCAAACATTTCTCCAAAAAAAATACGTATACGGTATTTCTACATATACCTAGAGTATGTGAAATTCCATATTCTACAACGTTAATCGAAACAGGAAACGGAAAGCACTTTGTACATGTGCAATTGCATGCAGATCATGAATCTATCATTATCTGACATTTAAAGCGTTGAAAACCCTAACCTATACACCTAAAGTCCGCACCTTTTGTCGTAGAATCGTAACGGAGTTGATAGGTTTGCTAAGCTTCCGTATTCGGCAGTTTGACAACCTAGAGAACAAAATAGGTTAGCTATTTCACAACCTACAACAGTCTAAACCCCAAAACAGATTAGGGTTAGGATTTCTTACCTAGAAACGACGCCGGAAACGCCAGAAAAGCGTCAAGAAAGGATGGTGCAGCCCGTGTGGTGGCAGGGAACGACGGCAGGGAGATTCTCCCACTTCTCCCTCACTTCCTCTCTCTTTTCCCTCTCTCAAATCCCAAATTCGTATGGCTGCCATGAGAGAGGGTTTAAGGTCCTTATATAGTCTCAAAACTCACCGAAATAGACTCCTGTTCAAGGGTTACTGCTAATATAGGTATTTCGTCACTTTTCCAGCTCAAAAGAGAGGTTCTGGTGGCCCTCCTTGAGCCAAACGTCAGACTTAAGCTCACCACACATGGATCTATGAGGGATTACGTTTTCGACTCGATCGGATTCCCAGATCGCACGTGGCGGACCACTTTCAGTTCAACGGTCAGTGGGCCACGATCCGAAATTCCAAGCACATGTAAATGTTCCTGAAATTTTTCCTGATCCGAGGGTGTAATTTGGTCTGATTCTGACGGTCTGGTTGCTTAATACTGATGCGCAAGCGAATGGTGCCAGATCACTATTCCAGATATTTATTTTCAAAAGGAATAGTGTTTTTCACACACCCTCGCTCCGGATCAAAACGAATGGCCGTGGGACATCGGCTGGATCTGATTTTTGAGATGATTGTCAAGCCCAGTGAGGCGGTCCTAGTTCCTTAGCTTCGTGTTAATCGGACTTCCGATGTGGGGTCTAGACCTAATACGAAGTTTCAAGTCATTCCCGAGAGTAGCCGGGAAAAGAGTTTGGTTCTAAACTTTAGGGTAACCTAGAGTCACTGATTTTGCAAGTTTTGGGTCTTGGAGATCGTATTTAAAGCGATCCCAACGGATTTCATGGCTAATCGAGTTTTGCACTTAGTTAACTTTGTTAAATTTCTAAAAGATTTAATCCTAATTGTTTTCTGGTTGAGATGGTACTTAGGCCTTTGTAGTTTGTATATAAAGTGATCCAAGTTTTACTACTTAGCTAGTTTAAGATAGTGTCTAGGGCGTAAGTGCTTTGAAAAAATTGAAAGCACAAGGTAGTGAAGGGTGGGATTTGTGAAGAAAATTGTTTAAAAAGGGATTTGAGGCTTTAATTGAGCGTTTGGGAAGTTAAACCTGTGTTAGGATTGACCCATCGCCCAAGGACGTCTAATTCCAGGTTGGCGAAAATCCGGGATGTTACAATCTACCCCCCTTAAAACAAAATTTCGTCCCCGAAATTGGCCAAGGGTAATAAGGGAAGATTTCTATTATTTCATTCGCCTAAGACTTATTGATTCCAAGTTTCCACGCGTGGTAGGGTATATACTAGCTGGTTCATTTTAGTCTACCCCCCTTAAAACTTAATTCTTTATCCATTGCTCATACCCTGATGGTTTGCTATAATTTATTTCTTTACCTATTTGGAGCCTGAACGATAATTCCCACAATTTAGAGTAAGATAGCTGTTTTCATTATTTGACCAACACGGAGAGACGATAATAGTGGGCTCGATCCCAATACATCGATCATCTACCTGACCAGGGTAGAAGGCTCATCGTATCCCTTCCCAGTCCTGGTAGATCCTGGTCTTCTGCTCGGTCAAACAGGGAGTCCGCTGGTAGTCACCCAGGATTGAGAATTGGGTCAAGCCGCGAATGTTTCACAGTTGTATATTTCAGTAACTCCGTAGTCCGATCACTCTCTAAGAGTAGGGAATGTCCATCATTGAAAGGCCCAAATTGTTTATTCTAAGGTTGCCCTTTAGGTCTTAGTCTAAGAGAGTCCTCGATATTATCTATGTCCAAGGAAAGGGTGAATCAAATCTTACTAAATCATCCTAAAACGGGTTCTCATAGTAGAACTTGCTAGGGCTTCTATAATGTTCGTATTCATTGAGCACCGATTCGATCCTGGGCCAGTGGGGTAGGGTCCACCATGTTTCTGCTGCGCCACCCAGGTCAAAGAGGTGTATTAGGTGACCTAACTAGAGCAGGTTCATCATGTCCTACCCCCCTTAAAATTTTATTTTCACCCTCAAGGCTCAAGAGCTATGTCCTGATCCGTATGTCGGAACAAGGTGTAATTTAAGACTTATCCTTGACATGAAATGAAATGCGATCTCCTACTATATCTGTCTTGGTACCTAGGATTATAGAAAGGGGGTATCACGGTCCTGACCTACCTTATGTACTCATGTCAAGCCTAAGAGGCAGGCTATCTTTCTACGTTCATATGCACAAAAAGTATGCCGACATGGCATGTAACTTGGGACCTAATTCCTAACTATTCTTTGCCCATTTGGGTAATTCCTTGGGCCTAAAAGGAAAAATCTCTATTGGCTATATATTCTTACACTTCGCAAAGATGAAGTTATAAACTTTTGGTTGTAAGTGGTCAAGCTAACACGGAAGGAAAGTTGTATAGTGGGTTAGAATCAGATACATGTACCTTCTGCCTCGCGAAGACAGAAAGTTGCCATATCATTTCTTAATCCTAGTCGATTTCGACCTTCTGATCAGAGTTCATTGGTCACAACCAGGATTGAGAATTCAATTCAAACCGTGAATACCTCGCTTATAGATAGTTTCTCTACTCCGTGTTCCCGATTGTACCAAGTCTTTGAGAAGGCAATTCTAAGGGTCGTATTGATTTGACCTAACATTAATTCTCTAATCGTGAATAGTTTCTGCGTCAAACAAGCTCCCTAAGAGTTACTAAGGAAGCCTAAAGTATTAAGGGGATTCAACAACGGAACGGGGTCTCGCTCCAACCTAATCAAGCCAACAAACGAAATTTATTTATTATTTATTTTATTATTATTATTATTATTATTATTATTATTATTATTATTTTAGCATAATGAATCTTTTACATTCTTTAGTGCCTAGTCGCAACGTATGAGTAGCATAATCCCCTAGTTGTAATCCAAAGCCTATTCTTCTACACTAGATGATTTCATACCATTTTAAAGAAAGGAAATTGTTTGTTTGTTTGTTTGGAATTTGAGTTGTCTGAACATGAATGTAGCTACGCTCGAGCACTTCACATATGCTCAAACCAACTAAGGGGGTTCTAGTTGGATTGCCTATATCGTCAGGTCTGTCAAAGCACTGCTCTAGGTCCAAACTCTATGGGCCATATTTGTCAAACAACCATTTACTCTAAAAGCTTAAGCTATCAGAGTGTGGTGGGTTAATGTATATCAAGGGACTTTATCACTTCAACACTATTTGGCCAGTGGTCTTAAGTTGTATTAAATGTGACCGCATTACTAATCCTACCTCGGGATTGGGAGTGACATGGTTGGTAGGAGGGTGGGTGGGGATCAAAATTATTGGTATAGGCTTTGAAAAATGAGCCTGGTGTCGGAAGGTGTGAGATAGGATTTTCAAATCCCAGGAATCGGAATTTCTAAGTGTTATTTGAAAGGAAATCTCGGAATTTACTTTTAATTGCACACCCTCCAAACATGGTATTGGAAAACATGGGATACACCCATCTAGGAACCAGACTTTACACATACATTTATTATTACTTTTACAATTCAATCCACCTTACTCACCTAACGTAGTTGGCCGAACGGGCCCTAAAGGGAGAAAAGGGGCTGGAGTTTTTGGTCCTCCACGAACTTGGGTCTAAACCGTGGTTGTAGAGGCCCAAAGAACAAGGATTTGTAAAGGAAAGTGGAGAGATGGGTTGGGTAGAGAGGTTACACGTTTTTGAGCTCCAAATGAGGGGAGTAGGAGCTCAAATGAGAGAGAATGATGAGGGTAGGAGGATAGGTAGGGCTGTAAACGATGGAGTGATGTAGGTTGGACAGGAAACAATGAAATGGGCGATTGGAGTGGAGGTTTGAGAGAGAAAACAGCAAGAATAGGGGGAAAAGAGAGATTGGAGGGGCGTTTGAGAGAGAGGGGAGCTATAGATCTAAATATCCTAAACCCCAGGCCAAACTGCACCCACCAAGGGGTAGGGGAGGTCGGGCCGACCAACCCCAGCCCCGGCCCCACACCAGGTGGGCCACCGGACCGCGGTCCACCGCCGGAACCGCGGTCCCACCGCGGTCCAAGGTGGCCGGTCGGCTGCCGCCGCGGGTGGGGTGTGTTCTCCATGGTCTCAAGGTGCCAAACGCACCCTGGTTCGACCCTGGGTCCCATCGGATTTAAGTGGGGAGGCCCCCGAATCCGGTTCGCTCAATTTCGAGTAGTTTCGGGTCAAACCGGACGTAACTTGCAATCTGGAATGAGTTATCTGACGTAAAATATATGAATTTGGGGTAGAACGAGCTAATGAAGCCAACCAACCAGCTATGCCGGGTTGCGCAGCTCAGAATTGCGAGAAAACCCTCCGATTGACGGTTATTTCCACGCTTCAATTTCGTTTTGCTAAAATAGTAGTTTTTGTTTAATTACTCTTCATCGGTCGAGCTTTAAGAGTTATGCCCCTCATGCAAAGGACTTAGAATAATTAGGAAAACGGTTTGGTGAAGTCGTTTAGGACACTTACTATTTTTGACTGAAAACTTTACCCACTAGTAGACATCATGACACATAGTAAGTCGCGAATTCTAGAAGTTTTAGTTGTAGTTTGTTCCTGATTTCTTTCCCATTACCTGGTATCCTTATTTAAAGGGTGGTGAACTCGTTTTTAGTCATTCATTAATCAGTTTCGAATTTATTAGAATTTATTTCTATTTTCTGCTTTCTCCTCTTGTAGATTCGAGAAGTCTCTGGGAGGAGTCCAGAGAAGCTCCAAGGATTCGAAGTAGTTATCCTCATCACGTTGATCGCACACATTTTACTGATTCTCAATGATTGGGATGAGGTGGATGGTGATCTAGACCCTTCACTAGACAACCTAGAAATGTTTTAAGGTCCACCCGTGCGACCATGGTTGAATACATACTCGATTTCGGCGTTCGTTTTCAGTGAACTAGCCGTTGGACGGAACAGGGATGCCTAAGATTGTTTCTACATTCCGTCGCTCCCTCCTAAGTCAGAGTGCGTCAGTGTGCGTCGTGTGACCATAACCCAGGTCCGGTTTAATCCAAATCATGCTCTGATACCATCTTGTAACGCCCTGAAAATCGGGGGTCGAGCATAAACTCAACTCCCGAGTTCCAGAACATCACTTATGCAACAAAATGAATGATGATTGAATGTTGACTGTATTCGTGCATTGAACATGAGTGAGATTAAGCCAAAACAGCATATCATACTCCAGAGGCAGTTAAATTTGCAAGCGGAAGACTGTGATAGATAGATAAAATATATAAACTATGGTGGGTCTCCAGAGTGTGATAACATTACCAGGTTAAATAATTACAAGTGCAGTTTTAAAATATACTAATTGTGAGGAAGTGTAATGTCTCTTATCCCACGCACCATAGCCCCGTCAATACAATATCAGGTCTTCATTGGCCTGCCAGAGAGATACAGATAGGAGAAATCCTCCTATCATCATAGAAGTAGTCCGGCTCTGCTTCACAAGCATCGCCATCACCTGAAACTCAACAAATCTGGTTGGTGTGTACAACACCGTCCCGTAACGTGGGAGTGAGTGATCAACTCAGTGGAACAGTAAAGCATAGGTTAACATGTTATCAATTTAATCAAGCAGTAATGATAAAGCAGTACAAATCAAACAAGTTTGACTACTCTTATTAAATGCGAGAGTGAAATGACAAGATGTTGTATGCCCTTGCCAAACCACCCTCAAGCGACATCATCTTACGTTCGCGAATGCTTACTCCCTCAGTGCGCCACATCTACAAAGCACATGCGGTGCGATGATGCTCATGATTACCAAGTTTTTATTAGTCCATTTCAAACAGCAGTATTGGGAAACTAAGGTACCTCCCTTGTATCATTCCCAAACATGATCCATTCTAGGGTCGTCAATCCTAATTAATCTCATACGATATTATGGTTTGAGAAGCATAGTGAAGGCATCGCAAAGGGCTCGTCACCCGTCAGCGCGGATACAGATCTCACCGTATGCAGCTCAATTGTTGACCGTCAGCTCGAGTACAGGTCTCACCGTACTCGGCTCAATCACTAGCCGTCAGCTCAAGTACAGGTCTCACCGTACTCGGCCCCACTCATACTCTAGTTGCTGTGAAAGACTCGTCGCCAATCACAGACCCTTGGAGTATACTCGAAGATACTACGGAGGACTCGTCGCCCGTCAGCACGAGCACAGGTCTCACCGTACTCGGCTCTCGCCGTAAGTATCGACAGCTCGAATACAGTGTCCCATACCACCGTATTCGGCTCACGAGTTTGGTTGCGCAATGGTCACTACGGGGAGGCACATGGCCCCAGCATAGGTCGACAGCTCGACCACGGTGTCCCATACCACCATGCCCGGTTCATGCGTCTTAGCGGATCGAGGTACCATGGTTAAAAGGGGTTTCACTGGTAAGTTTGGTACCCTAGGTTCAAGCAGTAGCATCCAAACAGGGTGAACATGCATAAGGCAGATCGGGTTACTTGACGAGCTCGACTAGCACGATCGCCCGTTGAGCTGCACGACATGAAGTGCATAAACAACTTCGTGTGGCCTAGCCACTGCCGACAGGCAACGCACGACTCGAGTTCGTCGAACACATCCCACGTGGCAAATGAATCTCAGCCACGAGTTCAATCCCGTTACCGATTGCCTGGGCCATAATCATAGCCCCAAACACAATCAATTGCAGATAGGTAAAGCAGTAATGGATCAAGATTCAACTCATACAATCAAGGTCTGGTATTATCCGTTTAGGGCTGCCAGGGCTGTTGCATGCACTCGTTGCTCCGCTCCCCCATCACCCATGACGGATCATACAACGTAAATATAAATTTAAACATATGCATTACATAGTTAAAATCATAAAGCAGTTGAGCATGTTATGAATCACAACACAAGCATGAGTTTGTACATGTTCAATTCCTAATCACACAACTATCAAAGGAGATCATACACATAGTTAAAAGAGGTTGAGAATCATATCTCAACACCCTTATACATTACAATTTGCTAACTACTACACATTCAGACATTTCAAGAAACACTTAAACAAACATACATCGACATACATGACATATGTCGATCACATAGGCATTAGGCCAAATCCTTTCACTAGGGAGTTGCCCCAATCATAACACACGTACACCCACGATGGATAGTCATGGCAAGCAGGAACCCAAGTTCCATATTCAATCGGCTATTTCCACAAACACTTGGGCCACACATTTTAGCATATATAGTGTATATTGGCCGTGGCGTGACTTAGGGCAAATCCTTTCGTCAAGGGGCATCGCCAATACATAAATCATGAATCCATGACAATTAGTCATGGCGAGCACGAATGAGAATTCCATACTCATTCAGTCATTTTCACAAACACTTAGAATACACTATTACAACATACATGGTGCATGTTAGCAAAACATGTATTAGGGCTATCCCTTAGCCAAGCGAGTATCTTATCCATGTATAACATATTATTACAGCAAATAATCATGATAAATACATCTCCAAAATTTATACGTATACAGTATTTCTAGAATACACAATTTCAACATACGTAGCATTTACAAGTGAACATGTATTACGGCGATTCCTTTCGCCAAACTAGTATTTTATCCATATATAGTATAATCATACATTAAATAAACATGTCAAACATTTCTCCAAAAAAAATACGTATACGGTATTTCTACGTATACCTAGAGTATGTGAAATTCCATATTCTACAACGTTAATCGAAACAGGAAACGGAAAGCACTTTGTACATGTGCAATTGCATGCAGATCATGAATCTATCATTATCTGACATTGAAAGCATTGAAAACCCTAACCTATACACCTAAAGTCCGCACCTTTTGTCGTAGAATCGTAACGGAGTTGATAGGTTTGCTAAGCTTCCGTATTCGGCAGTTTGGCAACCTAGAGAACGAAATAGGTTAGCTATTTCACAACCTACAACAGTCTAAACCCCAAAACAGATTAGGGTTAGGATTTCTTACCTAGAAACGACGCCGGAAACGCCGGAAAAGCGTCAAGAAAGGGATGGTGCAGCCCGTGTGGTGGCAGGGAACGACGGCAGGGAGATTCTCCCACTTCTCCCTCACTTCTCTCTCTTTTCCCTCTCTCAAATCCCAAATTCGTATGGCTGCCATGAGAGAGGGTTTAAGGTCCTTATATAGTCTCAAAACTCACCGAAATAGACTCCTGTTCAAGGGTTACTGCTAATATAGGTATTTCGTCACTTTTCCAGCTCAAAAGAGAGGTTCTGGTGGCCCTCCTTGAGCCAAACGTCAGACTTAAGCTCACCACACATGGATCTATGAGGGATTACGTTTTCGACTCGATCGGATTCCCAGATCGCACGTGGCGGACCACTTTCAGTTCAACGGTCAGTGGGCCACGATCCGAAATTCCAAGCACATGTAAATGTTCCTGAAATTTTTCCTGATCCGAGGGTGTAATTTGGTCTGATTCTGACGGTTGGTGCTTAATACTGATGCGCAAGCGAATGGTGCCAGATCACTATTCCAGATATTTATTTTCAAAAGGAATAGTGTTTTTCACACACCCTCGCTCCGGATCGAAACGAATGGCCGTGGGACATCGGCTGGATCTGATTTTTGAGATGATTGTCAAGCCCAGTGAGGCGGTCCTAGTTCCTTAGCTTCGTGTTAATCGGACTTCCGATGTGCGGTCTAGACCTAATATGAAGTTTCAAGTCATTCCCGAGAGTAGCCGGGAAAAGAGTTTGGTTCTAAACTTTAGGGTAACCTAGAGTCACTGATTTTGCAAGTTTTGGGTCTTGGAGATCGTATTTAGAGCGATCCCAACGGATTTCATGGCTAATCGAGTTTTGCACTTAGTTAACTTTGTTAAATTTCTAAAGGATTTAATCCTAATTGTTTTCTGGTTGAGATGGTACTTAGGCCTTTGTAGTTTGTATATAAAGTGATCCAAGTTTTACTACTTAGCTAGTTTAAGATAGTGTCTAGGGCGAAAGTGCTTTGAAAAAATTGAAAGCACAAGGTAGTGAAGGGTGGGATTTGTGAAGAAAATTGTTTAAAAAGGGATTTGAGGCTTTAATTGAGCGTTTGGGAAGTTAAACCTGTGTTAGGATTGACCCATCGCCCAAGGACGTCTAATTCCAGGTTGGCAAAAATCCGGGATGTTACAGTATAGGTCGATTTTTTTTTGTCGAGGCTGATTGTATAGGACGATTCTGATTGTCGAGGCCGATTTCAATTGTCGAGGCTGATTTCAATTGCCAAGGCCGATTGTTGAGACCTATATGATGTATATGCGACCCATAGTTAAGGCCCATTGTGGTGTGTATTCAGCCTGTGCGATGTATATACAGCCCATGTTTAAGGCCTAATTGATGAATATGAGGTCTACGTAATGAGGCCCATTGTGATGCATTTGAGGGTCAAGCGATGAAGCCCATTGTGATGTATATTAGGCCCTTGTGCGAGGCCATGGGTCCACTATATGTTAGGCTCTATGTTGGCCATTCCTTGGGGCCAATGTTGGTTAAATGTCCACATTATCGAGGCTAATTGTTGATGTCGGTTATTAATACCGATTATGAGTATGTGACAGTATAGCATCATGATACATGCCCATACGCATCATCTGCATGTTTGTTATGTGATGTGGTTGACCATTGCATATGTCATTGGGCAGGTTGTTATGAGACTCCATGATAGGTGGAAGTTATCTCACATGAGTGCACGGTATACGCAAGATTGATGCATGACTAGATTGTATGACCCATGCATCTTGCATTGTATATTGTGACTACTGTACGCCCTATCGATATCAGCGCCATAGCCTCCACAGGCATATCGTGGATGGCCAGATGGGACACGAAAATGTTTGGTTCTAGCATACGGGCACCATAGATGTCCCTGGATGAAAATTCCTAAACCTCCATGACCAGGAGACGCCCCAACGTCGAGACCGAGTGGATATATATGAGCGCATGAGGGCCGAATGCTAGGAGGTCGTGTCTCCCACTATGTTGTGGCCGGTTGGGAGGGGGTGTGGCCTTACCTGTCCGAGGGTAGGGTGCATTGCTAGGTTGAGTTTGACCAGCTCGTGAATGGGTTCGCTATCGACGTGCCAGGTAGAAATTGGCTGACTACTGGTCAGGCGGATGGTGAGGTCTCTTCCACTTGCATGGTCAAGCGCCAGTGGGCTGCGATTTGTATGTAGAGTGAACTAGACCCCGGTGATGATCCAAGAGAGAAACCATACTGATATGTGGACTTATCGACTAGGAGTTGCATATTCATTCATTCATTCATTCACTATCCACTCGGGTTGGTGGTGCGCAACTAATCATTACCTACCTTCGTAATGGCAAGGATTTCGGTTGGGCACGCGACTAACCTGAGATCAGGAGTCTACTACATTGAGTCTGGCTATCCAAATTTAAGTATGGAACTGGTTTGGATAGAAGTCCTTTGTGATGGACCCCATAGCCTGCGATACTACGTACTATCATCCCGACTTCACTCCAGCTTAGTCATTTCATTCGCACCGCATATTACATTGTATCATCAGTATCTGATATTTGGCTTACTGTCCCCGCATTGCATAGCTGATCTACTTTGCTCCATCAGTATATGATATTGTTTTTATTGTATTTTTACATCGCATAGACTGGATAAGGCTGATGGTATTTATGGGCCTATCAGCATGTTTTCGCATTACTCTGATATCGTATGATTTATGATTTTGTCAGTATTTCTGATATTGTATGATTATGAGCTTATCAGTATTTTCTCTTACTCTGATATTTCTTACTTGGCACTTACCTTGTGCACACACTTTCACCACCCTCTAAGCTTTCTATAAGCTTATGCACAATAGATGTGTGCAGGTAGCATTAGGTCGCAACAGCGTTGAGCTTGAAGCGTTCAGTGGTCTTCTGGAGCTTTGATTCTCGATATATATGTATTTCCCTTTCAGCATTGTATTCAAATAATTATATTAGTGGATATGTGAAGATGATGTTGCCTTTGTAATTTAGGTAAACTTATGGTTATGCTTATTACGAGAAATATACGTTGGAAAATTCTCATTGTAGGATCCCAGGATCGGAATCTGGCGTATAGACGCTGGGAGCCGAGAATGGGGTACTACGGAGGCTGTCAGCACCGGATTCGGTGATTGAAAATTTTGAGAGCCCGGTTTCCGAGTTTGGGGCATGACACCAGTCATACATCAACCCTGCGCATACTGTGCACTCATGAGGGACAACACTGCCTATCAGGGAGTCCTATAAACAACTTGCCAGAAGGTATATGCAATGGTCAAACTTATCTCATTACAAGCATGCAGATGAGGCATATGGGCATGTATTATGATGATATGATGTCACATACTCATAATCGGTATTGATGATAGGCATCGATAATTGGCCTATATGCAAGGCGGAGTCCATAGATGAACAGTTGATCTAAACCATTAAATGAAGATCAACCCCCGACCGTGGATATATCAATTCCAGTAGCACAAGTCTACGGCAAGGATGAACCATGCAACATCAATGGGGCCCAATAATTTAGGTTAACCCATTAAGAGAATGATGAGAATGGGCCTATCAAGGCCTAAAGGAAGGTCACAATGTGGACATTTAACCATCATTGCCCATTAATGTGGACATTTAACCAACATTGCTCCCAAGTAGTGGCCCACATAAAGCCTAAAATATAATGGGGCCCATGGCCTCACACAGGGCCTAATATACATCACCATGGGCCTCACTCAAGCGCCTCATACACATCCCAATGGGCCTCGTTCATGGGCCACATATGCATCATGTTGGGCCTCACTCATGGGCCTCATATTCATCATATTGGGCCTCACCGAATGGGCTACAATTACATCACAATGGGCCTCCTCACATAGGCCATATATATATCGCATTGGGCCTTACCATATCCATATGGGCCTCATATATATCACGTCGGGCCTCACACATGGGCCACATATATACCATATCGGGCTTCACTCATGGGCTACAAATACATCACATTTGGTGTCATATAAATCAAGTGGGCCGCATCTATGGACCACACCAATGGGCCTCATATACATCAAGTGGGCCGCATCAATGGGCCTCAAATACATCAAGTGGGCTGCACCAATAAGCCTCAAATACATCAAGTGGGTCGCATCAATGGACCACACCAGTGGATCGCACCATCTACACCATTCATCTATTTTAAAGGTCATTTTAGAGCATTACCCAAAAAATATGGATCACATCGGAGGATCATCTGGACCATACCACAAATAACAGTGGAGATAATGACTTCCACCATTAAACAATTCACCGGGCCGGGGCCTGCCATCACGTTTATTTCCATTTAATATGTTCACAAGGTCACAAAGACCTGAATTAAGAGGGAAAAAAAATATCATAATAATCCAAAACTGTCGTGGTCCCAAAAAGGCTTTTAATGGTAGTCGTTCAATCTTCCACTCTTTTCTACAGTGTGGTCCACCTGATATACGGATCTGCCACATTTTTAGTTAAGCCTTAAGACAAGCTCACCGTTTGGATGAACGGTTTGGATGTAACACATACATCAAGGTGGCCACTTGATAGATGGTGTGAATATAATATATACATTAGCGGTGGGTCCCACCGTCCAGCCACCTGGATGGTGTGGACAAGACCCATACATCAAGTGGGATTCCCACCGTCCCAAGTAGTGGATTGTGCGAATGCACCACATACATTAGGCCTCACATGGCACCGTCCAGATGGACGGTGCTTGTTATAGAATACATGCATTAAAGGTGGGTCCCACGTGGGACCACCAAATATACACACGCATATTATATATATATATATATATATATATATATATATATATATATATATATATATATATATATATATATATATATATATATTTAAACATCCAGTGTCTAAATGGTTGGACGTCCGTCCAACAGACGGTCTGGATTACATACATCAAGATAGGGCCCCACATGGCAGATGGACGACATGACTACATATTTCAGGTGGAGTCCCACCTTAGATGGATGGTGTGGATCATCCACATACATCTAGTGGGGGCTATATCCTAGCTGGACGGTGAGGACCTCACACGTGTGGTTGGGTCCCACCGTCCAGCAAATGGACGGACGGTGTAGATATAAACGCATACATCCTATTGGGTAGATGACATGGATGAAAGACATGTGTCAGGTGGGTCCACAAGTGTGGGACCGACCAGCTTTAAATAAAGCTGATACCTATGATTTCCCTCCGTCCAGGTTTGTCCGAGGACGGACAGCTTGGATAGGTGGGGTCCATGTGGGTGGGCCCCCAGTTTAGTCCACTTAGTTAGACGGCATGGATCAAATACATTCATCATGGTGGGATCCATCCAAGTGGGCCACACGGCCACATCACCATCAAGAAATGAAAGAGGGAGAGATAGAGAGATAGAGAGAGAAGACAATGTAGTGGAGGGACCCACCACTATGGGCCCCTCCTAGATCACAACACATACATCAAAGTGGGTCCCATCATAAGTGGGCCCTCAAATGAAAAATCAACGATGGATCACCCACCAATTGACCTTCTGCTTGGTCCCTTGACTTCCTTAGCTCCTTGGCTTCTTCTTTAATGGTGGAAGATGAGAATTGAAGGGTTGGATGGTGAGATGAGGGGGGTAGGAAAATGGGCCCTCTCTTGGCTATTTTTTTCTCCTTAGGATTTTCTCTCATGGAAACTTGGGAAAAGGTGGAGATAATGAGAGAGGAGAGGGTGTTGTAAGAGAGATGGGATGGGTGAGATGGATGTTGTAACAAAGGGTATGGGCTTGGTTGAATTTTGGGTGAGAGAGGGATGGGTGGAGAGAGAGAGTTGACTTTAGGTATGGCTTGTGTAAGAGAGGGATGGGTTGTGTACGTAACTTGTAATTGATTGATTGATGTGATGGGTTGTAGAGATTCTCTCGAAATTCGCAACGCCTGGCATTTCTTTGGAAAATACGCGGGCCCACAACTCCTAGCTTAAGTATCGCATCAGTGTGCAAGACGCGGCGTTGGAACCGCGGCGATGGCGCAGTTGCTAAGACACAAGTTTCGAGTCAAGTCGACATAGATATCAGGATGTGATTAGGATACGGGCCTTACAACTCTCCCTTCCTAATAAAAAAATTTTGTCCTCGAAATTTACACTATCGTGCAACTAGACATAACTCATAAGGAAAGAGGAAACGTAACATCATCATATAAAACCGAAGATAACATACAAGATACAACATATAATCAATCATCAAAGAGATGGGGATAGCACTATCGAATCTTAGTCTCGCGCTCCCAAGATGCCTTATCAACAGAATGGTGACCCCACTGCACCTTCACCAAGGGAATGACCTTGGTCTGGATGACCTGCTCCTTTCGATCAAGGATACGAACTGGCTGCTCAATGTAAGAAGCGTCCTCGCGAACCTCCAGTAGCTACCAATCAATAACTTGAATGGTGTCTGACCCACACTTCCTCAACATAGAGACATGAAAAACGTTGTGGATGCTAGACAACTGAGAGGGCAAGGCAAGCCGATAGGCCACGATGCCAACGCGCCTAGTGATCTGTAAGTGTTATGGTTATTTGTTCCTTTGATTGTCAAATTTTGTTGTGCCAAAACCACAGTCTGTGTCTTGTGTAGCACATTGATATATGTTCAAGGCAATGCATCACATGTACAAGGACAATGCTTCAAGTCAAGAACAAAGATCTCCTTCAAGAACTGCAAGATCAAGTACATTGTTCTCTTCTGTAAGCTTCAAAGTTTTTAAAACTACATTGAAAGACGAGATCTTGTTCAAGACTCAAGGTGTAGTACAACTCAAGATCTACAAGTTCAAGGTTCCAAAGATCTCAAGTTCAAGCTTCAACATGTGTCGAGATCTCAAGCTTCATGAACTTCAAAGATCACTAATCATTTGAAGAAAAGAATGTTCAATGTTCATACTTCATGTCTCAGGTATGAAAGACCATAGATTGACCTTAGGGTAGGTTATTTTGAATACATAATTTAAATTAAATTACTTTATAGATGTTTGGTCTATTCTATGACTAGTCCTGGACTCTGTTTGACTAGTCCTAGCACTGGCTCAACCAGTCCAAGAAATTCCACTACCAGTCCTAAGTTGTTACAAATTTTTAGAATTTTTTGGTTGCGTTACGACCAGTCCTGGAGTTTGTTCGACCGGCCGTGTGAACAGTGTCAACTCGTTCACGACCAGTCCAGCAGCTATGACTCAAACTCCAGCAACCATTCCTGGTTCCTCACGACCAGTCGTGGAGGTCCCTCGACCGGTCGTGCAAGGCCTACGACTAGTCTTAGAATGGTTTTATCTGATCGCACTTAAAATTTCAAAATGCAATTCGTCTTACAACCAGTCGTAGTGTCCTCACGACCAGTAGTAGACGTGATTTCTGCAACTATAAATAGAGCACGATTTTTAGAGTTTGATAATTCAATTCAAGTAAAATCAAGGATCACTCTGAGAGATAAGTTTGTAATCTTTTTAAGCTAGATTGTGCATATTTAATATTCTCTTTTGTTAACCTTTTATATTTGATTTTGTTTTTGCATTTCAATATGATTTGAAAGAGGAATTGTGATATTCCACTTCTTGGAATCAAAATCAAATAGAGCTAGCCAACTTGATTTAATTTAAAATCAATTTAGAATCTAGAATCATTTCTTAAGTGAGTATTGGACATTGAACTTCTATTCAAACTTCTACTCCGATTTGGTTCTTCCGGGCTGCAACAAAAGGAGAAATCCAAGTATTTTACATTTGTGTAAATCTTTTATGTTTTTAGTTTCTTTGAGATTAAGCCAGAAAAATCTCTAAGTGTTGGTTATCTGAGGAGAGCCAGAAAACTCAGAGTGTAGGGTTTTTTGAATTGTGTAAGCTCACTTGAAAGACACAATTGTGAGGGTTTTAGATGAACCTGTGAAAAACCTATTTTCATAGTGAAACGCTAATATCCATTGTGTGAGGATACTAGGAGTGGAGTAGCAAGCTGTGTGGCTATTGTTTAATAGTTGGTGAACACATAGGCGAACCACTATAATTCTTTGTGTCTTGTTATTTGAATGTTTGTTTATTTTTTTATATCTTTTATCATTCAAAGTTGTGGGATGTATATGTGGATGTGAATATTGTAATATTTACATTTCAAGCATTATGGGGATGTTGTAATATTTATATTTCAAGCATTGTGGGGAATGTTGTAATAGTTTAGACTTCCATTCTTGCTATTTACTTTTTATTCCTCTTCAGTTTGAGATATTGATACTTAAACCGTTCTAGTAAGTTGTCATGCCATAAACCCTTGGTTTTTATGGCGTAAGGTTGTCCCTAAAACAACATTTGTATCAACCTCTCAAAATTAGAATTTTGAGGTTGCTTTACATTTCCGTAGTGTGATTTGTTTAAAGTGTTATCTTTCCTTTATTCATTTAAATTTCGTTGTTAAAAGTTTTAATTTGGCATAGTCCTATTCAACACCCCCCCCCCCCTTATCCTCTAGGACATATAGCTTGGCCTTTTCAAGTGGTATCAGAGCCTAATAGTTCGTTTTATTTATTCTATTTAGATTTTTTTCTTGAGTTAATCGATCTCAGCTATTTATAAGATGTCAAATTTTGATAGCCTTTCAGTCACTAGGCCTCCACCATTTGATGGTTCCAATTATGCCTATTGGAAAGCCAAGATGAGAATTTTCTTAAAATCCATGGATGAGAGCGTGTGTCAAGCCACAATGATTGAATGGTCCCCTCCCACCACTGAAGTAACTGGTATCGATGGATCAAAATCAATGAGAGTAACACCTTATTTTTCTTGGACCACACTTCAGAAAAGTGAGAGTAGTGCAAATGCAAAAGCACTAAATGGAATTACTTGCGCACTATCACCGGATGAATTCAAAAAAATTATATCCTGTGATTCTACAAAGCAAGCCTGAGATATTTTAGAAATGACACACGAGGGAACATCAATTGTCAAGAAATCTAAAGTCCAAATCCTCACAACCAAATTTGAGAAATACACATAGAAGAAAATGAAATGTTTATGGACTTCTATACTAGATTAAATGACATTGTGAACTCTATGTGAGGTCTTGGTGACAAAATCCCAAAAAGTAAAGTATGTGCAAAGATACCACGCTCACTTCCTGAACGGTTCAATTCTAAGGTAACTACGATTAAGGAACTTCGTGATGCGGACAATATGAGGGAAGAAGAACTAGTTGGCTCTCTACAAACCTATGAGTTAAACTTTAAAGCTCCTAAAGGTAAATCTATCACCCTTAAATCTTCTAAAAATATTTTTTAAGAAAATAATAGCAATTCTGATTTAGAAAACTCAGAAGATGATGTGGCCCTTCTAGCGAAAAAGTTTTACAAAATTTTCAAAAGTAAAAAGAGGGTCGATTTTCAAAAATCTAATGATAAGAAAAGATCTAAATCTAAAATTTGGAAAAGACAGTCAATGTTACAACTGCCAAGAATATGGGCATTTGGCAAACAAGTGTCCTAAAAAGGACAAACCTAAAAAGAAGAGTATGTTGGCTACTTGGGATGAATCTCTCAGTTCTGAAGCTTCTTCTGAATCAGAAGATTCTGAAACCGAGTTGGGCAATGAAGTCAAAGCCCTTATAACTCTAGCCAAGTTCACTTTTTCAGATAACAATGATCTAACTAGTGAAGAAAATCTGAACAGTGATCATGAAAATGAAGAAGATCTTCAAGATGCTTATAATGCCCTTTACAAGGAGAGTTATAATATTGCTGTTAAACTTAAACTTCAGAAAGAAAAAATTTCAAAGCTTAAAGAAAATTTTGATTCTCTTATTTTAGAAAAACCCACATTTCAGATTGTTTTGAAAAAATTGAAATGTGATTTAGAATTCAAAACCACTCTTATTGAAATTTGAAATCTGAAAATGAAAAACTTAAACTTGAAGTCTCTTCACTTTTGAGTTTAAAGGACACAAGTAGGTATGCCCAAGGTGATCCAAAGTTAGAAAAACTTTTATCTGGATCAAGAAAATATGGCGACCGATCTGGTTTGGGCTACAATAGAAATATTCCTCCTAAATAGAAGAATACTTCTCCTAAGTTTGTAAAAGGAGAGTCCTCAAACTCAAAAGAGAAAAGTTCTAATCAAAAGTTTTTTAAAAATACGAAAATGTTTCAATCTTTTCAACTTAAAAGTAATTATATCAACTATAAAAATTAGAACCAAAACCCTTTAGCTGAGAAAATAGTTGATTTACTTAAGGAGCTCTTAAAATCTAACTCAGTGGGTCATTCTTACCACAACTACAAACATAAGAAGACCAACTATACTCCTAAACCCAAAACAGTTATGAAATGGGTTCCTAAGGTTACTTGCTTGGTTGCCCACACGGCTTTCAAAGCTACAAGTCATTTAAAGTGGTACTTAGACAGTGGATGCTCAAGGCATATGACTGGTGATAAAGGTCTATTCACCGATCTTAAAGACATGGCTGATGGTTCAGTCACATTTGGTGCTGGTAGTAACTGCAGGATTATTGGCCAAGGTACGGTTCAACTTTCTAACCTCCCATTATTTGAGAATGTTTTATATGTAGAAGGTTTAAAACATAACTTGTTAAGCATTTCTCAAATATGCGATAAAAACCATAGCCTAAAATTTTCTAACCTAGGGTGTGAAATTTTAAACAAAAAAGGGTTCTGTAATATTAACTGGTTGTAGAACTTCTGAAAACTGCTATATTGTTAGTGATTCTAGCTCATCTAGTCAATTGTGTTACATGGTCCATACCGATGAGACTGAGTTATGGCATAAACACCTTGGACATGTACACTACCGCAATCTATATAGACTGAGCAAAAGAGAACTGATAAGAGGTCTACCTAAATTACAGAAAGTAGACAAAATATGTGGTGAATGATAGATTGGCAAACAAACTAGGAGTGCTCACAAAAAGGTGGACTCCAATACCACATCCAAACCTCTCGAACTTCTCCACATGGATCTTATAGGACTAACCAGGACGGAGAGTCGAGGTGGCAAAAAATATATACTGGTAATTGTGGATGACTATACCAGATTCACTTGGGTAGCTTTCTTAAGAGATAAATCAGAAACCCTTGATGAAGTAAAAAGAGTTCTCAAACGAATCCAAACAGAAAAAGGTTCTCAAGTCTGTAAGATCCATAGTGATCATGGATCAGAATTTGAGAATAGCAGTTTTGAGAAATTTTGTTGTGATAAGGGAATATCACATGAATTCTCTACACCCAAAACTCCATAACATAATGGAATTTTTGAAAGGAAAATAGAGTGCTTCAAGAAATGTCAAATGTAATGTTGAGTAGTATGAAGCTCCCTAAAAATCTTTAGGCTGAAGCCATAAATATTGCATGCTATATAATAAACCAGGTTTATACACGTAAAACTTATAATAAAACGGCTTATGAAATGTGGTTCGATAAGAAGCTTACTGTCAAATACTTTTGAGTTTTTGGCAGCAAGTGCTATATTTTACGTGATCATGAAAATCTGGGTAAGTTTGACACTAAAAGTGATGAAGGGATCTTTTTAGGGTATTCTTTGAACAGTCGAGCATATCGAGTACTGAATAAGAGGTCCGGTGTTATTCAAGAGTCCATTAATGTGGTCATTAACGATCACTTAAATACACCTACCTCAAGTTCAGATAATGATGAAGTTCTTTTTGACAAACCAGATACTTCATCAAATCAAACTAACTCTGAACTAAGGATTGTTAAAGATCATCCAACCACTCAAATTCTTGAAAACCCTCTCACTAGTGTGCGCACTCGTAGACAACTAGAAGATATATGTAATTACGTATGCTTTACATCCCAGATAGAACCGGCTAACGTAAAAGAAGCTCTTACTGACAAAAACTGGATAGTTGCTATGCAAGAAAAGCTTAATCAATTTGTTAGAAATGATGTTTGGTACTTAGTTCCTAGACCTAAAGATGAACATATTATCATAAATAAGTGAATTTTCAAAAATAAGTCTGATGAACTTGGTAATATAATTAGAAATAAGGCTAGACTGGTTGTACAAGGGTACACTCAAATTGAAGGTATCGATTATGATGAAACATTTACCCCAGTAGCTCGTCTTGAATCAATCAGACTATTTATATCCATTGCTTACTTTAGAAAATTCAAAATTTATCAAATGGATGTAAAGAGTGCCTTCTTAAATAGCGATCTGTATGAAGAAGTTTATGTTGAACAACCAACAGGTTTCGAAGACCCTAAGAATACTAATCATGTCTATCGCTTAAAAAAGACTCTCTACGGTTTGAAACAAGCTCCCAGGGCATGGTACGAAAAATTGACTAAGTTTCTACTATGTTATAATTTTCAAATGGGAATTGTTAATAAGACTCTTTTTATTAAAAAACATAATGATCATATCTTAATAGTACAGATCTATGTTGATGATATTATGTATGGATCTACCTGTACTAACATGACTGTTGAGTTTGCAGATTTAATGAAATCTAAGTTCGAAATGAGCATGGTTGGGGAATTGAATTATTTCCTAGGGTTGCAAGTAAAATAACAACCTGATGGTATTTTTATTTCTCAAACCAAATATGCTTTGAACTTAATTAAAAAGTTCGGATTTGAGAATGGGAAAATTTTCGATACTACTATGAGTACAACATTAAGACTCTTAAAAGACTTTACAGGTAAAAGTGTGGATCCTAAATTATATCGTAGTATGATTGGCAGTTTACTTTATTTAACTGCAAGCAGACCCGATATTGCTTTTAGTGTTGGTATTTGCGCTAGATATCAATCTGACCCTAAAGATTCTCATTTAACTGTTGTTAAGCGAATTATGCGATATGTCGCAAGTTCAACTAATTTGGGTCTCTGGTATCCATATGATACTAGTGTTCAGTTGGCTGGGTACACAGATGTTGATTGGACTGGTAATATCGATGATAGAAAATCAACCAGTGGTGGTTGTTTCTATATTGAAAATTGTTTAGTTTCTTGGTTTAGCAAGAAGCAAAGTTCCATATCACTCTCAACTGCTGAGGCTGAATACATTGCAGTTGGAAATGCATGTATTCAGCTTGTATGGATGAATAAAATGTTAAGTGATTACGGAATAACACAGGATTCAATGGTTTTATATTGTGATAATTCCAGTGCGATAAATATATCTAAAAATCCAATCCATCATTCACGAACCAAGCATATTGACATTAGATATCATTACATTCGTGAATT
Organism: Magnolia officinalis; assembly: GCA_021015155.1. NCBI lineage: Eukaryota > Viridiplantae > Streptophyta > Magnoliopsida > Magnoliales > Magnoliaceae > Magnolia > Magnolia officinalis. Next base: position 42,292,539 of record JAJHSJ010000003.1, read on the forward strand.
AGTGGAAGAAAAAATAATTTCTTTGGATTACATTCCAACCGAGACTCAACTTGCTGACATTTTCACTAAACCACTCGACAAAAGAAGGTTTAATAAATTGAAATTTGATCTTGGTATTGCAACTTAAATTGATTATTCATGTATTTCTATATTATAGTTTATATATCTATTAAATTATAATTTTAAATTTCAATATTATGTGGAGAATGCATGTTTTTGTCTTTGTTCGACCAGTCGAGGATGTACTCGACCAATCGTGACACGACCGGTCGAGGACGTCCCACGACCAGTCGTGTAGTGCGCTGGATCTTTTAATTTGGGGAAAAACCCTTTCATCCTCATTTCCTCTTTCTTCTCCAACGGGCCGTAGCATAACTAGTCGTACCCAACTTCTTAATTTTTCAAGGTCAGTGCATTATTTCAATTTTTCTTGTAGATTTATGCTCTAAACACTTCATTTTCTTACTTGGAGTGCTTGATTTCAAGTTTCCTTGAAGTTTTTGGGGTTTTCTTCTCCAAAATCTATTTTTGAGAAAACCCATTTCACATCTTTTGCAACTTCTGCTTCTTTGATTTTCTTGTTACAAATGGATGCTAGAGGGAAAAAAGAAAACTTCCCGTGGTGCTTCCTCATCTAGATCGACTCCTTTAATAAGGCGCCATCTTCAGTCACCCGAAGATGATCCCTCATATGTGCGGGATTTAAGAATACGCAATGTTATAGTTGAGCGACCTGTTGATCTTGAACACATTACTTCTTTTGGTCTCCTTCCTCTTCTCCAAGCTGTAGGATGGGCTAACATTCTACATTGGGGTGGGCCGGCATACCAGTCTATTGCGCAGGCTATATTTGCCTGTATTTCTGAATTTTCGATAAAGAATTTAACATTTTCAATTGCTACTAGAGAAGGTCCATTTGATATAGACCGTCATCTAATTTCGGCTTTAATGGACATACCTGTTAATGACGAGGGTATTTCTATTCATACTCTAGTTGAAAAACCGTCAGAATCAGAAAAATGTATGCTAACTAGAGATTTGTGTAATATAAATGCACAATGGACTCATAAAGGGAATGTGCTTGATTCCAAGTACTTGTTACCCAGATATAGGGTTCTTCATTGAATATTTACTTCAAGTCTGTATCCATGTTCAAGTAATAAAACAGAATTGACTTCTTTTATGGTTCGGGTTTTGCATTCCGTCATCTTTAGTACTCAAGTTTGTCTTCCATCTTTGATATGGCATTCTATCATTCAATTTTATCTCCATCCTAGACATAGTGATATTCCATTTGCCTATCTTATGACTGTGTTAGCTACTCACATGCTTGTTGTTATGCCTGTTAGACAGGCTCCTATTCATCACCTTATTTTCAACAATTCAAATATAAACAAGATGAAATTGGGACTGGCTCCTGGCCAAGTGGATGTGGGTGGTGGTGGAGCTGAAGCAGGGAATGTAGAAGAAGGTGGCGATCTTCCTCCTGATGATATCAATATGGATGACATTTTTAATGAAATTGATTCAAACTCTACAAATGATCCTGACTATGACCCATCCGATTTTCATGCTCGTCTTCTTGCACTTGAGGAGAAGGTAGGGAACATGAGTGTTGCCCATGATTTACAATTTAAATATATGCGCAAGTATCTTAGGCGCTTAAACAAGTGCCTTCATCAACTTGATCCTACCATACCTGCTCCTACTTCAGAATCTGATTAGGTGTTTTTATCCTATGGTCTGTAATAACTCTTATGATACTTTACTTTCTTTCAGTTTTTGAGACTGACTGTGGATGCACTTGGATTATGTTGGTTTATGAACTTGGTTTATAATGATTTCTGTTGGATGTACTCTATTTGCCTTTATTTGTCATATCTTGCATGTTTGCTCCCTTATTCTTTTGTCTAATTGTGACAAAAAGGGGGAGAATGATTTGTCATTATTGCTTATGGATATGGACATGGATTGTGCTACACAGGGGGAGTAAGTAATGTTGCTTTTTTTTTTATGATAGTGTGTTCTGGTTATTATAACTGGTGCATGATTCATTATTGAGCATGTAATGCTTCTCTTTATTGAGCATGTAATGCTTCTCTTTAACTGGTGCATGATTCTTTATTGAACATATAATGCTACTCTTATTTTTAATGGAATGTGTTTTGTCACAAATTTGACAAAGGGGGAGATTGTAAGTGTTATAGTTATTTACTCATTTGATTGTCAAATTTTGTTGTGCCAAAACCACAGTCTGTGTCTTGTGTAGCACATTGATATATATGTTCAAGGCAATGCATCACATGTACAAGGACAATGCTTCAAGTCGAGAACAAAGATTTTCTTTAAGAAATGCAAGATCAAGTACATTGTTCTCTTCTGTAAGCTTTAGAGCTTTTAGAACTACGTTGAAAGACGAGATCTTGTTCAAGACTCAAGGTGTAGTACAACTTAAGATCTACAAGTTCAAGGTTCCAAAGATCTCAATTTCAAGCTTCAACATGTGTCGAGATCTCAAGCTTCATGAACTTCAAAGATCACTAATCATCTGAAGAAAAGAATGTTCAATGTTCATTCTTCATGTCTCAGGTATGAAAGACCATAGATTGACCTTAGGGTAGGTCATTTTGAATACATAATTCAAATTAAATTACTTTATAGATGTTTGGTCTGTTTTACGACTAGTCCTAGCTCTGTTCGACTAGTCCTAGCACTGGATCGACCAGTCCAAGAAATTCCACGACCAGTCTTTTTGAATTTTTTTTGGTTGAGCTACGACCAGTCCAGGAGTCTGCTCGGCCGATCATGTGAACAGTGTGACTCATTCACGACCAGTCCAGTAGCTACAACTCAAACTCCAGCAACCATTCCTGGTTCCTCACGACCAGTCGTGGAGGTCTCTCGACTGGTTGTGCAAGGCCTACGACCAGTCGTGGAACGGTTTTATCTGATCGCGCTTAAAATTTCAAAATACAGTTCGCCCTACGACCAATCGTAATGTCCTCACGACCAGTCGTAGACGTGATTTCTACAACTATAAATAGAGCACGATTTTCAGAGTTTGATAATTCAATTCAAGTAAAATCAAGGATCACTCTAAGAGATAAGTTTGTAATCTTTTTAAGCTAGATTGTGCATATTTAATATTCTCTTTTGTTAGTTTTTTATATTTGATTTTGTTTCTACATTCCAATCTGATTTGAAAGAGGAATTGTGATATTCCACTTCTTGGAATCAAAATCAAATAGAGCTAGCCCAACTTGATTTAATTTAAAATTAATTTAGAATCTAGAACTATTTCTTAAGTGAGTATTGGACATTGAACTTCTATTCGAACTTTTACTCCGATTTGGTTCTTCCGCTCTGCAACAAAAGGAGAAATCCAGGTATTTTACATTTGTGTAAATCTTCTATCTTTTTGGTTTCTTTGAGATTAAGATAGAAAATTCTCTAAGTGTTGGTTATCTAAGGAGAGCCAGAAAACTCGGAGTGTGGGATTTTTTGAATTGTGTAAGCCCACTTGAAAGACACAATTGTGAGGGTTCTAGGTGAACCTGTGAAAAACCTATTTTCATAGTGAAACGCTAATATCCACTGTGTGAGGATATTTGGAGTGGAGTAGGAAGCTGTGTGGCTGTTGTTTAACAGTTGGTGAACACACAGGCGAACCACTATAATTCTTTGTGGCTTGTGATTTGAATGTTTGTTTATTTTTCTATATCTTTTATCATTCAGAGTTATGGGATGTATATGTGGATGTGAATGTTGTAATATTTATATTTCAAGCATTGTGGGGAATGTTGTAATAGTTTAGACTCTCATTTTTGCTATTTACTCTTTATTCCTCTTCAGTTTGAGATATTGATACTTAAACCGTTCTAATAAGGTTGTCCTGCCATAAACCCTTGGTTTTTATGGTGCGAGGTTGTCCTTATAACAACATTTGTATCAACCTCTCAAAACTAGAATTTTGATGTTGCTTTACATTTTCGTACTGTGATTTGTTTAAAGTGTTATCTTTCCTTTATTCATTTAAATCCGCTATTAAAAGTTTTAATTTGGCATAGTCCTATTCATCCCCCCCCCCCTCTTTAGGACATAATGCTTGGCCTTTTCATGATCTTGGCCTTTTCATGATCTCGAAAGGTCCAATGATTCTCGAGGTAAGCTTGCCCTTCGCTCCAAATCGAACTACGCCCTTCATGGGCAAGACCTTGAGATACACACTGTCCCCAACAGCGAACTCTAAGGGACGACGCCGGCAATCAAGAAAACTCTTTTACCGACTCTGAGCTTTACACATCCTCTGCCTGATGATATCGATAGCCTCTGACGTCTGCTGCACAAGCTCGGGACCTAGGAGACGCCGCTCTCAAACCTCACTCCAACAACTCAGAGATTTGCACGGTCTGCCATATAGTGCCTCAAAAGGATCATGCCAATGGTCGCTTGATAGTTGTTGTTGCATGCGAACTCAGTCAATCACAAATGCTCATCCCAGCTACCCCCGAAGTCAATCACGCAAGCCCGAAGCATATCCTCAAGGATCTGGTTGACCCTCTCGGTCTAGCCATCATTCTGCAGATGATACGCGGTGTCGAGCTGTAAAATAGAACCCATCGCTCTCTGAAAGCTCCCCCAAAACTGAGACGTGATCGAAACTAGAACGTCGTGCAGTCTCACAATCTCCTCGATGAATAATCTCGTAAGTAAGTCCAAAGACCAAGTCGCACGAATCGCAAGAAAATGTGTCGACTTCGTCAAGTGATCCACAACAACCTAGATGACGTCATGACCGCGCTGAGTCCTTAACAAGCCCATAATGAAATCTTTCGACACGTGCTCCCACTTCCACGTTGGGACGCTCAACGACTGCAATGGACCAGGGGGTCTCTGAAGATTGGCCTTTACACATTGGCATGTGTCACACTCAGCCATAAAGTTGGTGATCTGACGCTTCATCCCTGCCCAAAAATATTGTCGCCTCATATCACGGTATATCTTCGTCGAGCAAGGGTGGATAGAAAACCACGATCGATGTGCCTCGGTCATAAGATCTCTCCACAACTCAGGAATATCTAGGACACATAATCGGCCTCTAAAGCGAAGTCCACCATCAAAACCAATCTGTCAATCTGACTGACTCTCAGATGCTGCTTCTGCTCAGTAACCCTATAATGACTCGTCTGTCTGTTGAGCCTTGATCACTCTTGCAAGAAGAGAGGGTTGAATTGACAGGCTCGATAGCTGAACGATAGAAGACTGCAAACTAAGCTCGAAGTCATACTCTACTATATCTTCAAGCATCCTCCACTCCTGAATCATCATGTGTACCACCAGGCCTTATAGCTGACGGCTGAGGGCATCCGCCAAGTTTGCCTTGCCTGGGTGGTACTGGAGATCAAAATCATAATCCTTCAGGAGCTCCATCCAATGCCTCTGCCTCATGTTCAGCTCGGACTGAGACAATAGGTACTTCAGGCTCTTGTGGTTGGAGAAGAGCTCAAACCTAACCCCATAGAGATAGTGCCTCCACACCTTCAGTGCGAAGATGACTGCTGCCAGCTCTAAATCATGCGTGGGGTAGTTCAGCTCATGGACCTTGAGCTAGCAAGATGCGAAGACCACTGGTCTCCCATGCTGCATCAGGACAACACTCAAACCAATACGTAAAGCATTGGTAAATACAATAAATTCATCACTCTTAAAGGGAAGAGTGAGGACAGGATCGAACGTGAGGCGGTCCTTCAGCTCTATAAATGCTCACTCACAGGCGTTGCTCCAAACAAACTCTGCGCCCGTCCGAGTCAATCTGGTCAATGGGGCTGCAATACAGGAAAAGCCCTCAATGAAATGCCGGTAGTAGCCTGTCAAACTAAGGAAATTGCATATCTCAGACGCGTACGTGGGCTGGCCTCACTGACGCACTGCCTCAACCTTCGAGGGGTTCAAGCAACACCTTCCCTCATAACCACATGACCAAGGAACTTCACCTCATCCTACCAAAACTTGCATATCTCTAGTTTCACATACAACTGGTGGGCACGGAGGGTCTGTAAGGCAATCTCTAGATGCTGCACATGCTCCTCATGGGTCCTCAAATATATCAGAATGTCGTCGATGAACACCACAGCAAACTGATCGAGATATAGTCGGAAGACCTCGTTCATCAACTGCATGAAGACCGAGGGCGCATTGGTCAATCCGAAAGACATGACCTGAAGCTTAAAATGACTATATCACATCCTAAAAGTTGTCTTCAGCATATCCTCCTATCGGACCCGAATCTGATGATAACCAGAACGCAGGTCAATCTTCAAAAAGAACTGTGCACTCTACAGCTGATCAAATAAATCATTATCCTCGGGAGCGGGTACTTGTTCTTGATCATGACCTGTTTGAGCTTGCGGTAATCTACTGTAACAGCCCGAAATTTTCCAAACATGGAATTAGACGTCCTTAGGCAATGGGTCGATTCTAACACCTTATCAACTTGTCAAAACTCAGTCCCAAAGGCTAAAATCGCTTGTGAACCCATTTCCTTCACAAATCCCACCCTTCACCACCTTGTTCTTTAAATTTTTTAAAGTACTTTCACTCTAGACACTATCTTAAAGTTTAGGTAATTAGGAACAATACTTAAACTAAACATTGCTATAAAGGACTAAGTACCACCTCAGACAGAAAGTGCTCTGACTAAATCCTTTAGAAATTAGGCAAGAAATAGCCAGTGTTAAGCTAGAGTGCCTGTGAAATTAACACCAATCGCTTTAAATACAATCTGCAAGACCTAAAACTTGTAAAATCATTGACGCTAGGTTACCCTAAAATCTAGGATCAATCTCATTACCTGGTTGCTCTCGGGAGCATCTCGAAACTCCGTATCGGATCTGAACCGCACGTCGGAAGTCCGATTAACACGATGTTAAGGAACTAGGACCGTCTTGCTGGGCTTGACAACCATCTTGGAAATCAAATCCAGATAGTGTCCCAGCGCTATTCGCTTGATCTCGGAGTCAAGAATGTGAGAAATGTGAAATTAATTCAAAATAAAATATCTCGAATAGTAATCTGGTACCACTCGCTTGTGGATCAGTATTAAGCAACCAGACCGTCAGAATCAGACCAAATTACACCCTCGGATCAGGAGAAATTTCATACACATTTACATGTACTCAGAATCTCCGATCGAGATCCGCTGATCGTTGAACTGAAACTGGTCCGCCACGCGTGATCTGAGAACCCTACTGGAATGAAAACTTAATAGAACCTAGATCCATAGTTTGTGAGCTTAAGTCCGACCTTTGGTTCAAAGAGTCCCGCCAGAAGTCCTCCGTTGAGCTGAAACAGGTCTGCTTTGGTTATAACCTAAGTATACTTTGACCTGGAGTCTGTTTCGGTGAGTTTTTAGGCTGTATAAGGACCTTAAACCCTCTCTCATTGTAGCCATACGAATTTGAGAAAAACCCTAAAGAGAGAAGATAGAAAAGAGAGAGAAAGTGTGGGAGTTGTGGGAGGATCTCCCTGTCATGCTTCCCTGCCGTTATGCAAGCACAGCCACTCCGTTATAATCGCTTTCTCGGCAATTCCAGCTCCGTTTTTAGGTAAGAAACCCTTACCCTAATCTGATTTCGAGTGTTGATGGTTGTAGGTTATGAAATAGCTAACCTACTTCGTTCTCTAGGTGGCCAAACTGTCGTATACGAAGCTTAGCAAACCTATCGACTTCGTTACGATTCTACGACAAAAGGTGCGGACTTTAAGTGTATAGGTTATGGTTTTCAACGCTTTCAATGTCAGATAATGATAGATTCATGATCGGCATGCAATTGCACATGTACAAAGTGCTGTCTGTTTTTCGTTTCGATTAAAGATGAAAAATATAGAATTCTACATACTCTAGGTATTTGTAGAAAGTACCGTATACGTACAAATTTTAGAAATGTTTTTGACATGATTAATTGTTGTATGAATATATTATATGTGAATAAATTACTTGTTTGGCGAAAGGACTCGCCCTAATACATGTTTTGCTTATATACACTATATATGTTGTAATAGTGTCTAAGTGTTTGTGAAAATGACCGAATGAGTATAGAATTCTCATTCGTGCTTGCCAAGACTAATTGTCATGGATTTATGATTGTTGTATTGGCAACACCCCTTTGACGAAAGGATTTGCCCTGAATCACGCCACGGCTAATATACGCTATATATGTTGAAATGGGTAGCCCAAGTGTTTGTGAAAATGTTCAAATGAATATGGAACTTGGATTCCTACTTTCCATGACTATCCGTTGTGGGTGTACGCATGTTATGATTGGGGCAACTCCCTAGTAAAAGGATTTGGCCTAATGCCTATATGATCAACATTTGTCATGTATGTTGATGTATGTATTTTAAAGTGTTTATTGAAATGTCTGAATGAGTAGTAGTTAGTAAATTGTAATGTTTAAGGGTGTTGAGATATGATTCTCAACTCCTTTAACTATGTGTATGATTTCCTTGGATAGCTGTGTGATTAGAAATTTAATATGTACAAACTCATGCTTGTGTTGTGCTTCATAACATGCACAATTGATTGTATGATTTTATCTATGTAATACGTATGCTTAAATTCATGTTTACGTTGTATGATCCGTCATGGCTGATGGGGGAGTGGAGCAACGAGTGCGTGCAACAGCCCTGGCAGCCCTAAACGGAAAATACCATACTTTGATTATATGATTTGAATCTTGATCCATTACTGCTTTATCTATCTGCAAGTTATCATGTTTGGGGCTATGATTATAGTCCAGACAATCGGTACCAGAATTGAATTCATGGCTGTGATTCATTTGCCACATGAGATGTGTTCGACGAACTCGAGTCGTACTTCGGTTGGCGATAGTGGTTGGCTACGCGAAGTGCTTATGCACTTCATGTCGTTCAACTTGTTGTGCGCTCGAGCTAGCCGAGCTCGTCAAGTAACCCGATCTGTCTTATGTATGTTCACCATGTTTGGACGCTACTGCTTAAACCTAGAGTACCAAACTTACCAGTGAAATCCCTTTTAACCATGGTACCTCGATCCGCTAAGACTCATGAGCCAGGCATGGTGGTATGGGACACCGTGGTTGATCTGTCCACTTACGCTGAGGCCACGTGCCTCCCCGTAGTGACTAGTGAGCAACCAGACTCGTGAGCCGATTATGGTGATATGGGACACTATATTCGAGCTGTCGACACCTATGGCGAGAGCCAAATACGGTGAGACCTGTATTCGTGCTGACGGGCAACGAGTCCTCCGTAGTATCTTCGAGTATACTCTAAGGTCTGTGATTGGTGACGAGCCCTTCACAGCAACTAGAGCATGAGTTGAGCCGAGTACAGTGAGATCTGTATTCGAGCTGACGGCCAGCGATTGAGCCGAGTAAGGTGAGACCTGTATTCAAGCTGACGGCCAGCAATTGAGCCACATACGGTGAGATCTGTATCCGTGCTGACGGGTGACGAGCCCTTTCTGATGCCTTCACTACGCCTCTCAAACCATAATATCGTATGAGATTAACTAGGACTGACGACCCTATAATGGATCATGTTTGGGAATGATACAAGGGAGGTACCTTAGTTTCCCAATACTGCTGTTTGAAATGGACTAATAATTACTCGGTAATCATGCTCATCATCGCACTGCATGTGCCTGGTAGATGTGGAGCACTGAGGGATGAACGCATTCGCGAACGTAAGATGGTGTCGCATGAGGGTGGTTTGGCAAGGGCATACATCATGTCATTTCATACTTGCATTACATAAGAGTAGTTAGAATTGTTTGATTGTACTGCTTTATCATTACTGCTTGACTGAGTTGATAACATGTTAACCTATGCTTTATTGTTCCACTGATTTGATCACTCACTCCCACGTTACGGGACAGTGTTGTACACACCAACCAGATTTGTTGAGTTTCAGGTGATGGCGATTCTTATGAAGCAAAGCTAGACTACTTTGATGTGGAGGAAGAGTTCTCCTACTTGTAGCTCTCTGACTGGTTTATGAAGGCCTGTTATTGTATTGACGGGGCTATGGTACTTGGGATAGAAGACATTTCACTTATACATTTGGTATATTTTAGAAATGTACTTGAAATTTATTAACCGGGTAACCTTATCACACTCTAGAGACTCACCACAGTTTATATATTTTATTTATCTATCACCATCTTTCGCTTGCAAATTTAACTGTCTCTGGAGTATGATATGATGTTTTGGTTTAATCTCACTCATGTTCAATACACTAATGCAGACAACATTTAATCATCATTATCTATGTTGCATAAGTGATGTTCTGGAACTCGGGTGTTGAGTTATGCTCGACCCCCGATTTTTTGGGATGTTACAGTTGGTATCAAAGCATGATTTGGATTAAACCGGACCTGGGTTATGGTCACACGACGCACACTGCCGCACTCTGACTTAGGAGGGAGCGACGGGATGTAGAAATAGACTTAGGTTCTCCAATTTCGCCAAATAACACAATTGGTTGAGATCAACCGTGGAGATTGGACCCGTAGGCCTCAACGATTGCATGAAACGATCTCGAATCACCTTTAAGCCATCAGTTGAAGGGTTTGAGTCATCCCTAGAAATGAATGTTCTTAAGTTGTGGGTCAACCATAACACCAAAGCCTAAAACCCCTTTTTACCCAATTTCTTTAAAATCTCTCCTTGCACCACTTCATTCTTTAATTTTTTCTAAATCCTTTCATACCAGATATAAATTCTAAGTATAAATGATGAAGAATAATACTTAAACAAAAAGTTACTATAAATAGTAAATATATGTATAATTTAGACTTTTGACCATTCAAACTTTGGAATCTAACCAAGTAAATGGGTTAGTTGGATAGATTAGCTCCTCCTACCCCAAAATCATATGCCACATGTCATATAAACTCATCCAGTTTACAAATTGGCCCTAAAAATGCCTCAAATGGAGTCGTGGGCCACACTATGCAATCCGGGGGGACCCAGGACAGACCCGGGGTACCATTGGCCCCTTGGGAGGGTGGAGAACACCACCCAGCTGTGGTAGTGCGGCGCCGGACAAGGTGGACCGCGGTCCAGCTGGCCCGGGCGGGCCACAGTTCATTGGCTAGCCCGTTTTCGGCCACATTTTTTCTGCGATTTTGGTCTGATTTCAAAAAGTCATATCTCCTTCGTTATAACTCCGATTTAGGTGATTCAAAAGCCAGATTTAAGCTTAATAAGTCTAGTTTTATATAAAAATAAGTAAAAAATATAATAACATATTTAATATAGTTAAATATGAGTCGTTGTGTCAACTATCTGAAAATTATTAATTTGGACAGCTGCTGCTTCTAGAATTTTTAGAATTTTTCTATAAGATGAAATCTAATGAAATTTGGTAGAGATGAAGTATACTTGATGATGAACTACTAAAAAAATAATTAAAATAATAGACCAACTAAAAATTTTAGAAAAAGGTGCAGAACTTCCCTAGGCCCGTGTGGTGCTTACCAAATTTTGTGGGGGCCCCTGTTTCACGTCCGTTTTGCCCCCTCTCTCAAATACACCTCCAAGCTCTCCGTTTCTCCAAAACTTGTTGTTTTCGCTCTCAAATCTTTCTCCCAATCACCCAATCCCTCATTTTTAGCTACAACCCATCCACATCCATCGTTCACAGTAACACCTACCCTCTACCATTTCCGTTTCCTTTCAATTGGGCTCTTACATGCCCCATTTAGAGCTCGAAAACGTGTAAACTCTCAACCCATCCCATCTTTTCATTTTCCCACTTTATTCTTTTTCATTTGTGCCTATGTAGGCTCAAGATTCTGAAACCTAACAACCCCTCTCCTCTTCCATGTTTTCCAATACCATGTTTGAAATGTATGCAATTAAACGTAAACTCCGAGATTCCTTTCAAAGTACATTCAGAAATTCATCATCTTGGGATTTAAAAATCCCATCTCACACTTTCCCACACAAGGCTCAATTCTCAAAGCCTATACCATTAATTTTAATCCCCACCCACCCTCCTACCAAACATGTCATTCCCAATCCTGAGGTAGGATTAGTAATGCAGTTCCATTTAGTACGACTTAAGACCACTGGCCAACTAGACCCATAGAGTTTGGACCTAGAGTAGTGCTTCGACAGACCTGACAGTATAGGAAATCCAATAAATTAAGGATGTGAACTCTAGAACCCCTTAGTTGGTTTGAGCATATGTAAAGTGCTCGAGCGTAGTTACATTCATGTTCGGGCAACTCAATTCCAAACAAACAAACAAACAAACAATTTCCTTTATTAAAAATGGTGTAAAATCATCTAGTGTGTAAGCATAGACTTTGGATTACAACTAGGGGATTACGCTACTCATACGTTACGACTAGGCACTAAAGAATGTAGAGGATTCATTATGCTAAGGTACTTGAAAGATAGATTTAATTAGTCGGCTTAAGTAGGTGGGAGCGAGACCCCGTTCTTTTGTTGAATCCCCTTAATACTCATAGGCTTCTTTGATAACTCCTATGGAAGTTGTTTGACGTAGAAACTAGTCACGCTTAGAGGAAACTTATATATCCTTTGGATTTAATGTTAGATCAAATCAATGCATCCTTAGAATTGCCTTCTCGAGGACTAATTACAACCAGGAACACGGAGTAGAGAAACGATATATATCAGCGAGGTATTCGCGGTTTGAATTGAATTCTCAATCCTGGTAGTTACCAATGAACTCTATGCTCTGATCAAGCAGAGAGTCGGGATCACCTAGGATTCAGAACTGATATGACAATTTTCTGTCTTCGCGAGGCAGGAGGTCCATGTATCCGATTCTAACCCACTACACAACTTTCCTTCCGTGTTGGCTCGACCACTTACAACCAAAAGTTATAACTTCGTCTTTGAGAAGTGTAAGAATATATAGCCAATAGAGATTTTTTCTTTTTTAGGCCTGAGGAATTTCCCAAGTGAGCAACAAATAGTTAGGAATTAGGTCCCATGCCATGTCGGTATACATTTTGTGCATATGAACGTAGAAAGATAGTCTGCCTGTTAACCTAGACATGATTAAATAGGATAAGTCTGGACCGTGACAAAACTCCTTGGCAGAAGTAGGCATCTCGCCACAAACTCACACCTGTCCTTGAATCAACCACAATACCCATCATCTTCAGCTCCTTTCTATAATTATAGGTACCAATGCCATAATACACATCATCAATGAAAAGAAGACCAATGTAGTGGGAGACCGCATCCCATTTCATGTCAAGGATAGGTCTTAAATTACACCTTGTTCCGACATACGTATCAGGACATAGATCTTGAGCCTTGAGGGTGAAAATAAATTTTTAAGGGGGGTAGAACATTATGAGCCCAATCTAGATAGGTCGGCTAATACACTTTTTTTTTATCTGGGTGGCTCAGCGAAAGCGTGGTGGACCCTACCCCACTAGCCTAGGATCGAAACGGTGCTCGTTGAATACGAACATTATAGAAGCCCTAACCTGTCCTACTATGAGAAACCGTTTTAGGATGATCTAGTAAGATTTGATTCACCATTTTCTTGGACATAGATAATAACGAGGACTCTCTTAGACTAAGACCTAAAGGGCAACCTTAGAAATAGACAATTTGAACCATTCAATGATGGACATTCCTACGTTTTTAGAGTGATCGGACTACAGAGTTACTGACATCTACAACTGCAAAGTTTTCACAGCTTGACCCAATTCCCAATCCTAGGCGACTACCGATGGACTCTCTGCTGACGATCAGACGACCAGGATCCACTAGGATTCGGAAGGGATACGATGAGCTTCCTACCCTGGCCCGGTAGATGATCGATGTATCGGGATCAAGCCCACTATAGTCGTCTCTCCGTGTTGGTCAAACAATGAAAACAACTATCTTACTCTAAATAATTGGGGATTGTCGTCAAGACTCCAAATAGGTAAAGAAATAAATTACAACAAACCATCAGGGTTTGAGAAATGGATAAAGAATTAAGTTTTAAGGGGGGTAGACTAAAATGAACCAGGCTAGTATATACCCTACCACGCGTAGAAACTCGAAACCAATAAAACTTAGGCAAAAGAAATAATTAAATCTTTCCTTATTTACCCTTAGGCAATTTCGGGGACGAAATTTTATTTTAAGGGGGGTAGATTGTAACAGCCAGGAATTTTTCCAACCTGGAATTAGACGTCCTTAGGCAGTGGGTCGATTCTAACACCTTATCAACTTGTCAAAACTCAGTCCCAAAGGCTAAAATCGCTTGTGAACCCATTTCCTTCATAAATCCCACCCTTCACCACCTTGTTCTTTAAATTTTTCTAAGTACTTTCACCCTAGACACTATCTTAAAGTTTGGGTATTGAAGAACAATACTTAAACTAAACATTGCTACAAAGGACTAAGTACCACCTCAGACAGAAAGTGCTCAGGACTAAATCCTTTAGAAATTAGGCAAGAAATAGCCAGTGTTAAGCTAGAGTGCCTGTGAAATTAACACCAATCGCTTTAAATACGATCTGCAAGACCTAAAACTTGTAAAATCATTGACGCTAGGTTACCCTAAAATCTAGGATCAATCTCATTACCCGGCTGCTCTCGGGAGCATCTCGAAACTCCGTATCAAATCTGGACCGCACGTCGGAAGTCCAATTAACACGAAGTTAAGGAACTAGGACCGCCTTGCTGGGCTTGACAACCATCTTTGAAATCAAATCCAAATAGTGTCCCAGCGCTATTCGCTTGATCTCGGAGTGAAGAATGTGAGAAATGTGAAATTAATTCAAAATAAAATATCTCGAATAGTAATCTAGCACCACTCGCTTGCGGATCAGTATTAATCAACCAGACCGTCAGAATCAGACCAAATTACGCCCTCAGATCAGGAGAAATTTCATACACATTTACATGTACTCGAAATCTCCGATCGAGATCCGCTGAACGTTGAACTGAAACTGGTCCGCCACGCGTGATCTGAGAACCCTACTAGAATGAAAACTTAATAGAACCTAGATCCATAGTTTGTGAGCTTAAGTCCGACCTTTGGCTCAAGGAGGCCCGCCAGAAGTCCTCCGTTGAGCTGAAACAGGTCCACTTTGGTTATAACCTAAGTATACTTTGACCTGGAGTCTGTTTCGATGAGTTTTTAGGCTATATAAGGACCTTAAACCCCCTCTCATTGTAGCCATACGAATTTGAGAAAAACCCTAGAGAGAGGAGAGAAAAAAGAGAGACAGTGTGGGAGTTGTGGGAGGATCTCCCTGTCATGCTTCCCTGCCGTTATGCAAGCACAACCACTCCGTTCTAATCGCTTTCCCCGTGATTCGAGGTCCATTTTTAGGTAAAAAAACCTAACCCTAATCTGATTTGGAGTGTTGATGGTTGTAGGTTATGAAATAGCTAACCTACTTCGTTCTCTAGGTGGCCAAACTGCCATATACGGAAGCTTAGCAAACCTATCGACTTCGTTACGATTCTACGACAAAAGGTGCGGACTTTAGGTGTATAGGTTATAGTTTTCAACGCTTTCAATGTCAGATAATGATAGATTCATGATCTGCATGCAATTGCACATGTACGAAGTGCTGTCTGTTTTCCGTTTCGATTAAAGATGAAAAATATGGAATTCTACATACTCTAGGTATTTGTAGAAAGTACCGTATACGTAAAAATTTTGGAAATGTGTTTGACATGATTAATTGTTGTATGAATATATTATATGTGGATAAATTACTTGTTTGGCGAAAAGACTCGCCCTAATACATGTTTTGCTTATATACACTATGTATGTTGTAATAGTGTATTCTAAGTGTTTGTGAAAATGACCGAATGAGTATAGAATTCTCATTCCTGCTTGCCATGACTAATTGTCATGGATTTATGATTGTTGTATTGGCGATACCCCTTTGACGAAAGGATTTGCCCTGAATCACGCCACGGCTACTATACGCTATATATGTTGAAATGGGTAGCCCAAGTGTTTGTGAAAATGTTCAAATGAATATGGAACTTGGATTCCTACTTTCCATGACTATCCGTCGTGGGTGTACGCGTGTTATGATTGGGGCAACTCCCTAGTAAAAGGATTTGGCCTAACGCCTATGTGATTAACATATGTCATGTGTATTGATGTGTGTATTTTAAAGTGTTTGTTGAAATGTCTGAATGAGTAGTAGTTAGTAAATTGTAATGTTTAAGGGTGTTGAGATATGATTCTCAACTCCTTTAACTATGTGTATGATTTCCTTGGATAGCTGTGTGATTAGGAATTTAATATTTACAAACTCATGCTTGTGTTGTGCTTCATAACATGCGCAATTGACTGTATGATTTTATGTATGTAATGCATATGCTTAAATTCATGTTTACGTTGTATGATCCGTCATGGGTGATGGGGGAGTGGTGCAACGAGTGCGTGCAACAGCCTTGGCAGCCCTAAACGGAAAATACCATACTTTGATTGTATGATTTGAATCTTGATCCATTACTGCTTTATCTATCTGCAAGTTATCGTGTTTGGGACTATGATTATAGTCCAGACAATCGGTACCAGAATTGAATTCGTGGCTGTGATTCATTTGCCACGTGAGATGTGTTTGACGAACCCGAGTCGTACTTCGGTTGGCGATAGTGGTTGGCCATGCGAAGTGCTTATGCACTTCATGTCATTCAACTTGTTGTGCGTTCGAGCTAGCCAAGCTCGTCATGTAACCCGATCTGTCTTATGTATGTTCACCATGTTTGGACGCTACTGCTTGAACCTAGGATACCAAACTTACCAGTGAAATCCCTTTTAACCATGGTACCTCGATCCGCTAAGACTCATGAGCCGGGCATGGTGGTATTGGACACCGTGGTCGAGCTGTCGGCCTACGCTGGAGCCACGTGCCTCCCCGTAGTGACCAATGAGCAACCAGACCATGAGTCGATTATGGTGGTATGGGACACTATATTCGAGCTGTCGACACCTACGGCGAGAGCCGAATACGGTGAGACCTGTTTTCGTGTTGACGGGCGACGAGTCCTCCGTAGTGTCTTCGAGTATACTCTAAGGTCTGTGATTGGCGACGAGCCCTTCACAGCAACTAGAGCATGAGTTGAGCTGAGTACGGTGAGATCTGTATTCGAGCTGACGGCCAGCGATTGAGCCGAGTACGGTGAGACTTGTATTCGAGCTGACGGCCAGCAATTGAGCTGTATGCGGTGAGATCTGTATCCGTGCTGACGGGTGACGAGCCCTTTGTGATGCTTTCGCTACGCCTCTCAAATCATAATATCGTATGAGATTAACTAGAACTAACGACCCTAGAATGGATCATGTTTGGGAATGATACAAGGGAGGTACCTTAGTTTCCCAATACTGCTGTTTGAAATGGACTAATAATTACTCGGTAATCATGCTCATCATCGCATTGCATGTGCCTGGTAGATGTGGAGCACTGAGGGATGAACGCATTCGCGAACGTAAGATGGTGTCGCATGAGGGTGGTTTGGCAAGGGCATACATCATGTCATTTCATACTTGCATTAAATAAGAGTAGTTAGAATTGTTTGATTGTACTGCTTTATCATACTGCTTGACCGAGGTGATAACTTGTTAACCTATGCTTTATTGTTCCACTGAGTTGATCACTCACTCCCACGTTATGGGACGGTGTTGTACACACCAACCAGATTTGTTGAGTTTCAGGTGATGGCGATGCTTATGAATCAGAGCCGGACTACTTTGATGTGGAGGAGGAGTTCTCCTACTTGTAGCTCTCTAACTGGTTTATGAAGACCTTTTATTGTATTGACGGGGCTATGGTACTTGGGATAGAAGACATTTCACTTACACATTTGGTATATTTTAGAAATGTACTTGAAATTTATTAACCTGGTAACCTTACACACTCTGGAGACTCACCACAGTTTATATATTTTATTTATCTATCACCGTCTTCCGCTTACAAATTTAACTGTCTCTGGAGTATGATATGTTGTTTTGGCTTAATCTCACTCATGTTCAATACACTAATGCAGACAACATTTAATCATCATTATCTATGTTGCATAAGTGATGTTCTGGAACTCGGGTGGTGAGTTATGCTCGGCCCTCAATTTTTCGGGATGTTACTTCTACGCAGAGCCTTAACGAGTCATCCTTCTTCCTGACAAAGAGTACCAGCGCTCTCCAAGGCGAACTGGTCAGACGAATGAAGCCTAACTCTCGGAACTCGTCCAACTACCACTGTAGCTCTCGCAACTCCATCGGTGCCATACAATACGGGGCCTTCTAGATAGGCGCGGTACCATGCACAAGATCAATCAGAAACTTAATATGTTGGCGCGGCGGCAATCCCGGAATCTCCTGGAACACATCAGGAAATCACAAACCACTAGCAACTGATCAATACTTGCTACTATGGGCTCCTCTATTGCACACAACTTGAGACAAGGCAGCGGCTCTCCTCGCAGCTCGGTAACTAAATGGAACTGCAGCAACCCTAGTATACAGAACGTGACTGTCCTCGCAGAGCAGTCCAACACGGCGTGGTACTCGGCAAGCCAATTCATGCCCAAGATGACGTTGAAATCTAACATCGGCAGCACAAATAAGTTGGCAGGCAAGAAAATCTCTCCCTCCAACATAGGGCAAGACAAACAGAAGCAGCCTATCACTGTAGTCTTCCCCAAGGGCGTCGATATGGTCAACCCCTTACGAGCAGACTTTATCGGCAATTCAATCGAACGACAAAATCCCTCGGACATAAAATA
This sequence comes from Magnolia officinalis, assembly GCA_021015155.1. Lineage (NCBI taxonomy): Eukaryota > Viridiplantae > Streptophyta > Magnoliopsida > Magnoliales > Magnoliaceae > Magnolia > Magnolia officinalis. The sequence goes on from JAJHSJ010000003.1 coordinate 42,311,315, forward strand.
ATGCGAAGCACAGGAATCAAACAAAACTCGTGTGATGCAAGCAGAGATGGGAAGAATACCCTCGATGACCTCTCTGAAGGACTGTGGGTCCTGCTGGGCCACATAGAACCTAGCTTGAGCTAGCTGGGGAGGTACCTGTCCCCTCTGAGGGTGCTACTACTGCTGCTTCTGCTACCGCTGGCGCGGCCTATACTTCTGTCTCTTCTACTGAGGTCTCGGATGCTGGTGCTAATGCTTCTGCTGAGGGGGCCTCGGCGGTGGGAGTTGTTGTCGCTGCTACTGTGGAGACTGTTATGGTGCTCTCAGCTGCTGTTGTGGAGGCTACTGCGGTGCTCTCAGCTATTGCTTCTGTGGTCGGGGACACTCCCGCCTATGGTGTCCTATCCCACCACATCCATAACAAGCACCGGGAACCTGCCTCTGAGGTGGTGCGGGGGTGCTGCTGGTGCTCTGGCGGCTGGGTGGCCTGTCCGCCTCTACTGCTGACGATGTTACTGTTGTTGGGAGCTACCAGATGGGGCCTTCCTCTTCCGGTCTCTCCTCTGATCGCAATCACTTGCGCGTCGGCCCACTCAACATAAAAAATCTGAGCCCTCCATACTACTGCCTGAAAAGTCGGGAGCTCATGCCCAACAACACGGCCTCGAAGACCGTAACGCAAGCCGTTCTTGAAACAGTGAGCCTTCCACTCCTCATCATCAACCAAATACAATGCAAACCTCGATAGCGCCACGAAATGAGCCACATACTGCGCCACAGACATGTCTCCCTGCACCAAGGTCTCGAACTCTAACATTCGCTGCCAACGAATGTGGTCGAGGAAGTACTGCTGGTCGAATTGATCTACGAAATCTTCCCATGTCTAGATGAATTCAGGCCCTGCAACATGGGTAATGGAGGTCCACCAGTGCTAAGCCTCACCCTGGAGAAGAAATACGGCTAACCGGACTAGTTGCTGGGTTATACATGCCATCGTATCAAAAATCTTCTTCACATTAAAGCGTCACCTCTCGGCTGCTATTGGGTCTGGCTCGCCCTGAAAATGCGGGGGATCGAGCTGTTGGAACTCTTGAAGAAGGGCGCTCATCCACTCCTGCTTTACCTGGGCTGACAAAACAATAGGGTGCCTGCCTTACTCCTGAAGGGCGGCCGTCATAACCTGCAACATCTGCTGTAGCTGGAAGGCACTCACGGGTACGGTCGGATCCGCACCGGTCTCGGGTGGAGGAATGACATCCTCAGGCTAGGGAGAAGGGATCTCTGGTGGTGGAATGGGAGTCATAGGTGGTAGAGTGGGAGCCTCATGTGGTGAAGTGGGAGTCGTTCGGGTTGGTCGCTTGGGCGGCATGTCCTATAGGGAAGAACAAATGCGTCTATCAACCTTGAGAACTCTCGAAGACACACACGTTAAGGAATTAAATCGTAAGGTTACGCACTCGGAACCTAATTGTCCTAAACTCATAGAAAACATGCGATGTTGTTCTTAGTTATTCCCAAATTATACTCTGATACCAACTTCTGTCATGCCCTAAACTTGAAAACTGGGCCCACAAAACTCCCAATCACCAATCTGGCGCCGACAGCCTCCGTAGTACCCCATTCTCGGGTCCTGGCACCCATATACCAGGTTCCGATCCTAGGATCCCACAAGGAGGATTTTCAACATGAATTTGATTCATAATAAGCATAACCCATGAATGATAACCAACACACCATCACAAAATCCACTATGATCAAAAGCTTTAGGTACAATGCGCATAAAGGAAAATACAATGATAATAACGGAAACTCCTGAAGCTCGACTGCATGCTCCTGTTAAACTACGGTTACATCCTAGCGTCACTTGCATGCAACAATCATGCATAAGCTTATAGAAAGCTTAAAGGATGGTGAGAGTGTGTGCGTAATATAAACGTGCTCGGAATGTAATATCAAAGTAATGCGGAAATGCTGATAAGTCCATGAATACTATCAGCCGTACCAAGGCTATGCGATGCAAGGCATGAATGCTATCTACCATATCAAGGCCATGCGATGTAAGGCATGAATGATGTCGGCCATACCAAGGCCATGCGATGAGAGATGCAACTCAAGCATACCAATCCTCATCTGAATCTACATATCAATGCAGGTCATTACTAGCGCATCAAATATCGGTACAGTCCTCCCTCTGGATAATCACCGGGGTATAGCAGACCCATTCCTCAAGCTGGTCAAACTCAACCTAAATATTGCCCCCTCAATTGGACGGGTAAGGTCAGACCCCTTTCCAACCGACCACGACATAGTAAGAGATACAGCCTACTGGTATATGGCCATCGTACACTCATGTATCCACTCGGTCTAGACGTTGGAGTCATCATCTGGTACCATCGGGTTTAGGAATTTTCACTCAAGGACATCTATGGCGTCTCGATGCTAGTAACAGTATTTTTGGTGTCCGATCCAGCTCTCCACGATGTGCCTGTAGAGGTCACGGCCCTGATGTTGCTAGGGCATACCATATCACACAATGCAAGATGCATGAGTCATACAATCTACTCATACATCAATCCTGCGCATACCGTATATGCAATGGTCAACCTCATCTCATCACAAGCATGCAAATGATGCGTATGGGCATGTATCATGATGCTATGCGGTCACATACTCATACTCGGTATTAATGATCGACATCGATAATTAGCATCGATAATTAGCCTATATGCAAGGTAAGGTCCATAAATGAACAGCTGATTTAAACCATGATATGAAGATCGACCCTCGGCAGTGGATATATCAATTCCAGTAGCACGGAGTCTACGACAAGGATGAACCATGCAACATCAATGGGGCCGAATAATTTGGGTTAACCCACTAAGAGAATGATGAGAATGGGCCTATCAAGGCCTAAATGAAGGTCACAATGTGGACATTTAACCATCATTGCCCATTAATGTGGACATTTAACCAACATTGCCCATTAATATGGACATTTAACCAACATTGCACCCAAGGAGTGGCCCACATAAAGCCTAAAATATAGTGGAGCCCATGGCCTCACACAGGGGCCTAATATACATCACCATGGGCCTCACTCAAGGGCCTCATACACATCTCAATGGGCCTCGTTCATGGGTCACATATGTATCATGTTGGGCCTCACTCATGGGCCGCATCTATGGACCTCATATATACACGTCGGGTGTAAGCCCCGTATCTTAGACCGTACCATTCCATAGGCTTCCGCGGTTCCCGGTCGAATTCTGGCGACCCGCGATCTGTTAACGGCGTTTGCGCACGATCCCAAGCCGAGTCCTGCATATCTGAGTCGACTCGACCCGAGACATATACCAGTGCGACCGCGCTGTCGCCGCGGTTCCTATGCTGCGACTCGCGCGCCGACCTGATACCTAGGCCAGGAGATGTGGGCCTGCATTCAGTTCGAGGAAAAACACCGCGCGTTGCAAAAACCCAAGAGAACATCACATCAAATCCCATCAATCCCATCAAAATAGTACACATCACCTCACATGTCAAAGTACAACCCCATCCCCAAGCAACCCCAAAGTCCAACTTTCTCTTACACCCAAGTACACCCATCACCCATCACCCATCTCTCACCCCATCCATCACCCATCCCTCTCTCTCTTACACCTCTCTCTCTCATCTCTCTTCCTCATTTTTCTCCCAAGCAAGGAATTCGTTCATGAGAGCTCCATGAGAGAGAGCTTTGCATGACCCACTTCTTATCTCCCATCTCCACCATCCAAGTGTGATCTCAACCGTTGAAATTGTTCATTTGAAGCTCTAGTATGCATTGGCGGATGAAGGAAGGAAAGATCTAAGGTGGGTGTCTCCTATGGTTAGATCCCTACTTCTCTCTCTCTCCTCTCTTTATTTCTTTTTATGATATGATGATATGTGCTTGTGGCCCACCTGATCGACAATCTGGACTGTCCAAATTTTTTTTTGGACGTCCAGCGAATGAGGCCGTCTTGCTGCCCGTTTTGGGCCAACTAGGACGGAGGGAAATAACAAATATCGGCTTGTGGGCCCCACCGTGATTGATGTATTTCATCCCTGCGGTGTGGGGTGGCCAAGTCTGCGTGGGACCCACCTTGATTAATGTGGGTAGGCGGTCCGTCCGTGACGCCTCTGGATGTCTTCGCTGAAGAACAAACAGAGAGTGAGGTGCACTCCTCCGTAAAGAAGAAAAGCAAAAAAATGAAAAAGGGCTAGGGGTTTTTAAGGCTTTTGGAAAGTGCCACCCATATAGGCTCCACCTTGATGTATCCATTCAATCCATGTCGTCCATTCCATTCTCCATATCATTTTAGGCGTTGAGCCAAAAAATGAGATCAATCCGATAATCAGGCGGGCCATACCATAGAAAACTGTATTTTCTACTGTTCAAAGCTATTAGGACCCACCTTTCTGTTTCTACACGCCAAAAATGCCGAATATTGGACTCATTTGGTGTGTTTTGACCCCTAGAATGCATTGGACGGAGTGGATTCTCCAGAAACGGGGCCCACATGTGAAATACCGCTGATGATAAAAATACAAAAAAAAAAGGAGAGCCTGCTGCAGCAGCAGCATTGCCGCTGTCAGAAGACAGCAGGCGCTGCTGCGCACGTGACGGGCGGACGACAGCGACCCACGGCTCCAGTCGTGGGCCCCACAATGATGTCTACTTGTCATCCAACCCTTTCATTGGGTGGGTCCCTCCATGGAGTGGGCCTCCTCCAAAAATCAGGTCCATTCAACGCTCAGGTGACCCACATCAAAGGAAATAGTGTGAATTGAATCGTCTGCCATTGAAACTCTTTTTGGGCCCACAGAAGTTTTGGATCAAGATGAAAATTGTTTTTACCCATTATCTAGGCCTGTGTGACCTTATGGACGGGCTGGATCGCAAATAAACATTGTGGTGGGCCCCACGTGGGACCCACAATGATGTATGTGTATATTCACACCGTCCACTGACGGTGGACGGTGGCCCCCTTGACTTACGTGTTCTATCCACACCGTCCCCCAGGACGGTGTGTGTAAGTGTGTGTGCGAGTGTGTGTGTGAGCGTGTGTGCGTGAGCGTGTGTGCGTGGGTGTATATATATAATATTATATTATATATAGTATTGTATATATATACTATATATATAAATTATATATTATATTATATATAAAATACATGATGGTGGGTCTTCATTTGGACCCCCACCCATGATGCATGTGCTTTAGCATGCCGTCCATCTATTTTGATGGGTTGCTGGACGGCTAGTGGACCCCACCGTGATGTTCGGTCCTATCCTCAGCGTCCATTACTTGGACGGTGGGATATACCCCTGGTGCAGGCTACACCTTGAGGTGTGCATTCGTCCAGGCTGTCCAGGGCCTGGACATTTAATTTTAATAGTATATATTTATATATGTTATATACATATATTATGTATATATGTGGGCCCCACCTACTTCATCCACACCATCCATCTATGGGCCCCACCTACTTCATCCAAACCGTCCACCATTTGGCAAGCTTGTCTTAAGGTTTGAGGCTAAAAATAAGACAGATCTAGGATTAGGTAAACCACACTATGGATATCAGTGGGTTTGATCGTCCACCATTAAAACCCCTTTCAGGTCATTGTGACCTTATGATCAAATTGGATGGGAAATAAATGTGATCGTGGGCCTTAGGAATTTTAATAGTGGAAATCATTACCGCCACTTATCTTCGGGTATGGCCCATTTGATATGCATGGGGCCCCATTTGGTGTGGCCCATTTGATAGACATATGGCCCATGCGATGTGGCCCACTTATCATATTTATGGCCGTCCATTGAGGCCCACCTTGGTATATGTATGAGGCCACTTTGATGTACTTTGTGGCCCATCCTCCAGGCCCACTTTGATATATTTTGTGGCTCATCGAGAGGCCCACTTTGATATACATGTGACTCATCATGATGCATCTTTGACCCATGAGTGGGGCCCACCTGTTGTGCGTTCTGAGGCCTAGGTGCAGGGCCCACCTGTTATTATTTGAGGCCCATGGTGATGTATTAGGGCCATGGGTTGAGGCCCATTGTGATGTATTAGGGCCCATGGGTTGAGGCCCATTGTGATGTATTAGGGCCCATGGGTTGAGGCCCATTGTGATGTAATCAAGGCCCGTTATTGAGGCCCACCGTGATGTGTATGAGCCCCGTTGTTGAGGCCCACCTTGACATATAGGAGGACCATATGATGAGGCCCATTTGATGTATTTGAGGCCCAGGGGTCGAGGCCCAATGGGATGTATATAAGGCCCTTTGCAATATGTGATTCCACCCTGGGTATGTAATGACATTTATGGCAGACCAATGCTTGTGATCAATGTTGGTTTGATGTCCACATTGTAAGATTAATGTTGGTTAAGTGTCCGCATTGTCACTCTCCCTAGGGCCCATTGATAGGCCCAACTTGTTGTGTATGAGGCCCATGTGCAGGGCCCACCTGTGATGTATATTAGGCCCATGTGTAAGGCCCACCCATTGTGTATTAAGGCCCATGGGTTATGACCCATTGTAATGTATTTCCGGCCTAGATGGCAAGGCCCGATGCTATGTATAAGAGGCCCATGGATATGGTCTATTGTAATGTACACGCGGCCCGTATATGGGGACCATTATGATGATACATATGGCCTTGTGTGAGGACTAATGTGATGCAAGTGAGGCTTATGTGATGAGGCCCACTTTGATATACTTAAGGCCCATTAGTGCGGCCCATTGATGCAACACACTTGATGTGCATGAGGCCCATTGGTGTGGCCCATCCATGAGGCCCATTGGTGTGTTCCGATTTGATATACATTAAGTCCATTGGTGTGACCCATGTAATGCAACTCATGTGATGTGGCCCACTTGGCATGCGAGACCCATTGTGATGTATTCATAGCTTATGGGTAAGGCCCATTGTGATATGTATTAGGCCCATGAGCAAGGTCCACCTGTTGTGTATATGTGGCCTTTGAGTAAGGCCCATCGTGTTGTATATTAGGCCTTTGTGTGAGGCCGTGGGCCCATCATATGATTTGGCTCTATGTGGCCATTCCTTGGGGGCAATGTTGGTTGGATGTCCACATTGTCGAGGCCGATTGTTGATGCCGGTTATTGATACCGATATGAGGTGTGTGACAGCATAGCATCATGATACATACCCATACGCATCATCTGCATGTTTGTTATGAGATGTGATTGACCATTGCATATGTCATAGGCAGGTTGTTCATGGGGATCCCTGATAAGCGGAGAGTTACCCCACATGAGCGCACGGTATGCGCAGGATTGATGCATGATTGGACTGTATGACTCATGCATCTTGCATTGTGTGACATGACCACTGTACGCCCTAGCTACATCAGGGTCGTAGGCTCTACAGGTATTTCGTGGATGGCCAGATGAGACACCGGAAATCTGTTCTACATGGGGTGCTATAGATATCCCTGGGTGAAAGTCCTAAACCCTCTTGGTTCCAGAGGTTGCTCCAACGTCTAGACCGAGTGGATGCATGAGCGCATGAGGGCCATATACCGTTAGGCCTCATCTCCCACTGTGTCGCAGTCGGTTGGAAGGGGGTGCGGCCTTACCTGCCCGAGAGGAGGGAGCAATACTAGGCTGGGTCTGACCAGCTCGAGGAATGGGTCCGCTATCGACGAGCCGGGCCCAATATTGGCAGGCGGATAGTGAGGTCTCTTCCACTCACCTTGTTGCGCGCAATGGGGCGACAATCTGGTTTGGAGTGTAATAGACCCCGGTGATGATCCCAGAGATGAACTGTACTGATATGTGGACTTATTGAGTAGGAGTTTCATGCTCATTCATTCATTCGTTCATTATCCACTCGGGTTGGTGGTGCGTAACTATTTGTTATGTACCTTCTTTATGACAAGGATTTCGGTTGGGGCGCGCGACTAACCTGAGGTCAGGAGTTTACCACATTGTGTCTATCCAAATTTAGGTATGGGACTGGTTTGGATAGAAGTCCCTTGTGGTGGATCCCGTAGCCTGCGATACTACGTACTATCATCCCGACTTCACATTCCAACATGGTCATTACATTAGCACCACATATTGCATATTGTATTACATCCTTGGCATATGACATTTTGAGTTGCCAGGTTTCTGTATTCCTGTGACTTGGATGAGAGTGATGGTATTCGTTAGCTCTTCCGAATTGCATATTGCATTATATCCTTGGCATCCGATATTTGATTATTTATGACTCATCATTTGCATAGCTATCCTATATTGCATATTCTGATATTGACTGACTTACGGACTTGTCAGTATTTCCGCTTACTTTGTTCTTGCATGATTTATGATCTTGTCGGTATTTCTGTTTACTCTGATAATTCCTACTCTTGTCAGTATTTCTGCTTATTACGACATTGTACAATTTATGGATTACCAGAGTTTCTGGTATTGTATGATTAAGGCATTGTATTGAATACTTGGCACTTACCTTGTGCACACACTTACACCACCCTCTAAGCTTTCTATAAGCTTATGCACGATAGATGCGTGCAGGTAATGTTAGGTTGCAGCAGTGTTGAGCTTGGAGCATGCAGCGGTCCTCTGGAGCTTGATTTTAATTTATGTATTTCCCCTTTCAGCATTGTACTCAAATGATTATTAGTGGATATGTGATGATGATATTGCCTTTGTGAATTGGGTAATCTTGTGGTTATGCTTATTACGAGTTAAATATATATTGAAAAAGAGAAAAAAAAATCCTCCTTGTAGGATCCCAGGATCGAAATCTGGCATTTGGATGCTAGGAGCCGAGAATGGGGTACTACGGAGGCTGTCGGCACTGGATTCGGCGATTGGGATTCCTGTGAATCCGATCTCCGGGTTTGGGGGCGTGACATCGGGCCTCACACATGGGCCACATATATACCATATCGAGCCTCACTCATGGGCTACAAATACATCGCATCGGGCCTCATATACATCAAGTGGGCCGCATTTATGGACCACACCAATGGGCCTCATATACATCAAGTGGGCCGCATCAATGGGCCTCAAATACATCAAGTGGGCTGCACCAATGAGCCTCAAATACATCAAGTGGGTCGCATCAATGGACCGCACCAATGGGTCGCACCATCTACACCATTCATCTATTTTAAGGATCATTTTAGAGCATTACCCAAAAAATATGGATCACATCGGATGATCATCTGGACCATACCACAAATAACAGTGGAGATAATGATTTCCACCGTTAAACAATTCACAGGGCTGGGGCCCGCCATCACGTTTATTTCCATTTAATCTGTTCACAAGGTCACAAAGACTTGAATTAAGAGGGAAAAAAAAAGGCTTTCAATGGTAGCCGTTCAATCTTCCACTGTTTTCTACAGAGTGGTCCACCTGATATATGGATCTGCCTCATTTTTAGTCTCAAGCCTTAAGACAAGCTCACGGTTTAGATAGACGGTTTGGATGTAACACATACATCAAGGCGGCCACTTGACAGACGGTGTGAATATAATATATACATTAGCGGTGGGTCCCACCGTCCAACCACCTGGACGGTGTGGATAAGACCTATATATCAGGTGGGATTCCCATCGTGCCAAGCAGTGGACGGTGCGAATGCACCACATACATTAGGCCTCACATGGCACCGTCCAGATGGACGGTGCTTGTTATAAAATACATGCATTAAAGGTGGGTCCCACGTGGGCCCACCAGATATATATATATATCATATAATATTATATCATTATATTATTATATATTTTTTTAAAACGTCCAGTGTCCAGATCGTTGGACGTCCGTCTAATGGACGGTCTGGATTACATACATCAAGATAGGGCTCCACATGGCAGATGGATGGCGTGGCTACATATTTCAGGTGGTGATGGACGGTGTGGATCATCCACATACATCTAGTGGGGACCACGTCCTAGCTGGATGGTGAGGACCTCACACGTGTGGCTGGGTCCCACCGTCCAGCAAATGGACGGACGGTGTAGATATAAACGCATACATCACGTTGGGTGGATGGCATGGATGAAAGACATGCGTCAAGTGGGTCCACACGTGTAGGACCCACTAGCTTTAAATAAAGCCAATACCTGTGATTTCCCTCCGTGTCTGAGGATGGACAGAGTGGATAGGTGGGGTCCACGTGGGTGGGCCCCTGGTTTAGTCCACTTAGTTAGACGGCATGGATCAAATACATTCATCATGGTGGGATCCATCCATGTGGGCCACACGGCCACATCACCATCAAGAAATGAAAGAGAGGGAAAGAAAGAGAGATCGAGAGATAAGACGGTGTAGTGAAGGGACCCGCCACTATGGGCCCCTCCTAGATCACAATAATACATCAAAGTGGGTCCCATCATAAGTGGGCCCTCAAATGAAAAATCAATGGTGGATCACCCACCAATTGGTCTTCTTCTTAGTCTCGTGACTTCCTTAGCTCTTTGGCTTCTTCTTTAAGGGTGGAAGATAAGAATTAAAGGGTTGGATGGTGAGATGAGGGGGGTAAGAAGATGGGCCCTCTCTTAGCTATTTTTTTCTCCTTGGGATTTTCTCTCATGGAAACTTGGGAAATGGTGGAGAGAATGAGAGAGGAAAGGGTGTTGTAGGAGAGATGGGACGGTGGGATGGATGTCATAAGAAATTGTATGGGCTTAGTTGAATTTTGGGTGAGAGAGGGATGTGTGGAGAGAGAGAGAGAGAGAGAGAGTTGAATTTGGATATGGCATGTGTAAGAGAGGGATGAGTTGTGTACTTGACTTGTGATTGATTGATTGATATGATGGGCTTGTAGAGATTCTCTCGAAATTCACAACGGGTGGTGTTTCTTTAAAAAATATGCAAGCCCACAACTCCTACCTTGGGTATCGCATCGGTGCGCAAGATGCAACGTTGGAACCGCGGTGAAGGCACGATCGCTAAGATACAATTTTCGAGTCGAGTCGACATAGATATACATGATGCGACTTAAGGTCATGCACAAATGCCAATTACAGGTCACGAGTTACCGATATTCAACTGGGAGGACCACGGAAGCCTACGGAATGGTACGGTCTAGGATACAGACCTTACAATTGATATGTGGATTCGGATGAGGATTGGTATGCTTGAGTTGCATCTCACATCGCATAACCTTGGTATGGCCGACATCATTCACGCCTTGCATCGTATGGCCTTGATATGGCCGATAGCACTCACGCCTTGCATCGCATGTCCTTGGTATGGCCGATAACATTTATGCCTTGCATCGCATAGCCTTGGTACGGCTGTTAGTATTCATGGACTTATCAGCATGATTTCCACATTACTCTGATATTGCATTCTGAACACACTTATATTTCGCACACACCCTCACCAACCTCTAAGCTTTCTATAAGCTTATGCACAATTGATGCGTGCAGGTGACGCAAGGACGCAGTACTAGCTTAGTCACAGCAAGAGTGTGTAGTCAAGCTTCAGGAGTTTTCGTTATTATTATCATTGTATTTCCCTTCATGCGCATTGTACCTTAAAGTTTTTTATTATAGTGGATTTTGTGATGGTGTCTTGGTTATTGTTCGTGGGTTATGCTTATGGTTATGCTTATTGTAAATCAAATTCATGCTGAGAAATCCTCCTTGTAGATCCCAGGATCAGAACCTGGTATATGGGTGCTGGGAGCCGAGAATGGAGTATTACGGAGGTTGTCGGCGCCGGATTCGACGATCGGGAATTTTGTGAGCCCAGTTTTCAAGTTTGGGGTGTGACACTTTTCTTTTATTAAATGGTTTTTGAAAATATGTTCTTTTCTTATTTTAAAAATTCTATAAAATTTCTTTGCCAATATAGCCATATCATCTTCGTTTTCTTCAAAATCAGAATTTACATTAGATTCATTTAAATTAGATTTAGAAGATTTAAGAGCTATGGACTTGATTTTAGGAGCTTTGAAATTCAACTCATAAGTTTGAAGAGAACCAATTAACTTCTTAACTTTCATATTATCTTTATCCATTAATTCCTGTATAGAAATAACTTTTGAATTAAACCTATTAAGAAGTGATCACAGTATTTTTACGCAAACCTTGCTTTCAGGGATTCTAACTTCAAGACCCCACATAGAATTTACTATGTCATTTAGTTTCGTATAGAAGTCCATAAAAGACTCATTTTCTTCCATACGAATTTTCCCAATTTTGGTTGTGAGGATTTGGATCTTAGATTTTTTGACAATAGTAGTTCCTTCATGTGTCATTTCGAGAATATCTCATGCTTGTTTATCTATATCGCATGAAATGATTCCTTTGAATTCATCTGGTGATAGAGCACACATTATTGCATTTAAGGTTTTGCATTTGTACTGCTTTCACTTTTTTTGAAAAGTAGTCCAAATTTTGTGTGGTTTCTTTCATTGATATGGTTTCATCATCGGCTACTACTTCCATCATAGGAGGGATCTCTTTAGTTACAATAGCTTGCCACACACTTTCATCAATGGATTTGAGGAAAATCCTCATCCTGGCTTTCCAATAAGAATAGTTAGAGCCATCAAAGGGAGGTAGCCTAGTAATGGATAAGCTTTTGAAATTTGACATCTTGTAGCTCAATCTAGCTCAAGGAGGTAAATCTAAAAAATAAAAAGATCAACCTGCTCTGATACCACTTGAAATGGAGAGCTAACAATGTCCTAGTGGGGGTGAATAGGACAATCCCAAATAATTGAAATAAATACGGAATATGTAAAGATTACAAAAATCTCAATCGCTTGAGTATTGAAACCTTGATTCCAAATAACTCGTAAGACAACCTTCACCTAAAATATTAGGGAGGACAACCTTATTTCATGAATGTCTTTAAAATCAATGTTTCAAACTAGCAAGAGAATATAAAAAGATTACAAATTTCATCACAAGAATGAAATAATAAATAACATCCAATCACTAAAAAGAATAAAGCATTCACCACACGGCACAAGGAGTTACAGTGGTTCGGTGCTTTAAATAACCACACCTACTCCACTCCTAAAATTACTACCCTCGTAATTTTAGCTTTCACTATAATAAGGTTTTCACAGGTTCACCTTAACAACATACAGTTCCTTGTGATTTTCACGGGCTATCACAACAAAAAACCCCTTTTGTGATTTTCATGGGCTATCATAAATAGAAACCCCACTGAGATTTTTGTAGGATATCTCAGACAAACCTCACTGAGATTTTCACAGGCTATCTCAAAAAAAACCTAAAATGAAATACAGTAAATATACTTATCTTCAAATGGAGATTCGAAGACATGGCAGAAGCTTGTAGCAGAAGAATTTCTTTCTTGAACGTAGATGACGCAATGTTCAATCAGACAAAAAAAGTTTAGGGTTCTATAGATTTTATAAATGGAAATCCCAAATGCTACTTGATTCAAGTCTTTTAGATCTCAAAGAAGAGTATAGATTACTCTCTTAAATAAGACTTAAACGATCTTGAGAAAAGGGGAATTGAATAAGCTATAAATTAAATTATAAATATCAACAGATAGCTTGCCAAGGAGTTAAGCTTCTCTCTCTCTTGCAAAAGGATTATAGTAATTTTTCGTTATGTTTTTAGAATGAGAGAAAGACTCAATTTATATGCAAATAGTTGGAACTTCAGTTGGACGAAGTCCACCGGATTTGTTCCAATGCTGTTAGATCGCACGGGATAAGATTTATCCAAAAATCAACTGGCCCAAGGTCAAATTTAGCTAGTCGAATTCCAACAAATTTCAAAAGATTACATTGCTGAAATTTCACCCGAACTTCCGCGGACTAGCCGAATTTCAAGCTTAGGCTAGCAAAACCAAAACTTCGGCTAGCTGAATTTTCAACAAAATTTGTTATTTTGCTCGGACTTGAAGTTAAGCTGGCCGAATTCTAGGGTAAAAACACTTATTAAAACCCAAGTCAATGAATTTTTAAAAAATCCTGACCTAAGGTCTTTCTAAGGTTATACCACCCATGTTTTAGCAAATATATGAGACACCTTGTCTTGAACTTTGACTTGATCTTGTCTTGAATTCGAGCATCAGTTTCTTGAGAAGATGTCCCGATCTTGAGTTGATCATAAGCCAATCTTGAGCTGATATTCAGGCATGTAGTGTGTTGTGATTCGATGCTTGTGATCTGACCTTGAACCGCTTTTGTCTTACGAAATTTAACAATTTATGATGTGTGCTTAACATAATAACACTTACAGATGTGAATGCTAAGATTATGGATCTCACTTGAAAAGTTGAGGCCATGGAAATAAGGAAGGTGGAAGCGATCCAACCCACCAATACATCTGCTGAAAGTGCTTGTGGCATATGCGAGAGTGATGCACACCTTACGAAGGACTGCGCTACAATTTCAGCTTTTTAAGACGTGTTGTAAGCTCAAGTAAATGCCATGAATGCCTATCAACGCCCATTCGGTGCTCCAAATTCTAACACATACAATCCTAACTGGCAAAATAATCCTTACTTCAGTTGAAAAAATGAGTCAACCGTTAATGCAGGCACTCCTCCCCAAGGGCCTCCCCCTGCACCACAATTGCAACCACAAAAGAGGACCCTTGAGGACACGTTGCAAAAATTCATGCGAGGGAAAATACAGTTCAATCAAACCACCATGAAGGCCATAAATAATCTTAAAATGTCGGTTTCAAGGATTGAATCACACTTGACTAGTAGGGAGAAAGGGACATTTTTTGCCCAACCTTAGCCTAACCCAAAAGGACAATATGAAGTGATCGATTTAAATCCTCATAACCCTCATGTGGAACAAGTAAAATCCATCACCACTCTTATAAGTGGAAAGAAAATTGACAAGACTATCCCAATGAAGGCCGACACGCCTAAGGATTCAGATAAAATGAAGGATGATTTTGGATTTAGTACTACTGCACATGACGAAGGATGAGAACAAGGATAACTTAAAGATTTTCAACAAGTCAAAATAAACAATCCCCTGTTGGATGTGATCAAGCAAATTTTGTCATATGCCAAGTTTCTTAAGGACTTTGCATGGTTAAATACAAATTAAATGTGCAAAAGGAAAGCTTTTTTAATGATAGTGTGATAATTAAAAAAACACTTCCCCAAAATATAAAGACACGGGTAGTGCTACCATATCATGTATCATAAGGAAATTCCAGACTGAACAAACCTTGTTAGATTTGGGGGCAAGCATTAACCTTATCCCTTACTTAGTGTACGAACAATTGGGGCTTGGTAAATTAAAACCCACCAAAATGACACTGCAACTTGTAGACCGATCTATTCGTATACCAAGAGGGGTAGTTGAGGACGTGTTAGTCCAAGTTGATAAGTTCTACTATCCAGTAGACTTTATCGTCTTGGATACACAACTGGTTATAAATGCTAGCACTCAAATTCCAGTCATCGTAGGACGCTCATTCTTGGCTACTTCAAATGCAATAATCAATTGCTAGAATAAAGAGATGAAATTGTCCTTTGGGAACATGACATTGGAGGTGAACATCTTCAATCTATACAAACAACCAGGGGATGTAGATGAGATC
The DNA here is from genome assembly GCA_021015155.1 of Magnolia officinalis. Classification (NCBI taxonomy): domain Eukaryota; kingdom Viridiplantae; phylum Streptophyta; class Magnoliopsida; order Magnoliales; family Magnoliaceae; genus Magnolia; species Magnolia officinalis. The sequence continues at coordinate 42,326,868 of JAJHSJ010000003.1, forward strand.
CATGAGGTAAACATGATCGACACACTCTCGTGGAGGAGGAGCTTATATTAACTACAATCTTAGACCCCTTAAAATCCTTTCTTGCTAACATTATGGATTCTAACAATCATATGATATTAGATATAGTGAGTGCGTTATTCAATTCTGAGTCGGTACATGAAACTAACCAGTGGAGGCCATGCTTTGAAAAATTGCCCCTCACGAACTTAAAGCCTTTACCGTCTAGCATCAAGGCACCGAAGCTTGACCTAAAACCATTGTCATCCGAGCTTAAGTACATTTATTTAGGTCAAGGAGACACATATCTAGTATTGATTTCTTCCTACTTGGATGATGAACAAGAGAGCAAGTTGATTGCTACTCTTAAGAATCACAAGAGTTTCATAGGATTGACTATTATGGACGTCAAGGTAATCGACCGCCGATTAAATCCAAACATAAGGGACGTGTTTAAGAAGGAAGTGTTGAAACTGTTGTATTTGGGTATCATCTGCCCTATATCCGATAGGCAGTGGATAAGTCAAACTTAGGTGGTGCCCAAATATTCTGGAATTACCATTATAGCTAATGCCAATAATGAACTCATGCCAACTAAAGTTACCATTGGTTGGAGAATGTGCATTGACTCTAGGAAGCTTAATGTCTGTTTCAACAAGAAACAAATGCATTCGATTTGGGGGAATTCATTTTTACTCAATAGTTAACAAAAGAAGAATAAAGAGAACAATCACAATATTCATTCGTTCTGAATTCATTTACATCCTTTATCTCCTTTGATTCCAAAGTAGAACATTTACATAAACATAATACAAATATTAAATGTTCAATATTGATTGTATCATGATCTTTAATGTAGTGGTATTGATAGATTCCACGTTCTTGAGAAAGTATTCTGATATTTGGATCCAAATTAGGGTTTTCTTTGATCTCTGATTAGTCACCAATGAATCCCTGACACGAACAAAGTCATTGCGTGCCCACAGGGGAGAATAGTACACCAACAGGAGGGTTGTTCGCCCATAACCATGGTTCATCAAAAAGGGTTGTGCGCTAGCAACCATTGTGCGCCCCATGGGCCATGTTCCGCACAACGAGTGCGAACAATACATGGGTTTTTCTAAAGTCTGGATTTCTCTCCTCTGCTTGAATCTTGCTCTAATGAATGAATTATAGAGGGATGGTGGGGTATACATAGCCTTTCGCATGTGTGAATACCTCAACATATTCATTATGCACCTAGCACAGTTGTGCGGTCACCCCTTTGTGCGCTAACCCTACTTGTGCGCTGACCCCACTTGTGCACTGATTCCCTTTGTGTACAAACAATACTTGTGCGAGGACCACCTTGTGCGCGGACCACCTTGTGCGGACCACCCTTGTGTGCGGACCACCTTTGTGCGTGGACCACCTTGTGCGCGAACCACCTTTATGCGCAAACCACCTTGTACGGCGCACAATCCTTCATTGCATGCTTCTGTTGTGTGTCACACAACCCTCTTTCAGGAAGTATTTCTTCTCCTATCTTTTTTTTTTAATCTTTTTTATGCCTTAACAATGTCGTCACGAGAAAACACCACTTTCCCTTACCTTTTGTTGATAAAATTTTGGAAAGATTGGTCAATCATTCATACTATTGCTTCCTAAATGGGTACTCGGGTTACAATCAAATTAAGATAGTCTCTGAAGATAAGGACAAGACCACATTTACATGCCCCTTTGGCAGCTTTACTTACAAAAGGATGTCATTCGGACTATGTAATGCGCTTGTGACATTATAAAGATGCATGCTCAATATTTTTTCAGATATGGTTGGGCATTTTTTGAAAGCCTTCATGGATGACTTCTTTATTTTTGGAAGTATATTTGATGAGTGCCTCAAGCACTTGAACTTGGTTTTGACAAGGTGCAAAGAGAAAAACCTTATTTTGAATTGAGAAAAGTTCCACTTCATGGTTCAAAATTGAATTGTCCTTGGACATGTGATCTCATCCAATGGAATTGAAGTGGATAAGGCCAAAATATACTTGATTGTTAATTTTTCGGTTCCCAAAAGCATACCTGACATTTGATCATTTCTCGGTCATGAAGGTTTTATAGGAGGTTCATTAAGAATTTTAGCAAAATGTTTAAACCATTAAATAACCTCCTTCAAAACGATGTTCTATTTGAGTGGACTGACTTATGCTAAAAGGCTTTTATAAAGCTAAAGGGTATGTTGACAACCGTACTAATCTTGTAGCCACCAAATAAGAGTGTTCCTTTTGAAATCATGTGTCACGCTAGTGACTATACTATAGGGGTTATGTTAGGCCAAATGAAGGACAAGAAACCATGTGTTATATACTACGCAAGTAGAACGCTGAATAGTGCCCAGATAAATTATTTCACTACTGAAAAGGAACTCCTTGCCATAGTCTTTCCTTTAAAAAAATTCCAGTCCTACTTGACTAGATCCAAAATCATAATTTTGACTGACCATGCGGCGCTCAAGTATCTTCTCTCAAAGAAGGATGCTAAGTGTTGAGTGTCAAATATGGCATATTCTCCCCTATTTATATCTTGGTTTATGATCATGATAATGCTTAAAGGTATATTTTATACTTGTTTGTATGGTAAGGTGAATTTGAGAGCTTGGATTGAAAAGAATGTTAAAAACATAGATTTGATGCTCAAGAATTACCAAGCCAAGGTGAATCTTAGAAGACCAATAATGAAGAATTCACATGCCAAAGATCCAAGGAAACCAAGCACAAAAGCTAAACAAAATGACTTGAAAGAATGCAAATCTGCTGTAGAAAACAGACAGGTTCGGTCTGACCGAACCCATGTTCGGTCCGACCGAACTTGCATAAAATAGTCCAGTAACAAACGATGGACTTCATAAGCTAATTCTGTTCGGCCAACAGACAATTCGATCCGACCGAACCCATGTTCGGTTAGACCGAAAGGAGGATTCGGTGCGACCGAAAGTGCATGAAAAGCTCTAGTGCTAAATGAGTTAATTTTGTTCGACTGAAGATTAATTCGATCCGACCGACTACTTAAGTTCGGTCCGACCGAGATCGGGCAACTGCTGAAACAAAATCCTTTCCAAATTCGGACTCAACCTCAGATTAGACTTCGGTCTAACCAAAGCGTAATGTGGAAAAGCTACGAATTGCGTAATTTAAGTTGGTTTCTGGAAATTCCAAGTCGTTGCAGAAGGTGGAGCTTCACAAGTATAAATAGGAGTCCTTAAGATGTTCCTAGGTATCATTTAGGGTTTAAGGAGTGGATCAAAAGGATGGAGAGCCGCCGCCAAGAGTTTTTCTTCTTCTTCCTTAGTTTGTTTTCATGTTTCGTTTAAGAGTTCTTAGTTCAATCATGTCTATGGTTGGCTAAATCTCTTAGCTAGGGCTAGGAGGTGAAGCTTGTAGTGTGATTGAGATGTTTACTTTGCTTTGATTCATGTTTATGTTGAACTTATTGATTTCTAATAGATTTTAAGGAATATTTTTAATTTTCAATGGTTTATTGTGACTCAAATTACAGTAGAGCCTGTGATAGCTTTAAGTATCTTCTTTTCCTATTTAAGATGTGGGATTGGTAAATCCTGTTGTTTTCCATCGTCTCTGAGGCATGGTTGGGTTACGGAATCCCTTCCAAATCTTCACAATCCTCTTCCATTGAGGCTAGATCAATGAGAAGTTCAAGGATCTGATCATAGATCTCTTTCCAATTGGATAAGATAGGACTCTAATTCTAATTGGATCTCTTAAATCAAGTAAGGCAGCATCTCAATTGCTACAAGTAGATCCTTGGCACCCTGGTTCCCACCTTTAAATTTACAAATTTCAATTACATCCTTCACAATTACTCTCTTAAATATTTCAGATTTAGTATTAGATCTTCTTCTAGTTCAACTTCTAGTTACTTTCAGAAACGTACGAGTTTAGTCCCTGTGGATTCGATCTCGGTCTCACCGAGATTATTACTACATCGCGACCCTACACTTGGGGTTGTGAACACTAAGCCCCATCTTTTAAGATGGATCCTCATACTCTAAGAGTTTGACTTGGAGATACGTGACAAGAAAGGAATAAAGAACGTAGTAGCAAACCACTTGTCTCGATTAGTCCTTTTGGATTTCATTGAGAGCTCACCGAACAAAGAAACTTTCCTAGATGAACAATTATTTGTTGCCTCCTAATTACCTTAGTATGCTAACATAGCTAATTATCTTGTAAGAAGTCAATTGGCAATCCATTGGACATGACAAGATCGGAAGAGATTTTTAGCCGAGGTACGTAGCTTTTTTTTTAAATGACCCTTATTTATTCAAATATTAGCTAGACCAAATCATTAAGAGATATGTTCCAAATAATGAACAATCTAGTGTTATCTCCTTTTGTCACTCACAAGCTTGTGGATGTCATTTTTTGGCAAAGAAACCACACACTACAAAGACCAAAATGTGATTGTCCTCACGAAGTATTCTAATATAGCATGGTACTTAGCAAACCAATCTATGCCTATGATAACATCAAACTTGGTCATCGACAAAACAAACTAGTCAGCCGGCAAGGTCTCCCCTATTAGAAAGGGGCAAGACAAGCAAATCCAACCTAACACCACAATCTTTCCCAAGGGCTTCATGTAACGTCCCAGATTTTTGCCAACCTGGAGTTAGACGTCCTTGGGCAATGGGTCTATCATAACACTTTATCGACTTCTCAAAACTCAATCTCAAAGTCTCAAATCCCCTTTTCAACGCATCTCCTTCAAAAATCTCACATTTTACTACCTTATTCTTCAAAATTTTCTAAGTACTTTCATATTAGACACAAATCCTAAATTTCAAAGGATGAAGAACTATAATTAATCTAAACTTTACTATAAATAGTAAATATATAAATCAAATAGATTTTTGACCATTAACCTTATGGAATCTCACCAAATAGATAAGTTATTTGGATAGAACAGCTTCTCCTACCCTAAAATCATATATTGCACATCGAATAACACATTCCATTTTGCAAGATACACTCATTTCAAAAGCCATGTAGCAAAACCACCACCAAACAGCACAGCGGGTCGGCGCATGCCGCCGGTGCACGGAATTTCGGTGGACCCTCGCTGTAATTTTCTGCACTTTTCGTTCGACTTCAAAAATTCATATCTCCCTCAATATAACTCCAATTTAGGTGATTTAAAATCCAGATTTAAGCTCGATAAGTCTAGTTTCATAGAAAAATAAGTGAAAAATAAAATAAAAACTTTAATATAGCTAAATTTAGGCTGATGTGATAACTATTCAAAAATTATTAGTTCGAACAACTACTACTTCTAGAATTTTTAAAATTTTCTAGAATACGAAATCTAATGAAATTTGGTAGAGATAAAGTAGACTTGATGATGAACTACTAAAAAAATAATTAAAATAATATACTAGCTAAAAGTGCCAAACAAAGACATAAAACTACCCTAGGACCTTATTCTGTCGTAATTAGGGCAGAATTTAGTTAAGTACTAAACTAAATAATCAGTGGAATTATCTTGAACCACTATTTATACGAATGACAAGACCCAAAACCATTAAAATCGCTAAATCAACATTACTTAAAAACCTAAGAGCAATCTCAAAACCCAATTGCTCTCGGGAGCACATTGAAACTCCATATCGGACCCGTATAACGCGTTGAAAGTCCGATGACCGCAAAACTATAGGGTTATGACCGTCTTATTAGGCTTGACAACCATCGCGAGAATCGAGCCCAAATGGTATCCAAAAATGCACAACTTGAGCCTTGAGTAAAGTGTGTGAGAAATGCGAATATCTTTAGAAAATGAACCAGAACTTAAGTAAATTGGGTCATTCGCTTACGAGCGAAATTGAAGAGTTCAGACCGTCAGTTTCTGACCAAACTTTACTCATAGATCAGGGAAATTTCCCTACACATATCCTTATTCTTCTGGCCCTGATGGGGTGACGACGATCGTTGAACTGACACGGGTCCTCCACGGTCGATCCGCTAATCCGATTGGACTGAAATCGCATCCTGGCCTAGATCCATGGTTAGGGAACTTGTTCCATACCGTAGGTGAGTAATGGACCTCCAGATGAGTCCCGTTTGCTTGAAACGGACACCCTTTGGCTATAGCTTAAGTATACCATGGCCCTAGGGCCATTGACATCAGTTCCGGGCCTATATAATGCCCTTAAACCACCCCGTTCCCATTCCATACGAAATTCTCTAACCCTAGGAGAGAGAAGAGAGAAAAGAAGAGAAAAGTGTGAGGATAGAAGAGAAAGAGTGGGAGTCGTTGCTGGGATTCTCTCCCACAACTCCACGCCTCGATTCACCTTCCCACCTCGCTACAATATCACCTTCGGTTGCGATTTGGGTAAGAAATCCTAACCCTAATCTTAATTTAGAAATTCAAATAGAATAATCGATGAAATAGCTAACCTATTTCATCATATAGGTACCATCGTTCATTTTCGGGAACGTTGTGTTGGAACCGAGTTCAAATCGGGTATTCCGACGAAAGGTGTGAACTATAAACGTTTAGGTTATGGTTTTCAAGGCTTTCAATGTCAGTAATGATTTATGTCTGACTTGACTACTGTCATATTATCTTAGATACGACGTTGTCGATATAATATACATGTGTGAACTATGTAGTACAAAATACGCATCTCATGTGTTTGTTAAAATATTTGTGTGAACATGTAAATATGATTTGTGTTTGTTATGACTACTAAACTATGATTCATCGTTGTCTTATGTATGTTGACCTCTTAGTGTAAGGATTTGCTAAGATAAGTGTTGTGACTAATCTAGTCTATATATTGGGTAAAGGGTAGCCTAAGTGTTTGATAAAATGTTTGAATGAATGTGAGATTGTGATTTGTGCTTGTCATAATTTCTAATCTAAGATCCATGTTTGTTATATGCTTTATAACATATGTTGTGTAGGAAATTGCTATAGTTCATGTCATAACTAATCTAGTCTATGTATTTAGTAATGTATAGTCTAAGTGTTTGATATAATGTCTGAATGAGAAATTGTTCATGGATTGTGTTTATCAAGGGTATCGAGATAGGATTCTCGATCACCTCATCCATATGTATAGTTCCTTCATGAAATCTAAATTTCGTCTACACAATTTATGGATGAAATGCAATGTTTGGTAACATGTTCAATATGTTTGATAAAATGCTCAAATGAGCATTGTAGTTGGATTGGTTATAAAATGCTTATATGATTATCAGATCTGCGTTTGAGTATGATTGGGACTACTACGTAGTCCAGGCAATCGGAACAGTTTCCGTTTTGAGTGGCGGAATTAGTCTTGCCACATTTGATACGTTTGGTGAATCCGAGTCGTACGATGATTGTCGACAGTGGTTTGGCCACGTAGAGTGCTTATGTGCTCCATGTAGATTAATTCAGTATGCGCTCGTACCAATCGAACTTGTCAAATAACCCGATTGGCTTATTGTGTGTTTACCATGTATGGACACTACTGCTTGAATCTAAGGTACCCCTTCCAATGTGAAAGACCTGTTTCAACCATGGTACCACGATCCGCTAAGACTCATGAGCCGGGCATGGTGGTATGGGACACCGTGGTCGAGCTGTCGACTTACGCTGGGATGACGAACCTCCCCGTAGTGACCAGTGAGCAACCCAAACTCGTGAGCCGAATACGGTGGTATGGGACACTGTATTCGAGTTGTTGGCCTACACTAAGGTGACGAGCCTTCCCGTAGTGACCGTGAGTATAAACTGTTATTTTTTTAAATTTGCCTATCTACTGCTTTCAGTAAGGGTGATGCCCTATAACTTGCGTATCGTATGTGATTAACTAGGATTGACAACCCTAGATGGATCCTTGTTTGAGTTAATGATATAAAGGGAGGTACCTTAGCTTCCCGAATCTGCTGTATGAATAAGCCTAATCAATTACTTGGCTAACACGACCATACACCGCATTGCATGTACTTTAGTGAGGAAGCGCACGTTTAGGGAGTTTTTCATGCGCGATCGTTAGATGAAGTCGCTGAGGGAGTGCAAGCGAGGGCATGTATCATTTTCGCATATCATTCCTGCATTAATAAGAGTAGCTAAGATTGTTTGATGTATTGCTTTATCATTACTGCTTGATTGACTTGATAACATGTTAACCTTTGCTTTATAGTTCCACTGAATTAGCTACTCATTCCTACCTAGGATGGTGTTTAAAATACCAACCAGACTCTGGTTTAGATGCAGGTGCGATGGAGTCTATACTATAGAGCAGGACTGTATGGATGAGGAGGAGGAATTCTCCTACGTCTAGCTCTCAGGCGGGTCTATGTAGACCTCGTGCTGAATCGGCGGGATTACAGGGACATATGGATTAGTTGGACACTTTATAATTTGCTATTTTGTAAATTTTGAAACAATACGTGTATATATTCAACCCTGTTACATTATCATACTCTGGAAACAGATAACCGCTTACTTATTTCAATACATATAGTCCAGTCTTCCGCTTGCTTAATTACATTATCTCTGGAGTATGATATGTTGTTTTAGTATAATCCCACTCATGTTTAATGCATTGATGTGGACAACATCTAAACATCATTATCCATGTTACATAAGTGATGCGTTGGATCTCGGGAGTAGAGCTTTACTCGACCCCCGAAATTTAGGGCGTTACACTTCAACACCGATAGACCTTCATGTGCAAACTCTAGCGGCAAACCATTCGATCAGCAAAAATTCTCGGATACAAATGAGTGTGATGCGCCATCATCAAACAAGACAAGTTATCATGCGGAGATAAGGAGTGTATCCTCGACGACTCCTAATGCCTAAGGATCTTACTGGGCTAAGTAAAACCTGCCCTAAGCTTGTTGGGAAGATGCATGTCCCATCTGTTGTCATTGTTGCTGCTGCTGCGACGACCTACACTACTGTCTCTACTTCTATGAGGGAGGTCTTGACGGCTGATACGATTGTTGTTGCTGCTATTGGGGCCTCGGCGGCTGATATTGTTGTCGCTGCTGCGACTACTAGGGAGGATGTTGTAGAGGCCTCTTAGGTGCTCTCGGCTGCTACTGTGTGTGGGGGCATTAATGCTTACGATGTCCCATCCTTCCACACCCATAGCAAACACCTGGGAACTGTCTCTTTGGTGGTGTTAAGGGTATTGTTGGTGCTACTGGCGCTTGGAAGGATGGACGGGTCATGCACCTCTGGTGTGGTCAAAGCTATTGTTGCTAAGAGCTATGAGGGAGCCTTCCTCTTCTGATCTCTACCCTGATTACGGATCCGATGCGCATCAGCCCACTCCGCCTTATAAATTTGAGCCTGTTCCATAACCTCCTCAAACGTAGGAAGCTTGTGTCTAGTGACACAACTCTGAAGGCCAAGACATAAATCGCCCTTAAAACAACGGGTCCTCCACCCATCCTTGGCCACAAGATATGATGTGAATTGGAACAACTTGACGAACCGAGCCTCATACTAAGACACAGTCATATCTCCTTAGACTAATGTCTCAAACTCTAATGCGCGCTACTGACAAACATACTCGAGGAAGAACTTCCAATCAAACCAGTCCACAAAGTCCTCCAAGGTCCACTTGAAATCGACCCATGTTACTTGAGTGACCGATGCCCACCAATGCTCAACCTCACCTTATAGAAGGAATAATGCAAGAGTACCTTCGATTTCCATCGTTCTGGCTCGCCCTGGAAACGTGGGGGATCGAGCCATCTAAATTCTCGTAAAAGGGAACTCACGTACTCCTGCTCGTTCTGTACGAGTGTATTAGTGGATCGCCTATCCTGCCTTTGTAGCCTAAAGGTTGTCACATTCAACATCTACTAAAACTCGTCTGCACTCACTCATATAGCGGGAGCCTTACCTGACTAGGATGTGTCAGCCCCATTCCTCGACCTCTTGGGTGCCATGTCCTACAAAAAGGAACAAGGGACCTTTTAGCCTTGGGTATTCTCAAATGCACCCACGTCAGGGAGATATATTTGAAAGTTTCTAGGCTTACAACAGTAAATCCTATTTGAAACTAAGTTTTTTTTTTAAATAAAAATAAAATCATAAGGTGAGTTTCTAAGTATTCGAGCTCGGGGTCCCAATCATTCTAAGTTCACAACTGTCATGTAGTGAAAGGTAGTTAATCTAAGATGTGATGTCATTCTTAGGTATTCCCAAATTATGCTCTGATACTAACTCCTATCACGCCCCAAACATGGGAACTAGCCTCACTAAATTCTCGGCCATCGAATTCAGTGCCGACAGCCTCCATAGTACCCCACTCTCGGCTCTTAGCTCCCATACGTGTCATGCCCCAAACTCGAAAATCGGGCTCACAAAATTTTCGATCACCGAATCCGGTGCCGACAACCTTCGTAGTATCCCATTCTTGGCTCCCAGCACCCATATACCAAGTTCCGATCCTGGGATCCTACAAGGAGGATTTTTTTCAGCATGAATTTATTCTGTAACAAGCATAACCATAAGTATAACCCACGAACAATAATCAAGACACCATCACAAAATCCACTATGATAAAAAAACTTTAAGGTACAATACACATAAAGGGAAATACAATAACAGAATCGGAAGCTCCAGAAGTCCGCCGCATGCTCCAATCTCAATGCTGTTGTGGCATCCTAGTGTCACCTGTACGCAACGGTCATGCATAAGATTACAAAATGCTTAGAGGGTTGTGAGAGTGTGTGCGCAATCTAAGCGTGCTCAGAATGCAATATCAGAGTAATGCGGAATATACTGGCGAATTCATGAATACTATCAGCCGTACCAAGGCATGAATTATCACGCCCCAAACCTAGAAATCAGATTCACAGGAATCCCGATCACCGAATCCGGTGTCGACAGCCTCTGTAGTACCCCATTCTCGGCTCCTAGCATCCATACGCCAGATTCCGATCATGGGATCCTACAAGGAGGATTTTTTTATGTACATTTAACTCGTAATAAGCATAACCACAAGTATACCCAAATCATAAAGGCAACATCATCATCACATATCCACTAATATAATCATTTGATTACAACACTGAAGGGAAATACATAAATCGAAAATCAAACTCTAAAAGATAGCTGCATGCTCCAAGCTCAACACTGTTGCAACCTAACATCACCTGCACGCATCTATCGTGCATAAGCTTATAGAAAACTTAGAGGGTGGTGTAAGTGTGTGCACAAGGTAAGTGTCAAGTATTCAATACAATGTCATCATCATACAGTACCGAAAATACTGGTAATCCATAAATCGTACAATATCGGAATAAGCAGAATTATTAACAAGATCATGAATTACCAGAGTAAGCAGAAATACTAACAAGAGCAGGAATTATCAGAGTAAACAAAAATATTGGCAAGATCATAAATTATACGATAACAGAGTAAGCGAAAATACGGACATGTCCATGAGTCAATCAATATTAGAATACGTAATATAGAACATCTATGCAAATGAGGAGTCATAAAGAGTCAAATATCAAATGCCAAGGATGCGATGTAGTATGTAATTCCTGATGAGTCCACGAATAGCGTCAATCTTATCTAGACCATATAAATACAGAAACACAGTAACTTAAAATACCATATGCCGCAAATGTAATGCAATATGCGGTGCGAATGAAATGACCATGCTAGAGTGTGAAGTCAGGATGATAGTACGTAGTATCGCAGGCTATGAGGTCCATCACAAGGGACTTCTATCCAAACCAATCTCATACCTAAATTTGGATAGTCAGACTCAATGTGGTAAACTCCTGATCTCAGGTTAGTCGCCCGCCCAACCGAAATCCTAGTCATGCGAAGGTACACGTAACAAATAGTTGCGCACCACCAGCTCGAGTGGATAGTGAATGAATGAATGAATGAGTATACAACTCCTATTCAATAAGTCCACATATCAGTGCGGTTCATCTCTGGGATCATCACCGGGGTTTAGTACACTCTAAATGGCACTGTCACTCTCCTAGTCGTAAAGTCCAAGTGAGCGTAAGAAACATCGCTATCCGCCTGACCAATAGTCTGTCAATACCTATTCGGCACGTCGATAGTGGACCCATTCACGAGCTGGTCAAACTTAGCCTAGCAATGCCCCCTACGCTAGGGCGGGTAAGGCCACATCTCCTCCCAACCGACCACAACACAGTGGGAGGCGCGACCTCCTGGTATTCGGCACTCGGGCGCTCATGTATCCACTCAGTCTCGACGTTGAGGCGTCTCCTGGCCACGGAGGTTTAGGAATTTTCACCGAGGGACATTTATGGCGCCCGTATGCTAGAACCAAATATTTTCGGTGTCCCCTCTGGCCATCCACGATATGACTATGAAGGCTACGGCCCTGATGTCGCTAGGGCGTATAGTAATCTCAACACACAATGCAAGATGCATGAGTCATACAATCCAGTCATGCATCCGTACTATGCATACCATGCACTCATGTAAAATAATCTCCGCCTATCAGGGAGTCTCATAATAATCTACCCAATGACATATGCAATGGTCAACCACATCTCATAACAAACATGCAGATGATGCGTATGGGCGTGTATTATGATGCTATGCAGTCACGTACTCATAATCGGTATCAATAACTGGCATCGACAATCGACCTCAATAATGTGGACATTTAGCCAACATTGTCCACATGGCATGGCCCTTATAGAGCCTAACATACTGTGGACCCATGGCCTCACACAAGGGCTAAATATACAATACCATGGGTCTCACTCAAGAGCTTAATACACATCACGATGGGCCTCTCGTATGGGCCTAACATACATCACAATGGGCTCCATCGTCAGGCCCTCAAAAGCATCACAATGGGCCTCATCACATAGGCCTCATATACATCACATTGGGCCTTAAACACAGGCAGAATACACATCACAACAAGCCTTAAATACGAGCTGCATATACATCACATTGGGTCTCGACAATCAGAATCGACAATCGGCCACGATAATTGGCCTTGATCGATAATCGGTCAATCGACCACGACAATCATAATCGGTAATCAGCCACGATAATCGACCTCGATCGATAATCGGTCAATCGGCCACAACAATCATAATCGGCCTATACAATCAGCCTCGACGATCGGAATCGGCTACGATACTCGGCCTCGACAATCAGAATCGATTGATAATCGGAAATGGTAAATCAGTCACGTCAATCGGAATTGGCAATCAGACACAACAATCAAGATCAATCGATAATCAGAATCGGCAAATCAGTCACGTCAATCAGAGTCAGTAATCGGTCACGACAATCAGAATCAACAATCAGACACGACAATCGGGATCTATCGATAATCAGAATCGGCAAATCAGTCAGGTCAATCGGAGTCGGTAATCGGTCACGACAATCGGAATCGATCGATAATCAGAATCAGTAAATCGGTCATGTCAATCGGAGTCGGTAATCGGTCACGACAATCGAAATCGATCGATAATCAGAATCGGCAGATCGGTCGCCAATCAAAGTCAATAATCGGTCACGACAATCAAAATTGATCGGTAATCAGAATCGGCAAATCGGTCACGTCGATTGAAAATCGGCAATCAGTCACGATAATCGGCCTCGATCGCTAATCGGTCAATCGGTCATGACAATCAGAATCGGCAATCGGTCTCGATCGATAATTGGTTAATCGGTCACGACAATCAGAATCGGCAATCAGCCACGTTAATCGGCCTAAGGGAAGGTCACAATGTGGACATTAAACCATCATTGCCCATCAATGTGGCCATTTAACCAACATTGCTCACAAGGAGTGACCCACATTGGGCTGAACATATAGTGGGCTCGTGGCCTCACATAAGGGCCCTATACACATCAAGTATGCCGCATCGTATGGGCCTCTCACACATCACATCGAGCCTCGCCATCTGGGCCTCACATACATCACACTGAGCCTCACTCCTAAGCCACATATACATTACATCGGGCCTCATATACATCAAATTGGGCCGCTCACACGAGCCTAATATACAACACAATGAGCCGCATGACATGGTCCTAATACATGTCACGGTGGGCCGCATCACATGAGCCTAATACGCATTATGATGGGCCTCATCACATGGACCTCGAACACATCACAATAAGCCTCACTCATGGACCCCATATACACAAAATATGGGCCCTGCATATGGGCCTCAAATACATAACTTGTGGGCCCTACACATGGGTCTCATATGCATCAAATGGGCCACGTATCTGGGCCTTGAATACATCATAATGGGCCTTGTCCATCGGCCTCATATACATCAAATTGGACTGTATCACGGTGGGCCAAATACATCAAGGTAGGCCCTATGATATGGACGGTCCCAATAATACACATATATCATGGAGAGCCCAAGTGGCAGGTGGGTGCCACACATACATCACAGTGGGCCCCACCCACCACACCGTCCAGATAGATGGTGTGGATACAAATCATATAGTAAGGTGGGTCCCGCCCGTCCAGAACGGACGGACGGCTGGAATACAAAACATATATCAGAGAAGGTTTCCACTGTCCAGCATTATCTGGACGGTGTAGATACAGAATACATGCATCCAAGGTGGGTCACGTTGGACGGCCTGGATGTAACATACATACCAGGTGGGCTCCAGTGGTTGGATATCATTTAAAAAAATGTGGACCTCACAAGGCACTAATGGGCCCCACCCGCTGGGCAACAAGGATAAAATACATACACAAAAGTGGACATTGATGCCAGTCCATCAATGTGCAGGTGGACATTGATGCCAGCCCACTTGCACTTTGCCAGCCTGTTGGGCATCAAATGGTTTAGGTGAAACACCTGCACAAGGTGGGCCTCGCATATCATAAACGGGCCCCACCAGATGGAGTGGGCAACATATAACAGGCAGCAAGGTGGGCCAGCTGGTGGACGGTCACAGCCAGCCCATCAATGTCCTAGCCTGGCTGGGCATTAACTAGATGGACGGTCTGGATATAATATTTACATAAGATGGGCCCCACCTGTAGACGGTCCACCTGAGGGTGGGACCGGTCTAGCTGGGCCACAAAGAAAGGAGGGATGGAGTGGATAAAATACAAACATCATGGTGGCCTTACAGTTGTAGGACGGTCAGCAGCTGGCCCTATTTGGGCGTCCAACACATGGACGGTGTAGATATAAGGCACATACTTGCAGGTGGGGTCCAAGTGGGGGTGGCCCACCAGCTAAGGAACAAGCTGGTATTTTTGTTTTCCTTTCATCCAACGGTCAGCAACACGGTGACATGGAGGTCCAAGGCACCACCACAATTACGCTTCTACTACTGCTGCTATGTTGCAGACCACAGGCGCTGGATCTGGACCTACTACAAATGGACGGTGATGATGCAACTTACATCAGGGTGGGGTCCACATCTAGTGGACTGGATGGTTAAGATATAACACATATATCAGGATGGCCTCAAAACTGCTGTGTACAGCAGCTACATACTGGCCACACCTCCAACCAAAATGGACAGACAGTGTGGATAATTACAACAAGGTGGGCTCCCACCGTCCTTGCAGCTGGACGGTGAGGATGCACCACACGTACATTGAAGTGGCCCACATCCCACGTGGATGGTGCAGATATCATGGTGGGTCCCGAAGCGTGTCCAACGAATGGACGGTCTGGACATTACGCAGCGTCAGAGGGCCCTACGTCCTTGCTGCTGCACATGCAGCAGTCCCACGTGTGGGGTCTCACCGTCCTTTGGTGTGGACGGTATGGATTAAACACATATATCGGGCCTTATGGCACCGTCCAGACCCACTGGACGGTGCAGATCTCTTTACCATTTAAAGGTGGGTCCCACGTAGGAGTGGCCCACCATATCATTTAATATAATATAATATATTATATAATAATATATCATATCTATATTACATATATATTTAAGTGTGTGTGAGGGTGTGAAAGTACCAGCGTCCAGACCCTCTAGACGCTGGATGGATGGTTTTGATGCAACACATGCATCATGTGGTGCCCACACCAGGACCTTAAGTGTTGAAACGAGGTATCTCTACTCGGTTTGCAAGTTGAGCTATGGATCTGGGTGTGTCCAGACCCTGGACAGCCCGGGTGTAAATGCACTTCACGGTGGAGTCCCACCATATCATGATGGACGGTACATAGTTTAGTGGGGCCCACATCATCGAAACGGATAGAGAGAGAGATACTGTGATGGAGTAATGAAGGGGCCCGCCACTATGGACCCCTCTATACAATGCATACATCAAGATGGGTCCCACATTGGTGGGCCCTCAAATCACAAAGCAAATGATAAAATCACCCACCTTTGATCTTCTTGGACTTCTTCTTCCATCAACACGTCCTAGAGCTCCGGGAGATGCATTTCAACGGTGGAGATGATCTTTGGGTGGTGGGATTGTGTGGTAGGGAGGTGGGCCACACCTAGCTTTGTCCTCTCCCTTGGACGTGGGTTGCTCTCATGGAGCTTGGGAGAAAAAAATGAGAGAGAGAGAGAGAGAGAGAGAGAGAGAGAGAGAGAGAGAGAGGATGGGATGGATTGATAAGGTGTGGTTATTGTAAAAGATGGGAAAGGGGAGGTATGGGTTAGTTTGAAAATGGTGCAAAAAAGGTATGGGTGGGTAGAGAGAGAGTTGACTTGTGAGGGGTGAGGTGGCATAGAGCATGGGTGGTGTACTTGACTTGTGAAATGAATGTGCCGTAGAGATTCCCTCGTAATCCGCAATGCACGGCATTTCATCAGACAAATACGCAGGCCCACATCTCCTGGCCCGGGTATCGGATCGATTCACGAGTCACGGTGTTGGAACCGCGGCGACGACACGATAGCAAGGGTGCAAGTCTCGGGTTGAGCCAACTCTGGAATACGAGACACGACTCAGGATCGCGCGCTAACGCCGATAATAGATCGCAGGTCGCCAAAATTCGACCGGGAGGACCGCGGAGGCATATGTAACGGTACGGGCTAGGATGTGGGTCTTACATAAATGCTATTGGTCATATCAAGACCATGTGATGCAAGGCATGAATGATGTCAGTCATACTAAGGTCATGTGATGCAAGATGCAACTCAAGCATACAATCCTCATCTGAATCCACATATTAATGCAGCTCATCACTAAAGCATCAAATATCAGTACAGTTCTCACTCTTGATAATCACTGGGGTTTAGTACACTCCACATGACATTGCTCTTTTCGCAGGCACGCAGTCCAAGTGAGCATAAGAAACCTCACTATCCGCCTGGCCAATAGTCTGGCAATACCTATCCGGCACGTTGATAGCGGACTCATTTACGAGCTGGTCATACTCAGCCTAGCAATTGTCCCCTACCCTCGGGTGGGTAAGGCCACACCCCCTTCTAGCCGACCACAACACTGTGAGAGATGCGGCCTCCTGGTATTCGACCCTCGTGTACTCATGTATCCACTCAGTCTCGACATTGGAGTCATCCTTTGGTACCATCGGGTTTAGAAATTTTTACCCAGGGACATCTATGGCGCCCGATGCTAATAACAGAATTTTTAGTGTCTAAACCGGCTCTCCACGATATGCCTGTGGAGGCCATGACCCTAATAGGGCGTATAGTAATCACATCACACAATGTAAGATGCATGAATCATACAATCCAGTCATGCATCAATCCTGCGCGTACCGTGCGCTCTTGAGGGACAACACCGCCTATCAGGGAGTCCCATGAACAACTTGCCAGAAGGCATATGCAATGGTCAACTACGCCTCATCACAAGCATGCAGATGATGCGTATGGGTATGTATCATGATGTTATACTAACACATACTTATAATCGGTATCGATAACCAGTATCAATAATCGGCATCGATAATCAGCATCGATAATCGTCCTCGATAATAGGCCTATAACCAAGGCGGGGTCCATAGATGAAACAACTTATCTAAACCATAATATAAAGATCAGCCCTCGGCCGTGGATATGTCAAATTTGGTAGCACGGAGTCATTCGTCTACGACGATGATGGACCATGCAATATCAATGGGGCCCAATGATTTGGGTTAACCCACTTAGAGAATGATGAGAATGGGCCTAACAAGGCTTAAGGGAAGGTCACAATGTGGACTTTTAACCATCATTGCCCATCAATGTGGACATTTAACCAACATTGCTCCCAAGGAGTGGCCCACATAGAGCCTAATATATAGTGGGCCCATGGCCTCACATAAGGTCCCAATACACATCCCATTGGGCCGTACACAAAGGCCTCATACACAATATAATGGCCCTCACGCTAGGGCCTCATATACAACATAATGGACCTTTACATAAGGGCTTAATATACATCACAATGGGCCTCCCTTAAGGGTCACAAATGCATCACCATGGGCCTCATACAAGGGCCTCACATACATCATATTGGGTCACGTCCCATGGTCCTTGAATACATCACAATGGGCCTCATATACATCAAATGGGCCGCACCAATGGGCCTCATATACATCAAGTGGGCCGCACCAATGGGCCTCATATATATCAAGTGGGCCGCATCAATGGACCTCATATACATCAAGTGGGTCGCATCAATGGGCCACACCAATGAGCCTCATATACATCAAGTGGGCCGCATCAATGGGCCGCACTAATGGGCCTCATATACATCAAGTGGGCCGCATCAATGGGCCTCAAACATATCACAATGGGCCTCCCATCCCTGCCCAATATGCATCACATTAAGGTGGGACCCACACACTATATTTTTATTTTATTATATCTACACCATACATCTATTTTTAGATATCATTTAGAGCATTATCCAAAAATATGAATCATATCAAAAGATCATCTGGACCATACCACAAATAGCAGTGGAGATAATGATTTTTACTATTAACAGTTCATAGGGCCCACCATAACATTTATTTTCCATCCAATCTATTCACAAGGTCATAAAGACCTGAATTAGAGGGAAAACCAGTTTCACATTGATCTCGAACTTCTGTGACCCAAAACAGGCTTCAATGGTGGACTTTCAATCCCTCACTATTTTCGTAGTGTGGTCCACCTAATAGACAATGTTGATATAGAACATATACAGCAACGGTGGGTCCCACCGTCCAGCCATCTGGACGGTGTGGATAAGACCCATACATCAGGTGGGATTCCCACCGTCCCAAGCAGTGGACGGTGCAGATGCGCCACATACATTACAGCAGGCCCCACATGGCACCGTCCAGATGGACGGTGCTAATATAGAATACATGTATTAGAGGTGGGCCTCACCCGTCCAGCGAACGGACGATGGGGATGAAACCCACAGAACTTGTAACATCAATACAGCAGCTATACCACTGGTGAGAGGTATACCAGCCAATCCACACCCCATACGTGTGAGGTATACCAGCCAATCCTCACCCCACACGTGTGAGGATATAAAATACATACGTTTGGTGGGTCCCTAGTGAATGGATGGACGGTTTGGATGTAACACTTACCTCGTAGTAGGACCACATAACTCGATAGCGTCATCAGCAGCTGTTGCTGCTCGTGCGACTACTGGCCCACTATCCAGATGGACAGTGAGATATAACGCATACCTCATGTGTGGGGTCCACCGCATGGACAGTTGGATGTAACACATTCATCATGCGGGACCCATAGAACTTGCAGTTGTGAAGACAGCAGCTGTGGCTACTGTTCATCCAACAGATGGATGATCCGGATACCACATGCACACGGTAGGGCCCACAAAACATGCTGATGCACTATAACAGCTATATGGCTGGTGTACACCAACCATCCAATGTCCAAGCAGGTGGGTCCCACGTCCATACAATGGACGGCGTGGACATAAAACGCATACATCAAGTGGTCCCACCATCCTTGCTGGATAGTGCGGATGCCAATCACTTACATCGCAGCGGGCCCCACGTCCAGTGGACCACACGATCAGACGGTATGGATAATACATCATGGTGGGGTTTCCACCGTCCATGGTGTGAATCTAATCCATCCTTCAAGGTGGGTGCAATAGAAAAAAATAGAGAGAGAGAGAGAGAGAGATAAAGAGGGAGATTGGCACATTAGAGGGACCCCGCCACTATGGGCCCCTCTTTGTTACAACACAAACATCATGATGGGTCCCACCACAAGTGGGCCCTACGTACAAATCAAGGTCCTACGGTATGATCACACACCAATTGGCCTTCTTCATAAACTCCTTGGAATGCTAATCTCCTAAGCTCCTTCTTTAATGGAGGATGATGGAGTTAAGATGGTTGGATGGCGAGATGTGGGGGGGGGGGGGGGAAGAAGTGGGCCACACCTAGCTCTTTGGAATAGCTTGGACGTTGGTCTCTTGGGTTGCTTGAGAAATGGTTTGAGAGAGAGAGAGAGAGAGAGAGAGAGAGAGAGAGAGATGATGTAAGAGTGAGTGATAGGTGAAAAGGTGATGGAGTGATGGGTGATGGGTGTAAGGAAGGAATGGGTGGAAAGAGATAGAGAGTTAACTTTGGGAGTGGGAGAGGTATGGGTGTTGTAAGAGGAGTGATGGGATGTGTACTTGACTTGAGGTGATTGATCGATGTGATGTTTAGGGTAGAGATTCTTTTGGGATACGCAACACGCTGTGTTTCTTCAAAATATTCGTGGGCCCACAACTCCTGGCATGGGTATCGCATGGAGCACGAGACGCGGCGACGGCGCTGTCGCTAGGGTACAAGTTTCGAGTTGAGTCGACATAGATATACAGGATGCGACTTAGGGTGGCACGCAAACGTTGATTACAGGTCGCAGGTTGCCGATAATCAACCAGGAGGACCACGGGAATCTACGAAACGGTACGGTCTAGGATACGGGTCTTACAATATGCCAGGTTTCGATGCTGGGATCCTACAGGGAGGATTTTCAGGGTTTTTTTTTTGTAAATGAGCATAACCATAAGTGTACCAAAGTCATAGAAACATCATCATCATCCACTACATAATCTTTGAGTACAATGCTGGAAAGAAAAATACAATATGTAATTAAAAAATCCAAAAGATCAAGTTAATACTACGGGCTCAATGCTGCTGGTATGCCCTAGCATCACCTGCAGTGTAAACAAACGTCTATAAGCCTCCTACGTAGCTCAATAGAGTGCATATGTGCATGCACAATGCATATGACAAAAATATAGATATCAGAGTAAGTAGAAAATTATAGAGGGCTAAGGTACCAAGTCCATGAATGCTGCTAGTCATACCAATGCTATGTAATGTAAGGGCCACGTGGCCGAGTGTCATATGCCAGAGATGCAACGCAAACATGTCAATCATCAACCAGTCCACGTATCAGAACCATTCATAACGGGAAAAATCACTGAGGTCTAGTACACTCCGACACTGGCCATCGCCCATCGTGTGCATGACCAAGTGAGTGGAAAATACCTCACTGTCCGCCTCGTCAATGGTATGCCAATGCCCACCCGGCTTGTCGATAGCAAACCCATTTCACAAGTTGGTTAGACTCGACATAGCTTGTAGCCCCCTACACCCGGGTGGATAAGGTCACACCCCTTTCCAACTGACCTCGACACAATGAGATACTCGACCTACTAGTATTTGGCACTCAGGTGCTCATGTTATCCACCCGATCTCCGCGTTGGATCATCTTATTGGTACTACAGGGTTTAGGAACTTTCACCCAAGGACATCCATAACGCACAAGTGCTAGAACGTATTTTTGGTATCCAATGCTGCCAGCTACGGTATGACTGTGGTGGCCACAAACCCGATGTTGTTAGGGTGTGAAGGTAATCTTGACATACAGAATGCGAAATATATAAGTCATACTAGTCAAGTCATGCACCAAACATGTGCATATCACACGATCATGTGGGGCGACCCTATCTCATATAGGGTCCCCTATGTATCTTAAGCCGAAAGACATGTTATGATCAATCATCCCCCATAACAAGCACATAGATGATATATATGGGCATATGAATGGGCATGATATCCATTACATTAAGCATGTTATATGTGTGTCTTATCAGGCTAAGTACACTAGCATGGTATCAAATATATCATGGGATAATCAGCCTTAATTGGCCCGGTATATTCAAAGAGTGGGACTCGAATGGCAGACCCCATTAGTAATGTAAAGGTCGATGTGGTGTAATTCATGTTAGACTAACATCGACTCCTCATGTAGCATATACATTAAATAGGACTAGCAACTAGAAGTAAGGCATGGATAAAAATACATAAACCAAGGCATGACCCACTTGGAACGGCCTGAATAAACACTCATATGTGTAACATGTGTGTCACTAGGCTATCAATTTATTGGGCACATGGCCCACTGATGATATCCCAACACAATCGGATTATCAACCGCATCACTATAATTATTGTAATACGATGTTCTGCAACGTCTGAACATTGTCAATGTAAATCGAGGGTTACAAACCATTGGTTAGTCACTCAGATGTGATCAGGAACTAATGGCCCATCCACAACTTGGGATTTCATTATTTCCATGCAAAGTATATGTTTCAATTGACTTATTACAATCATTGTGTCAAACATTACATTCGTACACTAATTAGAGATATTAAAATTAATTTAGTAATTAAATCAAACCCAAAATTGATTTAGTAATTAACTCAAATCCATGCAAATATATTATGCATAATTCATTTGGGTTACAAGGATTCTGAATCCAAGGTGCCAAATCTAGGGGGTTTCCACCCCCACAAGTTCCTGGCGGTGTAGACCCCCGAGGTATGAATCGGCCTGATTTTTAGGCCCATGGCTTAACGTGCTATGGGAAAACAGATGGTCGGCACAGATGAAACACATCCATCAAGGTGGGTCCAACGAGTGGGACCTCAACTGCTGCAAGGAGGTGGTAGCACCCCATGCCCCACAATCCCCTGTGATATGGCCCACTTGAATCTCGAATCACTACAAGAAAAGGGGGCTTTAGCCTCAGTTCAAAACTGAGGCTAAAAAGGTTAAAAACTGAGGCTAAAGCCTTTAACCTCAGTTTTGCCTCAGTTATCCAAACCAAGGTTGAAACCCCCGTGGTTAAAGGCTTTAGCCTCAGTTTTAGCAACCGAGGCTAAAATAACTTTTATAGCCTCGCTTCTTCAAGTGAGGCTAAAAGACCTTTTTAGCTTCAGTTTTCTCGAAATGAGGCTAAATCAAAATTTTAGCCTCCATTGTTTTCAACTGAAACTAAATCCAAATTTAGCCTCAATTGCCTCCAACCGAAGCTAAAACTATTTTTAACCTCGATTCTCAACAACCGAGGTTAAAGCATTTAACCACGGGAGTTGTAGTCTCAGTTTAGGTAACTGAGGCAAAACCAAGACTAAAGATGGATTTAGCCTCTTTTGGCATCAACCAAGGCTAAATTCAATTTTTAACATCATTAACCAATAATCGAGGCTAAATTTAGTTTCTACCAACAAAAGCTAACAATATTATAATCAACCAATGATTGAACCTGTGCATGTTTCACCCATTTAACATCCATCAAGACAACAATCAACAAAACAATTAATGGTCTATTTAAAGTTTTCAAAACAAACAAACCGCCACATAGCTTGAGTGACTAGGAAAGGAAAAGTTCCAAACCAACCTTCACAAGATCCCCTAGTTCCTCACTACACTCAAGCTTGTTCTCAGCCAACCAATTCTTCAAAATATTCTTTTTATTCTGGTTCACAACTAGGTGGGATAATTCCAAATATTCAAAGGCATTGAGTTCTCCTCTAGTTAACAATGTCCCAAAGTACTATAACAGTGGTGGTGTTTGCCCAGCTTGCACTGAAACACTCTGCACAATATCAACAGCATTAACATATCCTGAGAAGTAAATTTGTCTCAAGTTGGCAATGTTGGAAAACAGACACAAACAAATAATGTGCTTATACAATTTCTTTATTATTGATAGAGGAAGCCATGGATTCAGAATGCCAATAGAGAAAAAAAATGAAAATGAGTAAGAGATTGCGTAGGATATAGTCTCAAAGAAAAAGAAAGCAACAGTGAGGACAGGATACAATAAACAATTATGATAATGGCAAGTAACAAAATTCAAGTTGTGTGCAAGACTAGATGGAGAGTAGAGATAAACGCAACAGAAAATTGATAACTATACCTGAAATTTAGCAACAGTATCAGGAGTACGAAGGATGCCTTATGGAGATTCAGCTGCAAGCTCTACTATACATTATGTTACAGGCTCCAATCTTCCAATAGCATTCACAAATGATGCTTTTATCAGTATAGTCATTCATAACACTGACCTCACAACTTTGGGACTCTCATGAGAATTCGACATCTGCATAGTTGGAAATTGAGGCAGTGTTTGTACTTATTGATCAGAACCAGACATTGGCTTTCCATTTGAAGCCCAAGGTGAATTTTTTTTCCTTCTGTACTTCATTTTATTTGTTTGTTTATTTTTTGAACTGTTTAAATGACATCCTAAGATTATTCTAAGCAATGGTTTAAAACATAGATTGGACTTGGGCGACGGTTTGATCCAACCACCAGTGCATCTAGTTAGACCCAACTCTGTTTCATTTCAGCCTGAAAATCTGCTCAATCTAAGATCATAAAAATAGAAATAAATAAATAACAAGTATTCCATTATTTGCATAGTGAAACCGTCTGATTTTCAAGTCTTGCGCATGAGCTTTAACTGATATAGTTTTTTTTTTTTTTTTTTTTCTTTTACAAATTGTTTCTGCTCAACTAACTGGGTGTTATAGTGATATGGCCGCTTCGCCAGCCAGTTCCAATCCAGAACCAATCTGATCATATAGCCAGGAGTTGGGTCTGGGTTTTAGAACTGGTTCTAAGATCACCAAAAGAAGGTAAATGAAACAACAGATAACATAACATAGCCTATTTGGTTATATCTCAAACCAAACCAATCAAACTATCACCTACGAGATTTTCATATAATCAGTCAATGAAAATCATTACTTTTAATAGAGAGCAACTAAAACATGGATGTGGACAATGATGCATCAAAGAAAATGATTCAAGACTGAAACATCATTGGATTCATTTGCTAGGACAGGTTATGCGGATGTCTTTCTTTCTTTCTTTCTTTTTTTAAAATTTATCTGTTAGATTTAGTGCATGTCAGACAACAAAAATCAAAATACAACTTATGATATTGGAAGGTTGAATTTATTCAATCTCCTATAGGAGGACAAATTCTCTTGTGACCCAAACATCAATGCCAAAGGATTTTTAGAATTATAACATTGAGAAAGAAAAGGGAGAGACATATGAACAACAACAACAAAAATTGGCAGAAGCATCATGATATAACTTACAAGTGGGTCACAATAAGTTTTTCTTTTCTTTTCTTTCTATAATAGATTGTATAAAAGCTAAAATGGAGTTCCTTTTTTTCTCTTTACTCATAACTAATAAGAGTTAAATGATTAGGCAACAAAATCACAAATGCTGAACATGGAATCCAGTAACAATATATCATGAATATAAAAGACATCCTATGCAAATGAATTGACTAAATGTCAGCTTGCCAAGTTTGAACAGCATGACCCATACATGTATGCAAAAATGTAGTATATCTGATTAATGTGTCAGGATTTTCCCTTAAGAACAGCTATGTCAAATGATCACATTAGAAGAAAAATATACAAGAAGAGAAAGAAAAGGCATTAAGCAACAATGAAGTGATAAAACAATCAAACATGTAAGAGAAAAATGCATGTCCAGGATTTACCTTGACAGGAAATGTCCTATGAGGTAGTTTCATCATCAAAAGCTCCCGGAGTCTCCTGACAGCCTTAACCTTGTTTGCTCAGATGTCAAGTAAAGGCAAAAGCTCATCTGTTTTCATCAAACCAATGCAAAACTAGCAGATTCAACACCCTCACACTCATAAGCATCCTAAGCTGCTAATATGAGGCCCACCCCTATAAAACCCTAATAAATAGCACCAGATATAAAAATTTCAAAAAGATGTAAGTGCATTACCTGTAATCTGAAATAATATCAACACTAATTCAAATCCTTGTGATCTAAAACTCTGCAAACTCTCAATACTAATTAAATGGAAGACCTAAAAATGGCACTTCCCTTTTCTCACTAGTTGTGCATTTGATTGCACCTAATCATGAAATTTCATGATATTTGATGCAACCAATGCACTCTAAACCATAAACAGATAAAAAAGAAATTTTAGATGAAAGAAAATGAAATTTGTGGTCCTCCCCTATGGTAGCCCCTTTAAAATAAGAATTCAGAATTACAGACACTACGTGAAAAATGGAAAAATAAGATGAATTTTGAGACGGTTGTGAACCGTCTGCAAAATCCCTTGGTTTAAAGACGGCTATTAACCGTCTCTAAAATTTGAGACGGCTCTTAACCGTCCTTAATATGAAGCAAAATCGTCTTATAAATGTTGAACATCCAAAAATCATTTAAGATGGTCAGAATCCGTCGGTAACTTCGGAGAAAAGACAGCTATCGACTGTCTAGAATTAAGGACGGTCCCTAGCTGTCTTATATGCAGTTATCTAAGACGGTCAAAGACCGTCTGCATTAGAGATGGTTATTAGTGGTCTTACAGTAGTCATCTGAGATGGTCAAAGACCGTCTACATTAGAGACTGTCATTAGCGGTCTTATAGTGGTCATTTGAGACAGTCAAAGGCCATCTGCATTAGAGACGGTCATTAGCAGTCTTATAGTGGTCATCTGAGACAGTCAAAGACCATCTGCATTAGAGACGGTCATTAACAGTCTTATGGTTAGAGGTGGGCATGTTGGACCCGATCCGGTGGATCCGACCCGATTCGGTACCGTTCTGAACAGAACCAACGGCCTAGATCGGCCCTGATCGAGTCTGTCCATCCAGATCCGATCATTTTTTGGATCAGGTTCGGATAGTAGTATATCCGAACAGAACCGATCCGAAACCCGGACCGAAATGGTCCGACCCGACCCGCCCCGACCCGACCCGGTATGTAAATACCTCTGTTTTGAACAATTCTTTTTCTCAATAAAGTTTTCCCACCCAATCGTTTGGTACCAAAAAAAAACCCTGCCCAATGTATACATAAGCCCGTCAACTCTATCCCTATATCTCTCTCCATATCTCTCTCTCTATATTTGTCTCCCCCATTTCTGTTGAAAAAGAAAGCAAGGGAAAAAGATAGGGATAGTAATTGTATTCAAACCAGGCAAGTTCTATGGGAGCAGCCTTCCCCAGACCTCACTTCTACACAGGACGTTAAACTCAATGGAAAGGGGATTTAAGAGGGAAAGGAGCGTTTGGATGTCACAGATGTAGGGTAAGCTAGCTGTCATTGGGTTTTGGAGCTTCACGGGATTTCTCCGTTGGAGAGAGATATATATTGAAAAAAATGGTGTATAACCGTGTACAGAAGAGAAAGAGTAGAGAGAGAGAGAGAGAGAGAGAGAGAGAGAGAGAGTCGTAGCAAGTCATTGATTGAAGAATGGCTGTTTACAGGCTGTCATCGCAGGCGCACGTCAGGTGAGATGGTTCATCTTAATTTCATGTTTCCACATTTTACTTATTGAAGTGGCAATGCGTGGCACATGTATGAACTTGGCATATGCACCTGTGATCTGAACGCCACATCGGGTAGGGCCCACCTTATAATTCCTTCTCTCGAAAATCAATAATACCCACTCATGATATGGGCCATATTTTTACCTCATATATTTACCATTGGTCATATTTCTTTTCATAAAAGTATATCCTTTCTGATAACTGGTCCAGCCTAACTTGTTAAAACTAGAATTTACAGATTGTCTTGTATCTGATGAATGAACCAGATCTTTCACACACCTGTGGTGTTGGGACATGGGCCGTGGATTTCATCTTCAGTCTCTACTCGCGCGAATAGCCCTCCTACTTTTATTTATAAGATTCCTTTCAGAAAGATACTGTACAGTACCATTTCCTGTTCACGCCCATTGACTCCAAATTCCGTCCACGCACTCTCTACAATCGAGAGATGATAAAGGTGGGTGGTAGACCCATCTCTCTGACGGACACGTGATAAGGTGATTTACAAATCTGGTCCACTCAAATGCAGGGTCCTATCATGGATGGATGATTTCTCAAAAATTACACTTATTAGACAACATGGTCCATCTGATCTGTGTCCATTAAGGTGACGGTGGAAAACGTGACAAGTTAACGGTCATATTTGTAGTGGGATGAACTGTAGAAAAAATAACGGGTATGATTATCTTCTACTTTCATATTTGAAACCTAAGCCATCCATCCTGATGCAGGTACATGGGTGAATCAGATCGTTGCATTACCTTGCCACGTGTCCCGTGGAGAGATGAATCTACCAAATTCCGGTTCTTCCCTCCTTATCATGTCATCTCCCCTATTAGCAATCTCCTAGACGTCGTGAGAGATCTGGACGGTCTGTTTGTTGGGCCCTACCACAGATGGGTCATATTGTATAAATACATGCTATATCAGATGGTCCAAGATGCTGATTGGAAGATCTTTTCCAGTTGAATTTTTAACCACCGGTCCATGGGCGGCCTTAACTTCAAGTGCCCTCATCTCCTTGGTAAGATCGAGGGCCGCATCCAAAAGCTCCCCTGTTATGCTATCCCATTGATTTTCTTCCCCAAAAAAATGGATCCGAACTTTGCCCCATCCGATCCGACTCGGTTTTCATGTCCGGGTCGGACTCGGATCGGCTCAGGACAGCAGGGGTTCGGGTCTATCCGAGTTAGTCGACCCAGACTCGGTCATGGATCGGTCCGAATTCGAATTGACCCATGTAGATTCCGGACCTGGTCGAGTTGGACCAAATCCGATCCGACTCGGTCCGATGCCCAGCTCTACTTATGGTTTATAGGCATTCATCTGAGACAATCTGAGACACAAGGTGGAGCATGTCAAGGACGCAGATTATGTACCGACGTTGTCAGTGGCGAGGTAGCTACTGACAGTGATATGTGGGATCCATCGTTATGTATTTATACCATCCAAGTCTTCCATCCCATTTTTCAATATATTTTATAGTGTAGGCCCAAAAATAAGGCATAACCAAATCTTATATGGACCACACCACAAG
>JAJHSJ010000003.1:42356091-42556091 GCA_021015155.1 Magnolia officinalis
CCTTATCCATGGCATCATATAGGAAGCCCATGGTAGGTGCTTCATCGGTTTCAACAAGACGGAGTACCCTCATTAGTGGCTCCATCACCTTTAGGATCGCCTTAACCTTCTTCCAATATTTGTTGTCCCGTATGGTGTTCGCAACGTCGACCGGTGTCCCTGATGTCTTCTTCCCATGTTTTGTGTTGAGCCATTCTCGGGAAGCGAACATCTCACTCAACTCTCCCCTATGCTGGAATAAACTCTCTAATGCTATAAAGTTTGTTGCGAATCTAGTCGCCGCAGGCCTCAACAACTCTCGTCCTTTCGTGAACTTTCTCATTATTGCGACTACTTGATTATGGTTGTAAATAAACGTCGTCACTTCCCTTGCCCTTTCGACCATTTCCTTAACATTCTTCTTCTTCCCAATATCTTCCAATATAAGATCAATACAATGGGCAGCACATGGTGACCAAAAAAGATGTTTTCTCTTATCCATTAACATATGTCCTGCAAGCTTATATGTTGCTTCATTATCTGTCACAATCTGCACTATATTCTCCTCTCCAATCTCGTCCACAACTTTATCCATTAGTTCATTAATATAATTAGCATTTTTTGTTGCCTCTGACGCATCAATTGACTTATGGTATATAGTTCCTAAGTGGCAGTACACCATGAAGTTGATCATGCTACGTCTGGTTGGGCCAGTCCAACCATCACACATAATCGTGCATCCTCTGGCTTGCCATACAGGTTTAAAGGTAGCCACGTATGCTTTCACATCCGCATACTCTGCATTTGTCCATTTCCCTCTAATGTCCTTAGCTGTGGGAGCTTTTATTCCTTCACCTGCTTCTGCTGCAGCATCAATTACCACCTGCCAATATGGAGAATTGGCCGCATTAGGAGGTATGTTAGCATGTATAAATAACTTTGCTGCTGCTCTACCTAATTTCTCAACGGAAGTTCTACTCCACATTTGTTTTATTTTTTTTTGTTTAGTTGATTCTTTCCTAAACAGGATTGGATCAATAGAGGGTCTCCTAGACTCATTTACTTCTTCATCTTCACGTATAGGGGCATCACGTGAAGATGTTTGTCGTCGGCTCCCAAACATACGTCGTAACCCACCAAACCTACCCCCCAGACCCTCAGTCCCACCTACAGAAGCAGTTGCACTTCCAGTTGCACTCCCACTCCCACTCCCACTGCCCCCTCCTCTATCACGCACTGACCCATGCGTGCCAAACATGCGGCGACGTTCTTCCTCTTCACGAGCTACACGCAAGCTCTCTCTCCTAGCTATAGTTAATTCCCGATCTGAATCTTCGTCAGAATCAATAATATCTTCATCACGAACGCCCATATATTCAGGACCAAACACCTCCTGTCGAGCTGCATCCAAAATATCATCTTTCTTCTTTTGTACAGCAGCACGTTTACCCTTCGACTCATCCAGACTAGCTTGCATTAAAAGCATTATCTCTCTCGGTACTCTGGCACATGGTGCAACTTGACCTTTTCGATGTGCTAAATGTTGTTTGAGACGGGTAATTCCACCAGTCACATGTCTATCACAATAGTTGCACTTCATTTGGTGCCTAGTACCACCAACCCTCTCACAATGTTGCCATCCAATATCCTCACTTACTTGTTGTTGGCCAGACCCAGACATTTCTTTAAGTTTAGGTAGATGAGTGTATGTCTGTATGACCTATATTAATAAAGATGATTTTATGTTCTAAGTAAAATACTAAACCCTAAGAAGCTCCAAAACCTGTCCAATATAAGCAAATAAAAATATAAAGTCACTAATTCGAAAATACAAAAAAAATATTAAATAGCACCCCAAATCTGTAAAATGCACATTAACATTTTCTATTATGATTAACATATCACATGGCATGATTAAAACAGAAAAATAACCATTAAAAATTGATTTTTCGAATTTAAAAAAAAAGGGTAAAAATACATGCGTAAATAGAAAAAAAATATTTAAAAAATATTAAATGGCACCCCAAATCTGTAAAATGTACATTAATATGTTCTAATATGATTAACACATCATATGGCATGATTAAAACAGTAAAACAACCATTAAAATTTGATTTTTCGAATTTAAAAAAAAAGGGTAAAAATACATGCGTAAATAGAAAAAAATATTAAAAAAATATTAAATGGCACCCCAAATCTGTAAAACGCACATTAATATGTTCTAATATGATTAACACATCATATGGCATGATTAAAACAACAAAACAATTCAATAAAATTTGATTTTTCGAATTTAAAAAAAAAAGGTAAAAATACATGCGTAAATAGAAAAAAAATAATAAAAAATATTAAATGGCACCCCAAATCTGTAAAATGCACATTAATATGTTCTAATATGATTAACACATCATATGGCATGATTAAAACAGTAAAACAACCATTAAAATTTGATTTTCCGAATTTTAAAAAAAAGGGTAAAAATACATGCGTAAATAGAAAAAAATATTAAATGGCACCCCAAATCTGTAAAACGCACATTAATATGTTCTACTATGATTAACACATCATATGGCATGATTAAAACAGCAAAACAATCATTAAAATTTGATTTTTCGAATTTTTAAAAAAAGGGTAAAAATACATGCGTAAATAGAAAAAAAAATAATAAAAAATATTAAATGGCACTCCAAATCTGTAAAATGCACATTACTATGTTCTACTATGATTAACACATCATATGGCATGATTAAAACAGCAAAACAATCATTAAAATTTGATTTTTCGAATTTTTAAAAAAAGGGTAAAAATACATGCGTAAATAGAAAAAAAATAATAAAAAATATTAAATGGCACTCCAAATCTGTAAAATGCACATTACTATGTTCTACTATGATTAACACATCATATGACATGATTAAAACAGCAAAACAATCATTAAAATTTGATTTTTTGAATTTTTAAAAAAAGGGTAAAAATACATGCGTAAATAGAAAAAAAATAATAAAAAATATTAAATGGCACTCCAAATCTGCAAAATGCACATTAATATGTTCTACTATGATTAACACAACATATGGCATGATTAAAACAGCAAAACATGTTAAAAAAAGTATAAATACCTATTTTTGACGAATTCGGAATTTCTGAAAAATGGCCCCCCGAGCTTCGATTCAACAAAAACCGCAATACAATGCGTTTTTATCACAAAAACCCAACCAAGGTTGGTCGAAATTGGCAGTAGAAGGGGTGAGAAGTACTTTGGAAGCAAGAAATTTGAAAAAAGACAGCAAAACAGTGCTTAAAAAGCCAAAAAAAAAAATACCGTTTTCTGACCGTTACGGGGCGGCCCGTTACGGGTCGACCGTTACGCCCCGTATCGGCCCGATACGGGCCCGTATCGGCCGATACGGGTGCAAAAAATCGTATCGGCCGATACGACCCCGTAACGCGTAACGGCTCGGTCCGTTACCGTTACGTATCGGCCGTATCGGCCGATACGTAACCGTTTTGGCACTCCTTGACTGTAGGAGCTCAGGAGCTTTCTTTTAATGCTGTTATGACTACGGAAATCCCCAGCTCTATAACACCCACAACTCATT
This sequence comes from Magnolia officinalis, assembly GCA_021015155.1. Taxonomy (NCBI): domain Eukaryota; kingdom Viridiplantae; phylum Streptophyta; class Magnoliopsida; order Magnoliales; family Magnoliaceae; genus Magnolia; species Magnolia officinalis. The sequence goes on from JAJHSJ010000003.1 coordinate 42,359,670, forward strand.
CTGTTCAAGTTACCTCTGCTGTTGCCCCTAATCCGGGTATATATTTTCTTTTCTTATTTCATATCAGCATTAGATATGCATATATTTTCTTTTGAACTTATAATCCCTACTTCTTATCTTTTAGTTTCAGTCATGCCAACTCCAAGTGGATCTGAAGGGTCTAACTCAGTAACTGCAGCTTTTGATAAACTCTCTTTGGAAAAGGTGCCACCTCTTATGTTGGGACTCTTCAAGAACGCAATTTCCGTTATCATCGGTGCTTTTAAAGATCCAACCCAGTGGCCCTTTTTGGATAGCGCTCTAGCAGTTCTCCCCCATTCAGCTCGTCTGGCGCATGTTGATGTTTAGTCTTGTTACACTTCCTTGTCACAGTTCTATGATTCCACGAAAAACTTAGAAGCAGCGCGGAGTATTGTCATTGCTCCTAAAATTCTAAGTCATCAGAAGGAATTGGCATTACTTAAGGAGAAACTCTCTCATTCGGATGATGTTCTTGCTAATTGCAATACTATTAGTCAATCTCTCCATGAGAAATTGAAGGTTTCCGATAGAAATAAGGCAATCATTGACGATCAAATCGCTCTTCTTGAGAGGGAGATTCTATTACTCAAGAGTCAGAGGGAAGCAGAAGACTCAACTATTCGTTAGATCAAAGCAGAGCTTGAAACGAACACTCAAGTAATTGATACCGTACAAGCTAAACGAACAGGGAATAGGGAAGCTGCTGCTTCTTTGGAATCAGAACTGATTGACATTCCTAATCAAGCCAGCATGATCCTTGAAGCTGAACGCATAACTACTGTGGCACAATCTCAATTAAAGGAAGAGTTGCAACGTTACCTAGAAATATTAAACTTAACTGAAGATCTGTAGGCATTGTATGTAAATATTCCTTTTGTGTTATAATACATAAACAACTTACAGCGTTTTATTCAGAGCAAAATCCGTCTTTGATAATACAATTATCGATTTTGGTACTTGTTGATGCTTTCATCTTTATTACTTCTACTATTTGTATCTATGCATTATATAGCGACCCTATGTGATGTTTTATTTCAACGGGCGAGACTATTTTATCTCAAAGTTAGTTAGCTTTACACACAGTTTAAGCTCTCGAGTAGTGGAGCAACCACAGTTTTTTAAACTCATAAGTAGTTGGAGTCAGGTCTTATGCGAATGGTCTCTCTAACTCTCGTGAGTTCTCTAGACTTATCGAGGCCAGGGAGTTCACAAACCGCGGTCCATTAGAGGGGCCCAATGAAGCTACCGGAGCTGTGAACTCAATGGGATTTATGCGCATGGTTGGCCACAGTAACTCTCTAGAGTTCGCGGGGCGCGCACGGCTACCTTTGGTCCATCAATGAGGGGGTATTTTGAGACCCTGTCCTCATGAGTTCATACTGAAATCAAGCCAAGGACCTAGGGGGTCTTATTCTTCTCCCCGTTTTTCTTCACCTGTAAGTTCAGACCCATTCACGGGAGGGTATTTTCATCCTCATCCATGACGCTGTCGGAGAACTTACAGACGGCATTGGTCTCACGCGTGACTGGCCGTTGAAGACTTTTTGGCCTTTTAGGGCTTTTAGTCGTTGGCTCCATCCGCTTCCCGCATGGGTATGCATGTGATGTGGCCTATATGGGCTTTTTAGGGCCGTTGGCTCTACACTGCCGTCCCGAATAAATATAGGTCTTGTGCGTAGTTGGCCGTATAGGGCTTGACTAGGCTACCTTAAACGGCGAATCAATAATTGATATATTGTCGTTGCTTGCTGTTGCCTGTATAATAATCCGATGATATTTATTTCTTTATGTCCAGCCAACTTGGCGATAATAATCAATTTTGATAAGTAACTAGTAATAATGGCGACGATGGAGATTTTGCCAAGGACGAACAACCAATAATGACAGCAATGGTTGGGACTTCGATGGTAGTGATATGCTTGAAGATTTGCCTCTTATTCATCATTCATGAAGATAGAATACAAGGTTGCGTCTTTAAAGGCCATTTCACCATTTCATCTGTGATTGCCCCCTTTTGATATAGAAGAATTATCTTGATATTCTTCTAAATCAAAATCCCTCCTATTGTTAGGAGTAATATTTCTTGATAAAGCGAGCATTAACCGGTATACTGATGCCTCGTCCATCTTGATCCATTACTCTGTATGTTCCATTGGAGTAGACTTCATTTATGATATACGGTCCATCCCACTGAGGGTCAAACTTGCCCCCTGCTCTCTGAGTGACTACTATCGGCCTTTTCAACATCAAAACCAAATCCCCTTTCTTGAAAGATCGGTGCTTAAACCTTTTTATCGAAGGCCACAGAAATTCTGGCTTGATATAATTGCAAGCACTGCTGTGCTGCCAGTCTTTTTTCATCAAGCAGATGCAACTCTTTCAACCGTATTCTTGCGTTCTCATCATCTGTGATTGACTGATGCACTGCTACCCTTAGTGAAGCGACTTGTATCTCAATTGGCTCGACAACTTCTACACCATAAACTAACGAATATGGGGTGGCTTGTGTCGCTGTGCGATGAGTTGTTCTATGGGCCCATAGAGCTTGGCCCATAGAGCTTCGTGCAATTTCTCATCCCAGTCACGCTTATTCCCATTCACCGTTTTCTTCAGTATTTTTACAATCGTTTTATTGAATGCTTCTGCCAACCCATTGGCTGGTGGATAATAGGGTGTTGAGAACGACTGATGAATCTTGAACTTAAGACATAACTTCTCCATTCCCTTATTCTTGAAAGGAGTGTCGTTGTCTGTGATGATTTTCTTTGGGATACCATGGCGATATATTATCGCGTGCCTAATGAAATTAACATCTTTCTCTTTAACACTTCGCAGTGCAATTGCTTCCGTTCATTTGGAGAAAGTCCATTGCTGCCAGTATATACTGTTTTCCTCTGGACGACGGTGGATTTATGGGGCCAATGACATCGAGTCCCCACGCGGTAAAAGGCCAAGAAGTAGCTGACTGATGAAGGTCCTCAGGAGGTACATGTATGATGTCCCCATGGATTTGACATTCGTGGCACCGCTTTGCATAATATATTGCATCTTTAAACATTATCAGCCAATAATATCCCATCCGGTGCACTCGGTGGAACAAATTCTTCCCAGCCTGATGCGCCCCGCATTCCCCAGAATGCGCCTCTTACAGCACTTGACCTGCCTCTTCTTCGCTTAGACATCGCAACAACATTTCATTATAGGACCTTCTGTATAATTCCTCATTACACATAATGAATCTTTTTGCTTTCTGCTTAATTTGCAACTTCGCCTTTGGATCTTCTGGTAGGATATCGTACTTGAGATAATCAATGAAAGGCTGCCGCCAACCATCTATTGTCACTTCTAAGCATGATATAGGAAGTGCTTCCATTGTTTCACCGATTATTTCTGCTGAAGGCAAAAATCTCTTTTCTTCGATTGTCACTTGTAGGGGGCTTCAATTTGGGCAAGATAGCGTTGCTGCTAGACTGGCCAAAGCATCAGCTCTCGCGTTCTCATACCGTGGTATATGCTTGATTTCAACATTCAAAAATTGCTCCAATAAATGTTGCGCCCTTCGACAGTAAGACAAAAGTTCCGGTTTCCTTGTTTCAAATTCAGTCGTTAACTGATTTATAACCAGCTTAGAATCCCCGTAAATTTGCAGTGCTTTTATTTTCAGTTCACTGGCTATCTCCATCCCAATGATAAGGGCATTATATTCGGCTTCGTTATTTATACATGCAGTACTTAACGTGAAAGAATAAGGCAACAAATCACCTTGGGGGTAATGACTATTAGTCTGGCACCTGCCCCTGTTGCCCGAGCCGCTCCATCAAAGAACATTTGCCACACTTTTGGCAACTCTGTCATCATAACCTGTTCATCAGGAAACTCATCGAGAATGGCTTCGCTGTCTATCACAGGATGAGCTGTTAGAAAATCTGCCACTGCCTGTCCTTTTACTGCTTTCGCCGGTTCATACGTGATCGCATATTCTGACAACAACAACATCCACTTTGCCAACCTTCCTGACAACATTGGTCTTGTCATTAAAAATTTGATGGGGTCTGGTCGAGATATCAAAGTTATGTCATGGGACAAACAATAATGCCTTAATTTCTGAACTGCAAATACCAATGCCAAGCATATTTTTTCGATGGGTGTATAATTGCATTCTGCACTGATCAACGTTCAACTTAAATAATAAACTGCCGCTTCTTTCCCATTTTCATTCACTTGTGCTAACAAAGCTCCTAGTGAATTCTCGACTGCCGATATATACAAAACAAGAGGTCTTCCTTTCACAGGGGTTGTTAATACTGGAGGTTGTTTCAACAGTTCTTTTATCAAATCCAAGGCGTTCTGGCAGGATTTATCCCATATGAATTATGCTCTCTTCTTCATCAGATGAGAAAACGGCTGACATCTTCCTGCTAGGTGAGATGAAACGGTGGATATATGCTAACTTGCTTTGTTAGCTTTTTAGCTCTTTCAACATTTTCGGAGGTGGCATATCTTGTATAGCTCTAACTTTCTCTGGATCTATTTTGATATCGCTGTGTCTCACCATGAAACGAAGGAATTTTCCTGACGATACTCCAAACGCACATTTAGCTGGGTTCATCTTTAACTGTTTCCTTTTGATTCGGCGGAAGACCGAAGCCAGATGTTCGCGGTGTTCTTCATGATGATTTGACCTAACCACCAAATTGTCCACATAACACTCAACATATTTGTGCATCATGTCTTGAAATATGTTTTGCATTGCCCTTTGATACGTCGCTCCTGCATTCTTGAGACCAAATGGCATAACCTTATAACAATATATCCCTAATGGCGTTCTGAAAGCCATCGCTTCCTCATCTTCAGGTGCCATTCGTATTTGATTATCACCGGCATAGCCGTCCGTGAAGGACATGACAGCATACTACGCAGTACTGTCTACCAACATTTCGGTTATCGGTAGTGGAAAATCATCTTTCGGACATGCTTCATTCAAATCTCTGAAGTCGACGCAAACCCTGATCTGCCCATTCTTCTTCTTTACCGGGACTATATTTGATATCCACTTGGGATATTTAACTTCTCTGATTAATCCGACCTTTATTAGTTTACTTATTTCTTCTTCTATCTTGGGGACCAAATCTTGGTGAAACCGCTACTATGTTTGCTTAATGGGCCTTTTGTCATTAGAGATATTTAGCCGATGCATCGCCACTGTTGGCTCTAGGCCTAGCATTTCCACGTACACCCAAGCAAAGACATCTTTATTTTCCTTCAGGAGACTAACATATTGATTAGCTTCTTCCTCTGATAAACTGGCACTTATGAACGTATTTCGCGGTTCTTCCTCTGTTCCTAAATTTATCTCTTTCAAATTGTCAATTATCGGCTGCCCCCCGTCCTCCATCTGCTTTGGGGCTATCTCAGGTTTGCCGATTATATCAAGGTCCGTTTCTTTTATCTGGCCAGCTGTTACCATATTCACTGAAGATTCTGCCCCCAGTCCTCGAAATTTTTCTCGCTTCTTTTGATTCACCCCTATTGGAATCTGAATTCTTTTCCCATAATTTAGGCCAACAGGTTCTTCGTGGTCGAAGTCCATTTTCTTCATGATTTTCTGACTCGCCAAGCTATATCTTTTCAGCTCTTTGGGTGTCAATCTTCCATTTCCCACACCACTGTCAACTGCTTCGTCTTTCTTCATTTCTGAGGGAGCATAGAATTCGATCGGCTCCGGATATCTTGCACTAGACTTAACATGAAACCTTCTTGAAACTTAACATGAAATGGGTTACTCCTTTCAGCATATGGAAGCGATACTGTGTAATTTGACTGTAGAATTTCCAATTGCTCTGGCGATAGTAATGTTAGTGGTGGTTGTCCTGGTTGTCGCAGATGTTTCAAGACAAAATAAAATTTCTTTTTCACCTTTTCTGTTACGGACGACTTCGCTTCCTTTTCTTTTACTACTTCCATGCAAGCATTTTCTGGAGCCTTGTTCTTTTCATTCTCCTTTCCTTCCTCGCTAGCGAATGCATCATAATAACTTGCGTCTGCGAAAAAAGCCTCTGCCTCTGTATATGGTCTTGCATCAGCTAATACTTTGTGCTGTACCCCATCTTTGCAGTATTTGAAACACTGGTGCAGGGTAGAAGGTATGATGCCATACTGATGCATCCACGGTCTTCCCAGAAGAAGATTATATGTAGTTACCGCATTTATAACGTGGCAGACGACGTTTGTAGTCAATTCTCCTATCTCCAGCGTTATTGTGATCTTTCCAAGCGCACGATGTCCTTCTTGATTGAAGCCCTGTATCATCATTCCACTAGGGCGTAGGTTTGAGCATCGATAACCTAATTCATTCAGCATTGTTAACGGCAACAGGTTTACAGCAGACCCATTATCGAGCATTATTCGCTTTACTTGTTTACCGCAAATATAGCCCATTATCATCAACGACCTATTATGTTCCCCCTCACAAACCAGGTCTTCATCAGAAAAGGAGATAACTGGCATACAATCTTCTCGTTTCTCATTCTCCATCTCGGTCAGCAACACCCCCCTTATACCTTCATCAGATAAGGCTTTAATCAGGCTTTGTCGGGAGTCTTCTGACAGTTTCAGAGCATCATAGACACTCAATCGAGCTGGAATGCCTTTCAAGTGGCTTATAATGTCATAAGTCGCTATCCCTTTCTCCTTCCTCTTTTCCTTTTCGCCACTGTTATCGTTGTTGGCGTGATTCTTGGTTGCTTCTATTTTTAGTTTTTCGCTTCTCGAATTCGGCGGACTAGCCATCTTCTTCCCTGATCGTAAGGTAGTCACCGCAATTTTCCCCATTGTTTTCTAATTATCCACCCTTGTCCTTCCATGATGATCTTCTCGCAAGGTAAGCAAGTTTGTTATCTCTCTTTTGTCTCTTTCTTTCTCTTTCCCGACTATTATCTCACCCCTGTTTATCATCCTTTGTATAATACACTTCAATGTATAACGGTTTTCCGTTGGATGCCCTTTTATGCGATGATAGTGACAGAAGTCTCTTTCCTTTGTTTTAGACGCTTCTTCGAGACATTTCGATAGGGGCAATTCAATTGCTCCGGCTTTTAATAACTGATTCATCATTGGGAGTACGTCCTCTCTTGCAAATGCAAAACCCTCATGAAAATTCAATGATCGGGGTTTTTTGTCATAAAACCTTCCTCTGGGGCGATTTGACTCTTCCTTCCTTTCTGTCCTTTTGCCCCTTATTTCTCTCATGTCCTGGCTTCGCTTTTCACGCTCAACCACATTTGTGATCAACTTCTGGGATCCTCTTCTGATCATTTCATAATTGAATGCTGGCATTTTTCAAGTCATCAATTATAGAGCATGCGCTTTCGTAGCCAAGTCGCGGAAGGTTCTGATCTCAGCACTGGTGAGTCCAAATGCTACTCCAGTTTCCATAGCGTTTAGACACATTTTTACCTGTTCTTTTTCTTCTGGCAATTGTCTGCAAGAAGCCCCCAAGGTCTTCCATCTGTCTATAAAATTTTCCACTGGCTCTCCCTCTCTTTGTCGTACCGAAGCTAGTTCTGTGATACTGACATCACATTCTGATGAGAAGAAGTTTGACATGAACGCGTCTTGCATCTGTTCCCATGTTCTCATTGACCTAGGCGCTAAGCTAGAATACCACCTGAACGCTTTATTTGCCAAAGAAGACCCAAATAATCGGAGGCAATACTGGGGCACTGTGGAGAAATTCCCCATACTAGTGATGAAGTGCATCAGGTATTCTTCTGGTGACCCATCCCCGTTGAATTTCTGGAAATCAGGTTGCTTGAAATTGTTCGGAAATGGGACATCTACTTCTCTCGGGTACAGCTTTCGATATCTGAATCTTCCTGTGCCCTCTCGCTCTCTTTCTGATCTGACTGCTGTATTTCTTCTTGTGTCACTGCTCTCATCGTGGGAGCAGATCCATGTGACCCGGTCCTCGGCGGCTGCGACCCTTCGGGGTGCTGTTCTCGTTCATTCGCATTATCGGTCACTGGGGGTGCTGCCATTCGGGCTATGTTGTGTGCAAGAGTTCCTAAGGCCTCCCGGAGGTTTTTACATTCTTCCATCTGTGCCTTTTGTGCATTTGCCATTTCCAGCGATTCGATCCTTTGTAGTTGGGGAAGACCCTCGGTTTGTTCCGGCCATGTGAACGGCAACCTCTCCATTACCTAATGAGGCAGTGGTCGACATTGAATGGGAGTGTATTGACGTTATAGGAGTTGCTGAAAGAGGAGACTCATATGATCTTTGTGCATCTTGGAGTAACCGGCCAATCGGGAAGATGTAGAGATTGGTGACGTGGATCCTGACAGACTTGTCAGTAAAGCCTTTCCTTTTTGCTCTCTTGTCCACCGAGAGCTCTTGGCGGGCAAGGCAGGAAAATCTTGTGCGGTTGGAGGAGTCATTGCCTGCGTGGGGTAGATTGTCGGCAGAGCAAGTTCAGGATGCTTCCTGGCAGTATTTCGCGTTATTGGTCCCCTATCTCTTCGTAGTGATGTATTTGCTTCTGTCACGACGATATTCCGAGTCCTTGTCCTTCTGTGAGTGACAACGATTCAGTCATCTCTTTCTTCCTCTGCAATCGGTGAAGCAGTTATAACTATAGCAGCTGCCTGTGGCTCCATACGTTTGGTTGATGTTGTTTTATCAGCATACTCTACGACGAAACCCGTCGTAGTGAAGTAGAAGATCATGTTCTTCTGAATTGTTGCCATTGATTAGTTGGTTGAAATATCTTTTTCTCCTGGGTCCATCATATCGTAAAACAACATCAGTTAGTAATTGAGATCAAGTTATATTCTAATTTGGAGATGAAAGGTAGGATGTTCCCACTGAGAGTCGCCATTTTGGCGCCCGTAAGGTGCCAAACAGTTGCGGTTATCTTTCGTACGGTTCTTATGCTAATATTTAAGTGAAAAAAGTTCCCTAGTGGAGTCGCCATTTTGTTTCGACAAGAAACAAATGCATTTTATTTGGGGAATTATCTTATTCACTTAATTATGAACAAAAGAAAATATGGAAGATAATCACATCATTTATTCATTCTAAGTTCTTTTACATCCTTCTCTCCTTTGATTCCAAATAGAATATTTATGAATTACAACATGATGCGTAAACGTATCAAGCATTAAGACACTATGCCAAATGTTGTGCTAGAAGCCATTGTGCATTATCAGAAGCCATTGTGTATTATCAAAAGCCATTGTGCGCAAGCACTGTCATGCGCTAACTCTTGTTTTGCACTGGCATCATTGTGCGCCGCACAATGCCCGTTCCGCACAACGAGTACAGGCTCTACCTCTCCTCTTTCACAATCTTCTCCTCTGTGATTGGGTGCTAATGACCCCTTACTGATGAGTCGGGGGTATTTATAGCCTTCTCACATGTGCGAATATGCCACGTAGTCACTGTGCGGAATCCTTTGCGCGATTTTCATTGTGCGAAGTCCTTTTGTGCGGCCATCTCTGTGCGGAACCCCGTGTGCAGATTCCTCTATGTGGACCCCTCTGTGCGGACCGTTGTGTGTGAACTTCTCAATGCGGACCCCGGTGTGCAGATTTCCCTGTGCGGACCCTGGTGTGCGGATTTCTTTGTGCGGACCACTGTGTGCGGTCATCGGTGTTTCAAGGCTTATTTCCGCACAACACTCATTTCCGCACAATCACTCATTTCCGCACAACACTCTGCGCACAACGAACTTTCTGCTGTCTTTTCCTCTTTTTATGCCTCAACAAACTCAAATGTAGAGGTCTGGTTATGCCCAATCGATGCGCGTTGTATGCTGTAGTGGAAGAGTGTCAACCACCTCTTCCTTCACTGTGAATCAGTGAAGGAAATCTGGGCAGGGTGCTTTCAACTTCATAATGTGTTGGGTGTTCTGTTCCCAGAGATGGTTTCTCAAGTGGTTACCAGCCAGTCAGCAGCTGCCTGGTGCCCAGTGGGAAATCTGCTGTGGTCTGAGATTGTCTGTGTTGATCTGGTGTGTGGCATGAAAGGAAAGGAAAGTACAGCTTTGCTAGTCTTGTCTAACAAGATCATTAAGATGAGCATTGATTGGGTCAGAATGGACTATAGATTCAGAGGAATTCTGAAGAATCTGCTTCAGCATAATTTGGTTGAGTGTCTTCAGATGAAGTGGTGTAAGCCTGCTCAGGTAGGTCCCCCCAGCAGGATGGTTTAAAATCAATTTGGACGGATGCCCCTTTGGAATCTGGGACCAGGCAAGGTCAGTTTACAGTTTCTGATTGCAGTGGTGCTCTTTTGTCTGAATTTTCGGGCCTGGTAGGTATAGCTGACTCAAATGCAGCAGAAGCGGTAACTTTTCTCCAAGCTGTAGAGGTGGCTCATAGATTTCTGTTCTTCCCAGCTATAGTTGAGGGGGATGCATTAAACACGATCAGTTGGGCCAAGTCGAAAATCTGTCCATGGAGAGTTGAAGGCATCATAGAGGAGCTGTCCGATCTGTTTAGCGTTAACAGGGTGTTCATTTGAATAAGCAGGTCGGCAAATGAGAGGCCGGATATCCTCGCAGAGGAGGCTGTCCTAGATGCCAATGTCTATTGTGGACAGTGTTGTTACCTGTTATAATATATTGCTTTGGTTTTCTTGTTCAGTTTTTGTATCTGCTATTTGTTTTTTTTTTTTTTTTCTATAAATAAAGATCCCCATCCTACAAAAAGAAGAAGAAGAAGGAAGAAAGAAGAAGAAAAGCAGTTCACATGCCAAGTCATTTTTTGAGGAATCCAAGACATGCTCATAAGGTGGCCCACGGTGCATGTCTCCTATCTTAAAAAATGAATGGTAATTCCACAACCTCAACCTCAAGCACTGTGTTCAATTGCACATAACATGCCAACTTCACACTTGAGGAATCCAGGACGTTCATAAGATGGCCCATGGTGCATGTCTCCTATCTTAAAAAATGAAACCAGCTCACTCATCAGCACAAACATGTTGAATGTATACTAAAGAAAAAATTCTTGAACAGAGAATATTAATTCATTGCTGTGTCCAGTGTTTGAAACATCGGTATCGTGTTACGTATTGCACCCTTGGGATACCGATACATATCGGTTATCGCATGGGATACATCGGTTGTATCGTGTAATGTATCGTTGTTGTTGGAAACATAGTGAAACATTGGGAAATTAGTCGAATTTTTCAATGAAATTTCAGTGATTCTTAAAAAAGGCATCAATACACTTATAAATCAAAACATTACAAAAAACAATTGCACATAATAGGCTTTCTTTGTATCAGGCCCTTAATCTATGCGTTGTCTAACTGAATTGATGCAAATATATTCAAAGTCTATTCATATAATGTATAAATGTAAGAAAACGTGTGGAAACACAAACAATACATTCAAAATCAAAAGAAGAATCACTAGATTAGGTTACATAGATGTTTGATTTTATGTTTGGACACAGATTGCAACCGAGTTGTGAGAAATTGAGAAATTTTATTTTTTTTAAATTTCCACAACTCGGCCCATCTCCAGATCTCGAAATTGAAGCTCTTAATATATGATTTTAAATGCAAAACATGAAAAATCATGGATTTGTAACAATTTGACACTGATTTAACATGATTTACAGGAAAAAAGAAAGGATCAAAAATCGAAAATGCTCACCGGATTGAACATGTGGGATATATCCCAGGTGTGTTTCGTATCGCACAGGCGGGATACAAGATATATTGTGGGATATATCGGTTGATATCATCGATACTCAAAACACTGGCTGTGTCATCTAGTGCTTGACATGGGAGTAATGGTAATTCCAGATCCACATTGTCAAGCACCAGGCTCAGTGGCAATTCACTGGCTGACTTCACACTTGCGAGGAATCTAGCATGTTCGCGAGGCGGCCGTGGTGCATATCTCCTATGTTAAAAAATCAAACAGCTCACTCATGGTAGCACGCACACATTAAATATAGACTTTCAATTTTCTAACCATCCATTTTGTCATACATATGTGGCCCACCTGTTTAAGGAATATTCAACAGTGTCAGTGTGTGTGATGTTGGCACGTATTAGCATGCCTCTTGACAAGTGCATCTGCTGATTCAACCAACATCTGGTATGAAGCTAGTTTCCGTTTTGGGTGCTCAGGACTCATCATATACAATGAAACTCATCCGTGAAATGTATTTCAAATACTAGAATGTCAATGCATGAATAATAACACAACCAAAAAGACTGTGTTGTTACTGAAATGAAGTGTCTAGCAGAAATTTGCACAAACTGAATGCTTATCTTTCATCCCCACACCTTCCGAACATTTTCATTCATCCCACAGTTATTGATTTCCTGTATCATTGCCTGCAGACTATCCCAAAGTAGAAGCACAAGCAAAATCATTGGCAGATGAATTGGGTATTAATCATCTCTGGAAGGATATCTCGTTCAGGGAACCCATAGCATTGGAAGATGAGGAAGCGATACCAGGTAACGGGGATTGGGCAGTTAAGCTGGGCATCAATCTCTACTACAGTGCGAGCCTCTGCAAATCCCCTCTCTACAGCAAGCAGATGCCATACAATTCAGTCTTATACAAGGCGTTTGGTCGCAGTACACCTGACAACTCCCCAACAAAACCTAAGGTTTTTGAGAGGAGGCTCAGCAGGCAGAAGAAAATAGTCGTCGCAGGCAAATGGTGTGGCAAGGTCTGGATGTCAAACCAGGTTCATCCCTATCTTGCTCAGAGAGAAACTGAAAAAGAAGAGCATGTAAAAGAATTCTGCAATCAAAGTGTGGATTGGAAGCTGGAGGCACATTCAGACACTGGCATAAAAGAATTATGCAACCAAGGTGAGGATCAGAAGCATGAGTCAGATTCGGACAGTGGCGAGGCTGAGCAAGAGACTGTTTGTGGAAGGAACCTGCTCCCATGCAAAGTAACTGCTGCTATCACAAGAAAATCTGGAAAGAGGAGGGGAAGGCCGTTCGAAAGGGTGGATACTAAGAAACCCAAGTGTCTTTTCCAATCGGAAGACGATGTTGAGGTTGCAGAAGATTTACCTGAGAATCCCTCACTGCAATGTGAAAGGATTCTTCGAAGCGGGAGGATGAAATGTGGGTCCCCACCCCTGCATAATGGTCGTGAGAGGAACAGCGGCCAGGTCAGTCTGAATCTGAAAGACGAGACTGAAGGAGGTCCTAGCACCCGCCTTCGAACAAGGCCTCCAAAGCGCAAAGAAGGGAGAGCGAAAGTCAATATGGAGGTTGTTAGAGTCAAACCAGTTGGCGAGAGGCCAATTGGGAAGAAAGCTAAGAAGACTACAGGTAATGCTGACTTAGTAGTGAAGGATGATGAAGCAGAATATCAGTGTGATGTTGAGGGGTGCTTGATGGGCTTTAGCACGAAGCAAGATCTGGCATTGCACAAGCGCAATATCTGCCCTGTCAAGGGATGCGGAAAGAAGTTCTTCTCTCACAAGTATCTGGTGCAGCACCGGCGGGTCCACATGGACGACCGCCCTCTCAAGTGCCCATGGAAAGGGTGCAGGATGACATTCAAGTGGGCATGGGCCAGGACAGAGCACATCAGGGTGCACACAGGGGCTCGCCCATATATGTGCCGGGAGGCAGGTTGTGGTCAGACATTCCGGTTCGTGTCGGATTTCAGCCGTCACAAGCGGAAGACGGGCCATTCAGTGAAGAAGAAGGGGAGAGGATGATGACAATTTCAGCCAGGATGCAATTTAATTTAATTTTTGTATTCTGACCGGAGGGGGTTGTAAAGTAATTGGCTGATGAATTGTCATTGATTAGAGGGGAGTAGGATAGGTCAAGGATTCTGTAATTTTTTTTTCTCCTTTCCTTTTCTTTTAAGAACTTCTGTTTTTGCCTGGGCTTTTATTAAGCCCACTCAATTACTTGAATCACAGCAGTCGCTGGGAACGATCCAGCATCTTCAAATTCCCATAGCAAATTGGCCCTCACCAACCAGCTTAAAGATGACTCAAGTGACTGCTGCTGAATATCCTTGAGTCATCTTCCTTCACTTGATGGTTGAGCTGGGATCGGCCCATGACGACGACAACACCAAATCAAGGGCGGTTCCAACAAGTGTTCATCAGTACATTTTGGTTTTGCTCCAAACATTGAAGTGGAATGATCCAGTACATGATTGTACATTATGCACCGGATGATCACTGTCTAGATGGGCTGTGGTTGGCCAGGCATCACCACCTTGAATTAGGACTGTCAGTGGGCCAGGCCTGATTTTGGCATGGACTTGGATTTTGAACTGGTTGGGTTTGTGTGAGGTTGGGGTCGGGCAGAAAAATCCTTGATTTTACCCAAGATATGCATTGGGCTTGAGTAAAGGGGAACCCAAAACTATATTTTTACTATTATTCTCTATTATTATGACATCTTGGAAGGGCTGAATTGACAAGTGAAATTGCAATAATGACCGCTTTAGTAGAAGTGGGAATAGGTCAAAGTGTCTTAGAGCGGGGCGAATAGGATTTTATAAAAATTTTATGATGATTTAAAATCCTATTATCATAACCCTAATTTAACAAACTCCTATCATGATATTTCTAATTTAACTCTAATGGCTTCCAAGCTAATTAGAGGATCCAATCATAAGACTTTTCAAAACATAAACAAGATGAGGAACATAGTTCATGATGGATGTGACTGTGTGAGATGTGATTCTAATTAGTTCTAGGCAATCATGTAAGCATGCATTATGAGAACATTAAGAGAAATCATACAAGTATTAAAAGTAAATAGCAATCCCAAACACAGTCGTTTTTATAGTGGTTTGACTATGTGTCTATTCTACTTCCGGCGGATGTACTCAACCCTTGAGTGTACCGGATCTCACTAACGGAGGTTTTAAATTAAGTTCACCTCTAACCTTCACAATCTATACAAGGTCGACTCTAGGACCTACACAAGGAACCTAGACGTGTCTTCACGAGACACAAGTTTATGCCCCACACAGTAGCAAGGGTCAATACACAACACTCGGGTTTTAGGCCACACAAGATAAAGATCCACACAAGGAACCTAAAGTTTATCTCCTACACAAGAGTAAAGGTCAACACACAGCACATAGGGTTTTAGGCCACACAGACCAAAGACCTACACTAAGGACTTAAGTTTATGCTTACCAAGAGCAAGGGTCAACACATAGCGTACACACGTATTCTCCCATCGGAGGCTTCCTATGAGAGCTTAAAAGGGGTGAGTATTACCTGTGACCCAATCCTACACAAAGGAATGATCAACAGGGTCCCTAGACTCTAATGACTTATGGATAAGTAGATGAGCCTCATTAAGCACGTTGATGAAGATCTCTTCCTTTGTTAGTAAAAAGTTTTCAGCTCCCTTGAATCGTAACACAGATGATGCTCCAATGCAAGGCGGCGGGTTGGGTCAAGGTTATGTTGGAATCATACTCTATTAAATGTTTTCCTATTTTAGAGATGGAGTGATTCCAAACAACTAAGCATTCAAGGTATCCCAGCTCAATAATTTGCCATTAAGGTGGTAGCTGGATGATCCTTGAATGCGGAAGTTCATTACCCAATCCACTCTATTGAATATCAATGATGAGGGTGGGTTGGAGGATGAACTTCCATGAGAAAAAGAGCGTAAGTAATATGCAGGACTCTCTCAAGGTTCTCTCTATTTTTCTCTCTACACAACCTAAGGCAAGCTCTCATTAAATAGACAAAAAGTTCCAACGGAAATAAAACAGTCATATTTTTTGACAGGCTTTGTTATCATCGAGCGTATACTCTCGATAACATCGAATGGCCGCTCGATGACACAAAATCTGTCAAACGCTTTTGAACCTTTTTACCAACTGATCGATGATATCGAACATGCTTCGATGTCATCGGATTTCGGACTCTAATTTCATCGGCCCATGGTTCGATTCCTCGACATTTAAAAATATGAGAGCAGACTTGCCTTTGGAACTGAACAAACATCGATATGATCGAGCATTCCTCGATATCATCTGGTTTTGAATATCGATGATATCGATACCAGTTTCGATTCATTAATCTTTTCAAGGAATTTTCCTATAAACTTGCTGAAAAGTTTGGTGTCCCAATTCGATGACATTGACCTGGTCTCGATATGATCGATCTTTGAATATTGATATCATCGAGTGATTCTCGATACCTCGAACATTTAAAAGAATTTTACCTAAAAGCTTGCTAGATAGATTTGTGTCCTAATCTGTTATCATCGAAGGTCCATCGATATCATCGAGATTTGAAATTCGAAGATATTGAGGCTCTCTTCGAGTCATCGAAAATCACATGATTTTCCTTAACTGCTTACTGGACACAAACTGATTAGATGTCGATTTTTTCGAGCCGTTTCGATGAACTCGAGGTTCGAAGGTCGATGATATCGATCCTGTCATTGACTCATCGAGAATTCAGCCCAAGATTCATTTTGGTTGTTGGACATCTGAAGTCCTCATTTCGATAACATCGAGTGAGTTTCGAGGACATCGATAACAGAGTCCGATTTCATTGAAACACTATCGATAAATCGAGAAAGCTTGAAAACTTGAAAATTTTCCTGATTTTGTAAAACAATTTTCACACCTTAAACCCTATGATGTTCTAACCATTTTTAAGGGTTTTATATACCTGGTGTTTTGGGACATGGAATGTGAGGCTAAGTTTACCTTTGACCAGTTCAGGGTACACATCCAGTTGAGGCAGACGCTTGAATGATTTTCCTATGGGGCTCACTTGTCTTGTTGACTCAACACTCATGCTAATTGACAAACCAGGACACTTTCAATCTCCCCCTTTGTCAATTACTTGACAAAACACCTGAAATCCTAAAACAACATCTAGACCAACACCCTAAATTGTGTGTACAAGAACTTTACACAATTTTACAAATATGTTATTTGAGTTCACATACAATATTGTAACCTTCAGTAATAGCTGCTCCCCCTATCTTCCTGCAGCTGCTCCCCTTAACACCTGCACCACCATACATACATAAATACACACAATTTTCTCCATGGTGGGATTTGTTCTCCCCCTTTTTGTCAGTCATTGGCAAAGGGCAATATATCAATATTAGTTTATTGAAGTTGAAGTATAAAAACATGGGAGAATCAAGGCTAAAGGAGAGCTGTGATTTCTCAAGAATAACAGAACTGTTTTAACTATGTAGAAACCACATGATAGCTCACAATAGTAGTCAGAATAGTTGCATTCATCATTCCACAGATATGCAATATAAATTCAGATAAGATGATTCATGAATATCCTGAGCAGATAAAGATGCAAGAGAAAAGGCATATATATATATATATATATATATATATATATATATATATATATATATATATATATATATATATATATATATATATATATATCAAGCCAAATAAAATATCCAAAATAGAACCTATTGCCCAAGTTTGGCAGTATCCAACCATCCAAAATATGCTGCCCAAATCTTGATAGAATTAACAATCCACAAACACACGTTTAGCCCATCCATGGGCATATAAGAACCACCGTATTTTCCTCCTTTAGAGGACAACTATCACAGTAAAAAAAAACTTGTTAGACTGTCCACAGTTAGCTGGTCATCACATACACTCACAAGATCGCAGGGCATTCAAAAAGATATCCATGCCTGTATGCAGAGATGAGTATCTAGTGTATGTGACAGCACGAAGGCTATCGACACTATGGTTGAGGGGCTGAGGAAGACGGTGCGGTATCGTCTCGTCGGCATGTCATTAGATCAACCAATTGCTGCACCGTTTGCTGCACCCCAGCCACCAATCTTTCTAGGACAGTGAATCATTCATTCATCGTTTCCTTCATTTGAGTTACTTCTCGCAACGTCGTACCGATCCGATCTTGATGTAATTTGAATCTTTTGGTCTGCATAGGGTCGGTTGGAGACGCTCATAACTCCCTCGTTTTATGTCAAATTGGGTCAATTTTTGGTCATTTGAAAGGTACTTTAATGCTTTTTCATTCCTGACTGGAATCGTTGTAATCCGAGACCATTTGCGCATCCTTAAGTGGGATCGCAGTCTTTAGTGATGAATTTTCCTTAATCTCCTTTTGCACTAGTAACCTTCATAACTCTCGCTTCAGTGGTTGAATTTAGGCTATTTTGTGCTCATCGGAATGGTAACTTGACTAGCTTCTAAGGGGACCAGAATTTGTTAATTTTGAGACCATTCAATATCTTAAAAGCACCTTGGAACTCTTCGATCGTCATTTTGTAATTTGGATTGTTAATATTTCCAAATCGCTTGATCCAACGGAGATGCTCTTAACTCCCTCGTTTGTTATTGGATTAGGTCAATTTTTGGTCATCTGAAAGGTACTTTAGTGCTCTTTCATTCCTGACTGGAATCGTCGTATTTTGAGACCATTTGCGCATCCGTAAGCGGGATCGCAGTCGTCGGTCCTGAATTTTCATTCATCTCCTTGTCCAATAGTAACCTTCATAACTCTCTCTTCAGTTGTCGAATTTAGACCATTTTGAGCTCATCGGAATGGTAACGTGACAAGCTTCTAAAGGGACCAGAATTGGCTAATTTTGAGACCGTTCAATATCCCAAAAGCGCGTTGGAACTCTTCAATCGTCATTTTACAATTTGGATTGTTAATATTTCCAAATCGCTTGATCCAACGAAGACGCTCATAACTCCCTCATTTGATGTCGGATTGGGTCAATTTCTGGTCATCTGAAAGGTACTTGAGTGCTCTTTCATTCCTGACTGGAATCGTCGTATTCCGAGACCATTTACGCTTCCGTAAGTGGGATCGCAGTCGTTGGTGATGAATTTTCCTTCATCTCCTTGTATACTAGTAACTTTCATAACTCTCTCTTCAGTGGTCGAATTTAGATTATTTTGAGCTCATTGGAATTGTAAGTTGACAAGCTACTAAAGGGTTCAGAATTGGCTAATTTCGAGACCGTTCGATAACCCAAAAGCACGTTGGAACTCTTCGATCGTCCTTTAACAAATTGGATTGTTAATATTTCCACATCGCGTGATCCAACAGACGCTCATAACTCCCTCGTTTGATGTTGGATTGGGATGATTTTTGGTCATCTGAAAGGTACTTTAGTGCTCTTTCATTCCTGACTGGAATCATCGTATTCCTAGACCATTTGCGCATCCGTAATTGGGATCGCAGTTGTCGGTCCTGAATTTTCCTTCATCTCCTTGTCCACTAGTAACCTTCATAACCCTCTCTTCAGTGGTCGAATTTTGACAATTTTGAGCTCATTGGAATGGTAACTTGACAAGCTTCTAATGGGACAAAAATTGGTTAATTTCCTGACTATTCGATATCCCAAAAGCACATTGGAACTCTTCGATCGTCATTTTGCAATTTGGATTGTTAATATTTCCAAATCACGTGATCCAATGGACACGCTCATAACTCCCTCGTTTGATGTCGGATTGGGTCAATTTTTGGCCATCTGAAAGATACTTTAGTGCTCTTTCATTCCTGACTAGAATCGTCGAAGTCCGATACCATTTGCGTAACCGTAAGTGGGATCGTAGTCGTCGGTCCTGAATTTTCATTCATCTCCTGTCCAATAGTAACCTTTATAACTCTCTCTTCAGTGGTCGAATTTAGACTATTTTGAGCTCATTGGAATGGTAACTTGACAAGCTTCTAAAGGGACCAGAATTGGCTAATTTTGAGACCGTTCGATATCCCAAAAGCACATTGGAACTCTTTAATCGTCATTTTGCAATTTGGATTGTTAATATTTCCAAATCGCGCAATCCAATGGAGACGCTCATAACTCCCTCATTTGATGTCGGATTGGGTCGATTTTTGGTCATCTGAAAGGTACTTTAGTGTTCTTTCATTCCTAAATGGAATCGTCCTATTACGAGACCATTGCGCATCCGAAATTGGGATCGCAGTCGTTGGTGATGAATTTTCCTTCATCTCCTTGTGGACTAGTAACTTTCATAACTCTCTCTTCAGTGGCGGAATTAAAACTATTTTGAGCTCATTGGAATTATAACTAAAGAAGCTTCAAAAGGGTTCAGAATTGGCTAATTTCGAGACCGTTCGATAACCCAAAAGCACGTTGGAACTCTTCGATCGTCATTTTGCAAATTGGACTGTTAATATTTCCACATCGCGTGATCCAACGGAGACGCTCATAACTCCCTCATTTGATGTTGTATTGTGATGATTTTTGGTCATCTGAAAGGCACTTTAGTGGTCTTTCATTCCTAACTGCAATTGTCATATTCCGAGACCATTTGCGAATCCGTAATTGGGATTACTGTCATCGGTCCTGAATTTTTCTTCATCTCCTTGTCTACTAGTAACCTTCATAAATCTCTCTTTATTGGTTGAATTTTGACAATTTTGAGCTCATTGGAATGGTAACTTGACAAGCTTCTAAATGGACCAAAATTGGTTAATTTCGAAACTGTTTGATATCCCAAAATCACATTGGAACTCTTCGATCGTCATTTTGCAATTTGGATTGTTAATATTTCCAAATCACGCGATCCAACGGAGATGCTCATAACTCCCTCATTTGATGTCGGATTGGGTCGATTTTTGGTAATCTGAAATGTAATTTAGTGATCTTTCATTCTGAAAGTGCCCTGTTTTGTCAAGTTACGTGAGTGTTGAGTCAGATTGTCTACAGAGCCTGATATGAAGATCATTTCAAGCGTCTGCCTCAACCAGATGTGTGCAAGCTCGCCACAGGTAAATCTAAAGCCTCACATACCATGTCCCAAAACACCAGATAAATAAAACCCTTTAAAATAAGTTAGAAAAACATAGGGTTTTTAAGGTGAGAAAACTTTTTCAAAATAGGAAAATCTCTAAGTTTTTCTCGCCTTGTCGATTTTATCGAATCACCCTCGATATGATCGACCTGCGCTGTTGATTCCTCGATGCTTCATCGATATGATCGAAAAGAGGACCAAATATGTCCAACAACTTCACAACATATCTGGACGAATTATCGATGTATCGATACACCTATCGATACCATCGATACTCAAATCTCGAGCCCATCGAAAGTGGCTCGATAAGATCGACAGACAGATTTCCGACGCCCCTATTTTTTAGAGAAAATTTCGAATTTCTTCGATATATCGATGCACTTTCCGATATGATCTGAAATCAAATATCGATAAGATCGGAAGTCCATCGATGATATCGACTGTGGGTGCGCATTTCTTTCGGCAGATATTTCATGTTGTTTTTAACTTTGATCGGGGGCCTTCGAGGAAATCGATATTCATATGTCGATGATATCGAGGCCGAGTCGATTGCATCGAAACTAGACACAAACTGTCCTGCGAGTTTATTGGTAAATCTATTAGATTTATCGATGCATCGACACTGCCTTCTATATCATCGATATACAAATTCTGATGACATCGGCTGACCCTCGATTATATCCTAAAAACTTGAAATATTTCATGTCAAGTCTCTCTCATTTTTCAAGTGTCGATAGATCGAACCTACCATCGATGGAATCGAAGTTCGAAATCCGATGATATCGACAGTAGTTTCGATTCATCGACCATCTGGCAAAATGTTTCAAAAGCGTATGACTTTGAGTTCAAGTCATCAAGCAGACCATCGATGCTATTGAGAGTATACGCTCGATGATATCGAACATGCTCGATGATATCGAACTCAGTCATAAATGTGAGCGTTTTATATCCGTTGGAACCTTTTGCCTATATATAGAGGACTTGTCTATTGTTGCTAAGAGAGAAAGGAGAGAGCTTTTGAGTGTTTAACCTTACATCATATACCCAAAGCCCTTTCTCTCAAGGAAGTTCGTCCTCCAATATACCCTCATCATTGATATTTAATAGAGTGGATTGAGGAATGAACTTCGGCATTCATAGATCCTCCAGCTACTACCTTAATGGCAAATCATTAAGCTGGGATGCCTTGAATGCATAAGATTGGAACTACTCTATCTTCCTTATAGAAAAACCTTTAGAGAGTAGGTTTCCATCTTGACCTTGACCTAACTCGAAGCCGAGTATTGGTACATCATTCTGTTGCGGATCAAGGGAGTAGAAGACTCTTCGTCAACAAGGAGAAGGAGATCTTCGGCATTGTTCTTATCGGAGCTCATCAACTTATTTGTAAGTATTTAGAGTCCAAGAGGATACTTGTGATCATTCCTTTTTAGGATTGGGTCCTAAGTGGTTCTCACCCTTTGAAGTCCTCAAGGAGGCCTCCGGCGGGAGTGTACGTGGTGGGTGCATTGTGTGGATCCTTGCTCTGTGGAGAGCATAAACATCTGGTTGAGAGTGAACCAGTAAAACTCTGGGTTTGAGGTGAACCGTGTAGAAACCTCCAGTAGGGTCTTATGGAAGATCCTTGGCCAGTGTGCCTAAAAGTGGGTGCGTTGTGTCCCTTGCTTGTGAGAGCATAAACAGTCAAACTCAGTGTAGGTTGTAAAAGTTAAAGGTGAACCTGATTTAAAACCTTAGGTTTGAGGTGAACCATTGTGAAACCTCCTTAGTGAAATCCGGTGCACTCAAGGGTTAAGTGCGGTTACCATTATAAAAATGTTTGTGTTTGTGATTGCTCTTCTTATGTGTTTGTGATTCATGTCAGTGCATTCATATTTATATATCTGATCACACCTCACACACATTCACAGTCATATCCATCATAAACTAAGTTATATACTACTACTTCTTAAATAGTTTGTCATTGGATCCTCTACCAGGCTTGAAAGCCAGTAGAGTTACATTAGAGTAATCCTAATATATGTCTGTTGTTAGGATTAATGTAATAGGATTTTAAAATAGACCATAAAACCTTTAAAAGTCCTATTCACCCCCCTCTAGGACATATTGGTGTATTCCTTCTTCAACTAGTGCGGTCTTCACCGTAATTTCAATTGGTATCAGAGCAGGTCTCTCTTTCAGTGCTTCACCGCCTAGAGAGTGATCTTGACTGAAGTTGGGAATATAGCCAAAGGAGAGGGCTCATCAGTCACTAGACCTCCAGTATTTGATGGCTCAAATTATGCATACTGGAAGGCTAGGATGCACTACTTTCTGAGATCTTTGGATCATGATGTTTGGGATATAGTTGAAAGTAGATACGTGCCACCAACTGAACAAATTGTACTTGATAGTGGCACAACCATCACAAAACCCAAATCCAAAGAAAAATGGACGGCGTTCGACAAAGAAAAAAAGACTGCTGAAGCTAAAGCTATCAACGCCATCTACTGTGCCGTGTCCCAGGATATATTCAATCAGATAAGTATGTGTGGGACATCCAAGGAAGCATGGGATCTAACCCATGAAGGCACAAGCACTGTGAAGAGGTCTAAACTTCAACTCCGGACTTCACAGTTCGAAAGTCTCAGAATGGAAGAGCATGATACCTTTATGGAGTTTTTCACAAAATTAAATATCATCTGTAACTTCATGGGTGGATTGGGAGGAAAAGTTCCAGTTCCTAAAGTCTGTAGGAAAATACTTAGATCATTGCCGGAACGGTTTAATCCCAAAGTAACAACAATTGAAGAGTGTAGGAACATAGATGAGATGAAAGTAGAAGAACTGGTAGGTTCCCTGCAAACTTTCGAACTACACTTCAATCAAATCCCTAAATCCAAAACAACTGTCCTAAAAACCTCTAAGAAAATATTACATGTGGATAGTGAGAGCGAAAATGAAAATGAAGATGAGGAAGTGGCTTTACTGGCCCAACGATTCAGGAAATTCTTTCAAAAGAATCGTGGTCGTCCTTCCAAAGGAAGTAAGGTGAATTATAAACCTTCTGCAGGCAAATTTGGTAAAAGAACCAAAGAACACAATGTTACGCTTGTCATGAGTATGGACACCTGTCTACTGAATGCCCAAACAGAAAAACTAAGGGCAAGGCAATGGCTGCCACGTGGGATGATACTGAGGAGTCAAATTCAGAATCTAGTGACTCAGAAAGCGATGGAGATCAGAAATCATTGAAAATACTCATGGTCTCCACTGCTTCAATCATTCACAAGCTACAAGATGCTTACAATCAACTATATATCCATAGCATCAAAGTGGTTAAAAGACTTGGAATATCTGAGAACAAATTGGAATTGCTGCAAAAAGATTTGGATAAAACTCTAGAAATTAATACACATCTAATCAATGACTTACAACAATATCACTCTGACAATGATAGACTTGAGAGAGTTAACTCCTTCCTTAAATTCGAGTCCGAGAAATTGAACAGGCAGGTTGTGATCTTAAAAGACAAAAATATGCTTCTTCAAAATGAAAATCATACACTCCTGCTTGATCTAGAAGAGTCCAGAAAAACTGCCAAGTAAAACTGTAAGTTTTCCTAGAGTGGTGAGAACTTAGAAAAACTTTTAGGTATGGGAAAATCTAGAAATAACAAAAATGGCTTAGGATATGAGAAAGTTAGAGCCAAAACTGGGTATGGAACGCAAATACTTGAAAAATCTAATGCTTCCAGTAGGAACACAAAAACTAATCAAGTAGTTGAATTAGATAAGAAAATTAAATCTACTTCAAGTAAGAACCCTGTCACAAAGTGGATAATTAAAGAAAAGAAGAATTGTCTTGCTACTTACTCAAATCACTTAACAGGCAATGATTCTAAGTGGTACCTTGACAGTGGTTGCTCAAGACATGTAACTGGTGACATGTCCCTTCTTTCAAATTATGAGAACCTTCATAATGGGATAGTCACCTACGGAGATGGAACCACTGCTAAAGTAATTGGACAGGGAATCATAAAAGGAATTCAGTTGCTTGAAAATGAGAATGCTTTCTACATAAAGGGTCTGACACATAATCTCCTAAGCATATCTCAAATCTGTGATAATGGGCACGTGATTAAATTTAACAAACAAGAGTGTGAAATCTTAGACCTATCAGGAAAATCAGTAATGAAGGATTATCGCACAAGTAATCATTGCTACACTATCAGAGGCATAAAGAGAACTGAAGCCTAGAAGTCCTAAGCATAAAAAGACAAGTCCAAATCATGCATCCAGATCTGAATATTTACTGAAAAGATGCAATTTTGCTGAGCGTCAAATGATATATCTGAGGTTCCTCACCTCAAATTTTATTTTTTTTTGTATATAAACATTCAAATGTTTATAATTTTTGATATGTACAGTCATTGTACATAATTTTGCTGAGTATGTTATTAAGTCACAGAAATACGATAAGTATACTTGAAGGGTCGTCTGTATGTTGAAAAAGAAAAATATTCCTCTTCGATATGTCTATCGATATGACATTCCCGATTAATCGATCATGAGTCGATATCATCGACATCTCTTCAGAATGTGGAAAGTCACATGATCGGGACTACTATTGAAGCAATTGTTGATAACATCGGATGAGGATCATCGATATAATCGAAAGTATGGTCGATAAAATTGAAGACTGCCGCCCAATAAAAAGCGGTCGAGTGGGAAAATCTTATTCTTCTGAAAAATTCTCTGTTTTGCCCTCTGCTTGAATCCTCGGCCAGAAGATCATCGGTGGGTCCCAGAAGCTTCAAAAGAAACGAGTATTATCCTTCCAATTCTTCCACTCCGAGTCTATCCTCACTTTTTGGTCGGGTATTTTCTGTTCCTTTTGGTTGACCATCCTTACCTTTACCTGTCTCATACACTGAAAAATCATGAACAAAGGGAAAGGTAAGTCTCTTCACTCATTACAATCAAAGAACATGCAATCCGAATTTAGTAGGCGTCAACCTATTCCTATAGAAGGACGTCCATTCACCATTGTTGAACGTCTAGTACTCAATAGCGCTATTGAATCTTTTGGAGTGGACTTACTTTTGGAAGTAATAGGTTGGTAGAACATCCTCAATCTTGGAGGAACGTATCAACTAGGGGTGATTCAAGAATTCTTCAATCACTGTCATGTCACAAGTAATGATCCCCCTAGCATTCAGGTCGAACTTGCACATTACTTAAAGATCATCACTCCGAACACCCTGACTCATCTTCTAGATCTTGATGTCACTCGGATTCCAGTAACTAACATGAATCTCAACGGTCTGGGTGTATGGGGAGAAATTACTCGTGCATTATGTCAAGGCACTACCGTTCCACGAAATGATGACAATTTGCTTCACATCAACTATCTTGGACCCACTTTCGAAATTCTTCATAACATTTTTGGGTCTAATGTATATCCCTGTGATGTCGAAAGAAATCATCTCTCCATTTATGATCAATGTACTGTATGATATACATCAAGAAAATTAAGTGTGCATGTCAACTCTTCTCCTCAAGCAAATCATCCGTGTCATCCAAGGCAATTATCAGGAAAAACTGTGCTTTCCCGTACTCATATGCAAATTAGCACATCATGCGGGACTTCCTACCACATCTGATGTTGTGCATCCTGAAGCATGGTTTGACAGTAATGCAACCCAGGAAGCCCAACAACTGTGTCTCTCTTCGTCTCCCCCCAGGGTTCGATTTTCCATGCCAAGGGATGTCCAACAAGCTCAACCATTGACTCAGCCTACACATGGAGGGTCTAATCGTATGCCAATGGTCAGCCTAGAGTCAATCACAAACTGCTAGTCCTGTCATCTAGAACGACACCTTTTGAATGGGATGGCTAGAATGGAGGAACGACTGTACAACTGTGAAAGGCGCCTCACCACAATCGAAGAGAAGGTCGATGTCCTCTAGCACACTACTCAACAAGTGGTGGACTTTCTTACACAGAGCAATCCTCGTGGACATTGAGCTCATGACGAGGAGTACAACTACGGACAGATTGCCATGCATGTCTATTTTGCCCTGACTAAATACTTTACTGCAAAACCCTTGGGTAGTTTTTTTTTTTATGACATTTTGATTAGGATAACTGTTAATTTGTTGCCAATCTTGGGCAGTTTATTTTGGATAGTTAGATAATTTGGGTCCATTTTCATAATGGTTGAGTATAATTCTTATTTTTATTGCCATGATTTTGTTCTAATTTCCCCTGGTTTATCAAGTTTCTACTATGGATTGCATGAGATGTCCTTAATGAATATCTTAACTGCTATATAATGCTCCATTTTATTTAATATCATCCATAAGTTCTGATATTGTTGTCTGCTTAAATTGCATTCTTTATTATACATCAATCGATCTGCTTCTACCTGGGTAGTTCTCCCAAGCAATTCACTCTTCAGTCAATATCACTTGATCTATCTTTATCAATGACTGACAAACAAGGGGAGAACATTTGCAAACACCCCGAACAAAAAATGCATAGCTGCTTGAATAGTTGTGAAGGTGTTTAGGGGGAGCAAGTTGCAACAAGAAAGGGGGAGCAAGCTGCAACAATAAAGGGGGAGCGAACAGCTAATGGGTGTGTACATGAGCTAGAAATTGTAAAATTGTGTAAAAGCATATACACACAATTTAGGGTGTGTTTGTCTAGAGTATTCTAGGGTGTTTTGGGTTTTTGTCACGTAATTGACAAAGGGGAAGATTGAAAGTGCCTTGGTTTGTCAAGTTACGTGAGTGTTAAGTCAGATTGTCTACAGAGCTTGATAAGAAGATCATTTCAAGCGTCTGCCTCAACTGGATGTGTGCAAGCTCACCATAGGTAAATCTAAAGCCTCACATTCCATGTCCCAAAACACAAGGTAAATAAAACCCTTAGAAACAAGTTAGAAAAAATATAGGGTTTTTAAGGTGAGAAAACTTTTTCAAAATCGGAAAATCTCTAAGTCTTTCTCGCCTTGTCGATTTTATCGAAACACCCTCGATATGATTGACCTGCACTGTTGAGTCCTCGATGCTTCATCGATATGATCGAAAAGAGGATCAAATATGTCCAGCAACTTCACAACATATCTAGACGAATTATCGATGTATCGATACACCTATCGATACTATCGATACTCAAATCTCGAGCCCATCGAAAGTGGCTCGATAAGATCGACAGGCAGATTTCCAGCGCCCCTATTTTTGAGAGAAAATTTCAAATTTCTTCGATATATCGATGCACCTTCCGATATGATATGAAATCAAATATCGATAAGATCGGAAGTCCATCGATGATATCGACCGTGGGCGCGCATTTCTTTCAGCAGATATTTTAGGTTGTTTTTAACTTTGATCGGGGGCCATTCAAGAAAATTGGTATTCATATGTCGATGATATCAAAGCCGAATCGATTGCATCGAAACTGGACACAAACTGTCCAGTGAGTTTACTGGTAAATCTATTGGATTTATCAATACATCGACACTGCCTTCGATATCATCGATATACAAATTCCGATGACATCGACTGACCCTCGATCATAACCTAAAAACCTGAAATATTTCATGTCAAGTCTCTCTCATTTTTCAAGTGTCGATAGGTTGAACCTACCATCGATGGAATCGGAGTTCGAAATCCGATGATATCGACAGTGGTTTCGATTCATCGACCATCTGGCAAAAGGTTTCAAAAGCGTATGACTTTGAGTTCAAGTCACCGAGCAGACTATCGATGCTATTGAGAGTATACGCTCGATGATATCGAACTCAGTCATAAATGTGACCGTTTTATATCTGTTGGAACCTTTTACTTATATATAGAGGACTTGTCTATTGTTGTTGGGAGAGAAAGGAGGGAGAACTTTTGAGTGTTTAACCTTAGATCATATACCCAAAGCCCTTTCTCTCAAGAAAGTTCATCCTCCAATCCACCCTCATCATTGATATTCAATAGAGTGGATTGGGGAATGAACTTCGGCATTCAAGGATCCTCTAGCTACTACCTTAATGGCAAATCATTAAGCTAGGATGCTTTGAATGCATAAGATTGGAACTACTCTATCTTCCTTATAGGAAAACCTTTAGAGAGTAGGTTTCCATCTTGACCTTGACCTAACCCAAAGCCGAGTATTGGTACATCATTCTGTTGCGGATCAAGGGAGCAGAAGACTCTTCGTCAACAAGGAGGAGGAGATCTTCGGCATTGTACTTATCGGGACTCATCAACTTATTTGTAAGTATCTAGAGTCCAAGAGGACACTTGTGATCATTCCTTTTTAGGATTGGGTCCTAAGTGGTTCTCACCCTTTGAAGTCCTCAAGGAGGCCTCCGGCGGGAGTGTACATGGTGGGTACGTTGTGTAGACCCTTACTCTGTGGAGAGCATAAACATCTGGTTGGGAGTGAACCAGTAAAACTCTGGGTTTGAGGTGAACCGTGTAGAAACCTCCAGTAGGGTCTTATGAAAGATCCTTGGCCAGTGTGCCTAAAAGTGGGTGCGTTGTATTGACCCTTGCTCGTGAGAGCATAAACAATCAGCCTCAGTGTAGGTTGTAAAGGTTGAAGATGAACCTGATTTAAAACCTTAAGTTTGAGGTGAACCATTGTGAAACCTCCTTAGTGAAATCCGCTACACTCAAGGGTTGAGTGCGGTTACCGGGAGTGGAGTAGACAAGTAGTTGAACCACTATAAAAATGATTGTGTTTGTGATTGCTCTTGTTATGTGTTTGTGATTCATGTCAATGCATTCATATTTATATATCTGATCACACCTCACACACATTCACAGTCATATCCATCAAAAATTAAGTTCTATACTGCTACTTCTTAAATAGTTTGTCATTGGATCCTCTACTAGGCTTGAAAGCTAGTAGAGTTACATTTGAGTAATCCTAATATATGTCTGTTGTTAGGATTAGTGTAATAGGATTTTAGAATAGACCATAAAACCTTTAAAAGTCCTATTCACCCCCTCTAGGACATATTGGTGCATTCCTTCTTCAACTAGTGCGGTCTTCACCACAATTTCACATTCCTATTCCGAGACCATTTGCGCATACGTAAGTGGGATCGCAGTCGTTGATCCTGAATTTTCCTTCATCTCCTTGTCCAATAGTAACCTTCATAACTCTCACTTTAGTGGACGAATTTATACTATTTTGAGCTCATTGGAATGGTAACTTGACAAGCTTCTAAATGGACCAGAATTGGCTAATTTTGAGACCGTTCGATATCCCAAAAGCACGTTGGAACTCTTCGATCGTCATTTTACAATTTGGTTTATGAATATTTCCAAATCGCGCGATCCAACGGAGACGCTCATAACTCCCTCTTTTGATGTCGGATTGGGTCAATTTTTGGTCATCTGAAAGGTACTTTAGTGCTCTTTCATTCCAGACTGGAATCGTCATATTCCGAGACCATTGCGCATCCGTACGTGGGATCGCAATCGTTGGTGATGAATTTTCCTTCGTCTCCTTGTGCACTAGTAATCTTCATAACTCTGTCTTCAATGGTTGAATTTAGACTATTTTGCGCTCATTGGAATGGTACCTTGACAAGCTTCTAAAGGGAACAAAATTGGCTAATTACGAGATCGTTCGATATCCCAAAAGCACGTTGGAACTCTTCGATCGTCATTTTGCAATTTGGATCGTTAATATTTCCAAGTTGCGCGATCCAACGGAGACGCTCATAATCCCTCGTTTGATGTCGGATTGGGTCAACTTGTGGTCATCTGAAAGGTACTTTAATGTTCTTTCATTCCTGACTGGAATCGTCGTATTCTGAGACCATTAAGTATCCGTAAGTGGGATCGCAGTCGTTGGTGATGAATTTTCCTTCATCTGCTTGTGCACTATTAACCTTCATAACTCTCTCTTCAGTGGTTGAATTTAGACTATTTTGCGCTCATTGGAATGGTACCTTGACAAGCATCTAAAGGGACCAAAATTTGCTAATTTCGAGACCGTTCGATATCCCTAAAGCACGTTGGAACTCTTCGATCGTCATTTTACAATTTGAATAGTTAATATTTCCAAATCGCACGATCCAACGGAGATGCTCATAACTCCCTCGTTTGATGTCGGATTGGGTTAATTTTTTGTCCTTTGAAAGGTACTTTAGTGCTCTTTCATTCGTAACTGGAATCATCGTATTTCAAGACCATTTGAGCATCCGTAAGTGGTAACGTAGTCGTCGGTCCTTAATTTTCCTTCATCTCCTTGTCCAATAGTAACCTTCATAACTCTCTCTTCAGTGGTCGAATTTAGACTATTTTGAGCTCATTGGGTTGGTAAGTTGACAAGCATCTAAAGGGACCAGAAGTGGCTAATTTTGAGACCGTTCGATATCCCTAAAGCACATTGGAACTCTTCGATTGTCATTGTGCAATTTGGATTGTTAATATTTCCACATCGTGCGATCCAACGGAGATGCTCATAACTCCCTCGTTTGATGTCGGATTGGGACGATTTTTGGTCATCTGAAAGGTACTTTAGTTCTCTTTCATTCTTGACTGGAATAGTATACGGAGACCATTTGCCCATCCGTAAGTGGGAACACAGTCGTCGGTCCTAAATTTTCCTTCATCTCCTTGTCCAATAGTAACCTTCATAACTCTCTCTTCAGTGGTCGAATTTAGGCTATTTTGAGCTCATTGGGGTGGTAACTTGACAAGCTTATAAAGGGACCAGAAGTGACTAATTTCGAGACCGTTCGATATCCCTAAAGGACATTGGAACTCTTCGATTGTCATTGTGCAATTTGGATTGTTAATATTTTCACATCGTGCGATCCAACGGAGATGCTCATAACTCTCTCGTTTGATGTCGAATTGGGACGATTTTTGGTCATCTAAAAGGTACTTTAGTGCTCTTTCATTCTTGATTGGAATCGTATTTGGAGACCATTTGCCCATCCGTAAGTGGGATCACAGTCGTAGGTCCTGAATTTTCCTTCATCTCCTTGTCCAATAGTAACCTTTATTACTCTCTCTTCAGTGGTCGAATTTAGACTATTTTGAGCTCATTGGGGTGGTAACTTGGCAAGCTTCTAAAGGGACCAAAATTGGCTAATTTCGAGACCGTTCAATATCCCTAAATCACGTTGGAACTCTTTGATCGTCATTGTGTAATTTGGATTGTTAATATTTCCACATCACACGATCCAACGGAGACGCTTATAATTCCCTCGTTTGATGTTGGATTGGGACGATTTTTGGTCATCTGAAAGGTACTTTAGTGCTCTTTCATTCCTGATTGGAATCGTATTCCGAGACCATTTGGGAATCCGTAAGTGGGATCGCATTCGTCGGTCCTGAATTTCCTTTCATCTCCTTATCCAATAGTAACCTTCATAACTCATTCTTCAGTGGTTGAATTTAGACTATTTTGAGCTCATTGGGGTGGTAACTTGACAAACTTCTAAAGGGAACAAAAGTGGCTAATTTTGAGACCGTTCGATATCCTAAAAGCACGTTGGAACTCCTCGATCGTCATTGTGCAATTTGGATTGTTATTATTTCCACATCGCTCGATCCAATGGAAACGCTCATAACTCCCTCGCTTGATGTCGGATTGGGACGAATTTTGGTCATCTGAAAGGTACTTTAGTGCTCTTTCATTCCTGATTGGAATTGTCCTATTCTGAGACCATTTGCGCATCTGTAATTGGTATCGCAGTCGTCGGTCTCGAATTTTGCTTCTTCTTTTTGTCCAAAAGTAACCTTCATAACTCCCTCTTCAGTGGCCTAATTTAGACTATTTTGGGCTCATTGGGGTGGTAACTTGACAAGCTTCTAAAGGGACCAGAATTGCCTAATTTCGAGACTGTTCGATATCCAAAAAGCACATTGGAACTCTTCGATCGTCATTGTGCAATTTGGATTGTTAATATTTCCACATCGTGCGATCCGACGGAGACGCCCATAACTCCCTTGTTTGATGTCGGATTAGGACGATTTTTGGTCATCTGAAAGGTACTTTAGTACTTTTTTGTTCCTGACTAGAATCGTCGTATTCCGAGACCATTTGCGCATCCGTAAGTGGGATTGCAGTTGTCGGTCCTGAATTTTCCTTCATCTCCTTGTCCAATAGTAACCTTCATAACTCTCTCTTCAGTGGTTGAATTTAGACTATTTTGAGCTCATTGGGGTGGTAACTTGACAAGCTTCTAAAGGGACCCGAATTGCCTAATTTTGAGACCGTTCGATATCCCAAAAGCACATTGGAACTCTTCGATCATCATTTTGCAATTTGGATTGTTTATATTTCCAAATCGCGCGATCCAACGGAGATGCTCATAACTCCCTTGTTTAATGTCGGATTGGGTCGACTTTTGGTCATCTGAAAGGTACTTTAGTGCACTTTCATTCCTGACTGGAATCATCGTATTCCGAGATCAGTTACACATTCGTAAGTGGGATCGCAGTCGTCGGTCCTGAATTTTCCTTCATCTCCTTGTCCATTAGTAACCTTCATAACTCTCTCTTCAGTGGTCGGATTTAAACTATTTTGAGCTCATTGGGGTGGTAACTTGACAAGCTTTTAAAGGGACCAAAATTGGCTAATTTCGAGACCGTTCGATATCTCAAAAGCACGTTGGAACTCTTCGATCGCAATTGTGCAATTTGGATTGTTAATATTTCCGCATCGCGCGATCCAACGGAGACACTCATAACTCCCTCATTTGATGTTGGATTGGGACGATTTTTAGTCATCTTGAAAGGTACTTTAATGCTCTTTCATTCCAAACTAGAATCGTCCTATTCCGAGACCATTTGCGTATCCGTAAGTGGGTTTGCAGTCGTCGGTCCCGAATTTTCCTCCATCTCCTTGTCCAATAGTAACCTTCATAACTCTCTCTTCAGTGGTCGAATTTAGACTATTTTGAGCTCATTAGAATGGTAACTTGACAAGCTTCTAAAGGGACCAGAATTGGCTAATTTCGAGACCATTCGATATCCAAAAAGCTTGTTGGAACTCTTTGATCGTCATTTTGCAATTTGGATTTTAACATTTCAAAATCGCGCGATCCAACGGAGACGCTCATAACTCCCTCGTTTTATGTCGGATTGGGTCGATTTTTGGTCATTTGGAAGGTAGTATGGTGTTCTTTCATCCCTGATTGGAATGGTCATATTCCAAGACCACTTGCGCATCCATAAGTTAGATCGCTATCTTTGGTGTTGAATTTTCCTTCATCTCCTTGTGCACTAGCCAACTTCATAACTCTCTCTTCAGTGGTTGAATTTAAGCTATTTTGAGCTCTTTGGATTGGTAACTTGACAAGCTTCTAAGGGGACGAGAATTGGCAAATTTCGAGACCGTTCAATATCCCAAAAGCACGTTGGAACTCTTCGATCGTCATTTTACAATTTGGATTGTTAATATTTCCAAATCGCGCGATCCATTGGAGACGCTCATAACTCCCTCGTTTGATGTTGGATTTGGATGATTTTTAGTCATCTGAAAGGTACTTTGGTGCTCTTTCATTTCTGACTGGAATCGTCGTATTCCGAGACCATTTGCGCATCCGTAAGTGGGATCGCAGTCTTTAGTGATGAATTTTCCTTCGTCTCCTCGTGCACTAGTAACCTTCATAACTCTCTCTTCACTGGTTGAATTTAGGCTATTTTGAGCTGTTTGGAATGGTAACTTGACAAGCTTTAAGGGGACCATAATAGGCTATTTTCGAGATTGTTCGATATTCCAATATCACGTTGGAACTCCTCGATCGTCATTGTGCAATTTGGATTGTTAATATTTCCACATCGCGTGATCCAACGGAGACGCCCATAACTCCCTCCTTTAATGTCGGATTGGGACGATTTTTGGTCATCTAAAAGGTACTTTAGTGCTCTTTCATTCCTGACTGGAATCGTCGTATTCCGAGGCCAGTTGCGCATCAGTAACTGGGATGGCTGTCGTCGGTCCTGAATTTTCCTTCATCTCCTTGTCCAATAGTAACCTTCATAACTCTCTCTTTAGTGGTCGAATTTATACTATTTGGAGCTCATTGGGGTGGTAACTTCACAAGCTTCTAAATGGACCAAAATTGGCTAATTTCAAGACCGTTCAATATCTCAAAAGCACATTGGAACTCTTCGATCGTCATTGTGCAATTTGGATTGTTAATATTTCCACATCAAGTGGTCCAACGGAGACGCTCAAGACTCCCTCGTTTGATGTCGGATTGAGTCGATTTTTGGTCATCTGAAAGGTACTTTAGTGCTCTTTCATTCTTGACTAGAATCGTCGTATTTCGAGACCATTTGCGCATCCGTAAGTGGGATCGCAGTCGTCAGTCCTGAATTTTCTTTCATCTCCTTGTCCAATAGTAACCTTCATAACTCTCTCTTCAATGGTCGAATTTAGACTATTTTGAGCTAATTGGAATGGTAACTTGACAAGCTTCTAAAGGGACCCGAATTGGCTAATTTCGATACCGTTCAATATCTAAAAAGCACGTTGGAACTCTTTGATCGTCATTTTGCAATTTGGATGTTAATATTTCCACAACGCGTGATCCAACGAAGACGCTCATAACTCTCTCGTTTGATGTCGGATTGGGACGATTTTTGGTCATCTAAATTGTAATTTAGTGCTCTTTCAACCTTGACTAGAATCGTCGTATTCCGAGACCAATTGCGCATCCATAAGTGGGATCGTTGTCGTCGGTCCTGAATTTTCCTTCATCTCCTTGTCCAATAGTAACCTTCATAACTCCCTCTTTAGTGGTCGAATTTAGACTATTTGAGCTCATTAGGGTAGTAACATGACAAGCTTCTAAAGGGACCATAATTGGCTAATTTCGAGACCGTTTAATATCCCAATAGCATGTTGGAACTCTTCGATCGTCATTGTGCAATTTGGATTGTTAATATTTCCACAACACGTGATCCAACGGAGACGCTGATAACTCCCTCGTTTGATGTCAGATTGGCTGATTTTTAGTCATCATGAAAGGTACTTTAGTGCTCTTTCATTCCTTTCTAGAATCGTCCTATTCCGAGATCATTTGCGTATCCGTAAGTGGGTTTGCAGTCGTCGGTCCTGAATTTTCCTTCATCTCCTTGTCCAATAGTAACCTTCATAACTCTCTCTTCTGTGGTCGAATTTAGACTATTTTGAGCTCACTAGAATTGTAACTTGACAAGCTTCTAAAGGGACAAGAATTAGCTAATTTCGAGACCGTTCGATATCCAAAAAGCACGTTGGAACTCTTTGATCGTCATTTTGCAATTTGGGTTGTTAACATTTCAAAATTGCGCGATCCAACGGAGACGCTCTTAACTCCCTTGTTTTATGTCGGATTGGTTCGATTTTTGGTCATTTGAAAGGTAGTATAGTGTTCTTTCATTCCTGATTGGAATCGTCGTATTCCAAGACCACTTGCGCATCCGTAAGTGGGATCGCAGTCATTGGTGATGAATATTTCTTCATCTCCTTGTGCACTTGACAGCTTCATAACTCTCTCTTCAGTGGTTGAATTTAGGCTATTTTGACCTCTTTGGATGGGTAACTTGACAAGCTTCTAAGGGGACGAGAATTGACAAATTTCGAGACCGTTCGATGTCCGAAAAGCACGTTGGAACTCTTTGATTGTCATTTTGCAATTTGGAATGTTAATAATTCCACATCGTGCGATCCAACGGAGACGCTCATAACTCCCTTGTTTGATGTCGGATTGGGGCGATTTTTGGTCATCTGAAAGGTACTTTAGTACTTTTTCCTTCCAGACTAGAATCATCGTATTCCGAGACCATTTACGCATCCATAGGTGGGATCGCAGTCGTCGGTACTGAATTTTCATTCATCTCCTTGTCCAATAGTAACCTTCATAACTCTCTCTTCAGTGGTCGAATTTAGACTATTTTGAGCCCATTGGAATGATAACTTAACAAGCTTCTAAAGGGACCACTCATCACTCCCGCAATTGATGTCGGATTGGGTCAATTTTTGGTCATCTGAAAGGTACATTAGTGCTCTTTCATTCCTGACTGGAATCATCGTATTCCGAGACCATTGCGTATCCGTAAGTGGGATCGCTGTCGTTAGTGATGAATTTTCTTTCATCTCTTCACTGGTCGAATTTAGACTCTTTTGAGCTCATTAGAATGGTAACTTGACAAGCTTCTAAAGGGACTAAAATTGGTTAATTTTGAGACTGTTCGATATCCCAAAAGCACATTGGAACTCTTCGATCGTCATTTTGCAATTTGGACTGTTAATATTTCCAAATCGAGCGATCCAACCGAGACGCTCATAACTCCTCGTTTGATGTCGGATTGGGTGGATTTTTGGTCATCTGAAAGGTACTTTAGTGCTCTTTCATTCCTGCCTAGAATCGTCGTATTCCGAGACCAATGTGCATCTGTAAGTGGGATCGCAGTCTTTGGTGATGAATTTTTCTTCATCTCCTTGTGCACTAGTACCCTTCATAACTCTCTCTTCAGTGGTTTAATTTGGGCTATTTTGAGCTCATTGGAATGGTAACTTGACAAGCTTCTAAGGGGACCAGAATTGGCTAATTTAGAGACCGTTCGATATCCCAAAAGCACGTTGGAACTCTTCGATCGTCATTTTGCAATTTGGATTGTTAATATTTCCAAATCGCCCGATCCAACAGAGACGCTCATAACTCCCTCATTTGAGGTTGGATTGGGTCAACTTTTGGTCATCTGAAAGACACTTTAGTGCTCTTTCATTCCTGACTAGAATCGTCGTATTCCGAGACCAGTTGCACATCCGTACGTGGGATCGCAGTCGTCAGTCCTGAATTTTCCTTCATCTCCTTGTCCAATAGTAACCTTCATAACTCCCTCTTCTGTGGTCAAATTTAGACTATTTTGAGCCCATTAGGGTGGTAACTTGACAAACTTCTAAAGGGACCAGAATTGGCTAATTTCGAGACTGTTTGATATCTCAAAAGCCCGTATGAACTCTTCAATCGTCTTTTTGCGATTTGGATTGTTAAAATTTCCAAATCGCGCGTTCCAACGGAGATGCTCATAACTCCCTCGTTTGATGTCGGATTGGGTCGACTTTCGCTCATCTGAAAGGTACTTTAGTGCACTTTCATTCCTGACTGGAATCGTCGTATTCCGAGTCCAGTTATGCATTAGTAAGTGAGATCGCAGTCGTCGGTCCTGAATTTTCCTTCATCTCCTTGTCCAATAGTAACCTTCATAACTCTCTCTTTAGTGGTCGAATTGAGACTATTTTGAGCTCATTGGGGTGGTAACTTGACAAGCTTTTAAAGGGACCAGAATTGGCTAATTTCGAGATCGTTCGATATCTCAAAAGCACGTTGGAACACTTCGATCGCCATTGTGCAATTTGGATTGTTAATATTTCCACATCGAGTGGTCCAACGGAGATGCTCAGGACTCCCTCGTTTGATGTCGGATTGAGTCGACTTTTGGTCATTTGTAAGGTACTTTAGTGCCCTTTCATTCCTAACTGGAATCGTTATATTCCGAGACCATTTGCACATCCGTAAGTGGGATCACAGTTGTCGGTCCTGAATTTTCCTTCATCTCCTTATCCAATAGTAACCTTCATAACTCTCTCTTCAGTGGTCGAATTTTGACTATTTTGAGCTCATTAGGGTGGTAACTTGATAAGCTTCTAAAGGGACCAAAATTGGCTAATTTCGAGACCGTTCGATTTCCCAAAAGCACGTTGGAACTCTTCGATCGTCATTTTGCAATTTGGATTGTTAATATTTCCAAATCGCGCGATACAACGAAGATGCTTATAACTCCCTCGTTTGATGTCAAATTGGGTCGACTTTTGGTCATCTGAAAGGTACTTTAGTGCTCTTTCATTCCTGACTAGAATCGTCGTATTCCGAGACCAGTTGTGCATCCATACGTGGGATAGCAGTCGTCGTCCTGAATTTTCCTTCATCTCCGTGTCCAATAGTAACCTTCATAACTCCCTCTTTAGTGGTCGAATTTAGACTATTTCGAGCTCATTGGAGTGGTCACTTGACAAACTTCTAAAGGGACCAAAATTGGCTAATTTCGAGACTGTTCGATATCTCAAAAGCCCGTAGGAACTCTTCGCTTGTCATTTTGCAATTTGGATTGTTAAAATTCCCAATCGCGCAATCCAATGTAGACGCTCACAACTTCCTTGTTTGATGTCAGATTGGGTCAATTTTTGGTCATCTGAAAGGTACTTTAGTGCTCTTTCATTCCTGACTAGAATCGTCGTATTCTGAGACCATTTGCACTTCCGTAAGTGGGATCGGAGTCTTTGGTGATGAATTTTCCTTGATCTCCTTGTGCACTAGTAACCTTCATAACACTCTCTTCAGTGGTAGAATTTAGACTATTTTGAGCTCATTTGAATGGTAACTTGACAAGCTTCTAAAGGGGACCAGAATTGGCTAATTTCGAGTCCATTTGATATCCCAAAAGCACGGTGGAACTCTCGATCGTCATTTTGCAATTTGGATTGTTAATATTTCAAAGTCGCACGATCCAACGGAGACGCTCATAACTCCCTCGTTTGATGTCGAATTGGGTCAATTTTTAGACAACTGAAAGGTACTTTAGCGCTCTTTCATTCCTGACTGGAATTGTCGTATTCCGAGACCGGTTAAGCATCCCTAAGTGGGATCGCTGTCGTCAGTCCTGAATTTTCCTTCATCTCCTTGTCCAATAGTAACCTTCATAACTCTCTCTTTAGTGGTCGAATTGAGACTATTTTGAGCTCATTGGGGTGGTAACTTGACAAGCTTTTAAAGGGACCAGAATTGGCTAATTTCGAGATCGTTCGATATCTCAAAAGCACGTTGGAACACTTCGATCGCCATTGCGCAATTTGGATTGTTAATATTTCTACATCGCGTGATCCAACGGAGACACTCATAACTCCCTCGTTTGATGTCGGATTGGGACGATTTTTAGTCATCCTGAAAGGTACTTTAGTGCTCTTTCATTCCTTATTAGAATCGTCCTATTGCGAGACCATTTACGTATTCGTAAGTGGGTTCGCATTCGTCGGTCCTGAATTTTCCTTCATCTCCTTGTCCAATAGTAACCTTCATAACTCTCTCTTTAGTGGTCGAATTTAGACTATTTTGAGCTCATTAGAATGGTAACTTGACAAGCTTCTAAAGGGACCAGAATTGGCTAATTTCGAGACCGTTCGATATCCAAAAAGCACGTTGGAACTCTTTGATCGTCATTTTGCAATTTGGATCGTTAACATTTCCAAAATTGCGCGCTCCAATGGAGTCGCTCATAAATCCCTCGTTTTATGTCGGATTGGGTCGAATTTTGGTCATTTGAAAGGTAGTATAGTGTTCTTTCCTTCCTGATTGGAATCATCGTATTCCGAGACCACTTGCTCATCCGTAGGTGGGATCGCAGTCTTTGGTGATGAATTTTCCTTCATCTCCTTGTGCACTAGGCAGCTTCATAACACTCTCTTCAGTGGTTGAATTTAGTCTATTTTGAGCTCTTTGGATTGGTAACTTGACAAGCTTCTAAGGGGACGAGAATTGGCAAATTTTGAGACCATTCGATATCTTAAAAGCACGTTGGAACTCTTTGATCGTCATTTTGCAATTTGGATTGTCAATATTTCCAAATCGCGCGATCCAATGGAGACGCTCATAACTCCCTCGTTTGATGTTGGATTGGGATAATTTTTGGTCATCTGAAAGGTACTTTGGTGCTCTTTCATTCCTGACTGGAATCGTCGTATTCCGAGACCATTTGCGCATCCGTAAGTGGGATCGCAGTCTTTAGTGATGAATTTTCCTTCATCTCCTCGTGCACTAGTAACCTTCATAACTCTATCTTCAGTGGTTGAATTTAGGCTATTTTGAGCCCTTTGGAATGGTAACTTGACAAGCGACCATAATAGGCTATTTTCGAGATCGTTCGATATTCCAATAGCACGTTGGAACTCCTCGATCGTCATTATGCAATTTGGATTGTTAATATTTCCACATCTCGTGATCCAACGGAGACGCCCATAGCTCCCTCGTTTGATGTCGGATGGGACAATTTTTGGTCATCTAAAAGGTACTTTAGTGCTCTTTCATTCCTGATTGGAATCATCATATTCCAAGACCAGTTGCGCATCCGTAAGTGGGATCGCTGTCGTCAGTCCTGAATTTTCCTTCATCTCCTTGTCCAATAGTAACCTTCATAACTCCCTCTTTTGTGGTCGAATTTAGACTATTTTGAGCTGATTGGGGTGGTAGCTTGACAAGCTTCTAAAGGGACTAGAATTAGCTAATTTCTAAACCATTTAATATCCCAAAAGCATGTTTGAACTCTTCGATCGTCATTTTGCAATTTGGATTGTTAATATTTCCAAATCGCACGATCCAACGGAGACGCTCGTAACTTCCACTTTTGATGTCAAATTGAGTCAGTTTTTGGTCATCTGAACGGCACTTTAGTGCTCTTTCATTACTTATTAGAATCGTTGTATTCCGAGACCATTTGTGCTTCCGTAAGTGGGATCGCAGTCGTCGGTCCTGAATTTTCCTTCATCTCCTTGTCCAATAGTAACCTTCATAACTCTCTCTACGATGGTCGAATTTAGACTATTTTGAGCTAATTGGAATGGTAACTTGACAAGCTTCTAAAGGGACCAGAATTGGTTAATTTCAAGACCGTTCGATATCCAAAAAGCTCGTTAGAACTCTTTAATAGTCATTTTGGAATTTGGATAGTTAATATTTCCAAAAAGCGCGATCCAACGGAGACGCTCATAACTCCCTCGTTTTATGTTGGATTGGGTCGATTTTAGGTCATTTGAAAGGTAGTTTAGTGTTCTTTCATTCCTGATTGGAATCGTCGTATTCCGAGACCAGTTACGCATCCGTAAGTGGGATCGCAGTCTTTGGTGATGAATTTTCCTTCATCTCCTTGTGCACTAGTAACCTTCATAACTCTCTCTTCAGTGGTTGAATTTACGCTATTTTGAGCTCATTGGAATGGTAACTTAACAAGCTTCTAAGGGGATGAGAATTCACAAATTTCGAGACCGTTCAATATCCGAAAAGCACATTGGAACTCTCGATCGTCATTTTGCAATTTGGATTGTTAATATTTCCAAATCGTGAGATCCAATGGAGACGCTCATAACTCCCTCGTTTGATGTTGAATTGGGATGATTTTTGGTCATCTGAAAGGTACTTTAGTGTTATTTCATTCCTGACTGGAATCATCGTATTCAGAGACCATTTGCGCATCCGTAAGTGGGATGGCAATCTTTAGTGATGAATTTTCCTTCATCTCCTTGTGCACCAGTAACCTTCATAACTCTCTCTTCAGTGGTTGAATTTAGGCTATTTTGAGCTCATTGGAATGGTAACTTGACAAGCTTTAAGGGTACAAGAATTGGCTAATTTCGAGACCGTTCGATAGTCCAATAGCACGTTGGAACTCTTCGATCGTAATTTTGTAATTTGGATTGCTAATATTTCCACATCACGTGATCCAACAGAGACGCTCATAACTCCCTCGTTTGATGTCGGATTGGGACGATTTTTGGTCATCTTAAAGGTAATTTAGTGCTCTTTCAACCTTGACTAGAATCGTCGTATTCTGAGACCAGTTGCGTATCCGTAAGTGGGATCGTTGTCGTCGGTCCTGAATTTTCCTTCATCTCCTTGTCTAATAGTAACCTTCATAACTCCCTCTTTAGTGGTCGAATTTAGACTATTTTGAGCTCATTAGGGTAGTAACATGACAAGCTTCTAAAGGGACCAAAATTGGCTAATTTTGAGACGGTTCAATATCCCAAAAACATGTTGGAACTCTTCGATCGTCATTTTGTAATTTGGATTGTTAATATTCCCAAATCACACGATCCAACGGAGACACTGATAACTCCCTCGTTTGATGTCAGATTGAGTCAATTTTTGGTCATCTTAAAGGCACTTTAGTGCTTCTTCATTCCTGACTGGAATCGTCGTATTCCAAGACCAGTTGCGCATCCATAAGTTGGATCGCTGTCGTCGGTTCTGAATTTTCCTTCATCTCCTTGTCCAATAGTAACCTTCATAACTCTCTCTTTAGTGGTCGAATTTAGACTATTTTGAGGTCATTAGAATGGTAACTTGACAAGCTTCTAAAGGGACCAGAATTGATTAATTTCGCGACCGTTCGATATCCAAAAAGCACGTTGGAACTCTTTGATCGTCATTTTGCAATTTGGATTGTTAATATTTCCAAATTGCGTGATCCAACGGAGACGCTCATAACTCCCTCGTTTTATGTCGTATTGGGTCGATTTTTGGTCATTTGAAAGGTAGTTTAGTGTTCTTTCATTCCTGACTGGAATCGTCGTATTCCGAGACCACTTGAACATCCGTAAGTGGGATCGCAGTCTTTGGTGATGAATTTTCCTTCATCTCCTTGTGCACTAGTAACCTTCATAACTCTCTCTTCAGTGGTTGAATTTAGGCTATTTTGAGCTCATTGGAATGGTAACTTGACAAGCTTTAAGGGGACCAGAATTGGCTAATTTCGAGACTGTTCGATATTTCAATAGCACGTTGGAACTTTTCGATTGTCATTTTGCAATTTGGATTGTTAATATTTCCAAATCCCACGATCCAACGAAGATGCTCATAACTCCCTCGTTTGATGTCGGATTGGGTCAATTTTTGGTCATCTGAAAGGTACTTTAGTGCTTTTCCATTCCTGACTAGAATCGTCATATTCCGAGACCACTTGCGCATCCGTAAGTGGGATTGCAGTCGTCGGTCCTGAATTTTCCTTCATCTCTTTGTCCAATAGTAAGCTTCATAACTCTCTTTAGTGGTCGAATTTAGACTATTTTGAGCTCGTTGGAATGGTAACTTGACAAGATGCTAAAGGGACCAGAATTGGCTAATTTCGAGACCGTTCGATATCCCAAAAGCACGTTAGAACTCTTTGATCGTCATTTTACAATTTGGATTGTTAATATTTCCAAATCGCGCGATCTAACGGTGACGCTCATAACTCCCTCGTTTGATGTCGGATTGCGTCAATTTTTGGTCATTTGAAAGGTACTATAGTGTTCTTTCATTCCTTACTGGAATCGTTGTATTCGAGACCATTTGTACATCCATAAGTGAGATCGTAGTCGTTTGTGATTAATTTTCCTTAATCTCCTATTGCAATAGTAACCTTCATAACTCTCGCTTTCGTGGTTGAATTTAGACTATGTTGAGCTCATTGTTATGGTAACTTGACAAGCTTTAAAAGGGACAAAAATTGGTTAACTTTTAGACTGTTCGATATCCCAAAAGCACGTTGGAACTCTTCGATCATCATTTTGCAATTTGGATTGTTAATATTTCCAAATCGCACAATCCAACGGAGTCGCTCATAACACCCTCGTTTGATGTCGGATTGGGTCGACTTTTGGTCATCTAAAAGGTACTTTAGTGCTCTTTCATTCCTAATTGGAATCATCATATTCAAAGACCAGTTGCGCATCCATACGTGGGATCGGAGTTGTTGGTCCTGAATTTTCCTTCATCTCCTTGTCCAATAGTAACCTCCATAACTCCCTCCTCAGTGGTCGAATTTAGACTATTTTGAGCTCATTGG
The DNA here is from genome assembly GCA_021015155.1 of Magnolia officinalis. Taxonomy (NCBI): domain Eukaryota; kingdom Viridiplantae; phylum Streptophyta; class Magnoliopsida; order Magnoliales; family Magnoliaceae; genus Magnolia; species Magnolia officinalis. Next base: position 42,404,070 of record JAJHSJ010000003.1, read on the forward strand.
GGTGGTAACTTGACAAACTTCTAAAGGGACCAAAATTGGCTAATTTCGGGACTCTTCGATATCTCAAAAGCCCATTGGAACTCATCGATCGTCATTTTGCAATTTAGATTGTTAATATTTCCAAATCGTGTGATCCAATGGAGACGCTCACAACTCCCTCGTTTGATGTCGAATTGGGTCAATTTTTGGTCATCTGAAAGGTACTTTAGTTCTCTTTCATTCCTGACTAGAATCGTTGTATTCCGAGACCATTTGCACATTCGTAAGTGGGATCGGAGTCTTTGGTGATGAATTTTCCTTAATCTCCTTGTGCACTACTAACCTTCATAACTCTCTCTTCAGTGGTTGAATTTAGACTATTTTGAGCTCATTTGAATGGTAACTTGACGAGCTTTTGAAGGGACAAGAATTGGCTAATTTTGAGTCCGTTCGATATCCCAAATGCACGTTGGATCTCTTCGATCGTCATTTTGCAATTTGGATTGTTAATATTTCCAAATAGCGCTATCCAACGAAGCACTCATAACTCCCTCGTTTAATGTCGGATTGGGTTGATTTTTGGACAGCAGAAAGGTACTTTAGTGCTCTTTCACTCCTGACTGGAATCGTCGTATTCCGAGACCAGTTGCGCATCCGTAAGTGGGATCGCAGTCATCGGTCCTGAATTTTCCTTCATCTCCTTATCCAATAGTAACATTCATAACTCTCTCTTCAGTGGTCAAATTTAGACTATTTTGAGCTCATTGGGATGGTAACTTGACAAACTTCTAAAGGGACTAGAATTGGCTAATTTCGAGACCGTTCGATATCTCAAAAGCACATTGGAACTCATCGATCGTCATTGTGTAATTTGGATTGTTAATATTTTCGCATCGCGCGATCCAACGGAGACGCTCATAACTCCCTCGTTTGATGTCGGATTGGGATGATTTTTGGTCATCTGAAAGGTACTTTAGTGCTCTTTTATTCCTTACTAGAATCATCCTATTCCGAGACCATTTGCTCATCTGTAAGTGGGATCGCAGTGTCGGTCTTGAATTTCCTTCATCTCCTTGTCCTATAGTATCCATCATAACTCTCTCTTCAGCGGTCGAATTTAGACTATTTTGAGCTCATTAGAATGGTAACTTGACAAGCTTCGAAAGGGACTAGAAATGGCTAATTTCGAGACCGTTCGATATCCATAAAGCACGTTGGAACTCTTTGATCCTCACCTTGCAATTTGGATTGTTAATATTTCCAAATCGCGCGATCCGACGGAGATGCTCATAACTCCCTCGTTTAATGTCGGATTGGGTCGATTTTTGGTCATTTGAAAGGTAGTATAGTGTTCTTTCATTCCTGACTAGAATCGTCGTATTCCCAGACCACTTGCACATCCGTAAGTGGGATCGTAGTCTTTGGAGATGAATTTTCCTTCATCTCCTTGTGCATTAGGCACCTTCATAATTCTCTCTGCAGTGGTTGAATTTAGGCTATTTTGAGCTCATTGGAATGGTAACTTGACAAGCTTCTAAGGGGACGAGAATTGGATAATTTTGAGACCGTTCGATATCTCAAAAGTACGTTGGAACTCTTTGATCGTCATTTTGCAATTTGGATTGTTAATATTTCCAAATCGCGCGATCCAATGGAGACGCTCATAACTCCCTTGTTTGATGTTGGATTGGGATGATTTTTGGTCATCTAAAAGGTAGTTTGGTGCTCTTTCATTCTTAACAGGAATCGTCGTATTTTGAGACCATTTGTGCATCCGTAAGTGGGATCACAGTTGTAATGCCCTGAAAATTGTGGGTCGATCAAACTCAGCTCCCGAGTTCCAACACATCACTTATGTAACAAAATGAATGATGATTGAATGCTGTCTGTATTAGTACATTGAACATGAGTGAAATTAAGCCAAAACAGCATATCATACTCTAGAGACAAGTGAGATTGCAAGCGGAAGACTGTGATAGATATATAAAATATAAAAACTATGGTGAGTCTCCAGAGTGTGATAATGTACCCAAGTTAATGAATTACAAGTACAAGTCCAATTTATAAGAAAAGTGTAAAGTCATCTAAACAACATCCCTATACCCCGTCGATTAAGACACGACTTGCATGAAGCCGCCAGAAATACGGCATAGACAAGAAAGCATCCACATCGTCGCAGAGGTCTGGCTCCGCCTCATAAGCATCGCCATCTGCAATCAGACAAAGTCTGGTTGGTGTGTACAACACCGTCCCATAATGTGGGAGTGATTGATCAACTCAATGGAACAATAAAGCATAAGTTAACATGTTATCAATTCAGTCAAGCAGTAATGATAAAGCAGTAAAATCAAACACTCCTAACTACTCTTATTAATGCAAGTATGAATGCAGTCATGATGCATGCCCTCACCACACACTCCCTCGTGTGACACCATCTTACGTTCGCGGCATGCTTTCATCCCTCAGTGCTCCACATCTTCCAGGCACATGCAATGCGATGATGAGCATGATTACCGAGTTGTTATTAGTCCATTTCAAACAGTAGGATTGGAAAACTAAGGTACCTCCCTTGTATCATTCCCAAACATGATCCATTCTAGGGTCATCAGTCCTAGTTAATCTCATACGATGGTGTATTTCTAGGTCGCTGCAAAGGCTGCTAGGGCTGTTACACGCATTCGTTACACCACTCCCCCATCACTTTTTTAATGGTTCATCACTAAATTGATACAGGCCTAGTTCATACTCTATACACTGCGGCAAAACTCGTTGCCTCACCGCAAATTCAGAGTATGCTCGAGGTCACTACAAAGGCTGTCAGGCCTGTTGCTCGCAATCGTTGCACCACTCCCCATCACCTTATCAATGTAGGCCGACAGCACGAATATAGTATCCCATACCACCATAATCGGCTCACGAGTCTGGTTGCTCACTGGTCACTACGGGGAGGCACGTGGCCCCAGCGTAGGCCGACACCTCGACCACGGGTGTCCCATACCACCATGCCCGGCTCATGAGTCTTAGCGGATCGAGGGTACCATGGTTAGAGGGGATTTCACTGGTAAGTTTGGTACCCTAGGTTCAAGTAGAGGGGTCTAAACATGGTGAACATACATAAGACAGATCGGGTTGCTTGACGAGCTCGGCTAGCTTGAGCGCACAATAAGTTGAACGATATGAAGCGCATAAGCACTTCCTGTGGCCAACCACTATCGCCAACCGACGTACGACTCGGGTTCGTCGAACACATCTCGCGTGGTAAATGAATCTCAACCACGAACTCAAGTCTGGTACCGATTTTCTGGACTATAATCATAGTCCCAATCGCAATCAATCCTTATTCAGAATCATGTGGAGTAAAGCATAATAAACAAAGTAATTCAAGCATGTTAACAAACATGTCTTAAAGCATGTTACAAAGCACAATGTAAACAAGGAATACCAACACATATATTTCATAGTAAGTGATTAAATTAAACAAACAACATGGAGGAAATCATATACATCTCTAAGGTAGTTGAGAATCCTATCTCAACACCCTATTAAACTTAGTTCGTCACACAATTTCTCACACAGGCATTTTAGCAAACACTTAAACTACACCACTCCAACATACATGACGTATGTTGATTTTAACATAGAATAGGACAAATCCTTATATCAAGGAGTTGTCGCATACACATCAATCATGTTCTTACATTCAATACATTTGGCAGGCATAAATCATAAATCCATATTTATTTAGCCATTTCAACAAACACTTTAAACTACATACATCATCATACATGACGTATTTTGATCACATAGGTATAAGGCCAAATCCTTTCACTAGGGAGTTGCCCCAATTATAACACGCGAGCACCCACGACGGATAGTCATGGCAAGCAGGAATCTAAGTTCCATGTTCATTCAGTCATTTCCACAAACACTTGGGCTACACGTTTTAGCATATATAGTGTATATTGGCCGTGACGTGATTTAGAGCAAATCCTTTCGTCAAAGGGGTGTCGCCTATACAACAATCATGTAGCCATGACAATCATTCATGGCGAGCACGAATGCGAATTCTATATTCATTCGGTCATTTTCACAAACACTTAGAATACACTATTTTAACATACATAGTGTATATTAGCAAAAACATGTTTTAGGGCGAGTCCTTTCGCCAAACAAGTATTTTACACATATATAATATGTTTATACAGCAAATAATCATGGCAAACACATTTCCAAAATTTATACGTATACGGTACTTTCTACAAATACCTAGAATATGTAAAATTCCATATTCCACGTCTTTAATCGAAACGGAAAACAGACTGCACTTTGTACATGTGCAATTGCATGCAGATCATGAATCTATCATTATCTGACATTGAAAGCGTTGAAAACCATAACCTATACACCTAAAGTCTGCACCTTTTGTCATAGAATCGTAACGAATCCGATAGGTTTGCTAAGCTTTCGTATTCGGCAGTTTGGTAACCTATATAATGAAATAGGTTAGCTATTTCATAACCTACAACTATCAAAACTCCAAAACAGGTTAGGGTTAGGGTTAGGGTTTCTTACCTAGAAACGGAGCCGGAATCACTGGGAAAGCGATTAGAACGAAGTGGTGGAGCTTGGATACGGCAGGGAAGAACGACAGGAAGAATCTCCTACACTTTCTCTCTCTTTTCTCTCTTCTCTCCTAGGGTTTTTCTCAAATTCGTATGGCTGAAATGAGAGAGGGTTTAAGGTCCTTATATAACCTAAAATGTCACCAAAATAGACTCCAGGTCAAGGTATACTTAGGTTATAACCAAAGCGGGTCAGTTTCAGCTCAACGGATGACTTGTGGCGGGCCTCCTTGAGCCAAAGGTTGGACTTAAACTCACTAACACTGGATCTACATTTAATTAAGTTTTTGTTTCAGTCGGATTCCCAGATTAGGCGTGGCGGACCAGTTTCAATTCAACGGTCAGTGTATCTCGATCGGAGATTCCGAGTACATGGATATGTTTGGGGAAATATCCCTGATCCGAGGGTGTAATTTGACCTGATTCTGACGGTCTGATTGATTAATACTGATCCACAAGCGAAACAAGCCAGATTTCATAAATTTGTATTTTATTTTCAATTAATTTCACATTTCTCACACTCCCCGCTTCGAGCCCAAGCGAATGGCACTGGGACATTATCTGGATTTGATTTCCGAGATGGTTGTCAAGCCCAGCAAGGCGGTCCTAATTCCTTAACTTCGTGTTAATCGGACTTCCGACGTGCGGTCTAGATCTGATATGGAGTTTCGAGATGCTCCCGAGAGCAGCCGGGTTAGATTGATCCTAGATTTTAGGGTTTAGGGTAATGTAGCGTCAATGATTTTACAAGTTTGGGTCTTGCAGATCGTATTTAAAGTGATTATGCTAATTTCACGGTACTCTCGTTTAACACTAGCTAATTCTCGCCTAATTTCTAAAGGATTAGTCCTGTATGATTCTGTCTGAGGTGGTACTGGGCCTTTGTAGTTTGTATATAAAGTGATCCAAGTTATAATACTTAGCTAGTTTAAGATAGTGTCTAGGGTGAAAGTACTTAGAAAAATTGAAGAACAAGGTGGTGAAGGGTGGGATTTGTGAAGGAATGGCTCAAAAGTGGTTTAGACTTTGGGATTGAGTTCTGACAAGGTAATAAGGTGTTAGTATTGACCCATTGCCTAAGGACGTCTAATTCCAGGTTGGCAAAAATCCGGGATGTTACAACAGTCTTTGGTGATAAATTTTCCTTCATCTCCTCGTGCACTAGTAACCTTCATAACTCTCTCTTCAGTGGTGGAATTTAGGCTATTTTGAGCTCATTGGAATGGTACTTGACAAGCTTTAAGGGACCAGAATGGCTAATTCAAGATCGTTCGATATTCTATAGCACGGTGGAACTCCTCGATTGTCAATGTCCAATTTGAAAGGTACTTTAGTGCTCTTTCATTCCTGACTAGAATCGTCGTATTCCGACCATTTGCACATCTGTAAGTGGGATCAGAGTCTTTGGTGATGAATTTTCCATAATCTCCTTGTGCACTAGGAACCTTCATAACTCTCTCTTCAGTGGTTGAATTTAGACTATTTTGAACTCATTTGAATGGTAACTGACAAGATTCTAAAGGGACCGAAATTGGCTAATTTCGAGTCCGTTCGATATCCCAAATGCACGTTGGAAATCTTCGATCGTCATTTTGCAATTTAGATTGTTGATATTTCCAAATCGCGCGATCCAACGGAGACTCTCATAACTCCCTCGTTTGATGTCGAATTGGGTCAATTTTGGACAATGAAAGGTACTTTAGTGCTTTTTCATTCCTGACTGGAATCATCGTATTCCGAGACCAGTTGCGCATCCGTAAGTGGGATCGCAGTCGTCGGTCCTGAATTTTCCTTCATTCCTTGTCTAATAGTAACCTTCATAACTCTCTCTTTAGTGATTGAATTTAGACTATTTTGAGCTCATTGGAGTGGTAACAAGACAAGCTTTAAAGGGACCGAAATTGGCTAATTTCGAGACCATTTGATATCTCAAAAGAACGTTGGAACTCTTTGATCGTCATTGTGCAATTTAGATTGTTAATATTTCCGCATCGCACGATCCAACGGAGACACTAAAAAATCCCTCGTTTGATGGTGGATTGGGACGATTTTTGGTCATTGAAAGGTACTGTAGTGCTCTTTCATTCTTAACTGGAATCGTCCTATTCCAAGACCATTTGCGCATCCGTAAGTGGGATCGCTGTCTCGGTCCTGAATTTTCCTTCATCTCCTTGTCCAATAGTAACCTTCATAACTCTCTCTTCAGTGGTTGAATTTAGACTATTTTGAGCTCATTGGAATGGTAACTTGACAAGCTTCTAAAGGGACCAGAATTGGAAAATTTTGAGACCGTTCGATATCCCAAAAGCTTGTTGGAACTCTTCGATCGCCATTTTGCAACTTGGAGTGTTAATATTTCCAAATCACGCGATCCAAGGGAGACACTCATAACTCCCTCATTTGAAGTCGGATTAGGTCAATTTTTGGTCATTTGAAAGGTACTTTAGTGCTCTTTCATTCCTGTCTGGAATCATCGTATTCCGAGACCACTTGCGCTTCCGTAAGTGGGATCGCAGTCATCGGTCCTGAATTTTCCATCATCTCCTTGTCCAATAGTAACCTTCATAACTCTCTCTTCAGTGGTCGAATTTAGACTATTTTGAGCTCATTGGAATGGTAACTTGACAAGCTTCTAAAGGGATCAGAATTGGAAAATTTCGAGACCGTTCGATATCCCAAAAGCTTGTTGGAACTCTTCGATCGTCATTTGCAATTTGGAGTGTTAATATTTCCAAATCACCGATCCAACGGAGACGCTCATAACTCCCTTATTTGATGTTGGATTGGGTCATTTTTGGTCATTTGAAAGGTACTTTAGTTCTCGTTCATTCCTGACTGGAATCGTCGTATTCCGAGACCATTTGCACATACATAAGTGGGATCGCAGTTGTCGGTCCTGAATTTTCCTTCATCTCCTTGTCCAATAGTAACCTTCATAACTCACTCTTCAGTGGTCGAATTTTGACTATTTCGAGCTCATTGGAATGGTAACTTGACAAGCTTCTAAAGCGACCAGAATCGGCTAATTTGAGACCGTTCGGTATCCCAAAAGCACATTGGAACTCTTCGATCGTCATTTTGCAATTTGGATTATTAATATTTCCAAATCGCACAATCCAACGGAGTTCCTCCTAACTCCCTCGTTTGATGTAGGTTTCGATTGATTTTTTGACATCTGAAAGGTGCTTTAGTGCTCTTTCATTCCTGACTAGAATCGTCGTATTCCCAGACCACTTGCACATCCGTAAGTGAGATTGCAGTCTTGGAGATGAATTTTCCTTCATCTCCTTGTGCACTAGGCACCTTCCTAACTCTGTCTACAGTGGTGAATTAGTCTATTTTGAGCTCATTGGAATGGTAACCAGACAAGCTTCTAAGGGACGAGAATTGAATAATTTTGAGACCGTTTCGATATCTCAAAAGTACGTTGGAACTCTTCGATCGTCATTTTGCAATTTGGATTGTTAATATTTCCAAATCGCGCGATCCAACGGAGACGCTCATAACTCCCTTTTTTGAGTGGATTGGGATGATTTTTGGTCATCTGAAAGGTAGTTTGGTGCTCTTTCATTCCTGACTGGAATCGTCGTATTTGAGACCATTTGCGCATCCGCAAGTGGGATCACAGTCTTTGGTGATGAATTTTCCTTCATCTCCTCGTGCACTAGTAACCTTCATAACTCTCTCTTCAGTGGTGGAATTTAGGCTATTTTGAACTCATTGGAATGGTAACTTGACAAGCTTTAAGGGGACCAGAACTGGCTAATTTCGAGATCGTTCGATATTCCAATAACACGATGAAACTCCTCGATGTCAATGTCCAATTTGGATAGTTAATATTTCCACATTGCATGATCCAACGGAAACGCTCATAACTCCCTCGTTTGATGTCGGATTGGGACGATTTTTGGTCATCTAAAATACTTTAGTGCTTTCATTCCTGAATGGAATCGTCATATTCCAAGACCAGTTGCGCATCCGTAAGTTGGATCGCTGTTGTCGGTCCTGAATTTTCCTTCATCTCCTTGTCGAATAGTAACCTTCATAACTCCCTCTTAGTGATCGAATTTAGCTATTTTGAGCTCATTGGGTGGTAACTTGACAAGCTTCTAAAGGGAACAGAATTGGCTAATTTCGAGACCGTTAATATCCCAAAGCATGTTAGAACTCCTCGATCGTCGTTTTACAATTTGGATTGCTAATATTTCCAAATCGCACGATCCAACGGAGACGCTCATAAGTCCATTGTTTGATGTCGGATTGGGTCAATTTTTGGTCATCTGAAGGTACTTTAGTGCTCTTTCATTCCTGACTGGAATCGCCGTAATCCGAGACCATTGCGCATCCGTAAGTGGGATCAAATTCGTTGGTGATGAATTTCCTTCATCTCCTTGTTCACTAGTAACCTACATAACTCTCTCTTTAATGGTTGAATTTAGACAATTTTGAGCTCATTGGAATGGTACCTTGACAAGCTTCTAAAGGGACCAGAATTGGCTAATTTTGAGACCGTTTCGATATCCTAGAAGCACGTTGGAACTCTTCGATCGTCATTTTGCAATTTGGATTCTTAATATTTCCAAATCGCGTGATCCAATGGAGACACTCACAACTCCCTCGTTTGATGTCGGATTAGGTCGATTTGTGGTCATCTGAAAGGTACTTTAGTGCTCTTTCATTCCTGACTAGAATCGTCGTATTCCGAGACCATTTGCACATCCGTAAGTGGGATCGGAGTCTTTGGTGATGAATTTTCCATAATCTCCTTGTGCACTAGGAACCTTCATAACACTCTGTTCAGTGGTTGAATTTAGACTATTTTGAGCTCATTTGAATGGCAACTTGAGAAGCTTCTAAAGGGACCGAAATTGGCTAATTTCGAGTCCGTTCGATATCCCAAATGCACGTTGGAACTCTTCGATCGTCATTTTGCAATTTGGATTGTTAATATTTCCAAATCGCGCGATCCAACGGAGACTCTCATAACTACCTCGTTTGATGTCGGATTGGGTCAATTTTTGGACACTGAAAGGTACTTTAGTGCTCTTTCATTCCTGACTGGAATCGTCGTATTCCGAGACCAGTTGCGCATCCGTAAGTGGGATCGTAGTCGTCGGTCCTGAATTTTCCTTCATCTCCTTGTCCAATAGTAACCTTCATAACTCTCTCTTCAGTGGTCGAATTTAGACTATTTTGAGCTCATTGGAATGGTAACTTGACAAGCTTCTAAAGGGACCAGAATTGGAAAAATTCGAGACCGTTCGATATCCCAAAAGCTTGTTGGAACTCTTCGATCGTCATTTTGCAATTTGGAGTGTTAATATTTCCAAATCACGCGATCCAACGGAGACACTCATAACTCCCTCATTTGATGTCGGATTGGGTCAATTTTTGGTCATTTGAAAGGTACTTTAGTGCTCTTTCATTCCTGGCTGGAATCATCGTATTCCGAGACCACTTGTGCTTCCGTAAGTGGGATCGCAGTCGTCGGTCCTGAATTTTCCTTCATCTCCTTGTCCAATACTAACCTTCATAACTCACTCTTCAGTGGTCGAATTTAGACTATTTTGAGCTCATTGGAATGGTAACATGACAAGCTTCTAAAGCGACTAGAATTGGCTATTTTGAGACCGTTTGGTATCCCAAAAGCACGTTGGAACTCTTCGATCGTCATTTTGCAATTTGAATTATTAATATTTCCAAATCGCACAATCCAATGGAGACGCTGTTAACTCCCTCGTTTGCTGTAGGTTTCGGTCAATTTTTGGTCCTCTGAAAGGTACATTAGTGCTCTTTCATTCTTGACTGGAATCGTCATATTCCGAGGCCATTTGCGCGTACGTAGGTGGGATCGCAGTCGTCGGTCCTGAATTTTCCTTCATCTCCTTGTCCAATAGTAACTTCATAACTCACTCTTCAGTGGTCGAATTTTGACTATTTAGAGCTCATTGGAATGGTAAGTTGACAAGCTTCTAAAGCGACCAGAATCGACTAATTTTGAGACCGTTCGATATCCCAAAAGCACATTGGAACTCTTCGATCGTCATTTTGTAATTTGGATTATTAGTATTTCCAAATCGCACAATCCAACGGAGCGCTCCTAACCCTTGTTTGATGTAGGTTTCGGTCGAATTTTGTCATCTGAAAGGTGCTTTAGTGCTCTTTCATTCCTGACTGCAATCGTCGTATTCCGAGGCCATTTGCGCATACATAAGTGGGATCACAGTCGTCGGTCCTGAATTTTCCTTCATCTCCTTGTCCAACAGTAACCTTCATAACTCATTCTTCAGTGGTCGAATTTAGACTATTTTGAGCACATTGGAATGGTAACTTGACAAGCTTCTAAAGTGACCAGAATTGGCTAATTCGAGACTGTTCGGTATCCCAAAAGCACGTTGGAACTCTTCGATCATCATTTTGCAATTTGGATTGTTAATACTTCCGAATCGTGCGATCCAATGGAGACGCTCATAACTCCCTCGTTTGATGTCGGTTTGGGTCGATTTTTGGTCATCTGAAAGGTACTTTAGTACTATTTCATTCCTGACTGGAATCGTCGTATTCCGAGACCATTTGCAATACGTAAGTGGGATCACAGTCGTCGGTCCTGATTTTTCCATCATCCTTGTCCAATAGTAACCTTCATAACTCTCTGTTCAGTGGTCGAATTTAGACTATTTTAAGCTCATTAGAATGGTAACTTGACAACCTTCTAAAGGGACCAGAATTTGCTAATTTCGAGACCGTTCGATATCCCAAAAGCACAACGGAACACTTTGATCGTCATTGTGCGATTTGGATTGTTAATATTTTCACATCACGCGATCCAACGGATATGCTCATTAACTCCCTCATTTGATGTCATATTGGTCAGTTTTTGGTCATCTGAAAGTACTTTAGTGCTCTTTCATTCCTGACTAGAATCGTCTTATTCCGAGACCATTTGTCAATCCGTAAGTGGGATCGCAGTCGTCGGTCCTGAATTTTCCATCATCTCCTTGTCCAATAGTAACCTTCATAACTCTCTCTTCAGTGGTCGAATTTAGACTATTTTGAGCTCATTGGAATGGTAGCTTGACAAGCTTCTAAAGGGACCAGAATTGGCTATTTCGAGACCGTTCGATATCCCAAAAGCTTGTTGGAACTCTTCGATCGTCATTTTGCAATTTGGAGTGTTAATATTTCCAAATCACGCGATCCAACGGAGACGCTCATAACTCCCTTATTTGATGTTGGATTGGGTCAATTTTGGTCATTTGAAAGGTACTTTAGTTCTCGTTCATTCCTGACTGGAATCGTCGTATTGCGAGACCATTTGTGCAACCGTAACTGGGATCGCAGTCGTTGGTGAATTTTCCTTCATCTCCTTGTCCACTATAACCTTCATAACTCTCTCTTCAGTGTTGAATTTAGAGCATTTTGAGCTCATTGGAATGGTAACTTCACAAGCTTCAAAAGGGATCAGAATTGGCTAATTTCGAGACCGTTCGATATCCCAAAAGCACGTTGGAACTGTTCGATCGTATTTTGTAATTTGGATTGTTAATATTCTAAATCGTGCGATCCAACGGAGACGCTCATAACTCCCTCGTTTTTTGTCGGATTGGGTCGATTTGTGGTCATTTGAAAGGAACTTTAGTGCTCCTTCATTCCTGACTGGAATCGTCGTATTCCGAGACTATTTACGCATCCGTAAGTGGGATCGCAGTCTTTGGTGATAATTTTCCTTCATCTCCTGGTGCACTAGTAACCTACATAACTCTCTCTTAGTGGTTGAATTTAGGCTATTTTGAGCTCACGTGAATGGTAACTTGACAAGCTTCTAAAGGGACCAGAATTGGTAATTTCGAGACGTTTGATATCCCAAAAGCACGTTGGAACTCTTCGTTCGTCATTTTACAATTTCGATTGTTAATATTTCCAAATCGCGTGATACAACGAAGATGCTTATAACTCCCTCGTTTGATGTCAAATTGGGTCGATTTTTGGTCATCTGAAAGGTACTTTAGTGCTCTTTCATTCCTGACTGGAATCGTCGTATTCCGAGACCATTGTGCATCCGTACGTGGGATAGCAGTCGTCCTGAATTTTCCTTCATCTCCGTGTCCAATAGTAACCTTCATAACTCTCTCTTAGTGGTCGAATTTAGACTATTTCGAGCTCATTGGAGTGGTAACTTGACAACTTCTAAAGGACCAAAATTGGCTAATTCGAGACTGTTCGATATCTCAAAAGCCCGTAGGAACTCTTCGCTTGTCATTTTGCAATTTGGATTGTTAAAATTCCCAATCGCGCGATCCAATGTAGACGCTCACAACTTCCTTGTTTGATGTCAGATTGGGTCGATTTTTGGTCATCTGAAAGGTACTTTAGTGCTCTTCATTCCTGACTAGAATCGTCGTATTCTGAGACCATTTGCACTTTCGTAAGTGGGATCGGAGTCTTTGGTGATGAATTTTCCTTGATCTCCTTGTGCACTAGTAACCTTCATAACACTCTCTTCAGTGGTAGAATTTAGACTATTTTGAGCTCATTTGAATGGTAACTTGACAAGCTTCTAAGGGGACCAGAATTGGCTAATTTCGAGTCCATTTGATATCCCAAAAGCACGGTGGAACTCTCGATCGTCATTTTGCAATTTGGATTGTTAATATTTCAAAGTCGCACGATCCAACGGAGACGCTCATAACTCCCTCGTTTGATGTCGAATTGGGTCAATTTTTAGACAACTAAAAGGTACTTTAGCGCTCTTTCATTCTTGACTGGAATTGTCGTATTCCGAGACCAGTTACGCATCCCTAAGTGGGACCGCTGTCGTCAGTCCTGAATTTTCCTTCATCTCCTTGTCCAATAGTAACCTTCATAACTCTCTCTTTAGTGGTCGAATTGAGACTATTTTGAGCTCATTGGGGTGGTAACTTGACAAGCTTTTAAAGGGACCAGAATTGGCTAATTTCGAGATCGTTCGATATCTCAAAAGCACGTTGGAACACTTCGATCGCCATTTTGCAATTTGGATTGTTAATATTTCTGCATCGCGTGATCCAACGGAGACACTCATAACTCCCTCGTTTATGTCGGATTGGGACGATTTTTAGTCATCCTGAAAGGTACTTTAGTGCTCTTTCATTCCTTATTAGAATCGTCCTATTCCGAGACCATTTGCGTATTCGTAAGTGGGTTCGCATTGGTCGGTCCTGAATTTTCCTTCATCTCCTTGTCCAATAGTAACCTTCATAACTCTCTCTTCAGTGGTCGAATTTAGACTATTTTGAGCTCATTAGAATGGTAACTTGACAAGCTTCTAAAGGGACCAGAATCGGCAAATTTCGAGACCGTTCGATATCCAAAAAGCACGTTGGAACTCTTTGATCGTCATTTTGCAATTTGGATCGTTAACATTTCCAAAATCGCGCGCTCCAATGGAGTCGCTGATAAATCCCTCGTTTTATGTCGGATTGGGTCAAATTTTGGTCATTTGAAAGGTAGTATAGTGTTCTTTCCTTCCTGATTGGAATCATCGTATTCCGAGACCACTTGCTCATCCGTAGGTGGGATCGCAGTCTTTGGTGATGAATTTTCCTTCATCTCCTTGTGCACTAGGCAGCTTCATAACTCTCTCTTCAGTGGTTGAATTTAGTCTATTTTGAGCTCTTTGGATTGGTAACTTGACAAGCTTCTAAGGGGACGAGAATTGGCAAATTTTGAGACCATTCGATATCTTAAAAGCACGTTGGAACTCTTTGATCGTCATTTTGCAATTTGGATTGTCAATATTTCCAAATCGTGCGATCCAATGGAGACGCTCATAACTCCCTCGTTTGATGTTGGATTGGGATAATTTTTGGTCATCTGAAAGGTACTTTGGTGCTCTTTCATTCCTGACTGGAATCGTCGTATTCTGAGACCATTTGCGCATCCGTAAGTGGGATCACAGTCTTTAGTGATGAATTTTCCTTCATCTCCTCGTGCACTAGTAACCTTCATAACTCTATCTTCAGTGGTTGAATTTAGGCTATTTTGAGCTCTTTGGAATGGTAACTTGACAACTTTAAGGGGACCATAATAGGCTATTTTCGAGATCGTTCGATATTCCAATAGCACGTTGGAACTCCTCGATCGTCATTGTGCAATTTGGATTGTTAATATTTCCACATCCGTGATCCAACGGAGACGCCCATAGCTCCCTCGTTTGATGTCGGATGGGACAATTTTTGGTCATCTAAAAGGTACTTTAGTGCTCTTTCATTCCTGATTGGAATCATCATATTCCAAGACCAGTTGCGCATCCGTAAGTGGGATCGCTGTCGTCAGTCCTGAATTTTCCTTCATCTCCTTGTCCAATAGTAACCTTCATAACTCCCTCTTTTGTGGTCGAATTTAGACTATTTTGAGCTGATTGGGGTGGTAGCTTGACAAGCTTCTAAAGGGACTAGAATTAGCTAATTTCTAAACCATTTAATATCCCAAAAGCATGTTTGAACTCTTCGATCGTCATTTTGCAATTTGGATTGTTAATATTTCCAAATCGCACGATCCAACGGAGACGCTCGTAACTTCCACTTTTGATGTCAAATTGAGTCAGTTTTGGTCATCTGAACGGCACTTTAGTGCTCTTTCATTACTTATTAGAATCGTTGTATTCCGAGACCATTTGTGCTTCCGTAAGTGGGATCGCAGTCGTCGGTCCTGAATTTTCCTTCATCTCCTTGTCCAATAGTAACCTTCATAACTCTCTCTACGATGGTCGAATTTAGACTATTTTGAGCTAATTGGAATGGTAACTTGACAAGCTTCTAAAGGGACCAGAATTGGTTAAGTTTCAAGACCGTTCGATATCCAAAAAGCTCGTTAGAACTCTTTTGATCGTCATTTTGGAATTTGGATAGTTAATATTTCCAAAAAGCGCGATCCAACGGAGACGCTCATAACTCCCTCGTTTTATGTTGGATTGGGTCGATTTTAGGTCATTTGAAAGGTAGTTTAGTGTTCTTTCATTCCTGATTGGAATCGTCGTATTCCGAGACCAGTTACGCATCCGTAAGTGGGATAGCAGTCTTTGGTGATGAATTTTCCTTCATCTCCTTGTGCACTAGTAACCTTCATAACTCTCTCTTCAGTGGTTGAATTTAGGCTATTTTGAGCTCATTGGAATGGTAACTTAACAAGCTTCTAAGGGGATGAGAATTCACAAATTTCGAGACCGTTCAATATCCGAAAAGCACATTGGAACTCTCGATCGTCATTTTGCAATTTGGATTGTTAATATTTCCAAATCGTGAGATCCAATGGAGACGCTCATAACTCCCTCGTTTGATGTTGAATTGGGATGATTTTTGGTCATCTGAAAGGTACTTTAGTGTTATTTCATTCCTGACTGGAATCATCGTATTCAGAGACCATTTGCGCATCCGTAAGTGGGATGGCAATCTTTAGTGATGAATTTTCCTTCATCTCCTTGTGCACCAGTAACCTTCATAACTCTCTCTTCAGTGGTTGAATTTAGGCTATTTTGAGCTCATTGGAATGGTAACTTGACAAGCTTTAAGGGTACAAGAATTGGCTAATTTCGAGACCGTTCGATAGTCCAATAGCACGTTGGAACTCTTCGATCGTAATTTTGTAATTTGGATTGCTAATATTTCCACATCACGTGATCCAACGGAGACGCTCATAACTCCCTCGTTTGATGTCGGATTGGGACGATTTTTGGTCATCTTAAAGGTAATTTAGTGCTCTTTCAACCCTGACTAGAATCGTCGTATTCCGAGACCAGTTGCGTATCCGTAAGTGGGATCGTTGTCGTCGGTCCTGAATTTTCCTTCATCTCCTTGTCTAATAGTAACCTTCATAACTCCCTCTTTAGTGGTCGAATATAGACTATTTTGAGCTCATTAGGGTAGTAACATGACAAGCTTCTAAAGGGACCAAAATTGGCTAATTTTGAGACGGTTCAATATACCAAAAACATGTTGGAGCTCTTCGATCGTCATTTTGTAATTTGGATTGTTAATATTCCCAAATCACACGATCCAACGGAGACACTGATAACTCCCTCGTTTGATGTCAGATTGAGTCAATTTTTGGTCATCTTAAAGGCACTTTAGTGCTTCTTCATTCCTGACTGGAATCGTCGTATTCCAAGACCAGTTGCGCATCCATAAGTTGGATCGCTGTCGTCGGTTCTGAATTTTCCTTCATCTCCTTGTCCAATAGTAACCTTCATAACTCTCTCTTTAGTGGTCGAATTTAGACTATTTTGAGGTCATTAGAATGGTAACTTGACAAGCTTCTAAAGGGACCAGAATTGATTAATTTCGCGACCGTTCGATATCCAAAAAGCACGTTGGAACTCTTTGATCGTCATTTTGCAATTTGGATTGTTAATATTTCCAAATTGCGCGATCCAACGGAGACGCTCATAACTCCCTCGTTTTATGTCGTATTGGGTCGATTTTTGGTCATTTGAAAGGTAGTTTAGTGTTCTTTCATTCCTGACTGGAATCGCCGTATTCCGAGACCACTTGAACATCCGTAAGTGGGATCGCAGTCTTTGGTGATGAATTTTCCTTCATCTCCTTGTGCACTAGTAACCTTCATAATTCTCTCTTCGGTGGTTGAATTTAGGCTATTTTGAGCTCATTGGAATGGTAACTTGACAAGCTTTAAGGAGACCAGAATTGGCTAATTTCGAGACTGTTCGATATTTCAATAGCACGTTGGAACTTTTCGATTGTCATTTTGCAATTTGGATTGTTAATATTTCCAAATCCCACGATCCAACGAAGATGCTCATAACTCCCTCGTTTGATGTCGGATTGGGTCAATTTTTGGTCATCTGAAAGGTACTTTAGTGCTTTTCCATTCCTGACTAGAATCGTCATATTCCGAGACCACTTGCGCATCCGTAAGTGGGATTGCAGTCGTCGGTCCTGAATTTTCCTTCATCTCTTTGTCCAATAGTAAGCTTCATAACTCTCTCTTTAGTGGTCGAATTTAGACTATTTTGAGCTCGTTGGAATGGTAACTTGACAAGATGCTAAAGGGACCAGAATTGGCTAATTTCGAGACCGTTCGATATCCCAAAAGCACGTTAGAACTCTTTGATCGTCATTTTACAATTTGGATTGTTAATATTTCCAAATCGCGCGATCCAACGGTGACGCTCATAACTCCCTCGTTTGATGTCGGATTGGGTCAATTTTTGGTCATTTGAAAGGTACTATAGTGTTCTTTCATTCCTTACTGGAATCATTGTATTCGAGACCATTTGTACATCCGTAAGTGAGATCGTAGTCGTTTGTGATTAATTTTCCTTAATCTCCTATTGCAATAGTAACCTTCATAACTCTCGCTTTCGTGGTTGAATTTAGACTATGTTGAGCTCATTGTTATGGTAACTTGACAAGCTTTTAAAGGGACAAAAATTGGTTAACTTTTAGACTGTTCGATATCCCAAAAGCACGTTGGAACTCTTCGATCGTCATTTTGCAATTTGGATTGTTAATATTTCCAAATCGCGCAATCCAACGGAGACGCTCATAACACCCTCGTTTGATGTCGGATTGGGTCGACTTTTGGTCATCTAAAAGGTACTTTAGTGCTCTTTCATTCCTAATTGGAATCATCATATTCAAAGACCAGTTGCGCATCCATACGTGGGATCGGAGTTGTTGGTCCTGAATTTTCCTTCATCTCCTTGTCCAATAGTAACCTCCATAACTCCCTCCTCAGTGGTCGAATTTAGACTATTTTGAGCTCATTGGGGTGGTAACTTGACAAACTTCTAAAGGGACCAAAATTGGCTAATTTCGAGACTCTTCGATATCTCAAAAGCCCATTGGAACTCATCGATCATCATTTTGCAATTTAGATTGTTAATATTTCCAAATCGCGTGATCCAATGGAGACGCTCACAACTCCCTCGTTTGATGTCGAATTGGGTCAATTTTTGGTCATCTGAAAGGTACTTTAGTTCTCTTTCATTCCTGACTAGAATCGTTGTATTCCGAGACCATTTGCACATTCGTAAGTGGGATCGGAGTCTTTGGTGATGAATTTTCCTTAATCTCCTTGTGCACTACTAACCTTCATAACTCTCCTTCAGTGGTTGAATTTAGACTATTTTGAGCTCATTTGAATGGTAACTTGACGAGCTTTTGAAGGGACAAGAATTGGCTAATTTTGAGTCCGTTCGATATCCCAAATGCACGTTGGATCTCTTCGATCGTCATTTTGCAATTTGGATTGTTAATATTTCCAAATAGCGCTATCCAACGAAGCACTCATAACTCCCTCGTTTAATGTCGGATTGGGTTGATTTTTGGACAACAGAAAGGTACTTTAGTGCTCTTTCACTCCTGACTGGAATCGTCGTATTCCGAGACCAGTTGCGCATCCGTAAGTGGGATCGCAGTCATCGGTCCTGAATTTTCCTTCATCTCCTTATCCAATAGTAACCTTCATAACTCTCTCTTCAGTGGTCAAATTTAGACTATTTTGAGCTCATTGGGATGGTAACTTGACAAACTTCTAAAGGGACTAGAATTGGCTAATTTCGAGACCGTTCGATATCTCAAAAGCACGTTGGAACTCATCGATCGTCATTGTGTAATTTGGATTGTTAATATTTTCGCATCGCGTGATCCAACGGAGACGCTCATAACTCCCTCGTTTGATGTCGGATTGGGATGATTTTTGGTCATCTGAAAGGTACTTTAGTGCTCTTTTATTCCTTACTAGAATCATCCTATTCCGAGACCATTTGCTCATCTGTAAGTGGGATCGCAGTCGTCGGTCTTGAATTTTCCTTCATCTCCTTGTCCTATAGTATCCATCATAACTCTCTCTTCAGTGGTCGAATTTAGACTATTTTGAGCTCATTAGAATGGTAACTTGACAAGCTTCGAAAGGGACTAGAAATGGCTAATTTCGAGACCGTTCGATATCCATAAAGCACGTTGGAACTCTTTGATCATCACCTTGCAATTTGGATTGTTAATATTTCCAAATCGCGCGATCCGACGGAGATGCTCATAACTCCCTCGTTTAATGTCGGATTGGGTCGATTTTTGGTCATTTGAAAGGTAGTATAGTGTTCTTTCATTCCTGACTAGAATCGTCGTATTCCCAGACCACTTGCACATCCGTAAGTGGGATCGTAGTCTTTGGAGATGAATTTTCCTTCATCTCCTTGTGCATTAGGCACCTTCATAATTCTCTCTGCAGTGGTTGAATTTAGGCTATTTTGAGCTCATTGGAATGGTAATTTGACAAGCTTCTAAGGGGACGAGAATTGGATAATTTTGAGACCGTTCGATATCTCAAAAGTACGTTGGAACTCTTTGATCGTCATTTTGCAATTTGGATTGTTAATATTTCCAAATCGCGCGATCCAATGGAGACGCTCATAACTCCCTTGTTTGATGTTGGATTGGGATGATTTTTGGTCATCTGAAAGGTAGTTTGGTGCTCTTTCATTCTTAACAGGAATCGTCGTATTTTGAGACCATTTGTGCATCCGTAAGTGGGATCACAGTTGTAATGCCCTGAAAATTGTGGGTCGATCAAACTCAGCTCCCGAGTTCCAACACATCACTTATGTAACAAAATGAATGATGATTGAATGTTGTCTGTATTAGTACATTGAACATGAGTGAAATTAAGCCAAAACAGCATATCATACTCCAGAGACAAGTGAGATTGCAAGCGGAAGACTGTGATAGATATATAAAATATAAAAACTATGGTGAGTCTCCAGAGTGTGATAATGTACCCAAGTTAATGAATTACAAGTACAAGTCCAATTTATAAGAAAAGTGTAAAGTCATCTAGACAACATCCCTATACCCCGTCGATTAAGACACGACTTGCATGAAGCCGCCAGAAATATGGCATAGACAAGAAAGCATCCACATCGTCGCAGAGGTCTGGCTCCGCCTCATAAGCATCGCCATCTGCAATCAGACAAAGTTTGGTTGGTGTGTACAACACCGTCCCATAATGTGGGAGTGATTGATCAACTCAATGGAACAATAAAGCATAAGTTAACATGTTATCAATTCAGTCAAGCAGTAATGATAAAGCAGTAAAATCAAACACTCCTAACTACTCTTATTAATGCAAGTATGAATGCAGTCATGATGCATGCCCTCACCACACACTCCCTCGTGCGACACCATCTTACGTTCGCGGCATGCTTTCATCCCTCAGTGCTCCACATCTTCCAGGCACATGCAATGCGATGATGAGCATGATTACCGAGTTGTTATTAGTCCATTTCAAACAGTAGGATTGGGAAACTAAGGTACCTCCCTTGTATCATTCCCAAACATGATCCATTCTAGGGTCATCAGTCCTAGTTAATCTCATACGATGGTGTGTTTCTAGGTCGCTGCAAAGGCTGCTAGGGCTGTTACACGCATTCGTTACACCACTCCCCCATCACTTTTTTAATGGTTCATCACTAAATTGATACAGGCCTAGTTCATACTCTATACACTGCGGCAAAACTCGTTGCCTCACCGCAAATTCAGAGTATGCTCGAGGTCACTACAAAAGGCTGTCAGGGCTGTTGCTCGCAATCGTTGCACCACTTCCCCATCACCTTATCAATGTAGGCCGACAGCACGAATATAGTATCCCATACCACCATAATCGGCTCACGAGTCTGGTTGCTCACTGGTCACTACGGGGAGGCACGTGGCCCCAGCGTAGGCCGACAACTCGACCACGGTGTCCCATACCACCATGCCCGGCTCATGAGTCTTAGCGGATCGAGGTACCATGGTTAGAGGGGATTTCACTGGTAAGTTTGGTACCCTAGGTTCAAGTAGAGGGGTCTAAACATGGTGAACATACATAAGACAGATCGGGTTGCTTGACGAGCTCGGCTAGCTTGAGCGCACAATAAGTTGAACGATATGAAGCGCATAAGCACTTCCTGTGGCCAACCACTATCGCCAACCGACGTACGACTCGGGTTCGTCGAACACATCTCGCGTGGTAAATGAATCTCAACCACGAACTCAAGTCTGGTACCGATTTTCTGACTATAATCATAGTCCCAATCGCAATCAATCCTTATTCAGAAGCATGTGGAGTAAAGCATAATAAACAAAGTAATTCAAGCATGTTAACAAACATGTCTTAAAGCATGTTACAAAGCACAATGTAAACAAGGAATACCAACACATATATTTCATAGTAAGTGATTAAATTAAACAAACAACATGGAGGAAATCATATACATCTCTAAGGTAGTTGAGAATCCTATCTCAACACCCTATTAAACTTAGTTCGTCACACAATTTCTCACACAGGCATTTTAGCAAACACTTAAACTACACCACTCCAACATACATGACGTATGTTGATTTTAACATAGAATAGGACAAATCCTTATATCAAGGAGTTGTCGCATACACATCAATCATGTTCTTACATTCAATACATTTGGCAGGCATAAATCATAAATCCATATTTATTTAGCCATTTCAACAAACACTTTAAACTACATACATCATCATACATGACGTATTTTGATCACATAGGTATAAGGCCAAATCCTTTCACTAGGGAGTTGCCCCAATTATAACACGCGAGCACCCACGACGGATAGTCATGGCAAGCAGGAATCTAAGTTCCATGTTCATTCAGTCATTTCCACAAACACTTGGGCTACACGTTTTAGCATATATAGTGTATATTGGCCGTGACGTGATTTAGAGCAAATCCTTTCGTCAAAGGGGTGTCGCCTATACAACAATCATGTAGCCATGACAATCATTCATGGCGAGCACGAATGCGAATTCTATATTCATTCGGTCATTTTCACAAACACTTAGAATACACTATTTTAACATACATAGTGTATATTAGCAAAAACATGTTTTAGGGCGAGTCCTTTCGCCAAACAAGTATTTTACACATATATAATATGTTTATACAGCAAATAATCATGGCAAACACATTTCCAAAATTTATACGTATACGGTACTTTCTACAAATACCTAGAATATGTAAAATTCCATATTCCACGTCTTTAATCGAAACGGAAAACAGACTGCACTTTGTACATGTGCAATTGCATGCAGATCATGAATCTATCATTATCTGACATTGAAAGCGTTGAAAACCATAACCTATACACCTAAAGTCTGCACCTTTTGTCATAGAATCGTAACGAATCCGATAGGTTTGCTAAGCTTTCGTATTCGGCAGTTTGGTAACCTATATAATGAAATAGGTTAGCTATTTCATAACCTACAACTATCAAAACTCCAAAACAGGTTAGGGTTAGGGTTAGGGTTTCTTACCTAGAAACGGAGCCGGAATCACCGGGAAAGCGATTAGAACGAAGTGGTGGAGCTTGGATACGGCAGGGAAGAACGACAGGAAGAATCTCCTACACTTTCTCTCTCTTTTCTCTCTTCTCTCCTAGGGTTTTTCTCAAATTCGTATGGCTGAAATGAGAGAGGGTTTAAGGTCCTTATATAACCTAAAATGTCACCAAAATAGACTCCAGGTCAAGGTATACTTAGGTTATAACCAAAGCGGGTCAGTTTCAGCTCAACGGATGACTTGTGGCGGGCCTCCTTGAGCCAAAGGTTGGACTTAAACTCACTAACACTGGATCTACATTTAATTAAGTTTTTGTTTCAGTCGGATTCCCAGATTACGCGTGGCGGACCAGTTTCAATTCAACGGTCAGTGTATCTCGATCGGAGATTCCGAGTACATGGATATGTTTGGGGAAATATCCCTGATCCGAGGGTGTAATTTGACCTGATTCTGAAGGTCTGATTGCTTAATACTGATCCACAAGCGAAACAAGCCAGATTTCATAAATTTGTATTTTATTTTCAATTAATTTCACATTTCTCACACTCCCCGCTTCGAGCCCAAGCGAATGGCACTGGGACATTATCTGGATTTGATTTCCGAGATGGTTGTCAAGCCCAGCAAGGCGGTCCTAATTCCTTAACTTCGTGTTAATCGGACTTCCGACGTGCGGTCTAGATCTGATATGGAGTTTCGAGATGCTCCCGAGAGCAGCCGGGTAATGAGATTGATCCTAGATTTTAGGGTAATGTAGCGTCAATGATTTTACAAGTTTTGGGTCTTGCAGATCGTATTTAAAGTGATTGATGCTAATTTCACGGTACTCTCGTTTAACACTAGCTAATTCTCGCCTAATTTCTAAAGGATTTAGTCCTGTATGATTTCTGTCTGAGGTGGTACCTGGGCCTTTGTAGTTTGTATATAAAGTGATCCAAGTTATAATACTTAGCTAGTTTAAGATAGTGTCTAGGGTGAAAGTACTTAGAAAAATTGAAGAACAAGGTGGTGAAGGGTGGGATTTGTGAAGGAAATGGGCTCAAAAGTGGTTTTAGACTTTGGGATTGAGTTCTGACAAGTTAATAAGGTGTTAGTATTGACCCATTGCCTAAGGACGTCTAATTCCAGGTTGGCAAAAATCCGGGATGTTACAACAGTCTTTGGTGATGAATTTTCCTTCATCTCCTCGTGCACTAGTAACCTTCATAACTCTCTCTTCAGTGGTGGAATTTAGGCTATTTTGAGCTCATTGGAATGGTAACTTGACAAGCTTTAAGGGGACCAGAACTGGCTAATTTCAAGATCGTTCGATATTCTAATAGCACGGTGGAACTCCTCGATTGTCAATGTCCAATTTGGATAGTTAATATTTCCACATTGCGTGATGCAATAGAGACGCTCATTACTCCCTCTTTTGATGTCGGATTGGGACGATTTTTGGTCATCTAAAAGGTACTTTAGTGCTCTTTCATTCTTGAATGGAATCGTCATATTCCAAGACCAGTTGCGCATCCGTAAGTGGGATCGCTGTCGTCGGTCCTGAATTTTCCTTCATCTCCTTACCGAATAGTAACCTTCATAACTCCCTCTTTAGTGGTCGAATTTAGACTATTTTGAGCTCATTGGGGTGGTAACTTGACAAGCTTCTAAAGGGAACAGAATTGGCTAATTTCGAGACCGTTTAATATCCCAAAAGCATGTTAGAACTCCTCGATCGTCGTTTTGCAATTTGGATTGTTAATATTTCCAAATCTCACGATCCAACGGAGACGCTCATAAGTCCATCGTTTGATGTCGGATTGGGTCGATTTTTGGTCATCTGAAAGGTACTTTCGCGCTCTTTCATTCCTGATTGGAATCGTCATAATCCGAGACCATTGTGCATCCGTAAGTGGGATCGAAGTCGTTGGTGACGAATTTTCCTTCATCTCCTTGTACACTAGTAACCTACATAACTCTCTCTTTAATGGTTGAATTTAGACAATTTTGAGCTCATTAGAATGGTACCTTGACAAGCTTCTAAAGGGACCAGAATTGGCTAATTTTGAGACCGTTCGATATCCCAGAAGCACGTTGGAACTCTTCGATCGTCATTTTGCAATTTGGATTCTTAATATTTCCAAATCGCGCGATCCAATGGAGACGCTCACAACTCCCTCGTCTGAATGTCGATTGTCAATGGTTATTTGAAAGGTACTTTAGTGCTCTTTCATTCCTGACTAGAATCGTCGTATTCCGAGACCATTTGCACATCTGTAAGTGGGATCAGAGTCTTTGGTGATGAATTTTCCATAATCTCCTTGTGCACTAGGAACCTTCATAACTCTCTCTTCAGTGGTTGAATTTAGACTATTTTGAACTCATTTGAATGGTAACTTGACAAGATTCTAAAGGGACCGAAATTGGCTAATTTCGAGTCCGTTCGATATCCCAAATGCACGTTGGAAATCTTCGATCGTCATTTTGCAATTTAGATTGTTGATATTTCCAAATCGCGCGATCCAACGGAGACTCTCATAACTCCCTCGTTTGATGTCGAATTGGGTCAATTTTTGGACAACTGAAAGGTACTTTAGTGCTTTTTCATTCCTGACTGGAATCATCGTATTCCGAGACCAGTTGCGCATCCGTAAGTGGGATCGCAGTCGTCGGTCCTGAATTTTCCTTCATTCCTTGTCTAATAGTAACCTTCATAACTCTCTCTTTAGTGATTGAATTTAGACTATTTTGAGCTCATTGGAGTGGTAACAAGACAAGCTTTTAAAGGGACCGAAATTGGCTAATTTCGAGACCATTTGATATCTCAAAAGAACGTTGGAACTCTTTGATCGTCATTGTGCAATTTAGATTGTTAATATTTCCGCATCGCACGATCCAACGGAGACACTCAAAAATCCCTCGTTTGATGGTGGATTGGGACGATTTTTGGTCATTTGAAAGGTACTGTAGTGCTCTTTCATTCTTAACTGGAATCGTCCTATTCCAAGACCATTTGCGCATCCGTAAGTGGGATCGCTGTCCTCGGTCCTGAATTTTCCTTCATCTCCTTGTCCAATAGTAACCTTCATAACTCTCTCTTCAGTGGTTGAATTTAGACTATTTTGAGCTCATTGGAATGGTAACTTGACAAGCTTCTAAAGGGACCAGAATTGGAAAATTTTGAGACCGTTCGATATCCCAAAAGCTTGTTGGAACTCTTCGATCGCCATTTTGCAACTTGGAGTGTTAATATTTCCAAATCACGTGATCCAAGGGAGACACTCATAACTCCCTCATTTGAAGTCGGATTAGGTCAATTTTTGGTCATTTGAAAGGTACTTTAGTGCTCTTTCATTCCTGTCTGGAATCATCGTATTCCGAGGCCACTTGCGCTTCCGTAAGTGGGATTGCAGTCGTCGGTCCTGAATTTTCCATCATCTCCTTGTCCAACAGTAACCTTCATAACTCTCTCTTCAGTGGTCGAATTTAGACTATTTTGAGCTCATTGGAATGGTAACTTGACAAGCTTCTAAAGGGATCAGAATTGGAAAATTTCGAGACCGTTCGATATCCCAAAAGCTTGTTGGAACTCTTCGATCGTCATTTTGCAATTTGGAGTGTTAATATTTCCAAATCACACGATCCAACGGAGACGCTCATAACTCCCTTATTTGATGTTGGATTGGGTCAATTTTTGGTCATTTGAAAGGTACTTTAGTTCTCGTTCATTCCTGACTGGAATCGTCGTATTCCGAGACCATTTGCACATACATAAGTGGGATCGCAGTTGTCGGTCCTGAATTTTCCTTCATCTCCTTGTCCAATAGTAACCTTCATAACTCACTCTTCAGTGGTCGAATTTTGACTATTTCGAGCTCATTGGAATGGTAACTTGACAAGCTTCTAAAGCGACCAGAATCGGCTAATTTTGAGACCGTTCGGTATCCCAAAAGCACATTGGAACTCTTCGATCGTCATTTTTGCAATTTGGATTATTAATATTTCCAAATCGCACAATCCAACGGAGTTCCTCCTAACTCCCTCGTTTGATGTAGGTTTCGATTGATTTTTTGTCATCTGAAAGGTGCTTTAGTGCTCTTTCATTCCTGACTAGAATCGTCGTATTCCCAGACCACTTGCACATCCGTAAGTGAGATTGCAGTCTTTGGAGATGAATTTTCCTTCATCTCCTTGTGCACTAGGCACCTTCCTAACTCTGTCTACAGTGGTTGAATTTAGTCTATTTTGAGCTCATTGGAATGGTAACCAGACAAGCTTCTAAGGGGACGAGAATTGGATAATTTTGAGACCGTTCGATATCTCAAAAGTACGTTGGAACTCTTCGATCGTCATTTTGCAATTTGGATTGTTAATATTTCCAAATCGCGCGATCCAACGGAGACGCTCATAACTCCCTTGTTTGAGTTGGATTGGGATGATTTTTGGTCATCTGAAAGGTAGTTTGGTGCTCTTTCATTCCTGACTGGAATCGTCGTATTTTGAGACCATTTGCGCATCCGCAAGTGGGATCACAGTCTTTGGTGATGAATTTTCCTTCATCTCCTCGTGCACTAGTAACCTTCATAACTCTCTCTTCAGTGGTGGAATTTAGGCTATTTTGAACTCATTGGAATGGTAACTTGACAAGCTTTAAGGGGACCAGAACTGGCTAATTTCGAGATCGTTCGATATTCCAATAACACGATGAAACTCCTCGATTGTCAATGTCCAATTTGGATAGTTAATATTTCCACATTGCGTGATCCAACGGAAACGCTCATAACTCCCTCGTTTGATGTCGGATTGGGACGATTTTTGGTCATCTAAAAGGTACTTTAGTGCTCTTTCATTCCTGAATGGAATCGTCATATTCCAAGACCAGTTGCGCATCCGTAAGTTGGATCGCTGTTGTCGGTCCTGAATTTTCCTTCATCTCCTTGTCGAATAGTAACCTTCATAACTCCCTCTTTAGTGATCGAATTTAGACTATTTTGAGCTCATTGGGGTGGTAACTTGACAAGCTTCTAAAGGGAACAGAATTGGCTAATTTCGAGACCGTTTAATATCCCAAAAGCATGTTAGAACTCCTCGATCGTCGTTTTACAATTTGGATTGCTAATATTTCCAAATCGCACGATCCAACGGAGACGCTCATAAGTCCATTGTTTGATGTCGGATTGGGTCAATTTTTGGTCATCTGAAAGGTACTTTAGTGCTCTTTCATTCCTGACTGGAATCGCCGTAATCCGAGACCATTGCGCATCCGTAAGTGGGATCAAATTCGTTGGTGATGAATTTTCCTTCATCTCCTTGTTCACTAGTAACCTACATAACTCTCTCTTTAATGGTTGAATTTAGACAATTTTGAGCTCATTGGAATGGTACCTTGACAAGCTTCTAAAGGGACCAGAATTGGCTAATTTTGAGACCGTTCGATATCCTAGAAGCACGTTGGAACTCTTCGATCGTCATTTTGCAATTTGGATTCTTAATATTTCCAAATCGCGTGATCCAATGGAGACACTCACAACTCCCTCGTTTGATGTCGGATTAGGTCGATTTGTGGTCATCTGAAAGGTACTTTAGTGCTCTTTCATTCCTGACTAGAATCGTCGTATTCCGAGACCATTTGCACATCCGTAAGTGGGATCGGAGTCTTTGGTGATGAATTTTCCATAATCTCCTTGTGCACTAGGAACCTTCATAACACTCTGTTCAGTGGTTGAATTTAGACTATTTTGAGCTCATTTGAATGGCAACTTGAGAAGCTTCTAAAGGGACCGAAATTGGCTAATTTCGAGTCCGTTCGATATCCCAAATGCACGTTGGAACTCTTCGATCGTCATTTTGCAATTTGGATTGTTAATATTTCCAAATCGCGCGATCCAACGGAGACTCTCATAACTACCTCGTTTGATGTCGGATTGGGTCAATTTTGGACACTGAAAGGTACTTTAGTGCTCTTTCATTCCTGACTGGAATCGTCGTATTCCGAGACCAGTTGCGCATCCGTAAGTGGGATCGCAGTCGTCGGTCCTGAATTTTCCTTCATCTCCTTGTCCAATAGTAACCTTCATAACTCTCTCTTCAGTGGTCGAATTTAGACTATTTTGAGCTCATTGGAATGGTAACTTGACAAGCTTCTAAAGGGACCAGAATTGGAAAAATTCGAGACCGTTCGATATCCCAAAAGCTTGTTGGAACTCTTCGATCGTCATTTTGCAATTTGGAGTGTTAATATTTCCAAATCACGCGATCCAACGGAGACACTCATAACTCCCTCATTTGATGTCGGATTGGGTCAATTTTTGGTCATTTGAAAGGTACTTTAGTGCTCTTTCATTCCTGGCTGGAATCATCGTATTCCGAGACCACTTGTGCTTCCGTAAGTGGGATCGCAGTCGTCGGTCCTGAATTTTCCTTCATCTCCTTGTCCAATACTAACCTTCATAACTCACTCTTCAGTGGTCGAATTTAGACTATTTTGAGCTCATTGGAATGGTAACATGACAAGCTTCTAAAGCGACTAGAATTGGCTAATTTTGAGACCGTTTGGTATCCCAAAAGCATGTTGGAACTCTTCGATCGTCATTTTGCAATTTGAATTATTAATATTTCCAAATCGCACAATCCAATGGAGACGCTGTTAACTCCCTCGTTTGCTATAGGTTTCGGTCAATTTTTTGTCCTCTGAAAGGTACATTAGTGCTCTTTCATTCTTGACTGGAATCGTCATATTCCGAGGCCATTTGCGCGTACGTAGGTGGGATCGCAGTCGTCGGTCCTGAATTTTCCTTCATCTCCTTGTCCAATAGTAACCTTCATAACTCACTCTTCAGTGGTCGAATTTTGACTATTTAGAGCTCATTGGAATGGTAAGTTGACAAGCTTCTAAAGCGACCAGAATCGACTAATTTTGAGACCGTTCGATATCCCAAAAGCACATTGGAACTCTTCGATCGTCATTTTGTAATTTGGATTATTAGTATTTCCAAATCGCACAATCCAACGGAGCCGCTCCTAACTCCCTTGTTTGATGTAGGTTTCGGTCGAATTTTTGTCATCTGAAAGGTGCTTTAGTGCTCTTTCATTCCTGACTGCAATCGTCGTATTCCGAGGCCATTTGCGCATACGTAAGTGGGATCACAGTCGTCGGTCCTGAATTTTCCTTCATCTCCTTGTCCAACAGTAACCTTCATAACTCATTCTTCAGTGGTCGAATTTAGACTATTTTGAGCACATTGGAATGGTAACTTGACAAGCTTCTAAAGTGACCAGAATTGGCTAATTTCGAGACTGTTCGGTATCCCAAAAGCACGTTGGAACTCTTCGATCATCATTTTGCAATTTGGATTGTTAATACTTCCGAATCGTGCGATCCAATGGAGACGCTCATAACTCCCTCGTTTGATGTCGGTTTGGGTCGATTTTTGGTCATCTGAAAGGTACTTTAGTACTATTTCATTCCTGACTGGAATCGTCGTATTCCGAGACCATTTGCACATACGTAAGTGGGATCACAGTCGTCGGTCCTGATTTTTCCATCATCTCCTTGTCCAATAGTAACCTTCATAACTCTCTGTTCAGTGGTCGAATTTAGACTATTTTAAGCTCATTAGAATGGTAACTTGACAACCTTCTAAAGGGACCAGAATTTGCTAATTTCGAGACCGTTCGATATCCCAAAAGCACAACGGAACACTTTGATCGTCATTGTGCGATTTGGATTGTTAATATTTTCACATCACGCGATCCAACGGATATGCTCATTAACTCCCTCATTTGATGTCATATTAGGTCAGTTTTTGGTCATCTGAAATGTACTTTAGTGCTCTTTCATTCCTGACTAGAATCGTCTTATTCCGAGACCATTTGTCAATCCGTAAGTGGGATCGCAGTCGTCGGTCCTGAATTTTCCATCATCTCCTTGTCCAATAGTAACCTTCATAACTCTCTCTTCAGTGGTCGAATTTAGACTATTTTGAGCTCATTGGAATGGTAGCTTGACAAGCTTCTAAAGGGACCAGAATTGGCTAGTTTCGAGACCGTTCGATATCCCAAAAGCTTGTTGGAACTCTTCGATCGTCATTTTGCAATTTGGAGTGTTAATATTTCCAAATCACGCGATCCAACGGAGACGCTCATAACTCCCTTATTTGATGTTGGATTGGGTCAATTTTTGGTCATTTGAAAGGTACTTTAGTTCTCGTTCATTCCTGACTGGAATCGTCGTATTGCGAGACCATTTGTGCAACCGTAACTGGGATCGCAGTCGTTGGTGATGAATTTTCCTTCATCTCCTTGTCCACTAATAACCTTCATAACTCTCTCTTCAGTGTTTGAATTTAGAGCATTTTGAGCTCATTGGAATGGTAACTTCACAAGCTTCAAAAGGGATCAGAATTGGCTAATTTCGAGACCGTTCGATATCCCAAAAGCACGTTGGAACTGTTCGATCGTATGTTTGTAATTTGGATTGTTAATATTTCTAAATCGTGCGATCCAACGGAGACGCTCATAACTCCCTCGTTTTTTGTCGGATTGGGTCGATTTGTGGTCATTTGAAAGGAACTTTAGTGCTCCTTCATTCCTGACTGGAATCGTCGTATTCCGAGACTATTTACGCATCCGTAAGTGGGATCGCAGTCTTTGGTGATAAATTTTCCTTCATCTCCTGGTGCACTAGTAACCTACATAACTCTCTCTTTAGTGGTTGAATTTAGGCTATTTTGAGCTCACGTGAATGGTAACTTGACAAGCTTCTAAAGGGACCAGAATTGGGTAATTTCGAGACTGTTTGATATCCCAAAAGCACGTTGGAACTCTTCGTTCGTCATTTTACAATTTCGATTGTTAATATTTCCACATCGCGTGATCCAACGGAAACGCTCATAACTCGCTCGTTAGATGTCGGATTGGGTCAATTTTTGGTCATCTCAAAGGTACTTTTGTGCTCTTTAATTCCTGACTGGAATCGTCATATTCCAAGACCATTTAAGCATCCGTAAGTGTGAACGCAGTAGACGGTCCTGAATTTTCCTTCATCTCCTTGTCCAATAGTAACCTTCATAACTCTCTCTTCAGTGGTCGAATTTTGACTATTTTGAGCTCATTGGAATGGTAACATGACAAGCTTATAAAGGAACTAAAATTGGTTTATCTCGAGACTGTTCGATATCCCAAAAGAATGTTGGAACTCTTCGATTGTCATTTTACAATTTGGATTGTTAAAATTCCCAATCGCGCGATCCAATGTAGACGCTTACAACTCCCTTGTTTGATGTCGGATTGGGTCGATTTTTGGTCATCTGAAAGGTACTTTAGTGCTCTTTAATTCCTGACTAGAATCGTCGTATTCCGAGACCATTTGCACTTTCGTAAGTGGGATTGGAGTCTTTGGTGATGAATTTTCCTTGATCTCCTTGTGCACTAGTAACCTTCATAACACTCTCTTCAGTGGTAGAATTTAGACTATTTTGAGCTCATTTGAATGGTAACTTGACAAGCTTCTAAAGGGGACCAGAATTGGCTAATTTCGAGTCCATTCGATATCCCAAAAGCACGTTGGAACTCTCGATCGTCATTTTGCAATTTGGATTGTTAATATTTCAAAATCGCACGATCCAACGGAGACGCTCATAACTCCCTCGTTTGATGTCGAATTGGGTCAATTTTTAGACAACTGAAAGGTACTTTAGCACTCTTTCATTCCTGACTGGAATTGTCGTATTCCGAGACCAGTTACGCATCCCTAAGTGGGATCGCTGTCGTCAGTCCTGAATTTTCCTTCATCTCCTTGTCCAATAGTAACCTTCATAACTCTCTCTTTAGTGGTCGAATTGAGACTATTTTGAGCTCATTGGGGTGGTAACTTGACAAGCTTTTAAAGGGACCAGAATTGGCTAATTTCGAGATCGTTCGATATCTCAAAAGCACGTTGGAACACTTCGATCGCCATTTTGCAATTTGGATTGTTAATATTTCTGCATCGCGTGATCCAACGGAGACACTC
The DNA here is from genome assembly GCA_021015155.1 of Magnolia officinalis. Lineage (NCBI taxonomy): Eukaryota > Viridiplantae > Streptophyta > Magnoliopsida > Magnoliales > Magnoliaceae > Magnolia > Magnolia officinalis. The sequence continues at coordinate 42,437,001 of JAJHSJ010000003.1, forward strand.
ATAACTCCCTCGTTTAATGTCGGATTGGGACGATTTTTAGTCATCCTGAAAGGTACTTTAGTGCTCTTTCATTCCTTATTAGAATCGTCCTATTCCGAGACCATTTGCGTATTCGTAAGTGGGTTCGCATTGGTCGGTCCTGAATTTTCCTTCATCTCCTTGTCCAATAGTAACCTTCATAACTCTCTCTTCAGTGGTCGAATTTAGACTATTTTGAGCTCATTAGAATGGTAACTTGACAAGCTTCTAAAGGGACCAGAATCGGCAAATTTCGAGACTGTTCGATATCCAAAAAGCACGTTGGAACTCTTTAATCGTCATTTTGCAATTTGGATCGTTAACATTTCCAAAATCGCGCGCTCCAATGGAGTCGCTCATAAATCCCTCGTTTTATGTCGGATTGGGTCAAATTTTGGTCATTTGAAAGGTAGTATAGTGTTCTTTCCTTCCTGATTGGAATCATCGTATTCCGAGACCACTTGCTCATCCGTAGGTGGGATCGCAGTCTTTGGTGATGAATTTTCCTTCATCTCCTTGTGCACTAGGCAGCTTCATAACTCTCTCTTCAGTGGTTGAATTTAGTCTATTTTGAGCTCTTTGGATTGGTAACTTGACAAGCTTCTAAGGGGACGAGAATTGGCAAATTTTGAGACCATTCGATATCTTAAAAGCACGTTGGAACTCTTTGATCGTCATTTTGCAATTTGGATTGTCAATATTTCCAAATCGTGCGATCCAATGGAGACGCTCATAATTCCCTCGTTTGATGTTGGATTGGGATAATTTTTGGTCATCTGAAAGGTACTTTGGTGCTCTTTCATTCCTGACTGGAATCGTCGTATTCTGAGACCATTTGCGCATCCGTAAGTGGGATCACAGTCTTTAGTGATGAATTTTCCTTCATCTCCTCGTGCACTAGTAACCTTCATAACTCTATCTTCAGTGGTTGAATTTAGGCTATTTTGAGCTCTTTGGAATGGTAACTTGACAAACTTTAAGGGGACCATAATAGGCTATTTTCGAGATCGTTCGATATTCCAATAGCACGTTGGAACTCCTCGATCGTCATTGTGCAATTTGGATTGTTAATATTTCCACATCCCGTGATCCAACGGAGACGCCCATAGCTCCCTCGTTTGATGTCGGATGGGACAATTTTTGGTCATCTAAAAGGTACTTTAGTGCTCTTTCATTCCTGATTGGAATCATCATATTCCAAGACCAGTTGCGCATCCGTAAGTGGGATCGCTGTCGTCGGTCCTGAATTTTCCTTCATCTCCTTGTCCAATAGTAACCTTCATAACTCCCTCTTTAGTGGTCGAATTTAGACTATTTTGAGCTGATTGGGGTGGTAGCTTGACAAGCTTCTAAAGGGACTAGAATTAGCTAATTTCTAAACCATTTAATATCCCAAAAGCATGTTAGAACTCTTCGATCGTCATTTTGCAATTTGGATTGTTAATATTTCCAAATCGCACGATCCAACGGAGACGCTCGTAACTTCCACTTTTGATGTCAAATTGAGTCGGTTTTTGGTCATCTGAACGGCACTTTAGTGCTCTTTCATTGCTTATTAGAATCGTCGTATTCCGAGACCATTTGTGCTTCCGTAAGTGGGATCGCAGTCATCGGTCCTGAATTTTCCTTCATCTCCTTGTCCAATAGTAACCTTCATAACTCTCTCTTCGATGGTCGAATTTAGACTATTTTGAGCTAATTGGAATGGTAACTTGACAAGCTTCTAAAGGGACCAGAATTGGTTAATTTCGAGACCGTTCGATATCCAAAAACCTCGTTAGAACTCTTTGATCGTCATTTTGGAATTTGGATAGTTAATATTTCCAAAAAGCGCGATCCAACGGAGACGCTCACAACTCCCTCGTTTTATGTTGGATTGGGTCGATTTTAGGTCATTTGAAAGGTAGTTTAGTGTTCTTTCATTCCTGACTGGAATCGTCGTATTCCGAGACCAGTTACGCATCCGTAAGTGGGATCGCAGTCTTTGGTCATGAATTTTCCTTCATCTCCTTGTGCACTAGTAACCTTCATAACTCTCTCTTCAGTGGTTGAATTTAGGCTATTTTGAGCTCATTGGAATGGTAACTTAACAAGCTTCTAAGGGGACGAGAATTCACAAATTTCGAGACCGTTCAATATCCCAAAAGCACATTGGAACTCTCGATCGTCATTTTGCAATTTGGATTGTTAATATTTCCAAATCGCGAGATCCAATGGAGACGCTCATAACTCCCTCGTTTGATGTTGAATTGGGATGATTTTTGGTCATCTGAAAGGTACTTTAGTGTTATTTCATTCCTGACTGGAATCATCGTATTCAGAGACCATTTGCGCATCCGTAAGTGGGATGGCAATCTTTAGTGATGAATTTTCCTTCATCTCCTTGTGCACCAGTAACCTTCATAACTCTCTCTTCAGTGGTTGAATTTAAGCTATTTTGAGCTCATTGGAATGGTAACTTGACAAGCTTTAAGGGTACAAGAATTGGCTAATTTCGAGACCGTTCGATAGTCCAATAGCACGTTGGAACTCTTCGATCGTAATTTTGTAATTTGGATTGCTAATATTTCCACATCACGTGATCCAACGGAGACGCTCATAACTCCCTCGTTTGATGTCGGATTGGGACGATTTTTGGTCATCTAAAAGGTAATTTAGTGCTCTTTCAACCCTGACTAGAATCGTCGTATTCCGAGACCAGTTGCATATCCGTAAGTGGGATCGTTGTCGTCGGTCCTGAATTTTCCTTCATCTCCTTGTCTAATAGTAACCTTCATAACTCCCTCTTTAGTGGTCGAATGTAGACTATTTTGAGCTCATTAGGGTAGTAACATGACAAGCTTCTAAAGGGACCAGAATTGGCTAATTTTGAGACCGTTCAATATCCCAAAAACATGTTGGAACTCTTCGATCATCATTTTGTAATTTGGATTGTTAATATTTCCAAATCACACGATCCAACGGAGACACTGATAACTCCCTCGTTTGATGTCAGATTGAGTCAATTTTTGGTCATCTTAAAGGCACTTTAGTGCTTCTTCATTCCTGACTGGAATCGTCGTATTCCAAGACCAGTTGCGCATCCATAAGTTGGATCGCTGTCGTCGGTTCTGAATTTTCCTTCATCTCCTTGTCTAATAGTAACCTTCATAACTCTCTCTTTAGTGGTCGAATTTAGACTATTTTGAGGTCATTAGAATGGTAACTTGACAAGCTTCTAAAGGGACCCGAATTGACTAATTTCGCGACCGTTCGATATCCAAAAAGCACGTTGGAACTCTTTGATCGTCATTTTGCAATTTGGATTGTTAATATTTCCAAATTGCACGATCCAACGGAGACGCTCATAACTCCCTCGTTTTATGTCGTATTGGGTCGATTTTTGGTCATTTGAAAGGTAGTTTAGTGTTCTTTCATTCCTGACTGGAATCGTCGTATTCCGAGACCACTTGAACATCCGTAAGTGGGATCGCAGTCTTTGGTGATGAATTTTCCTTCATCTCCTTGTGCACTAGTAACCTTCATAACTCTCTCTTCAGTGGTTGAATTTAGGCTATTTTGAGCTCATTGGAATGGTAACTTGACAAGCTTTAAGGGGACCAGAATTGGCTAATTTCAAGACCGTTCGATATTTCAATAGCACGTTAGAACTTTTCGATTGTCATTTTGCAATTTGGATTGTTAATATTTCCAAATCCAACGATCCAACGAAGACGCTCATAACTCCCTCGTTTGATGTCGGATTGGGTCAATTTTTGGTCATCTGAAAGGTACTTTAGTGCTCTTCCATTCCTGACTAGAATCGTCGTATTCCGAGACCACTATCCGTAAGTGGGATCGCAGTCGTCGGTCCTGAATTTTCCTTCATCTCTTTGTCCAATAGTAAGCTTCATAACTCTCTCTTTAGTGGTCGAATTTAGACTATTTTGAGCTCGTTGGAATGGTAACTTGACAAGATGCTAAAGGGACCAGAATTGGCTAATTTCGAGACCGTTCGATATCCCAAAGCACGTTAGAACTCTTTGATCGTCATTTTACAATTTGGATTGTTAATATTTCCAAATCGCGCGATCCAACGGTGACGCTCATAACTCCCTCGTTTGATGTCGGATTGGGTCAATTTTTGGTCATTTGAAAGGTACTATAGTGTTCTTTCATTCCTTACTGGAATCGTTGTATTCGAGACCATTTGTACATCCGTAAGTGGGATCGTAGTCTTTTGTGATTAATTTTCCTTAATCTCCTATTGCAATAGTAACCTTCATAACTCTCGCTTTCGTGGTTGAATTTAGACTATTTTGAGCTCATTGTTATGGTAACTTGACAAGCTTTTAAAGGGACAAAAATTGGTTAACTTTTAGACCGTTCGATATCCCAAAAGCACGTTGGAACTCTTCGATCGTCATTTTGCAATTTGGATTGTTAATATTTCCAAATCGCGCAATCCAACGGAGACGCTCATAACTCCCTCGTTTGATGTCGGATTGGGTCGACTTTTGGTCATCTAAAAGGTACTTTAGTGCTCTTTCATTCCTAATTGGAATCATCATATTCCGAGACCAGTTGCGCATCCATACGTGGGATCGGAGTTGTTGGTCCTGAATTTTCCTTCATCTCCTTGTCCAATAGTAACCTTCATAACTCCCTCCTCAGTGGTCGAATTTAGACTATTTTGAGCTCATTGGGGTGGTAACTTGATAAACTTCTAAAGGGACCAAAATTGGCTAATTTCAAGACTCTTCGATATCTCAAAAGCCCATTGGAACTCATCGATCATCATTTTGCAATTTAGATTGTTAATATTTCCAAATCGCGTGATCCAATGGAGACGCTCACAACTCCCTCGTTTGATGTCGAATTGGGTCAATTTTTGGTCATCTGAAAGGTACTTTAGTGCTCTTTCATTCCTGACTAGAATCGTTGTATTCCGAGACCATTTGCGCATTCGTAAGTGGGATCGGAGTCTTTGGTGATGAATTTTCCTTAATCTCCTTGTGCATTACTAACCTTCATAACTCTCTCTTCAGTGGTTGAATTTAGACTATTTTGAGCTCATTTGAATGGTAACTTGACGAGCTTCTGAAGGGACAAGAATTGGCTAATTTTGAGTCCGTTCGATATCCCAAATGCACGTTGGATCTCTTCGATCGTCATTTTGCAATTTGGATTGTTAATATTTTCAAATCGCGCGATCCAACGGAGCACTCATAACTCCCTCGTTTAATGTCGGATTGGGTCGATTTTTCGACAGCAGAAAGGTACTTTAGTGCTCTTTCATTCCTGACTAGAATCGTCGTATTCCGAGACCAGTTGCGCATCCGTAAGTGGGATCGCAGTCATCGGTCCTGAATTTTCCTTCATCTCCTTATCCAATAGTAACCTTCATAACTCTCTCTTCAGTGGTCAAATTTAGACTATTTTGAGCTCATTGGGATGGTAACTTGACAAACTTCTAAAGGGACTAGAATTGGCTAATTTCGAGACCGTTCGATATCTCAAAAGCACGTTGGAACTCATCGATCGTCATTGTGCAATTTGGATTGTTAATATTTTCGCATCGCGCGATCCAACGGAGACGCTCATAACTCCCTCGTTTGATGTCGGATTGGGATGATTTTTGGTCATCTGAAAGGTACTTTAGTGCTCTTTTATTCCTTACTAGAATCATCCTATTCCGAGACCATTTGCTCATCTGTAAGTGGGATCGCAGTCGTCGGTCTTGAATTTTCCTTCATCTCCTTGTCCTATAGTATCCATCATAACTCTCTCTTCAGTGGTCGAATTTAGACTATTTTGAGCTCATTAGAATGGTAACTTGACAAGCTTCGAAAGGGACTAGAAATGGCTAATTTCGAGACCGTTCGATATCCAAAAAGCACGTTGGAACTCTTTGATCGTCACCTTGCAATTTGGATTGTTAATATTTCCAAATCGCGCGATCCAACGGAGATGCTCATAACTCCCTCGTTTAATGTCGGATTGGGTCGATTTTTGGTCATTTGAAAGGTAGTATAGTGTTCTTTCATTCCTGACTAGAATCGTCGTATTCCCAGACCACTTGCACATCCGTAAGTGGGATCGTAGTCTTTGGAGATGAATTTTCCTTCATCTCCTTGTGCATTAGGCACCTTCATAATTCTCTCTGCAGTGGTTGAATTTAGGCTATTTTGAGCTCATTGGAATGGTAACTTGACAAGCTTCTAAGGGGACGAGAATTGGATAATTTTGAGACCGTTCGATATCTCAAAAGTACGTTGGAACTCTTTGATCGTCATTTTGCAATTTGGATTGTTAATATTTCCAAATCGCGCGATCCAATGGAGATGCTCATAACTCCCTTGTTTGATGTTGGATTGGGATGATTTTTGGTCATCTGAAAGGTAGTTTGGTGTTCTTTCATTCTTAACAGGAATCGTCGTATTTTGAGACCATTTGTGCATCCGTAAGTGGGATCACAGTTGTAATGCCCTGAAAATTGTGGGTCGATCAAACTCAGCTCCCGAGTTCCAACACATCACTTATGTAACAAAATGAATGATGATTGAATGTTGTCTGTATTAGTACATTGAACATGAGTGGAATTAAGCCAAAACAGCATATCATACTCCAGAGACAAGTGAGATTGCAAGCGGAAGACTGTGATAGATATATAAAATATAAAAACTATGGTGAGTCTCCAGAGTGTGATAATGTACCCAAGTTAATGAATTACAAGTACAAGTCCAATTTATAAGAAAAGTGTAAAGTCATCTAGACAACATCCCTATACCCCGTCGATTAAGACACGACTTGCATGAAGCCGCCAGAAATACGGCATAGACAAGAAAGCATCCACATCGTCGCAGAGGTCTGGCTCCGCCTCATAAGCATCACCATCTGCAATCAGACAAAGTCTGGTTGGTGTGTACAACACCGTCCCATAACGTGGGAGTAATTGATCAACTCAATGGAACAATAAAGCATAAGTTAACATGTTATCAATTCAGTCAAGCAGTAATGATAAAGCAGTAAAATCAAACACTCCTAACTACTCTTATTAATGCAAGTATGAATGCAGTCATGATGCATGCCCTCACCACACACTCCCTCGTGCGACACCATCTTACGTTCGCGGCATGCTTTCATCCCTCAGTGCTCCACATCTTCCAGGCACATGCAATGCGATGATGAGCATGATTACCGAGTTGTTATTAGTCCATTTCAAACAGTAGGATTGGGAAACTAAGGTACCTCCCTTGTATCATTCCCAAACATGATCCATTCTAGGGTCGTCAGTCCTAGTTAATCTCATACGATGGTGTGTTTCTAGGTCGCTGCAAAGGCTGCTAGGGCTGTTACAAGCATTCGTTACACCACTCCCCCATCACTTTTTTAATGGTTCATCACTAAATTGATACAGGCCTAGTTCATACTCTATACACTGCGGCAAAACTCGTCGCCTCACCGCAAATTCAAAGTATGCTCGAGGTCACTACAAAGGGCTGTCAGGGCTGTTGCTCGCAATCGTTGCACCACTCCCCCATCACCTTATCAATGTAGGCCGACAGCACGAATATAGTATCCCATACCACCATAATCGGCTCACGAGTCTGGTTGCTCACTGGTCACTACGGGGAGGCACGTGGCCCCAGCGTAGGCCGACAGCTCGACCACGGTGTCCCATACCACCATGCCCGGCTCATGAGTCTTAGCGGATTGAGGTACCATGGTTAGAGGGGATTTCACTGGTAAGTTTGGTACCCTAGGTTCAAGCAGAGGAGTCCAAACATGGTGAACATACATAAGACAGATCGGGTTGCTTGACGAGCTCGGCTAGCTTGAGCGCACAACAAGTTGAACGATATGAAGCGCATAAGCACTTCATGTGGCCAACCACTATCGCCAACCGAAGTACGACTCGGGTTCGTCGAACACATCTCGCGTGGTAAATGAATCTCAACCACGAACTCAAGTCTGGTACCGATTTTCTTGACTATAATCATAGTCCCAATCACAATCAATCCTTATTCAGAAGCATGTGGAGTAAAGCATAATAAACAAAGTAATTCAAGCATGTTAACAAACATGTCTTAAAGCATGTTACAAAGCACAATGTAAACAAGGAATACCAACACATATATTTCATAGTAAGTGATTAAATTAAACAAACAACATGAAGGAAATCATATACATCTCTAAGGTAGTTGAGAATCCTATCTCAACACCCTATTAAACTTAGTTTGTCACACAATTTCTCACACAGGCATTTTAGCAAACACTTAAACTACACCACTCCAACATACATGACGTATGTTGATTTTAACATAGAATAGGACAAATCCTTATATCAAGGAGTTGTCGCATACACATCAATCATGTTCTTACATTCAATACATTTGGCAGGCATAAATCATAAATCCATATTTATTTAGCCATTTCAACAAACACTTTAAACTACATACATCATCATACATGACGTATTTTGATCACATAGGTATAAGGCCAAATCCTTTCACTAGGGAGTTGCCCCAATTATAACACGCGAGCACCCACGACGGATAGTCATGGCAAGCAGGAATCTAAGTTCCATGTTCATTCAGTCATTTCCACAAACACTTGGGCTACACGTTTTAGCATATATAGTGTATATTGGCCGTGACGTGATTTAGAGCAAATCCTTTCGTCAAAGGGGTGTCGCCTATACAACAATCATGTAGCCATGACAATCATTCATGGCGAGCACGAATGCGAATTCTATATTCATTCGGTCATTTTCACAAACACTTAGAATACACTATTTTAACATACATAGTGTATATTAGCAAAAACATGTTTTAGGGCGAGTCCTTTCGCCAAACAAGTATTTTACACATATATAATATGTTTATACAGCAAATAATCATGGCAAACACATTTCCAAAATTTATACGTATACGGTACTTTCTACAAATACCTAGAATATGTAAAATTCCATATTCCACGTCTTTAATCGAAACGGAAAACAGACTGCACTTTGTACATGTGCAATTGCATGCAGATCATGAATCTATCATTATCTGACATTGAAAGCGTTGAAAACCATAACCTATACACCTAAAGTCTGCACCTTTTGTCATAGAATCGTAACGAATCCGATAGGTTTGCTAAGCTTTCGTATTCGGCAGTTTGGTAACCTATATAATGAAATAGGTTAGCTATTTCATAACCTACAACTATCAAAACTCCAAAACAGGTTAGGGTTAGGGTTAGGGTTTCTTACCTAGAAACGGAGCCGGAATCACCGGGAAAGCGATTAGAACGAAGTGGTGGAGCTTGGATACGGCAGGGAAGAACGACAGGAAGAATCTCCTACACTTTCTCTCTCTTTTCTCTCTTCTCTCCTAGGGTTTTTCTCAAATTCGTATGGCTGAAATGAGAGAGGGTTTAAGGTCCTTATATAACCTAAAATGTCACCAAAATAGACTCCAGGTCAAGGTATACTTAGGTTATAACCAAAGCGGGTCAGTTTCAGCTCAACGGATGACTTGTGGCGGGCCTCCTTGAGCCAAAGGTTGGACTTAAACTCACTAACACTGGATCTACGTTTAATTAAGTTTTTGTTTCAGTCGGATTCCCAGATTACGCGTGGCGGACCAGTTTCAATTCAACAGTCAGTGTATCTCGATCGGAGATTCCGAGTACATGGATATGTTTGGGGAAATATCCCTGATCCGAGGGTGTAATTTGACCTGATTCTGACGGTCTGATTGCTTAATACTGATCCACAAGCGAAACAAGCCAGATTTCATAAATTTGTATTTTATTTTCAATTAATTTCACATTTCTCACACTCCCCGCTTCGAGCCCAAGCGAATGGCACTGGGACATTATCTGGATTTGATTTTCGAGATGGTTGTCAAGCCCAGCAAGGCGGTCCTAATTCCTTAACTTCGTGTTAATCGGACTTCCGACGTGAGGTCTAGATCTGATACGGAGTTTCGAGATGCTCCCGAGAGCAGCCGGGTAATGAGATTGATCCTAGATTTTAGGGTAATGTAGCGTCAATGATTTTACAAGTTTTGGGTCTTGCAGATCGTATTTAAAGTGATTGATGCTAATTTCACGGTACTCTAGTTTAACACTAGCTAATTCTCGCCTAATTTCTAAAGGATTTAGTCCTGTATGATTTCTGTCTGAGGTGGTACCTGGGCCTTTGTAGTTTGTATATAAAGTGATCCAAGTTATAATACTTAGCTAGTTTAAGATAGTGTCTAGGGTGAAAGTACTTAGAAAAATTGAAGAACAAGGTGGTGAAGGGTGGGATTTGTGAAGGAAATGGGTTCAAAAGCGGTTTTAGACTTTGGGATTGAGTTCTGACAAGTTAATAAGGTGTTAGTATTGACCCATTGCCTAAGGACGTCTAATTCCAGGTTGGCAAAAATTCGGGATGTTACAACAGTCTTTGGTGATGAATTTTCCTTCATCTCCTCGTGCACTAGTAACCTTCATAACTCTCTCTTTAGTGGTGGAATTTAGGCTATTTTGAGCTCATTGGAATGGTAACTTGACAAGCTTTAAGGGGACCAGAACTGGCTAATTTCAAGATCGCTCGATATTCTAATAGCACGGTGGAACTCCTCGATTGTCAATGTCCAATTTGGATAGTTAATATTTCCACATTGCGTGATGCAATAGAGACGCTCATTACTCCCTCTTTTGATGTCGGATTGGGACGATTTTTGGTCATCTAAAAGGTACTTTAGTGCTCTTTCATTCCTGAATGGAATCGTCATATTCCAAGACCAGTTGCGCATCCGTAAGTGGGATCGCTGTCGTCGGTCCTGAATTTTCCTTCATCTCCTTACCGAATAGTAACCTTCATAACTCCCTCTTTAGTGGTCGAATTTAGACTATTTTGAGCTCATTGGGGTGGTAACTTGACAAGCTTCTAAAGGGAACAGAATTGGCTAATTTCGAGACCGTTTAATATCCCAAAAGCATGTTAGAACTCCTCGATCGTCGTTTTGCAATTTGGATTGTTAATATTTCCAAATCTCATGATCCAACGGAGACGCTCATAAGTCCATCGTTTGATGTTGGATTGGGTCAATTTTTGGTCATCTGAAAGGTACTTTCGCGCTCTTTCATTCCTGATTGGAATCGTCATAATCCGAGACCATTGCGCATCTGTAAGTGGGATCGAAGTCGTTGGTGACGAATTTTCCTTCATCTCCTTGTACACTAGTAACCTACATAACTCTCTCTTTAATGGTTGAATTTAGACAATTTTGAGCTCATTAGAATGGTACCTTGACAAGCTTCTAAAGGGACCAGAATTGGCTAATTTTGAGACCGTTCGATATCCCAGAAGCACGTTGGAACTCTTCGATCGTCATTTTGCAATTTGGATTCTTAATATTTCCAAATCGCGCGATCCAATGGAGACGCTCACAACTCCCTTGTCTGATGTCGGATTGGGTCAATTTGTGATTATTTGAAAGGTACTTTAGTGCTCTTTCATTCCTGACTAGAATCGTCGTATTCCGAGACCATTTGCACATCTGTAAGTGGGATCGGAGTCTTTGGTGATGAATTTTCCATAATCTCCTTGTGCACTAGGAACCTTCATAACTATCTCTTCAGTGGTTGAATTTAGACTATTTTGAACTCATTTGAATGGTAACTTGACAAGATTCTAAAGGGACCGAAATTGGCTAATTTCGAGTCCGTTCGATATCCCAAATGCACGTTGGAACTCTTCGATCGTCATTTTGCAATTTAGATTGTTGATATTTCCAAATCGCGCGATCCAACGGAGACTCTCATAACTCCCTCGTTTGATGTCGAATTGGGTCAATTTTTGGACAACTGAAAGGTACTTTAGTGCTTTTTCATTCCTGACTGGATTCATCGTATTCCGAGACCAGTTGCGCATCCGTAAGTGGGATCGCAGTCGTCGGTCCTGAATTTTCCTTCATTCCTTGTCTAATAGTAACCTTCATAACTATCTCTTTAGTGATTGAATTTAGACTATTTTGAGCTCATTGGAGTGGTAACAAGACAAGCTTTTAAAGGGACCGAAATTGGCTAATTTCGAGACCATTCGATATCTCAAAAGCACGTTGGAACTCTTTGATCGTCATTGTGCAATTTAGATTGTTAATATTTCCACATCGCGCGATCCAACGGAGACACTTAAAAATCCCTCGTTTGATGGTGGATTGGGACGATTTTTGGTCATTTGAAAGGTACTGTAGTGCTCTTTCATTCTTAACTGGAATCGTCCTATTCCAAGACCATTTGCGCATCCGTAAGTGGGATCGCTGTCGTCGGTCCTGAATTTTCCTTCATCTCCTTATCCAATAGTAACCTTCATAACTCTCTCTTCAGTGGTTGAATTTTGACTATTTTGAGCTCATTGGAATGGTAACTTGACAAGCTTCTAAAGGGACCAGAATTGGAAAATTTCGAGACCGTTCGATATCCCAAAAGCTTGTTGGAACTCTTCGATCGCCATTTTGCAACTTGGAGTGTTAATATTTCCAAATCACGTGATCCAAGGGAGACACTCATAACTCCCTCATTTGAAGTCGGATTGGGTCAATTTTTGGTCATTTGAGAGGTACTTTAGTGCTCTTTCATTCCTGTCTGGAATCATCGTATTCCGAGACCACTTGCACTTCCGTAAGTGGGATCGCAGTCGTCGGTCCTGAATTTTCCATCATCTCCTTGTCCAATAGTAACCTTCATAACTCTCTCTTCAGTGGTCGAATTTAGACTATTTTGAGCTCATTGGAATGGTAACTTGACAAGCTTCTAAAGGGACCAGAATTGGCTAGTTTCGAGACCGTTCGATATCCCAAAAGCTGGTTGGAACTCTTCGATCGTCATTTTGCAATTTGGAGTGTTAATATTTCCAAATCACACGATCCAACGGAGACGCTCATAACTCCCTTATTTGATGTTGGATTGGGTCAATTTTTGATCATTTGAAAGGTACTTTAGTTCTCGTTCATTCCTGACTGGAATCGTCGTATTCCGAGACCATTTGCACATACATAAGTTGGATCGCAGTCGTCGGTCCTGAATTTTCCTTCATCTCCTTGTCCAATAGTAACCTTCATAACTCACTCTTCAGTGGTCGAATTTTGACAATTTTGAGCTCATTGGAATGGTAACTTGACAAGCTTCTAAAGCGACCAGAATCGGCTAATTTTGAGACCGTTCGGTATCCCAAAAGCACATTGGAACTCTTCGATCGTCATTTTTGCAATTTGGATTATTAATATTTCCAAATCACACAATCCAACGGAGTTCCTCCTAACTCCCTCGTTTGATGTAGGTTTCGGTCGACTTTTTGTCATCTGAAAGGTGCTTTAGTGCTCTTTCATTCCTGACTAGAATCGTCGTATTCCCAGACCACTTGCACATCCGTAAGTGAGATCGCAATCTTTGGAGATGAATTTTCCTTCATCTCCTTGTGCACTAGGCACCTTCCTAACTCTCTCTACAGTGGTTGAATTTAGGCTATTTTGAGCTCATTGGAATGGTAACCAGACAAGCTTCTAAGGGGACGGGAATTGGATAATTTTGAGACCGTTCGATATCTCAAAAGTACGTTGGAACTCTTCGATCGTCATTTTGCAATTTGGATTGTTAATATTTCCAAATCGCGCGATCCAACGGTGACGCTCATAACTCCCTTGTTTGATGTTGGATTGGGATGATTTTTGGTCATCTGAAAGGTAGTTTGGTGCTCTTTCATTCCTGACTGGAATCGTCATATTTTGAGACCATTTGCGCATCCGCAAGTGGGATCACAGTTTTTGGTGATGAATTTTCCTTCATCTCCTCGTGCACTAGTAACCTTCATAACTCTCTCTTCAGTGGTGGAATTTAGGCTATTTTGAACTCATTGGAATGGTAACTTGACAAGCTTTAAGGGGACCAGAATTGGCTAATTTCGAGATCGTTCGATATTCCAATAACACGGTGAAACTCCTCGATTGTCAATGTCCAATTTGGATAGTTAATATTTCCACATTGCGTGATCCAACGGAAACGCTCATAACTCCCTCGTTTGATGTCGGATTGGGACGATTTTTTGTCATCTAAAAGGTACCTTAGTGCTCTTTCATTCCTGAATGGAATCGTCATATTCCAAGACCAGTTGCGCATCCGTACGTTGGATCGCTGTTGTCGGTCCTGAATTTTCCTTCATCTCCTTGTCGAATAGTAACCTTCATAACTCCCTCTTTAGTGATCGAATTTAGACTATTTTGAGCTCATTGGGGTGGTAACTTGACAAGCTTCTAAAGGGAACAGAATTGGCTAATTTCGAGACCGTTTAATATCCCAAAAGCATGTTAGAACTCCTCGATCGTCGTTTTACAATTTGGATTGCTAATATTTCCAAATCGCACGATCCAACGGAGACGCTCATAAGTCCATTGTTTGATGTCGGATTGGGTCGATTTTTGGTCATCTGAAAGATACTTTAGTGCTCTTTCATTCCTGACTGGAATCGCCGTAATCCGAGACCATTGCGCAAACGTAAGTGGGATCAAATTCGTTGGTGATGAATTTTCCTTCATCTCCTTGTTCACTAGTAACCTACATAACTCTCTCTTTAATGGTTGAATTTAGACAATTTTGAGCTCATTGGAATGGTACCTTGACAAGCTTCTAAAGGGACCAGAATTGGCTAATTTTGAGACCGTTCGATATCCTAGAAGCACGTTGGAACTCTTCGATTGTCATTTTGCAATTTGGATTCTTAATATTTCCAAATCGCGTGATCCAATGGAGACACTCACAACTCCGTCGTTTGATGTCGGATTGGGTCGATTTGTGGTCATCTGAAAGGTACTTTAGTGCCCTTTCATTCCTGACTAGAATCGTCGTATTCTGAGACCATTTGCACATCCGTAAGTGGGATCGGAGTCTTTGGTGATGAATTTTCCATAATCTCCTTGTGCACTAGGAACCTTCATAACACTCTGTTCAGTGGTTGAATTTAGACTATTTTGAGCTCATTTGAATGGCAACTTGAGAAGCTTCTAAAGGGACCGAAATTGGCTAATTTCGAGTCCGTTTGATATCCCAAATGCACGTTAGAACTCTTCGATTGTCATTTTGCAATTTGGATTGTTAATATTTCCAAATCGCGCGATCCAACGGAGACTCTCATAACTCCCTCGTTTGATGTCGGATTGGGTCAATTTTTGGACAACTGAAAGGTACTTTAGTGCTCTTTCATTCCTGACTGGAATCATCGTATTCCGAGACCAGTTGCGCATCCGTAAGTGGGATCGCAGTCGTCGGTCCTGAATTTTCCTTCATCTCCTTGTCCAATAGTAACCTGCATAACTCTCTCTTCAGTGGTCGAATTTAGACTATTTTGAGCTCATTGGAGTGGTAACAAGACAAGCTTTTAAAGGGACCGAAATTGGCTAATTTCGAGACCATTCAATATCTCAAAAGCACATTGGAACTCTTCGATTGTCATTGTGCAATTTAGATTGTTAATATTTCCACATCGCGCGATCCAACGGAGACACTCATAAATCCCTCGTTTGATGGTGGATGGGGATGATTTTTGGTCATCTTAAAGGTACGGTAGTGCTCTTTCATTCTTGACTGGAATCGTCCTATTCCAAGACCATTTGCGCATCCGTAGTGGGATCGCAGTCATCGGTCCTGAATTTTCCTTCATCTCCTTGTCCAATAGTAACCTTCATAAATCTCTCTTCAGTGGTCGAATTTAGACTATTTTGAGCTCATTGTAATGGTAACCTGACAAGCTTCTAAAGGGACCAGAATTGGAAAAATTCGAGACCGTTCGATATCCCAAAAGCTTGTTGGAACTCTTCGATCGTCATTTTGCAATTTGGAGTGTTAATATTTCCAAATCACGCGATCCAATGGAGACAGTCATAACTCCCTCATTTGATGTCGGATTGGGTCAATTTTTGGTCATTTGAAAGGTACTTTAGTGCTCTTTCATTCCTGACTGGAATCATCGTATTCCGATACCACTTGTGCTTCCGTAAGTGGGATCGCAGTCGTCGGTCCTGAATTTTCCTTCATCTCCTTGTCCAATACTAACCTTCATAACTCACTCTTCAGTGGTCGAATTTAGACTATTTTGAGCTCATTGGAATGGTAACATGACAAGCTTCTAAAGCGACCAGAATTGGCTAATTTTGAGACCGTTTGGTATCCCAAAAGCACGTTGGAACTCTTCGATCGTCATTTTGCAATTTGGATTATTAATATTTCCAAATCGCACAATCCAATGGAGACGCTCTTAACTCCCTCGTTTGATATAGGTTTCGGTCAATTTTTTGTCCTCTGAAAGGTACATTAGTGCTCTTTCATTCTTGACTGGAATCGTCATATTCTGAGGCCATTTGCGCGTACGTAGGTGGGATCGCAGTCATCGGTCCTGAATTTTCCTTCATCTCCTTGTCCACTAGTAACCTTCATAACTCACTCTTCAGTGGTCGAATTTTGACTATTTAGAGCTCATTGGAATGGTAAGTTGACAAGCTTCTAAAGCGACCAGAATCGGCTAATTTTGAGACCGTTCGATATCCCAAAAGCACATTGGAACTCTTCGATCGTCATTTTGCAATTTGGATTATTAGTATTTCCAAATCGTACAATCCAGCGGAGTCGCTCCTAACTCCCTTGTTTGATGTAGGTTTCGGTCGAATTTTTGTCATCTGAAAGGTGCTTTAGTGCTCTTTCATTCCTGACTGGAATCGTCGTATTCCGAGGCCATTTGCGCATACGTAAGTCGGATCACAGTCGTCGGTCCTGAATTTTCCTTCATCTCCTTGTCCAACAGTAACCTTCATAACTCATTCTTCAGTGGTCGAATTTAGACTATTTTGAGCACATTGGAATGGTAACTTGACAAGCTTCTAAAGTGACCAGAATTGGCTAATTTCGAGATTGTTCGGTATCCCAAAAGCACGTTGGAACTCTTCGATCATCATTTTGCAATTTGGATTGTTGTACTTCCGAATCGTACGATCCAATGGAGACGCTCATAACTCCCTCGTTTGATGTCGGTTTGGGTCGATTTTTGGTCATCTGAAAGGTACTTTAGTACTATTTCATTCCTGACTGGAATCGTCGTATTCCGAGACCATTTGCACATACGTAAGTGGGATCACAGTCGTCAGTCCTGATTTTTCCATCATCTCCTTGTCCAATAGTAACCTTCATAACTCTCTCTTCAGTGGTCGAATTTAGACTATTTTAAGCTCATTAGAATGGTAACTTGACAACCTTCTAAAGGGACCAGAATTGGCTAATTTCGAGACCGTTCGATATCCCAAAAGCACAACGGAACTCTTTGATCGTCATTGTGCAATTTGGTTTGTTAATATTTTCACATCACGCGATCCAACGGATATGCTCATAACTCCCTCATTTGATGTCATATTAGGTCAGTTTTTGGTCATCTGAAATGTACTTTAGTGCTCTTTCATTCCTGACTAGAATCGTCTTATTCCGAGACCATTTGTCAATCCGTAAGTGGGATCGCAGTCGTCGGTCCTGAATTTTCCATCATCTCCTTGTCCAATAGTAACCTTCATAACTCTCTCTTCAGTGGTCGAATTTAGACTATTTTGAGCTCATTGGAATGGTAACTTGACAAGCTTCTAAAGGGACCAGAATTGGCTAGTTTCGAGACCGTTCGATATCCCAAAAGCTTGTTGGAACTCTTCGATCGTCATTTTGCAATTTGGAGTGTTAATATTTCAAATCACGCGATCCAACGGAGACGCTCATAACTCCCTTATTTGATGTTGGATTGGGTCAATTTTTGGTCATTTGAAAGGTACTTTAGTTCTCGTTCATTCCTGACTGGAATCGTCGTATTGCGAGACCATTTGTGCAACCGTAACTGGGATAGCAGTCGTTGGTAATGAATTTTCCTTCATCTCCTTGTCCTCTAATAACCTTCATAACTCTCTCTTCAGTGTTTGAATTTAGAGCATTTTGAGCTCATTGGAATGGTAACTTAACAAGCTTCAAAAGGGATCAGAATTGGCTAATTTCGAGACCGTTCGATATCCCAAAAGCACGTTGGAACTGTTCGATCGTATTTTTGTAATTTGGATTGTTAATATTTCTAAATCGTGCGATCCAACGGAGACGCTCATAACTCCCTCGTTTTTTGTCGGATTGGGTCGATTTTTGGTCATCTGAAAGGAACTTTAGTGCTCCTTCATTCCTGACTGGAATCGTCGTATTCCGAGACTATTTACGCATCCGTAAGTGGGATCGCAGTCTTTGGTGATAAATTTTCCTTCATCTCCTGGTGCACTAGTAACCTACATAACTCTCTCTTTAGTGGTTGAATTTAGGCTATTTTGAGCTCACGTGAATGGTAACTTGACAAGCTTCTAAAGGGACCAGAATTGGGTAATTTCGAGACCGTTTGATATCCCAAAAGCACGTTGGAACTCTTCGTTCGTCATTTTACAATTTCGATTGTTAATATTTCCACATCTCGTGATCCAACGGAGACGCTCATAACTCGCTCGTTAGATGTCGGATTGGGTCAATTTTTGGTCATCTCAAAGGTACTTTTGTGCTCTTTAATTCTTGACTGGAATCGTCATATTCGAGACCATTTAAGCATCCGTAAGTGTGAACACAGTAGACGGTCCTGAATTTTCCTTCATCTCCTTGTCCAATAGTAACCTTCATAACTCTCTCTTCAGTGGTCGAATTTTGACTATTTTGAGCTCATTGGAATGGTAACATGACAAGCTTATAAAGGGACTAAAATTGGTTTATTTCGAGACTGTTCGATATCCCAAAAGAATGTTGGAACTCTTCGATCGTCATTTTGCAATTTTGATTGTTAATATTTCCAAATCGCGCGATCCAATGGAGGCGCTCATAACTCCCTCGTTTGATGTCGGATTGGGTCGATTTTTGGTCATCTGAAAGGTACTTTAGTGCTCTTTCATTCTTGACTGGAATTGTCGTAATCTGAGACCATTGCATATCCATAAGTGGAATTGCAGTCATTGGTTATGAATTTTCCTTTATCTCCTTGTACACTAGTAACCTACATAACTGTCTCTTCAATGGTTGAATTTAGACTATTTTGAGCTCATTGGAATGGTCCCTTGACATGATTCTAGAGGGACCAGAATTGGCTAATTTCGAGACCGTTCTATATCCCAGAAGCATGTTGGAACTTTTCGATCGTCATTTTACAATTTCGATTGTTAATATTTCCAACTCGCACGATCCAACGGAGATGCTCATAACTCCCTCGTTTGATGTCAGATTGGGTCAATTTCTGGTCATCTGAAAGGTACTTTAGTTCCCTTTAATTCCTTACTAGAATCGTCGTATTCCGAGACCATTTGCGCATCCGTAAGTGGGATTGGAGTTGTCGGTCCTGAATTTTCCTTCATCTCCTTGTCCAATAGTAACCTTCATAACTCTCTCTTCAGTGGTCGAATTTGGACTTTTTTGAGCTCATTGGAATGGTAACTTGACAAGCTTCTAAAGGGATCAGAATTGGCTAATTTCGAGACCGTTTGATATCCCAGAAGCATGTTGGAACTCCTCGATCGTCATTTTGCAATTTGGATTGTTAATATTTCCAAATCGCGCAATCCAACGGAGACACTCATAACTCCCTCATTTGATGTCGGATTGGGTCGATTTTTGGTCATCTGAAAGGTACTTTATTGCTCTTTCATTCCAGACTGGAATCGTCCTATTCCGATACCATTTGCGCATCCATAAGTGGGATCGCAGTCGTCGGTCCTGAATTTTCCTTCATCTCCTTGTCCAATAGTAACCTTCATTACTCTCTTCAGTGGTTGACTTTAGACTATTTTGATCTCATTGGGGTGGTAACTTGACAAGCTTCTAAAAGTTCCAGAATTGGCTAACTTAGAGACCGTTCGATATCCCAAAAGCACGTTGGAACTCTTCGATCGTCATTTTGCAATTTGGATTGTTAATATTTCCAAATCGCGCGATCCAACGGAGACGCTCATAAATCCCTTGTTTGATTGTGGATTGGGACGATTTTTGGTCATCTGAAAGGTTGTTTAGTGCTCTTTCATTCTTGACTGGAATTGTCCTCTTCCTAGACCATTTGCGCATCCGTAAGTGGGATCGCAGTCGTCGGTCTTGGATTTTCCCTCATCTCCTTGTCCAATAGTTACCTTTATAACTCTCTCATCAGTGGTCAAATTTTGACTATTTTGAGCTCATTGGAATTGTAAACTTGACAAGCTTCTAAAGGAACCAGAATTGGCTAATTTCGAGATCGTTTGATATCCCAAAAGCACGTTGGAACTCCTTGATCCTCATTTTGTAATTTGGATTGTTAATATTTCCAAATCAAGCGATCCAACGGTGACGCTCATAACTCCCTCGTTTGATGTCGGTTTGGTCGATTTTTGATCGTCTGAAAGGTACTTTAGTGCTCTTTATTCCTAACTGGAATCGTCCTATTCCGAGACCATTTGCCAATCCGTAAGTGGGATCACAGTCGTCGGTCCTGAATTTTCCTTCATCTCCATGTCTAATAGTAACCTTCATAACTCTCTCTTCAGTGGTCGAATTTAGAATATGTTGAGCTCATTGGAATGGTAACTTATCAAGCTTCTAAAGGGACTAGAATTGGCAAATTTCGAGACCGTTCAAAATCTCAAAAGTATGATGGAACTCTTCGATCGTCATTTTGTAATTTGGATTGTTAATATTTCCAAATCGCGCGATCGAACGGAGACGCTGATAACTCCCTCATTTGAAGTCGGATTGGGTCAATTTTTCTTCATTAAAAAGGTACTTTGTGCTCTTTCATTCCTGACTAGAATCGTCGAATTTCGAGACCATTTGCGCATACGTAAGTGGGATCGCAGTCGTCGGTCCCGATTTTTCCATCATCTTATTGTCCAATAGTAACCTTCAAAACTCTCCCTTCAGAGGTTGAATTTAGACTATTTTGAGCTCATTGGAAAGGTAAATTGACAAGCTTCTAAAGGGACCAAAATTGGCTAATTTCAAGACCGTTCGATATCCTAAAAGCACGTTGGAACTCTTCGATCGTCATTGTGAAATTTGGATTGTTAAAATTACCAAATGGCGTGATCCAACGGTGACGCACATAACTCCCTCGTTTGATGTCGGATTGAAACGATTTTGGGTCATCTGAAAGGTACTTTAGTGCTCTTTCATTCTTGACTGGAATCGTCGTATTATGAGACACTTTACGCATCCGTAAGTGGGATTGCAGTCATTGGTCCTGAATTTTCCTTCATCTCCTTGTCCAATAGTAACGTTCATAACTCTCTCTTCGGTGGTCGAATTTAGACTATTTTGAGCTCATTAGGGTGCTAAATTGACAAGCTTCTAAAGGGACCATAATTGGCTAATTTCAAGACCGTTCGATAAATCAAAAGCGTGTTAGAACTCTTCGATCGTCATTTTCCAATTTGGATTGTTAATATTTTCAAATCACCCGATCCAACGGAGTCGCTCATAACTCCCTCATTTGAAGTTGGATTGGACAATTTTTCATCATTAAAAAGGTACTTTAGTGCTCTTTCATTCCTGACTGGAATCGTCGTATTCCGAGACCATTTGCGCATACGTAAGTGGGATCGCAGTCGTCGGTCCTGATTTTTCCTTCATCTCCTTGTCAATAGTAACCTTCATAACATTCTCTTCAGTTTTTGACTTTAGACTATTTTGAGTTTTTTAGAATGGTAACCTGACAAGCTTCTAAAGGGACCAGAATTGGCTAATTTCGAGAACGTTCGATATCCCAAAAGCACGTTGGAACTCTTCGATCGTCATTGTGCAATTTCGATTGTTAATATTTCCACATCGCTGATCCAACGGAGACGCTCATAACTCCCTCGTTTGATGTCGGATTCAAACGATTTTTGGTCATCTGAAAGGTACTTTAGTGCTTTCTCATTCTTGACTAGAATCGTCGTATTCCGAGACCATTTGTGCATCCGTAAGTGGGATCGCAGTCTTCAGTCCTGAATTTTCCTTCATCTCCTTGACCAATAGTAATCTTCAGTGGTCGAATTTAGACTATTTTGAGCTCATTGGGGTGGTAACTTGACAAGCTTCTAAAGGCACCAGAATTGGCTAATTTCCAGACCGTTCAATATCGTAAAATCATGTTGGAACTCTTCGATCGTCATTTTACATTTGGATTGTTAATATTTCTAAATCGCGCGATCCAACAGAGGCGCTCATAACTCCCTCATTTGATGTCGGGTTGGGTAAATTATTGGTCATTTTAAAGGTACTTTAGTGCTCTTTCATTCCTGACTGGAATCGTCATATTCCGAGACCATTTGCGCATCCGTAAGTGGGATGGCAGCCGTTGGTGATGAATTTTCCTTCATCTCCTTCGGCACTAGTAACCTTCATAACTCTCTTCAGTGGTTGAATTTAGACTATTTTGAGCTCATTGGAATGGTAACTTGACAAGCTTCTAAAGGGACAAGAATTGGCTAATTTCGAGACCGTTCGATATCCCAAAAGCACGTTGGAACTCTTCGTTCGTCATTTTGCAAAATGGATTGTTAATATTTCCAAATCACGCGATCCAATGGAGACGCTCATAACTCCCTCGTTTGATGTCGGATTGGGATGATTTTTGGTCGATTGAAAGGTACTTTAGTGCTCTTTCATTCCTGACTGGAATCGTCCTATTCCGAGACCACTTGTCAATCCGTAAGTGGGATTGCAGTCGTCGGTCCTGAATTTTCCTTCATCTCCTTATCCAATAGTAACCTTCATAACTCTCTCTTTAGTGGTCGAATTTAGAATATTTTGAGCTCAATGGAGTGGTAACTTGACAAGCTTCTAAAGGGATCAGATTTGGCTAATTTCGAGGCGGTTTGATATCTCAAAAGCATGTTGGAACTCTTCGATCGTCATATTGCAATTTCGATTGTTTATATTTCTAAATCGCACGATCCAACGAGACACTCATAACTCCGTCATTTGATTTCAGATTCGGTCAATTTTGGTCATTTGAATGGTACTTTAGTGCTCTTTCATTCCTGACTGGAATCGTCGTATTCCGAGACCATTTGTCAATCAGTAAGTGGGATTGCTGTCGTCGGTCCTGAATTTTCCCTCATTTCCTCATCCATTAGTAACCTTCATAACTCTCTTCAGTGGTCGAATTTAGACTATTTTGAGCTCATTGGAATGGTAACTTGACAAGCTTTTAAAGGGACAAGAATTGGCTAATTTCGAGACCGTTCGATATCCCAAAAGCACGTTCGAACTCTTCGATCCTCATTTTACAATTTGGATTGTTAATATTTCCACATGGCGCGATCCAACGGAGACGCTTATAAATCCCTCGTTTGATGTCGGATTGGGACGATTTTTAGTAATCTAAAAGGTACTTTAGTGCTCTTTCATTCCTGACTGGAATCGTCCTATTCCGAGACCATTTGTCAATCCGTAAGTGGGATCACATTCGTTGGTAATGAATTTTCCTTCATCTCCTTGTCCACTAGTAACCTTGATAACTCTCTCTTCAGTGGTTGAATTTAGACCATTTTGAGCTCATTGGAATAGTAACTTCACAAGCTTCTAAAGGGATCAGAATTGGCTAATTTCGAGACCATTCGATATCCCAAAAGCATGTTGGAACTGTTCGATCATCAGTTTTTATTTTGGATTGTTAATATTTCCAAATCGCGCGATCCAACGGAGACGCTCATAATTCCCTCGTTTGTTGTTGGATTGGGTCGATTTTTGGTCATCTGAAAGGTACTTTCGTGCTCCTTCATTCCTGACTGGAATCGTCGTATTCCGAGACCATTTGTGCATCCGTAAGTGGGATCGCAGTCTTTGGTGATAAATTTTCCTTCATCTCCTGGTGCACTAGTAACCTACATACCTCTCTCTTTAGTGGTTGAATTTAGGGTATTTTGAGCTCACCGGATTGGTAACTTGACAAGCTTCTAAGGGGACAAGAATTGGCTAATTTCGAGACCGTTTGATATCCCAAAAGCATGTGTGATCCAACTCGATTGTCATTTTACAATTTCGATTGTTAATATTTCCACATCGTGTGATCCAACTCGTTTGATGTCGGATTGGGTCAATTTTTGGTCATCTGAAAGGTACTTTAGTGCTCTTTCATTCCTGACCGGAATCGTCATATTTCGAGACCATTTAAGCATCTGTAAGTGTGAACGCAGTAGACGGTCCTGAATTTTCTTTCGTTTCCTTGTCCAATAGTAACCTTCATAACTCTCTCTTCAGTGGTCTAATTTTGACTATTTTGAGCTCATTGAAATGGAAACATGACAACCTTATAAAGGGACTAAAATTGGTCTATTTCGAGACTGTTTGATATCCCAAAAGAACGTTGGAACTCTTCGTCGTTATTTTGCAATTTGGATTGTTAATATTTCCAAATCGCGCGATTCAACTGAGGCGCTCATAACTCCCGCGTTTGATGTCGGATTGGGTCGATTTTTGGTCATCTGAAAGGTACTTTAGTGCTCTTTCATTCCTAACTGGAATCGTCGTAATCCGAGACCATTGTGCATCCATAAGTGGAATCGCAGTCGTTGGTGATGAATTTTCCTTCATCTCCTTGTACACTAGTAACCTACATAACTCTTTCTTCAATGGTTGAATTTAGGCTATTTTGAGCTCATTGGAATGGTCCCTTGACAAGCTTCTAAAGAGACCAGAATTGGCTAATTTTGAGACCGTTCTATATCCCAGAAGCATGTTGGAACTCTTCGATCGTCATTTTACAATTTGGATTGTTAATATTTCCTAATCGTTCGATCCAACGGAGACGCTCATAACTCCCTCGTTTGATGTCGGATTGGGTCAATTTCAGGTCATCTGAAAGGTACTTTAGTTCCCTTTAATTCCTGACTAGAATTGTCGTATTCCGAGACCATTTGCGCATCCGTAAGTGGGATCAGAGTCGACGGTCCTAAATTTTCCTTCATCTCCTTGTCCAATAGTAACCTTCATAACTCTCTCTTCAGTGGTCGAATTTGGACTTTTTTGAGCTCATTGGAATGGTAACTTGACAAGCTTCTATAGGGATCAGAATTGGCTAATTTCGAGACGATTCGATATCGCAGAAGCACGTTGGAACTCCTCAATTGTCATTTTGCAATTTGGATTGTTAATATTTCCAAATCGCATAATCCAACGGAGACACTCATAACTCCCTCATTTAATGTCGGATTGGGACGATTTTGGGTCATCTGAAAGGTACCTTAGTGCTCTTTCATTCCAGACTGGAATCGTCCTATTCCGAGACCATTTGCGCATCTGTAAGTGGGATCGCAGTCGTCGGTCCTGAACTTTCCTTCATCTCCTTGTCCAATAGTAACCTTCATAACTCTCTCTTCAGTGGTCGAATTTAGACTATTTTGATCTCATTGGGGTGGTAACTTGACAAGCTTCTAAAGGGACCAGAATTGGCTAATTTTGAGACCGTTCGATATCCCAAAAGCACGTTGGAACTCTTCGATCGTCATTTTGCAATTTGGATTGTTAATATTTCCAAATCTTGTGATCCAACGTAGACGCTCATAAATCCCTTGTTTGATTGTGGATTGGGATGATTTTTGGTCATCTGGAAGGTTGTTTAGTGCTCTTTCATTCTTGACTGGAATTGTCCTATTCCGATACCATTTGCGCATCCGTAAGTAGGATTGCAGTCGTCGGTCCTGGATTTTCCTTCATCTCCTTGTCCAATAGTAACCTTCATAACTATCATCAGTGGTCAAATTTTGACTATTTTAAGCTCATTGGGATGGTAACTTGACAAGCTTCTAAAGGGACCAGAAATGGCTAATTTCCAAACCGTTCGATATCACAAAAGCATGTTGGAAAGCTTCGATCGTCATTTTACAATTTGGATTGTTAATATTTCTAAATCGCGCGATCTAACCGAGACGCTTATTACTCCCTCGTTTGATGTCAGATTGAAACGATTTTTGGTCATCTGAAAGGTACTTTAGTGCTATCACATTCTTGACTAGAATCGTCGTATTCTGAGACCATTTGTGCATCCGTAAGTGGGATCGCAGTCTTCAGTCCTGAATTTTCCTTCATCTCCTTGTCCAATAGTAACCTTCATAACTCTCTCTTCAGTGGTTGAATTTAGACTATTTTGAGTTCATTGGGGTGGTAACTTGACAAGCTTCTAAAGGCACCAGAATTGGCTAATTTCCAGACCGTTCGATATCGCTAAAGCATGTTGGAACTCTTCGATCGTCATTTTACAATTTGGATTGTTAATATTTCTATATCGCGCGATCCAACAGAGGCGCTCATAACTCCCTCATTTGATGTCGGGTTGGGTCAATTTTTGGTCATTTTAAAGGTACTTTAGTGCTCTTTCATTCTTGACTGGAATCATCGTATTCCGAGACCATTTGCGCATTTGGAAGTTGGATGGCAGCCGTTGGTGATGAATTTTCCTTCATCTCCTTCGGCACTAGTAACCTTCATAACTCTCTACAGTGGTTGAACTTAGACTATTTTGAGCTCATTGGAATGGTAACTTGACAAGCTTCGAAAGAGACAAGAATTGGCTAATTTCGAGACCGTTCGATATCCCAAAAGCACGTTGGAACTCTTCATTCGTCATTTTGCAAAATGGATTGTTAATATTTCCAAATCGCGCGATCCAATGGAGACGCTCATAACTCCCTCGTTTGATGTCGGATTGGGACAATTTTTGGTCAATTGAAAGGTACTTTAGTGCTCTTTCATTCCTGAATGGAATCGTCCTATTCCGAGACCACTTGTCAATCCGTAAGTGGGATTGCAGTCGTCGGTCCTGAATTTTCCTTCGTCTCCTTATCCAATAGTAACCTTCATAACTCTCTCTTTAGTGGTGGAATTTATAATATTTTGAGCTTAATGGAGTGGTAACATGACAAGCTTCTAAAGGGATCAGATTTGGCTAATTTCGAGGCGGTTTGATATCTCAAAAGCATGTTGGAACTCTTCGATCGTCATATTGCAATTTCGTTTGTTAATATTTCTAAATCGCGCGATCCAATGGAGATGCTCATAACTCCATCATTTGATTTCGGATTGGGTCAATTTTGGTCATTTGAAAGGTACTTTAGTGCTCTTTCATTCCTGATTGGAATCATTGTATTCCGAGACCATTTGTCAATCAGTAAGTGGGATCGCAGTCGTCGGTCCTGAATTTACCTTCATTTCCTTGTCCATTAGTAACCTTCATAACTCTCTCTTTAGTGGTCGAATTTAGACTATTTTGAGCTCATTGGAATGATAACTTGACAAGCTTCTAAAGGGACAAGAATTGGCTAATTTCAAGACCGTTCGATATCCCAAAAGCACGTTGGAACTCTTCGATCCTCATTTTACAATTTGGATTGTTAATATTTCCACATGGCGCGATCCAACGGAGACGCTCATAAATCCCTCGTTTGATGTCGGATTGGGATGATTTTTAGTCATGTGAAAGGTACTTTAGTGCTCTTTCATTCCTGACTGGAATCGTCCTATTCCGAGACCATTTGTCAATCCGTAAGTGGGATCGCATTCGTTGGTGATGAATTTTCCTTCATCTCCTTGTCCACTAGTAACCTTCATAACTCTCTCTTCAGTGGTTGAATTTAGACCATTTTCAGCTCATTGGAATGGTAACTTCACAAGCTTCTAAAGGGATCAGAATTGGCTAATTTCGAGACTGTTCGATATCCCAAAAGAACGTTGGAACTCTTCGATCGCCATTTTGCAATTTGGATTGTTAATATTTCCAAATCGCGCAATCCAACGGAGGCGCTCATAACTCCCACGTTTGATGTCGGATTGGGTCGATTTTTGGTCATCTGAAAGGTACTTTAGTGCTCTTTCATTCCTGACTGAAATTGTCGTAATCCGAGACCATTGTGCATCCATAAGTGGAATCGCAGTCATTGGTGATGAATTTTCCTTCATCTCCTTGTACACTAGTAAGCTACATAACTCTTTCTTCAATGGTTGAATTTAGACTATTTGAGCTCATTGGAATGGTCCCTTGGCAAGCTTCTAAGGGGACTAGAATTGGCTAATTTCGAGACCGTTTGATATTCCAAAAGCATGTTGGAACTCTTCATTCGTCATTTTACAATTTCGATTGTTAATATTTCCACATCGCGTGATCCAACTCGTTTGATGTCGGATTGGGTCAATTTTTGGTCACCTGAAAGGTACTTTAGTGCTCTTTCATTCCTGACTAGAATCGTAATATTCCGAGACCATTTAAGCATCCGTAAGTGTAGACGGTCCTGAATTTTCTTTCATTTCCTTGTCCAATAGTAACCTTCATAACTCTCTCTTCAGTGGTCGAATTTTGACTATTTTGAGCTCATTGGAATGGAAACATGACAACCTTATAAAGGGACTAAAATTGGTTTATTTCGAGACTGTTCGATATCCCAAAAGAACGTTGGAACTCTTCGATCGCCATTTTGCAATTTGGATTGTTAATATTTCCAAATCGCGCAATCCAACGGAGGCGCTCATAACTCCCATGTTTGATGTCGGATTGGGTCGATTTTTGGTCATCTGAAAGGTACTTTAGTGCTCTTTCATTCCTGACTGAAATTGTCGTAATCCGAAACCATTGTGCATCCATAAGTGGAATCGCAGTCGTTGGTGATGAATTTTCCTTCATCTCCTTGTACACTAGTAAGCTACATAACTCTTTCTTCAATGGTTGAATTTAGACTATTTTGAGCTCATTGGAATGGTCCCTTGGCAAGCTTCTAAGGGGACTAGAATTGGCTAATTTCGAGACCGTTTGATATTCCAAAAGCACGTTGGAACTCTTCATTCGTCATTTTACAATTTCGATTGTTAATATTTCCACATCGCGTGATCCAACTCGTTTGATGTCGGATTGGCTCAATTTTTGGTCACCTGAAAGGTACTTTAGTGCTCTTTCATTCCTGACTAGAATCGTAATATTCCGAGACCATTTAAGCATCCGTAAGTGTAGACGGTCCTGAATTTTCTTTCATTTCCTTGTCCAATAGTAACCTTCATAACTCACTCTTCAGTGGTCGAATTTTGACTATTTTGAGCTCATTGGAATGGAAACATGACAACCTTATAAAGGGACTAAAATTGGTTTATTTCGAGACTGTTCGATATCCCAAAAGAACGTTGGAACTCTTCAATCGCCATTTTGCAATTTGGATTGTTAATATTTCCAAATCGTGCAATCCAACGGAGGCGCTCATAACTCCCACGTTTGATGTCGGATTGGGTCGATTTTTGGTCATCTGAAAGGTACTTTAGTGCTCTTTCATTCCTGACTGGAATTGTCGTAATTCGAGACCATTGTGCATCCATAAGTGGAATCGCAGTCGTTGGTGATGAATTTTCCTTCATCTCCTTGTACACTAGCAAGCTATATAACTCTTTCTTCAATGGTTGAATTTAGACTATTTTGAGCTCATTGGAATGGTCCCTTGACAAGCTTCTAAGGGGACCAGAATTGGCTAATTTCGAGACCGTTTGATATTCCAAAAGCACGTTGGAACTTTTCATTCGTCATTTTACAATTTCGATTGTTAATATTTCCACATCGCGTGATCCAACTCGTTTGATGTCGGATTGGGTCAATTTTTGGTCACCTGAAAGGTACTTTAGTGCTCTTTCATTCCTGACTAGAATCGTAATATTCCGAGACCATTTAAGCATCCGTAAGTGTAGACGGTCCTGAATTTTCTTTCATTTCCTTGTCCAATAGTAACCTTCATAACTCTCTCTTCAGTGGTCGAATTTTGACTATTTTGAGCTCATTGGAATGGAAACATGACAACCTTATAAAGGGACTAAAATTGGTTTATTTCGAGACTGTTCGATATCCCAAAAGAACGTTGGAACTCTTCGATCGCCATTTTGCAATTTGGATTGTTAATATTTCCAAATCGCGCAATCCAACGGAGGCGCTCATAACTCCCACGTTTGATGTCGGATTGGGTCGATTTTTGGTCATCTGAAAGGTACTTTAGTGCTCTTTCATTCCTGACTGAAATTGTCGTAATCCGAAACCATTGTGCATCCATAAGTGGAATCGCAGTCGTTGGTGATGAATTTTCCTTCATCTCCTTGTACACTAGCAAGCTATATAACTCTTTCTTCAATGGTAGAATTTAGACTATTTTGAGCTCATTGGAATGGTCCCTTGACAAGCTTCTAAGGGGACCAGAATTGGCTAATTTCGAGACCGTTTGATATTCCAAAAGCACGTTGGAACTTTCATTCGTCATTTTACAATTTCGATTGTTAATATTTCCACATCGCGTGATCCAACTCGTTTGATGTCGGATTGGCTCAATTTTGGTCACCTGAAAGGTACTTTAGTGCTCTTTCATTCCTGACTAGAATCGTAATATTCCGAGACCATTTAAGCATCCGTAAGTGTAGACGGTCCTGAATTTTCTTTCATTTCCTTGTCCAATAGTAACCTTCATAACTCACTCTTCAGTGGTCGAATTTTGACAATTTTGAGCTCATTGGAATGGAAACATGACAACCTTATAAGGGACTAAAATTGGTTTATTTCGAGACTGTTCGATATCCCAAAAGAACGTTGGAACTCTTCAATCGCCATTTTGCAATTTGGATTGTTAATATTTCCAAATCGTGCAATCCAACGGAGGCGCTCATAACTCCCACGTTTGATGTCGGATTGGGTCGATTTTTGGTCATCTGAAAGGTACTTTAGTGCTCTTTCATTCCTGACTGGAATTGTCGTAATCCGAGACCATTGTGCATCCATAAGTGGAATCGCAGTCGTGGTGATGAATTTTCCTTCATCTCCTTGTACACTAGCAAGCTATATAACTCTTTCTTCAATGGTTGAATTTAGACTATTTTGAGCTCATTGGAATGGTCCCTTAACAAGCTTCTAAGGGGACCAGAATTGGCTAATTTCGAGACCGTTTGATATTCCAAAAGCACGTTGGAACTTTTCATTCGTCATTTTACAATTTCAATTGTTAATACTTCCACATCGCGTGATCCAACTCGTTTGATGTCGGATTGGGTCAATTTTTGGTCACCTGAAAGGTACTTTAGTGCTCTTTCATTCCTGACTAGAATCGTAATATTCTGAGACCATTTAAGCATCCGTAAGTGTAGACGGTCCTGAATTTTCTTTCATTTCCTTGTCCAATAGTAACCTTCATAACTCTCTCTTCAGTGGTCGAATTTTGAGTATTTTGAGCTCATTGGAATGGAAACATGACAACCTCTTAAAGGGACTAAAATTGGTTTATTTCGAGACTGTTCGATATCCCAAAAGAACGTTGGAACTCTTCGATCGCCATTTTGCAATTTGGATTGTTAATATTTCCAAATCGCGCAATCCAACGGAGGCGCTCATAACTCCCACGTTTGATGTCGGATTGGGTCGATTTTTGGTCATCTGAAAGGTACTTTAGTGCTCTTTCATTCCTGACTGGAATTGTCGTAATCCGAGACCATTGTGCATCCATAAGTGGAATCGCAGTCGTTGGTGATGAATTTTCCTTCATCTCCTTGTACACTAGTAAGCTACATAACTCTTTCTTCAATGGTTGAATTTAGACTATTTTGAGCTCATTGGAATGGTCCCTTGACAAGCTTCTAAAGAGACCAGAATTGGCTAATTTCGAGACCGTTCTATACCCCGGAAGCATGTTGGAACTCTTCGATCGTCATTTTGCAATTTGGATTGTTAATATTTCCTAATCGTTCGATCCAACGGATGCTCATAACTCCCTCGTTTGATGTCGGATTGGGTCAATTTCTGGTCATCTGAAAGGTACTTTAGTTCCCTTTAATTGCTGACTGGAATTGTCGTATTCGGAGACCATTTGCGCATCCGTAAGTGGGATCGGAGTCGTCGGTCCTAAATTTTCCTTCATCTCCTTGTCCAATAGTAACCTTCATAACTCTCTCTTCAGTGGTCGAATTTGGACTTTTTTGAGCTCATTGGAATGGTAACTTGACAAGCTTCTATAGGGATTAGAATTGGCTAATTTCGAGACCGTTCGATATCCCAGAAGCACGTTGGAACTCCTCAATTGTCATTTTGCAATTTGGATTGTTAATATTTCCAAATTGCATAATCCAACGGAGACACTCATAACTCCCTCATTTAATGTCGGATTGGGTCGATTTTGGGTCATCTGAAAGGTACCTTAGTGCTCTTTCATTCCAGACTGGAATTGTCCTATTCTGAGACCATTTGCGCATCCGTAAGTGGGATCACAGTCGTCAGTCCTGAACTTTCCTTCATCTCCTTGTCCAATAGTAACCTTCATAACTCTCTCTTCAGTGGTCGAATTTAGACTATTTTGATCTCATTGGAATGGTAACTTGGCAAGCTTCTAAAGGGACAAGAATTGGATAATTTCGAGACCGTTCGATATCCCAAAATGGATTGTTAATATTTCCAAATTACGCGATCCAATGGAGACGCTCATAACTCCCTCGTTTGATGTCGGAATGGGATGATTTTTGGTCAATTGAAAGGTACTTTAGTGCTCTTTCATTCCTGAATGGAATCGTCCTATTCCGAGACCACTTTTCAATCCGTAAGTGGGATTGCAGTCGTCGGTCCTGAATTTTCCTTCATCTCCTTATCCAATAGTAACCTTCATAACTCTCTCTTTAGTGGTCGAATTTAGAATATTTTGAGCTCAATGGAGTGGTAACTTGACAAGCATCTAAAGGGATCAGATTTGGCTAATTTCGAGGCGGTTTGATATCTCAAAAGCATGTTGGAACTCTTCGATCGTCATATTGTAATTTCGATTGTTTATATTTCTAAATCGCACGATCCAACGGAGACGCTCATAACTCCGTCATTTGATTTCGGATTGGGTCAATTTTGGTCATTTGAATGGTACTTTAGTACTCTTTCATTCCTGACTGGAATCGTCGTATTCCGAGACCATTTGTCAATCAGTAAGTGGGATTGCTGTCGTCGGTCCTGAATTTTCCCTCATTTCCTTGTCCATTAGTAACCTTCATAACTCTCTCTTCAGTGGTCGAATTTAGACTATTTTGAGCTCATTTGAATGGTAACTTGACAAGCTTTTAAAGGGAAAAGAATTGGCTAATTTTGAGACCGTTCGATATCCCAAAAGCACATTGGAACTCTTCGATTGTCATTTTGCAATTTGGATTGTTAATATTTCCAAATCGTGCGATCCAATGTAGACGCTCATAAATCCCTTGTTTGATTGTGCATTGGGACGATTTTTGGTCATCTGAAAGGTTGTTTAGTGCTCTTTCATTCTTGACTGGAATTGTCCTATTCCAATACCATTTGCGCATCCGTAAGTGGGATCGCAGTCGTCGGTCCTGGATTTTCCTTCATCTCCTTGTCCAATAGTCCTTCATAACTATCATCAGTGCTCAAATTTTGACTATTTTGAGCTCATTGGGGTGGTAACTTGACAAGCTTCTAAAGGGACCAGAAATGGCTAATTTCCAAACCGTTCGATATCACAAAAGCATATTGGAACATTTCGATCGTCATTTTACAATTTGGATTGTTAATATTTCTAAATCACGCGAACTAACAGAGACGCTTATAACTCCCTCGTTTGATGTCAGATTGAAACGATTTTTGGTCATCTAAAAGGTACTTTAGTGCTCTTTCATTCCTGAATGGAATCGTCCTATTCCGAGACCACTTGTCAATCCGTAAGTGGGATTGCAGTCGTCGGTCCTGAATTTTCCTTCGTCTCCTTATCCAATAGTAACCTTCATAACTCTCTCTTCAGTGGTTGAATTTAGACTATTTTGAGTTCATTGGGGTGGTAACTTGACAAGCTTCTAAAGGCACCAGAATTGGCTAATTTCCTGACAGTTCGATATCGCAAAAGCATGTTGGAACTCTTCGATCATCATTTTACAATTTGGATTGTTAATATTTCTAAATCTCGCGATCCAACAGAGACGCTCATAACTCCCTCATTTAATGTTGGGTTGGGTAAATTTTTGGTCATTTTAAAGGTACTTTAGTGCTCTTTCATTCCTGACTAGAATCGTCGTATTCCGAGACCATTTGCGCATTTGTAAGTGGGATGGCAGCCGTTGGTGATGAATTTTCCTTCATCTCCTTCGGCACTAGTAACCTTCATAACTCTCTACAGTGGTTGAATTTAGATTATTTTGAGCTCATTGGAATGGTAACTTGACAAGCTTCTAAAGGGACAAGAATTGGCTAATTTCGATACCGTTCG
Organism: Magnolia officinalis; assembly: GCA_021015155.1. NCBI lineage: Eukaryota > Viridiplantae > Streptophyta > Magnoliopsida > Magnoliales > Magnoliaceae > Magnolia > Magnolia officinalis. The sequence continues at coordinate 42,471,269 of JAJHSJ010000003.1, forward strand.
ATATCCCAAAAGCACGTTGGAACTCTTCGTTCGTCATTTTGCAAAATAGATTGTTAATATTTCCAAATCGTGCGATCCAATGGAGACGCTCATAACTCCCTCGTTTGATGTCGGATTGGGACAATTTTTGGTAAATTGAAAGGTACTTTAGTGCTCTTTCATTCCTGAATGGAATCGTCCTATTCCGAGACCACTTGTCAATCTGTAAGTGGGATTGCAGTCGTCGGTCCTGAATTTTCCTTCGTCTCCTTATCCAATAGTAACCTTCATAACTCTCTCTTCAGTGGTTGAATTTAGACTATTTTGAGTTCATTGGGGTGGTAACTTGACAAGCTTCTAAAGGCACCAGAATTGGCTAATTTCTAGACCGTTCGATATCGCAAAAGCATGTTGGAACTCTTCGATCGTCATTTTACAATTTGGATTGTTAATATTTCTAATCGCGCGATCCAACAGAGGCGCTCATAACTCCCTCATTTGATGTCGGGTTGGGTCAATTTTTGGTCATTTTAAAGGTACTTTAGTGCTCTTTCATTCTTGACTGGAATCATCGTATTCCGAGACCATTTGTGCATTTGGAAGTGGGATGGCAGCCGTTGGTGATGAATTTTCCTTCATCTCCTTCGGCACTAGTAACCTTCATAACTCTCTACAGTGGTTGAACTTAGACTATTTTGAGCTCATTGGAATGGTAACTTGACAAGCTTCGAAAGAGACAAGAATTGGCTAATTTTGAGACCGTTCGATATCCCAAAAGCACGTTGGAACTCTTCATTCGTCATTTTGCAAAATGGATTGTTAATATTTCCAAATCGCGCGATCCAATGGAGACGCTCATAACTCCCTCGTTTGATGTCGGATTGGGACAATTTTTGGTCAATTGAAAGGTACTTTAGTGCTCTTTCATTCCTGAATGGAATCGTCCTATTCCGAGACCACTTGTCAATCCGTAAGTGGGATTGCAGTCGTCGGTCCTGAATTTTCCTTCGTCTCCTTATCCAATAGTAACCTTCATAACTCTCTCTTTAGTGGTGGAATTTATAATATTTTGAGCTTAATGGAGTGGTAACATGACAAGCTTCTAAAGGGATCAGATTTGGCTAATTTCGAGGCAGTTTGATATCTCAAAAGCATGTTGGAACTCTTCGATCGTCATATTGCAATTTCGACTGTTAATATTTCTAAATCGCGCAATCCAATGGAGACGCTCATAACTCCATCATTTGATTTCGGATTGGGTCAATTTTGGTCATTTGAAAGGTACTTTAGTGCTCTTTCATTCCTGACTGGAATCGTCGTATTCCGAGACCATTTGTCAATCAGTAAGTGGGATCGCAGTCGTCGGTCCTGAATTTACCTTCATTTCCTTGTCCATTAGTAACCTTCATAACTCTCTCTTTAGTGGTCGAATTTAGACTATTTTGAGCTCATTGGAATGGTAACTTGACAAGCTTCTAAAGGGACAAGAATTGGCTAATTTCGAGACCGTTCGATATCCCAAAAGCACGTTGGAACTCTTCGATCCTCACTTTACAATTTGGATTGTTAATATTTCCACATGGCGTGATCCAACGGAGACGCTTATAAATCCCTCGTTTGATGTCGGATTGGGATGATTTTTAGTCATGTGAAAGGTACTTTAGTGCTCTTTCATTCCTGACTGGAATCGTCCTATTCCGAGACCATTTGTCAATCCGTAAGTGGGTTCGCATTCGTTGGTGATGAATTTTCCTTCATCTCCTTGTCCACTTGTAACCTTCATAACTCTCTCTTCCGTGGTTGAATTTAGACCATTTTCAGCTCATTGGAAAGGTAACTTCACAAGCTTCTAAAGGGATCAGAATTGGCTAATTTCGAGACCGTTCGATATCCCAAAAGCACATTGGAACTGTTCGATCATCAGTTTGTAATTTGGATTGTTAATATTTCCAAATCGCGCGATCCAACGGATACACTCATTATTCCCTTGTTTGTTGTTGGATTGGGTCGATTTTTGGTCATCTGAAAGGTACTTTAGTGCTCCTTCATTCCTGACTGGAATTGTCGTATTCCGAGACCATTTGCGCATCCGTAAGTGGGATTGCAGTCTTTGGTGATAAATTTTCCTTCATCTCCGGGTGCACTAGTAACCTACATAACTCTCTCTTTTGTGGTTGAATTTAGGCTATTTTCAGCTCACGGGAATGGTAACTTGACAAGCTTCTAAGGGGACCAGAATTGGCTAATTTCGAGACCGTTTGATATTCCAAAAGCACGTTGGAACTCTTCATTCGTCATTTTACAATTTCGATTGTTAATATTTCCACATCGCGTGATCCAACTCGTTTGATGTCGGATTGGGTCAATTTTTGGTCACCTGAAAGGTACCTTAGTGCTCTTTCATTCCTGACTGGAATCGTAATATTCTGAGACCATTTAAGCATCCGTAAGTGTAGACGGTCCTGAATTTTCTTTCATTTCCTTGTCCAATAGTAACCTTCATAACTCTCTCTTCAGTGGTCGAATTTTGACTATTTTGAGCTCATTGGAATGGAAACATGACAACCTTATAAAGGGACTAAAATTGGTTTATTTCGAGACTGTTCGATATCTCAAAAGAACGTTGGAACTCTTTGATCGCCATTTTGCAATTTGGACTGTTAATATTTCCAAATCGTGCAATCCAACGGAGGCGCTCATAACTCCCACGTTTGATGTCGGATTGGGTCGATTTTTGGTCATCTGAAAGGTACTTTAGTGCTCTTTCATTCCTGACTGGAATTGTCGTAATCCGAGACCATTGTGCATCCATAAGTGGAATCGCAGTCGTTGGTGATGAATTTTCCTTCATCTCCTTGTACACTAGTAACCTACATAACTCTTTCTTCAATCGTTGAATTTAGACTATTTTGAGCTCATTGGAATGGTCCCTTGACAAGCTTCTAAATAGACCAGAATTGGCTAATTTCGAGACCGTTCTATATCCCAGAAGCATGTTGGAACTCTTCGATCGTCATTTTACAGTTTGGATTGTTAATATTTCCTAACCGTTCGATCCAACGGAGACGCTCATAACTCCCTCGTTTGATGTCGGACTGGGTCAATTTCTGGTCATCTGAAAGGTACTTTAGTTCCCTTTAATTCCTGATTGGAATTGTCATATTCCGAGACCATTTGCGCATCCGTAACTGGGATCGGAGTCCTCGGTCCTGAATTTTCCTTCATCTCCTTGTCCAATAGTAACCTTCATAACTCTCTCTTCAGTGGTCGAATTTGGACTTTTTTGAGCTCATTGGAATGGTAACTTGACAAGCTTCTATAGGGATCAGAATTGGCTAATTTCGAGACCGTTCGATATCCCATAAGCACATTGGAACTCCTCAATTGTCATTTTGCAATTTGGATTGTTAATATTACCAAATCGCGTAATCCAACGGAGACACTCATAACTCCCTCATTTAATGTCGGATTGGGTAGATTTTGGGTCATCTGAAAGGTACCTTAGTGCTCTTTCATTCCAGACTGGAATCGTCCTATTCCGAGAACATTTGTGCATCCGTAAGTGGGATCGCAGTCGTCAGTCCTGAACTTTCCTTCATCTCCTTGTCCAATAGTAACCTTCATAACTCTCTCTTCAGTGGTCGAATTTAGACTATTTTGATCTCATTGGAATGGTAACTTGACAAGCTTCTAAAGGGACAAGAATTGGCTAATTTCGAGACCGTTCGATATCCCAAAAGCACGTTGGAACTCTTCGTTCGTCATTTTACAAAATGGATTGTTAATATTTCCAAATTGCGCGATCCAATGGAGACGCTCATAACTCCCTCGTTTGATGTCGGAATGGGATGATTTTTGGTCAATTGAAAGGTACTTTAGTGCTCTTTCATTCCTGACTGGAATCGTCCTATTCCGAGACCACTTGTCAATCCGTAAGTGGGATTGCAGTCGTCGGTCCTGAATTTTCCTTCATCTCCTTATCCAATAGTAACCTTCATAACTCTCTCTTTAGTGGTCGAATTTAGAATATTTTGAGCTCAATGGAGTGGTAACTTTACAAGCTTCTAAAGGGATCGGATTTGGCTAATTTTGAGGCGGTTTGATATCTCAAAAGCATGTTGGAACTCTTCGATCGTCATATTGCAATTTCGATTGTTTATATTTCTAAATCGCACGATCCAACGGAGACGCTCATAACTCCGTAATTTGATTTCGGATTGGGTCAATTTTGGTCATTTGAATGGTACTTTAGTGCTCTTTCATTCCTGACTGGAATCGTCGTATTCCGAGACCATTTGTCAATCAGTAAGTGGGATTGCTGTCGTCGGTCCTGAATTTTCCCTCATTTCCTTGTCCATTAGTAACTTCATAACTTTCTCTTCAGTGGTTGAATTTAGACTATTTTGAGCTCATTTGAATGGTAAGTTGACAAGCTTTTAAAGGGAAAAGAATTGGCTAATTTTGAGATCGTTCGATATCCCAAACTCTTCGATCGTCATTTTGCAATTTGGATTGTTAATATTTCCAAATCGTGCGATCCAATGTAGACGCTCATAAATCCCTTGTTTGATTGTGGATTGGGACGATTTTTGGTCATTTGAAAGGTTGTTTAGTGCTCTTTCGTTCTTGACTGGAATTGTCCTATTCCGATACCATTTATGCATCCGTAAGTGGGATCGCAGTCGTTGGTCCTGGATTTTCCTTCATCTCCTTGTCCAATAGTAACCTTCATAACTATCATCAGTGCTCAAATTTTGACTATTTTGAGCTCATTGGGGTTGTAACTTGACAAGCTTCTAAAGGGACCAGAAATGGCTAATTTCCAAACCGTTCGATATCACAAAAGCATGTTAGAACGCTTCGATCGTCATTTTACAATTTGGATTGTTAATATTTCTAAATCGCGCGATCTAACAGAGACGCTTATAACTCCCTCGTTTGATGTCAGATTGAAACGATTTTTGGTCATCTAAAAGGTACTTTAGTGCTATCTCATTCTTGATTAGAATCGTCGTATTCTGAGACCATTTGCGCATCCGTAAGTGGGATCGCAGTCTTCAGTCCTGAATTTTCCTTCATCTCCTTGTCCAACAGTAACCTTCATAACTCTCTCTTCAGTGGTTGGATTTAGACTATTTTGAGTTCATTGGGGTGGTAACTTGACAAGCTTCTAAAGGCACCAGAATTGGCTAATTTCCAAACAGTTCGATATCGCAAAAGCATGTTGGAACTCTTCAATCGTCATTTTACAATTTGGATTGTTAATATTTCTAAATCGCGCGATCCAACAGAGACACTCATAACTCCCTCATTTAATGTCGGGTTGGGTAAATTTTTGGTCATTTTAAAGGTACTTTAGTGCTCTTTCATTCCTGATTGGAATCGTTGTATTCCGAGACCATTTGTCAATCAGTAAGTGGGATCGCAGTCGTCGGTCCTGAATTTTCCTTCATTTCCTTGTCCATTAGTAACCTTCATAACTCTCTCTTTGGTGGTCGAATTTAGACTATTTTGAGCTCATTGGAATGGTAACTTGACAAGCTTCTAAAGGGACAAGAATTGGCTAATTTCGAAACCGTTCGATATCCCAAAAGCACGTTGGAACTCTTCGATCCTCACTTTACAATTTGGATTGTTAATATTTCCACATGGCGCGATCCAATGGAGACGCTCATAAATCCCTCGTTTGATGTCGGATTGGGATGATTTTTAGTCATGTGAAAGGTACTTTAGTGCTCTTTCATTCCTGACTGGAATCATCCTATTCCGAGACCATTTGTCAATCCGTAAGTGGGATCGCATTCGTTGGTGATGAATTTTCCTTCATCTCCTTGTCCACTAGTATCCTTCATAACTCTCTCTTCAGTGGTTGAATTTAGACCATTTTCAGCTCATTGGAATGGTAACTTCACAAGCTTCTAAAGGGATCAGAATTGGCTAATTTCGAGACCGTTCGATATCCCAAAAGCACGTTGGAACTGTTCGATCATCAGTTTGTAATTTGGATTGTTAATATTTACAAATCGCGCTATCCAACGGATACACTCATAATTCCCTCGTTTGTCGTTGGATTGGGTCGATTTTTGGTCATCTGAAAGGTACTTTAGTGCTCCTTCATTCCTGACTGGAATCGTCGTATTCCGAGACCATTTGCGCATCCGTAAGTGGGATTGCAGTCTTTGGTGATAAATTTTCCTTCATCTCCGGGTGCACTAGTAACCTACATAACTCTCTCTTTTGTGGTTGAATTTAGGCTATTTTCAGCTCACGGGAATGGTAACTTGACAAGCTTCTAAGGGGATCAGAATTTGCTAATTTCAAGACCGTTTGATATTCCAAAAGCACGTTGGAACTCTTCATTCGTCATTTTACAATTTCGATTGTTAATATTTTCACATCGCATGATCCAACTCGTTTGATGTCGGATTGGGTCAATTTTTGGTCATCTGAAAGGTACTTTAGTGCTCTTTCATTCCTGACTGAAATTGTAATATTCTGAGACCATTTAAGCATCCGTAAGTGTAGACGGTCCTGAATTTTCTATCATTTCCTTGTCCAATAGTAACCTTCATAACTCTCTCTTCAGTGGTCGAATTTTGACTATTTTGAGCTCATTGGAATGGAAACATGACAACCTTATAAAGGCACTAAAATCGGTTTATTTCGAGACTGTTCGATATCCCAAAAGAACGTTGGAACTCTTCGATCGCCATTTTGCAATTTGGATTGTTAATATTTTCAAATCGCGCAATCCAACGGAGGCGCTCATAACTCCCACGTTTGATGTCGGATTGGGTCGATTTTTGGTCATCTGAAAGGTACTTTAGTGCTCTTTCATTCCTGACTGGAATTGTCGTATTCCGAGACCATTGTGCATCCTTAAGTGGAATCGCAGTCGTTGGTGATGAATTTTCCTTCATCTCCTTGTACACTAGTAACCTACATAACTCTTTCTTCAATGGTTGAATTTAGAGTATTTTGAGCTCATTGGAATGGTCCCTTGACAAGCTTCTAAAGAGACCAGAATTGGCTAATTTCGAGACCGTTCTATATCCCAGAAGCATGTTGGAACTCTTCGATCGTCATTTTGCAATTTGGATTGTTAATATTTCCTAATCGTTCGATCCAACGGAGATGCTCATAATTCCCTCGTTTGATGTCGGATTGGGTCAATTTCTGGTCATCTGAAAGGTACTTTAGTTCCCTTTAATTCCTGACTGGAATTGTCGTATTCCGAGACCATTTGCGCATCCGTAAGTGAGATCGGAGTCGTCGGTCCTGAATTTTCCTTCATCTCCTTGTCCAATAGTAACCTTCATAACTCTCACTTCAGTGGTCGAATTTGGACTTTTTTGAGCTCATTGGAATGGTAACTTGACAAGCTTCTATAGGGATCAGAATTGGCTAATTTTGAGACCGTTCGATATCCCAGAAGCACGTTGGAACTCCTCAATTGTCATTTTGCAATTTGGATTGTTAATATTACCAAATCGCGTAATCCAATGGAGACACTCATAACTCGCTTATTTAATGTCGGATTGGGTTGATTTTGGGTCATCTAAAAGGTACCTTAGTGCTCTTTCATTCCAGACTGGAATCGTCCTATTCCAAGACCATTTGCGCTATTTCGACAAGAAAACAAAAGTATTTGATTTGGGGATTATCTTATTCAAACATAACAATGAAATAGCTACAGAAACAATCATCACATTTTATTGATTCTGAATTTATTTACATCCTCAGGTATCCCTTGATTCTAAAACAGTTTACAAAGAATTCATTGCAAGCTATAATTATAATGGTTGAATATGAATTTCGACAGCATAACAGCGCTGATTTCAATCATCTCCTATGACTTAGGAGGAATAGACAAGTCAACTAATTAATCTTCAAGAGAATAGAGATTTCGGCAGCATTTCAGTGCTATTCTGCTCATCTCCTGAAACTGAGGAGGAATACGCCTTTTCGTCGATGATTCTTCCCTTCCTCCTGAATAAGAAAACTTGAAGATTTGAAGACTCTAGACATTCCAGCAGCATATCAGCCCATTGCTGTTATAGACTTGTCTATCAGTCGGTTTGCGCGAGTCTGCACAAACTACATGCTTTGCGTGGGTCCGTGCAAACCACAGGAGCCCAATGCTCCTTTGCGCGAGTCCGCGCAAACTACAGGAGCTCAATGCTCCTTTGCGCGAGTCCGCGCAAACTATATGAGCCCAATGCTCATTTGCACCTTCTGTCTTCTGTCTTCTTCTTCGTCTTTCTTCCACTCTGAAAATCTTCCAACCCCTTTTGAGAGAAAGAACGGGGTATTTATAGATATCTTCACTGGTGTAAATCTCTATTCTGGTCGATGTGGGACAAAATATCATCCAGCCATTTTTATATCTCTGCAAAACACTTTGCGCGGACCAGCACAATCGATATTCTTTGCGCGGTCTCGCGCAATCTATCATCCCCGCGCAACCTGTCTTCACTGATCAACCCGCGCAACCCATTTACTTTGCGCGATCCAGCGCAATCTATTCTCTTTGCGCGAACCCGCGCAAAGTCATCTTCAAATTGATTTCTTTGATCTTTAAACTGATTTTCTTGATCTTTCCTTTCTTCAGTTCTTTGCTTATTTTATGCCTCAACAGATGCCCCCTTGATCCGTTCTTTATTTTTTTTTTTTAGAAATCAAAGAAAATGATCAAAACCATTCATCTTCTAGGGTTTGCGTGACCCCGCGCAAAGCTCGGTCGTGTACCGTGCTCGGCCATGAATCCTATAAATAGTCCAACAACTTAGTCATTTGCACGAACCCTTTTTGCTCTGGCGATTTTCTGCTCTGGCGATTTTCTCCCGCGCAAACCTTTTACTTTGCTCGAACCCGCGCAAACCATTTCACTTTGTGCGGAGTCTTTTGAACTTGGGGATTTTCCGCGCAAACCTTTGACTTTGCGCGGACTCGCGCAAAGTACTTCGTACTTAACCAATTTTCTTTTTGAACTATCTCCAACCACTTAGCCATTTTCTTCTTTCTTCCTTTCTTATTCCGACCTTTATCTTCCTTTCTTTGACTTATTTTCATGGCTCGTATAAAACAAACAGCTCGCCCTCCTTCCGACCAACCTTCTTCCGATCAACCTCCTGCCAAACGAACAAAGACCACCTCTAGGACTCCTTATTTTAAAGAACCTGTTCTTCCAACCTTTGACTTTTCTGACCGTATCAAATCTCTTCCATCCCCCATCCATAGATCCATATCTTTAGGAGATATCAAATGTCCGCCAAAGCATGGTAGAGAATACGATTGGGATGAGTGGTTAAAGACCACGGCTCACATTCGTACTGATAGTGAAAGACCCCCTCTTCGTGAAGACACTCCTCCGACTTCTCGTTCGAAGAAAACTCGCCGCAATAAGGCGAAAGAATTTGCAGAGAAGATCGAAGACCACAAGAAGAAGAGGCTTCAGAATTCATGGGATTCAGTACGGGTTGTTGAAGGTGTTATAAAATTTGACAACCGTCATTCAGAAGGCATGACAATAATTCCCATCAATGTCTATCGCCATCAGTCCATGCTTGACTGTGAACCCAAGGATTGTGTTCATGGCGAAAGGTTGATGTATACTGAATCATGGGCCACCAGAGAACCCAGGATTCTTGAAGGAATCATTCAAACACAGAAGCCGCGTCAAAGGATAGGAGAAATTCATCCCATGATTTTCTTAGCTCCTTTCCATAGCCCTCACGACCTCTTTCCTTCACATTTTTATGAAATAGTCCGGCAACGTTTCCGAGATCGGGAACCACTCTGGGGACAAGCAGAATTTCGCATCAGAGGCCTGTTAACTGCTCGACGCTATTACTCTGATTGGGCGGAAGCTATTTTATTGAAGCATACGAGCACACTTGCAAAAATCGGTCTTTATGATGCTATAGAAGTGACTTCTAAATATTTCTGTAGGGAACCTACTGTACTGAAAGGTTTCCTTGAGTACTGGTCGCCCGCAACCAACTCTTTCCACTTGCCCTATGGTGAAATGAGCATAACACTTTGGGATCTTCACCGCATAGCCGGTCTCCCTATAACAGGTAAATTCTACGATGAATTTATTCCAACCAATAGGGAACTGGCCTTTGTATCCTCTCCTGATCGTAAACCTTCGATCTCCGAAACTACTATTGAACTGTTCAAGGAGATGAGTAAATTTCCCAGTTTTCACAATATCCCCCCTTTGCAGTGGCTAGCACATTTTTCCAGAGGCCTCAGGTATTTATTAATTTGATAATCAACTTTCTCCTTATATTGGCAATTTCTCCATATTCACCCTCTCTTTTTATTTTTTCTTTGAAGATTTCGTGACTGTCAATCCAAGGAACTGACAAAGCTTCGAGGCATAATAAAGGGAAGGCCAAAATATAGCTCCTTCGGAGAACTTGTAGCTTTCTTAGCCTATTGGCTGAGTTTGGTCGTATTGCCTAGTTCTAAATGGGCAGATGCTGTTCGTCCTACTGTCTTCACTGTAGCTGGCGCTTTGGCGGAAGGCCATAAATACTCCATTGCTCCTCCAGTATTATGCTCTATTTATAGGGCCCTTGGAGAGGTAGCTACCCATGTGAAAGATCCTATTCTTGGAGCCTCGTCTGCACATACTTCTTGGCATTACATCCCAGGATGGTTAGGGGTCTATTTTCCTTGGACTTTTGAAGCTCCAGAGCAAGCATACACTCATCCTTCTCACCTTCCACTTTGGTTCTTTCAGCAAAGAGCAATGGTAAAAAGAGCGTATGAGTGGGTTGCCAATAAAATTCGAGATGATGATCAGATAAACTTCTTTCAGTTCCGCCTTTATCGCCATACTGAAGATACAGATATGGTGGACCAAGAAACACTTACTGCAACAGAGAGAGCTTTCTTCTTTTCTATTCGCTCATGCAGTTTACCTCTTCGGGAAGGAACAGAATTTTGGAGAGAACCCTACTACCCCAGTCGCTTTGCTCGTCAATTTGGTTATGATCAAACCGTGCCTCAAGACTGCGGGTTGGTTACTAGAAAAATGCGCTGTTATGGAACTGGTCCTCTTAACTGGGCCATGATATGGAAACAACTATTGAATGGCTGTGTTGGATCTCTTTTCGTAATTCCAGGCTGTAATCGCATAGTCCGGACATCATATAGCTGGATGCGATGGTGGGATCACCAATCATACCTAGTCACCAAATGCTTGCCAGTGGATTCTTCTATCTTTCTTCATCCGCCCAGGCTGAAGGGCAGAAATTTAGAGAGCGGAATAGGCTATGTTCCAGAAAAGAGCCATGCTTCCCATCCGGGGGAAATTTGTAGGAAGATATCATTGGAAGACCCCATCCGTGAAATCAAGCCTATTAACACCTTGGATGGCTGGTTTGCTCACGGAGTTCTGAGAGAATTTGAAAAATCTCATCGGAATTTTTCAAACCAAGCTGCAGACGATGCTGATACATCTTTTCCAATTCTTGTAGAGACTGCAGCGGTTCAAGAAGGACCAGCTATTGGTACTTCCATATCTCCTCCACAACCCCTTGGTCCTAGTCCATCTTCTCCAATGACTAGATCAAAAACGCGTTTGCAAACATCATCCCCTGTTCTTCCAGAAAGGACCCGCCAAGCATCCGCTTCTCCTACAGTCCAAGAGCCTGTACCGGAGAGTAGTCAACCTGTTTCTTACAAAGGGAAGCAGGTTGTCATTGAAGAAGCTGATGAAGAAATTTTGGAAGATGAGAGTTCAGCTTCATTGTCAGATACTACTGAATCTTCACAATATGAAGACAGCGAGGATAGCGACGGCTGTGAAGATAAAGATAATGACTTTGAAGAAGGCGAAGTTGACATTGATGGAGATGAAGAAACAGCTGCGAAAGAGGTCGAGATGGAATCTTCCCCTGCAACCGTTAAGACTCTTCTCGGTGTGAATGATCCTGCTAAATCTCCTGCAACTGAAGAAAATGAGGAAGAACCTTTAGATTATGGCGAATATGGGTATTCACCAGGTAAAGGAGATTTAATTTCCACATGCATATCTATCTATATTTTAATAATTTATTATTTTATTCTTATGTCTCCCTTTCATTGCGTCTCCTTTTTTAGGTGCTCAAGTTGCAGAAATAGGTGCTGTCTCTTCAGCGAGTCCTCTTGTGGTATCTTCACCAAGAGCACCTATAGTTCCATTGGTAGTACCAAGAGTAGTGGCTCGTGAAATCATATTTCCCACAGAGACTACAGACTTGCCAACTCCGGCTACCAGAGATTCAAGCACAGAAGCTAGAGCACCATCTTTTGCTGATATGGTGGAACTTGGTCTTTCCATGACTCAGAGAGCTTCTGCCTCTGTAGGTCATATCCATGTGACAGGTACATATTTATGCACTGATTATCTTCATTCACGACTACATATTTCATAATAATATTTTGAATATCTTTCTTCTTTTACTATAGGAACTCATCCTTGCAGTGGTGCGGCCAGCTCTGATTCTGTGGCCACTACTTCTGAATTGTCATCTTTTGCAAAAATCCCTGTTCATAAAATGCTTATGGTGAAACATTCTTTGTTAGCAATAATCCATATCTTCAGAAATCCCGATCAATGGTTGGATTTGGATGTTGCTATAGAGATTTTGGAAAGCTCTGCCAAGATGGCTAGACTCAACATATCTCCTTTGCGTGATTCACTCTTCAAGTTTCGCGATTTAGTAATTTCTCTGGCGTCGGTAGAGAACGTTACAATTGCCCCTGAGATTTTAGAGTACAAGAAGTAGCTGGCTTCATCTCAAGAACAAGCCTCTCTGACAGCTTCATCAATTTTAGACTTGAACAAGAGCATATGATTCTTCAAGATCAATTAAAGATTCATATGGATGAAAATAAGACTATCCAAGATCGTATTGCAGCCCTGAAGGAAGAAATTTCTCAACTGGAGAGAAGGAATCATGAAAAAGCCTTGATCATTCAAGATGTTGAAGAAAGGATACATGCGAATGTTAAATCTATTAATATTGAAAAATCCGCGCAACTTCGAAGTAAAGGAATGATTGCTTCTCTGGAGAATAAACTTGCTGGCGTCCCTGATCAAGTGAAACTTATTCTTGAAGAAAAATCTAAACATGATATAGCCCAGGCACAGTTGAAAGAAGATTTACGCAGATATTCGGAAGCAGTGGGAATTACAGAAGATCTTTAAAACATGTAATTTTGAACATGTGATTTTTGTTTTCATGTTTTTTTGGACATGTTTTTTTTTTTTTTTGAAAGCATTTTGAGATGTTTATAATAGCATTTTCTCATTGTATGTTGATGATATTTATACTAACATTATCAAATTATATTCGTACTTTATATAATAATTTCATTATATCCTTTAAAATTTCTAAACCTTTTATGCTTTGTTAGTGCGGGATTCTCTATATGAGTATTTAAATTGGCGGTACTAAGTTTCAATTTAATTAGCCACACACAGTTTAAGCTCATGAGTAGTGGAGCGTGCGCACACACACAGTTTAAGCTCATGAGTAGTGGAGCATTTATGGGTCTTATGTGATGGCCACTGTAACTCTCTAGAGTTCGCTTTTGGGCTTTTCACTGCCTTGAGCTCACGGCCAAGGTCCATCAGAGGGGCCCATTGACGCTACCGGGCGATGAACTGTTGGTTTTACGCACAGGGTTGGCCACGGTAACTCTCTAGAGTTCGCAGGGCTCGCAAGGCTACCTTTGGGCACCAAATCTAGGGTCGTCAGTCCATCAATGAGTAGGTTTAAGCCCTTCCTCACGAGTTACTACTGAAATTAAACCCTAGATCTGGAGGGTCTAACGCACGGTTGGCATAAAGCTCGCGCTGCGGCCCCTGTTTTCTTCATCTGCAAGGTCGAGCCCATTTACAGGAGGGCATTTTCATCCGTTCCCCGTGGCACTGCCAGAAGCTATACAGACGGCATGGGAGTTACGGTGACTAGTCTTCGCGGATTTATGGCCTTTTAGGCTTTGAATCCTTGACTTCGTCAGCTGCCCGCATGGGTGCACACGATGGTCTTCGCGGGCTTTTTAGGGCCACTGACTCCTCGCCGTGCCCGAATGGCGATCTTCATAGGTCTTATGTATAGTTGGCCGGCTCTTTTTTAGAGCTTGATCCTTTGAGAGCATTTTTATTTATTTTTTATTTTTTATTTTATTTTTTTAGAGCTTTTTGATTTTGCTCAATTTGGCTCTTTTAGGATTTGGCTTGGCTATACTGCCCCTTTAACTGAGATTGGTGTATCCTTGTAAGGCAATAATATCTATGATCATCATCATTGCCAGTATAGTAGTAGTAGATATTTCCACTTGAGATAATATCTTCAAGAAGATCCATGCCTTGTAAAGCAATATACATCAATTTTGTCAGTATCTTCAAGAAAATCTTCAAGATGATATTGATTTTGTCAGACTTGTTTTTGGATGATGATGATCATATTTTGGCGATGATGATGATCATATTTTCGGATTTGATGCTTGATAATTGACGCGCTTGTGAATTTTCTTCACATCTTCTTTGTTGATATATGAACATGATCTTATTCATCCTTGCCCCCTTTTGATACAGATTCATTATGCTGATAATATTCTGAATCAAAATCCACATGTCTATCTTTAGGGATAGTATCTCTTGATGAAACGGGCGTTGACAAGTATATTGATACTCTGTCCTTCTTGATTTGTGATTCTATATGCCCCATTGGAGTATACTTCTTTTACCACATATGGACCGTCCCATTTAGGCTCGAACTTGCCCCCTGTTCGGCGAGTAATCACTATAGGTCTTTTTAGCATTAACACCATATCCCCTTTTTTGAAAGAGCGGTATTTAACCTGTTTATCAAATGCAGCCGATATCCTGGCCTGATATGACTGCAACCGCTGCTGAGCTTCAAGACGTTTCTCATCGAGCAAATCTAACTCTTTCAACCTTATTTTTGCATTTTCATCATCTGTTATAGATTGATGTACTGCTATCCTGAGTGATGTCACCTGCATTTCGATTGGGATAACTGCCTCTATACCATAGATTAATGAATAAGGTGTCGCCCCTGTTGCTGTACGATGAGTAGTTCTGTAGGCCCATAATGCTTCTTGTAACTTTTCATCCCAATCACGCTTATTACCTGTCACCGTTTTCTTGATTATTTTGATAATCGTTTTGTTAAATGCTTCCGCTAATCCATTGGCCGGAGGATAGTAAGGTGTTGAAAACGAATGCTGGATGCCGAACTTCTGACACAACTTTTCCATGCCTCTATTTTTAAAGGGGTGCCATTATCAGTGACGATCTTTTTCGGAATACCATGACGGTATATTATAGCATGTCGAATGAAATTGACCACATCTGTCTCTTTAACATTACGCAAGGCAATTACTTCGGTCTATTTGGAGAAATAATCTGTTGCTGCCAGAATATACTGTTTTCTTTAGATGAAGGGGGATTTATAGGACCAATCACATCGAGTCCCCAAGCTGAGAAAGGCTAGGAAGTAACAGACTGATGTAAGTCTTCTGGGGGAACATGTATTACATCTCCGTGTATTTGGCATTCATGACACCGCTTTGCATATTCTATCGCATCTTTGAACATAGTAGGCCAATAATAACCCATTCGATGTACTCTATGGTGCAAATTTCAACCGGCTTGATGTGCTCCACATTCACCTGAATGTGTTTCCCGCAGCATTTGGTTTGCTTCTTGCTTGTCTAAGCATCTTAACAGCATTCCATTGTAAGATTTTCTATACAATACTTCACTGCATATGACAAATTTGCCCGATCACTGCTTAATTTGCTGCCTTTGCGCATTATCTTCTGGCAAGATATTATATTTGAGATAATCAACGAAAGGCTGACGCCAATCATCTATCATTACTTCTAGACAAGATATAGGAAACATTTCTACGGTTTCTTCGATAACCTCTGCAGACGGCAGGAATCTTCTTTCTTCTATAGTTACCTGAAGAGGACTTCGATTTGTGCAGGACAGAGCTGCTGCCAGACCGGCTAGAGCGTCCGCTTTTGCATTCTCAGAGCGTGGTATGTGTTTAATTTCCACATGACAAAATTGTTCAAGCAACTTTTGTGCCTTCCGATAATAGGGCAGAAGTTCTTCTTTCCTTACTTCGAATTCTGTTGTCAACTGATTTACAATCAATTTAGAATCTCCGAAGATATGCAATAATTTTATTTCCATTTGCTGGGCTATTTCCATTCCAATGATAAGAGCTCTGTATTCAGCTTCATTGTTTGTGCATGCGGCGCCCAATGTGAAGGAATATGGCAATAAATCGCCTTGAGGTGTAATGAATATTATTCCTGCCCCCGCTCCCGATATTCGAGCAGCACCATCGAAATACTTTTGCCAAAGATTCTGAGATTCAGCCAACATAACCTGTTCATCTGGAAATTCGTCATTAATTTCTTCACTTTCTGCTATAGGATGCGCTGCGAGGAAGTCTGTCATGGCTTGTCCTTTTACTGCTTTCGCTGGTTTATCTGAGATAGTATATTTTGACAGTAATAACATCCACTTGGCTAGTCTTCCCGACAACATTGGCCTGGTCATTAAAAATTTTATCGGATCTGCTCTTGAGATCAGAGTTATATCATGGGAGAGACAATAATGCCTCAACTTTTGTACAGCGAATATCAGCGCCAAACATTCTTTCTCGATCGAAGAATAATTGCATTCTGCCCCCATCAATGTTTGGCTTAGATAATAAAGACCAGTCTCTTTTCCGGTTTCGTTCACCTGTGTTAACAAAGCACCCAAAGAATTTGTAGTTGCAGATGTATATAAGATAAGTGGCTTACCTTTTATTGGAGTTGTTAACCTTTCCTTCATCTCCTTGTCCAATAGTAACCTTCATAACTCTCTCTTCAGTGGTCGAATTTAGACTATTTTGATCTCATTGGAATGGTAACTTGACAAGCTTCTAAAGGGACAAGAATTGGCTAATTTTGAGACCGTTGATATCCCAAAAGCACATTGGAACTCCTCGTTCTTCATTTTGTAAAATGGATTGTTAATATTTCCAAATCGCGCGATCCAATGGAGACGCTCATAACTCCCTCATTTGATGTCGGATTGGGATGATTTTTAGTCAATTGAAAGGAACTTTAGTGCTCTTTCATTCCTGACTGGAATCGTCCTATTCCGAGACCACTTGTCAATCCGTAAGTGGGATTGCAGTCGTCGGTCCTGAATTTTCCTTCATCTCCTTATCCAATAGTAACTTTCATAACTCTCTCTTTAGTGGTCGAATTTAGAATATTTTGAGCTCAATGGAGTGGTAACTTGACAAGCTTCTAAAGGGATCAGATTTGGCTAATTTCGAGGCGGTTTGATATCTCAAAAGCATGTTGGAACTCTTCGATCGTCATCTTGCAATTTCGATTGTTAATATTTCTAAATCGCACGATCCAACAGAGACGCTCATAACTCCGTCATTTGATTTCGGATTGGGTCAATTTTCGTCATTTGAATGGTACTTTAGTGCTCTTTCATTCCTGACTGGAATCGTCGTATTCCGAGACCATTTGTCAATCAGTAAGTGGGATTGCTGTTGTCGGTCCTGAATTTTCCCTCATTTCCTTGTTCATTAGTAACCTTCATAACTCTCTCTTCAGTGATCGAATTTAGACTATTTTGAGCTCATTTGAATGGTAACTTGACAAGCTTTTAAAGGGGAAAGAATTGGCTAATTTTGAGACCGTTCGATATCCCAAAAGCACGTTGGAACTCTTCGATCCTCATTTTACAATTTGGATTGTTAATATTTCCACATGGCGCAATCCAACAGAGACGCTCATAAATCCCTCGTTTGAAGTCGGATTGGGACGATTTTTAGTAATCTAAAAGGTACTTTGGTGCTCTTTCATTCCTGATTGGAATCGTCCTATTCTGAGACCATTTGTCAATCCGTATGTGGGATCACATTCGTTGGTGATGAATTTTACTTCATCTCCTTATCCATTAGTAACCTTCATAACTCTCTCTTCAGTGGTTGAATTTAGACCATTTTGAGCTCACTGGAATAGTAACTTCACAAGCTTCTAAAGGGATAAAATTGGCTAATTTCGAGACCGTTCGATATCCCAATAGCACGTTGGAACTGTTCGATCATCAGTTTGTAATTTGGATTGTTAATATTTCCAAATCGTGCGATCCAATGGAGACGCTCATAATTCCCTCGCTTGTTGTTGGATTGGGTCGATTTTTGGTCATCTGAAAGGTACTTTCGTGATCCTTCATTCCTGACTGGAATCGTCGTATTCCGAGACCATTTGTGCATCCGTAAGTGGGATCGCAGTCTTTGGTGATAAATTTTCCTTCATCTCCTGGTGCACTAGTAACCTACACAACTCTCTCTTTAGTGGTTCAATTTAGGCTATTTTGAGTTCACCGGAATGGTAACTTGACAAGCTTCTAAGGGGACAAGAATTGGCTATTTTGAGACCGTTTGATATCCCAAAAGCATGTTGGAACTCTTCATTCGCATTTTACAATTTCGATTGTTAATATTTCCACATCGCGTGATCCAAATCGTTTGATGTCGGATTGGGTCAATTTTTGGTGATCTGAAAGGTACTTTAGTGCTCTTTCATTCCTGACTGAAATCATCATATTTCGAGACCATTTAAGCATCCGTAAGTGTGAACGCAGTAGACGGTCCTGAATTTTCTTTCATTTCCTTGTCCAATAGTAACCTTCATAACTCTCTCTTCAGTGGTCTAATTTTGACTATGTTGAGCTCATTGGAATGGAAACATGACAACCTTATAAAGGGACTAAAATTGGTTTATTTCAAGACTGTTTGATATCCCAAAAGAACGTTGGAACTCTTCGTCGTTATTTTGCAATTTAGATTGTTAATATTTCCAAATCGCGTGATCCAATGGAGGCGCTCATAACTCCCGTGTTTGATGTCGGATTGGGTCGATCTTTAGTCATGTGAAAGGTACTTTAGTGCTCTTTCATTCCTGACTGGAATCGTCCTATTTCCGAGACCATTTGTCAATCCGTAAGTGGGATCGCATTCGTTGGTGATGAATTTTCCTTCATCTCCTTGTCCACTAGTAACCTTCATAACTCTCTCTTCAGTGGTTGAATTTAGACCATTTTCAGCTCATTGGAATGGTAACTTCACAAGCTTCTAAAGGGATCAAAATTGGCTAATTTCGAGACCGTTCGATATCCCAAAAGCAGGTTGGAACTGTTCGATCATCAGTTTGTAATTTCTATTGTTAATATTTACAATTCACGCGATCCAACGGATACACTCATAATTTCCTCGTTTGTTGTTGGATTGGGTCGATTTTTGGTCATCTGAAAGGTACTTTAGTGCTCCTTCATTCCTGACTGGAATCGTCGTATTCCGAGACCATTTGCGCATCCGTAA
This sequence comes from Magnolia officinalis, assembly GCA_021015155.1. Lineage (NCBI taxonomy): Eukaryota > Viridiplantae > Streptophyta > Magnoliopsida > Magnoliales > Magnoliaceae > Magnolia > Magnolia officinalis. The sequence goes on from JAJHSJ010000003.1 coordinate 42,490,687, forward strand.
GTGGGATTGCAGTCTTTGGTGATAAATTTTCCTTCATCTCCGGGTGCACTAGTAACCTACATAACTCTCTCTTTTGTGGTTGAATTTAGACTATTTTCAGCTCACGGGAATGGTAACTTGACAAGCTTCTAAGGGGACCAGAATTGGCTAATTTCGAGACCGTTTGATATTCCAAAAGCACGTTGGAACTCTTCATTTGTCATTTTACAATTTCGATTGTTAATATTTCCACATCGCGTGATCCAACTCGTTTGATGTCGGATTGGGTCAATTTTTGGTCATCTGAAAGGTACTTTAGTGCTCTTTCATTCCTGACTGGAATCGTAATATTCTGAGACCATTTAAGCATCCGTAAGTGTAGACGGTCCTGAATTTTCTTTCATTTCCTTGTCCAATAGTAACCTTCATAACTCTCTCTTCAGTGGTCGAATTTTGACTATTTTGAGCTCATTGGAATGGAAACATGACAACCTTATAAAGGCACTAAAATTGGTTTATTTCGAGACTGTTCGATATCCCAAAAGAACGTTGGAACTCTTCGATCGCCATTTTGCAATTTTCATTGTTAATATTTCCAAATCGCGCAATCCAACGGAGGCGCTCATAACTCCCACGTTTGATGTCGGATTGGGTCGATTTTTGGTCATCTGAAAGGTACTTTAGTGATCTTTCATTCCTGACTGGAATTATCGTAATCTGAGACCATTGTGCATCCTTAAGTGGAATCGCAGTCGTTGGTGATGAATTTTCCTTCATCTCCTTGTACACTAGTAACCTACATAACTCTCTCTTCAATGGTTGAATTTAGACTATTTTGAGCTCATTGGAATGGTCCCTTGACAAGCTTCTAAAGAGACCAGAATTGGCTAATTTCGAGACCGTTCTATATCCCAGAAGCATGTTGGAACTCTTCGATCGTCATTTTGCAATTTGGATTGTTAATATTTCCTAATCGTTCGATCCAACGGTGACGCTCATAATTCCCTCGTTTGATGTAGGATTGGGTCAATTTCTGGTCATCTGAAAGGTACTTTAGTTCCCTTTAATCCCTGACTGGAATTGTCGTATTCCGAGACCATTTGCACATCCGTAAGTGGGATCGGAGTCGTCGATCCTGAATTTTCCTTCATCTCCTTGTCCAATAGTAACCTTCATAACTCTCACTTCAGTGGTCGAATTTGGACTTTTTTGAGCTCATTGGAATGGTAACTTGACAAGCTTCTATAGGGATCAGAATTGGCTAATTTCGAGACCGTTCGATATCCCAGAAGCACGTTGGAACTCCTCAATTGTCATTTTGCAATTTGGATTGTTAATATTACCAAATCGCGTAATCCAACGGAGACACTCATAACTCCCTCATTTAATGTCGGATTGGGTTGATTTTGGGTCATCTGAAAGGTACCTTAGTGCTCTTTCATTCCAGACTGGAATCGTCCTATTCCGAGACCATTTGCACATCTGTAAGTGGGATCGCAGTCGTCAGTCCTGAACTTTCCTTCTTCTCCTTGGCCAATAGTAACCTTCATAACTCTCTCTTCAGTGGTCGAATTTAGACTATTTTGATCTCATTGGAATGGTAACTTGACAAGCTTCTAAAGGGACAAGAATTGGCTAATTTTGAGACCGTTGATATCCCAAAAGCACGTTGGAACTCCTCGTTCTTCATTTTGCAAAATGGATTGTTAATATTTCCAAATCGCGCGATCCAATGGAGACGCTCATAACTCCCTCATTTGATGTCGGATTGGGATGATTTTTGGTCAATTGAAAGGTACTTTAGTGCTCTTTCATTCCTGACTGGAATCGTCCTATTCCGAGACCACTTGTCAATCCGTAAATGGGATTGCAGTCGTCGGTCCTGAATTTTCCTTCATCTCCTTATCCAATAGTAACCTTCATAACTCTATCTTTAGTGGTCGAATTTAGAATATTTTGAGCTCAATGGAGTGGTAACTTGACTAGCTTCTAAAGGGATCAGATTTGGCTAATTTCGAGGCGGTTTGATATCTCAAAAGCATGTTGGAACTCTTCGATCGTCATCTTGCAATTTCAATTGTTAATATTTCTAAATCGCACGATCCAACAGAGACGCTCATAACTCCGTCATTTGATTTCGGATTGGGTCAATTTTCGTCATTTGAATGGTACTTTAGTGCTCTTTCATTCCTGACTGGAATCGTCGTATTCCGAGACCATTTGTCAATCAGTAAGTGGGATTGCTGTTGTCGGTCCTGAATTTTCCCTCATTTCCTTGTTCATTAGTAACCTTCATAACTCTCTCTTCAGTGATCGAATTTAGACTATTTTGAGCTCATTTGAATGGTAACTTGACAAGCTTTTAAAGGGGAAAGAATTGGCTAATTTTGAGACCGTTCGATATCCCAAAAGCACGTTGGAACTCTTCGATCCTCATTTTACAATTTGGATTGTTAATATTTCCACATGGCGCAATCCAACAAAGACGCTCATAAATCCCTCGTTTGAAGTCGGATTGGGATGATTTTTAGTAATCTAAAAGGTACTTTGGTGCTCTTTCATTCCTGATTGGAATCGTCCTATTCCGAGACCATTTGTCAATCCGTATGTGGGATCACATTCGTTGGTGATGAATTTTACTTCATCTCCTTATCCATTAGTAACCTTCATAACTCTCTCTTCAGTGGTTGAATTTAGACCATTTTGAGCTCACTGGAATAGTAACTTCACAAGCTTCTAAAGGGATCAAAATTGGCTAATTTCGAGACCGTTCGATATCCCAATAGCACGTTGGAACTGTTCGATCATCAGTTTGTAATTTGGATTGTTAATATTTCCAAATCGCGCGATCCAACGGAGACGCTCATAATTCCCTCGCTTGTTGTTGGATTGGGTCGATTTTTCGTCATCTGAAAGGTACTTTCGTGATCCTTCATTCCTGACTGGAATCATCGTATTCCGAGACCATTTGTGCATCCGTAAGTGGGATCGCAGTCTTTGGTGATAAATTTTCCTTCATCTCCTGGTGCACTAGTAACCTACACAACTCTCTCTTTAGTGGTTCAATTTAGGCTATTTTGAGCTCACCGGAATGGTAACTTGACAAGCTTCTAAGGGGACAAGAATTGGCTATTTTGAGACCGTTTGATATCCCAAAAGCATGTTGGAACTCTTCATTCACATTTTACAATTTCGGTTGTTAATATTTCCACATCGCGTGATCCAACTCGTTTGATGTCGGATTGGGTCAATTTTTGGTCATCTGAAAGGTACTTTAGTGCTCTTTCATTCCTGACTGAAATCATCATATTTCGAGACCATTTAAGCATCCGTAAGTGTGAACGCAGTAGACGGTCTTGAATTTTCTTTCATTTCCTTGTCCAATAGTAACCTTCATAACTCTCTCTTCAGTGGTCCAATTTTGACTATGTTGAGCTCATTGGAATGGAAACATGACAACCTTATAAAGGGACTAAAATTGGTTTATTTCGAGACTGTTTGATATCCCAAAAGAACGTTGGAACTCTTCGTCGTTATTTTGCAATTTGGATTGTTAATATTTCCAAATCGCGCGATCCAATGGAGGCGCTCATAACTCCCGTGTTTGATGTCGGATTGGGTCGATCTTTAGTCATGTGAAAGGTACTTTAGTGCTCTTTCATTCATGACTGGAATCGTCCTATTCCGAGACCATTTGTCAATCCGTAAGTGGGATCGCATTCGTTGGTGATGAATTTTCCTTCATCTCCTTGTCCACTAGTAACCTTCATAACTCTCTCTTCAGTGGTTGAATTTAGAGCATTTTCAGCTCATTGGAATGGTAACTTCACAAGCTTCTAAAGGGATCAGAATTGGCTAATTTCGAGACCGTTCGATATCCCAAAAGCAGGTTGGAACTGTTCGATCATCAGTTTGTAATTTCGATTGTTAATATTTACAATTCACGCGATCCAACGGATACACTCATAATTCCCTCGTTTGTTGTTGGATTGGGTCGATTTTTGGTCATCTGAAAGGTACTTTAGTGCTCCTTCATTCCTGACTGGAATCGTCGTATTCCGAGACCATTTGAGCATCCGTAAGTGGGATTGCAGTCTTTGGTGATAAATTTTCCTTCATCTCCGGGTGCACTAGTAACCTACATAACTCTCTCTTTTGTGGTTGAATTTAGACTATTTTCAGCTCACGGGAATGGTAACTTGACAAGCTTCTAAGGGGACCAGAATTGGCTAATTTCGAGACCGTTTGATATTCCAAAAGCACGTTGGAACTCTTCATTCGTCATTTTACAATTTCGATTGTTAATATTTCCACATCGCGTGATCCAACTCGTTTGATGTCGGATTGGGTCAATTTTTGGTCATCTGAAAGGTACTTTAGTGCTCTTTCATTCCTGACTGGAATCGTAATATTCTGAGACCATTTAAGCATCCGTAAGTGTAGACGGTTTGAATTTTCTTTCATTTCCTTGTCCAATAGTAACCTTCATAACTCTCTCTTCAGTGGTCGAATTTTGACTATTTTGAGCTCATTGGAATGGAAACATGACAACCTTATAAAGGCACTAAAATTGGTTTATTTTGAGACTGTTCGATATCTCAAAAGAACGTTGGAACTCTTCGATCGCCATTTTGCAATTTTGATTGTTAATATTTCCAAATCGCGCAATCCAACGGAGGCGCTCATAACTCCCACGTTTGATGTCGGATTGGGTTGATTTTTGGTCATCTGAAAGGTACTTTAGTGCTCTTTCATTCCTGACTGGAATTGTCATAGTCCGAGACCATTGTGCATCCTTAAGTGGAATCGCAGTCGTTGGTGATGAATTTTCCTTCATCTCCTTGTACACTAGTAACCTACATAACTCTTTCTTCAATGGTTGAATTTAGACTATTTTGAGCTCATTGGAATGGTCCCTTGACAAGCTTCTAAAGAGACCAGAATTGGCTAATTTCGAGATCGTTCTATATCCCAGAAGCATGTTGGAACTCTTCGATCGTCATTTTGCAATTTGGATTGTTAATATTTCCTAATCGTTCGATCCAACGGTGACGCTCATAATTCCCTCGTTTGATGTCGGATTGGGTCAATTTCTGGTCATCTGAAAGGTACTTTAGTTCCCATTAATTCCTGACTGGAATTGTCGTATTCCGAGACCATTTGAGCATCCGTAAGTGGGATCGGAGTCGTCGGTCCTGAATTTTCCTTCATCTCCTTGTCCAATAGTAACCTTCATAACTCTCACTTCAGTGGTCGAATTTGGACTTTTTTGAGCTCATTGGAATGGTAACTTGACAAGCTTCTATAGGGATCAGAATTGGCTAATTTCGAGACCGTTCGATATCCCAGAAGCACGTTGGAACTCCTCAATTGTCATTTTGCAATTTGGATTGTTAATATTACCAAATCGCGTAATCCAACGGAGACACTCATAACTCCCTCATTTAATGTCGGATTGGGTTGATTTTGGGTCATCTGAAAGGTACCTTAGTGCTCTTTCATTCCAGACTGGAATCGTCCTATTCCGAGACCATTTGCACATCTGTAAGTGGGATCGCAGTCGTCAGTCCTGAACATTCCTTCATCTCCTTGGCCAATAGTAACCTTCATAACTCTCTCTTCAGTGGTCGAATTTAGACTATTTTGATCTCATTGGAATGGTAACTTGACAAGCTTCTAAAGGGACAAGAATTGGCTAATTTTGAGACCGTTGATATCCCAAAAGCACGTTGGAACTCCTCGTTCTTCATTTTGCAAAATGGATTGTTAATATTTCCAAATCGCGCGATCCAATGGAGACGCTCATAACTCCCTCATTTGATGTCGGATTGGGATGATTTTTGGTCAATTGAAAGGTACTTTAGTGCTCTTTCATTCCTGACTGGAATCGTCCTATTCCGAGACCACTTGTCAATCCATAAGTGGGATTGCAGTCGTCGGTCCTGAATTTTCCTTCATCTCCTTATCCAATAGTAACCTTCATAACTCTCTCTTTAGTGGTCGAATTTAGAATATTTTGAGCTCAATGGAGTGGTAACTTGACTAGCTTCTAAAGGGATCAGATTTGGCTAATTTCGAGGCGGTTTGATATCTCAAAAGCATGTTGGAACTCTTCGATCGTCATCTTGCAATTTCAATTGTTAATATTTCTAAATCGCACGATCCAACAGAGACGCTCATAACTCCGTCATTTGATTTCGGATTGGGTCAATTTTCGTCATTTGAATGGTACTTTAGTGCTCTTTCATTCCTGACTGGAATCGTCGTATTCCGAGACCATTTGTCAATCAGTAAGTGGGATTGCTGTTGTCGGTCCTGAATTTTCCCTCATTTCCTTGTTCATTAGTAACCTTCATAACTCTCTCTTCAGTGATCGAATTTAGACTATTTTGAGCTCATTTGAATGGTAACTTGACAAGCTTTTAAAGGGGAAAGAATTGGCTAATTTTGAGACCGTTCGATATCCCAAAAGCACGTTGGAACTCTTCGATCCTCATTTTACAATTTGGATTGTTAATATTTCCACATGGCGCAATCCAACAAAGACGCTCATAAATCCCTCGTTTGAAGTCGGATTGGGATGATTTTTAGTAATCTAAAAGGTACTTTGGTGCTCTTTCATTCCTGATTGGAATCGTCCTATTCCGAGACCATTTGTCAATCCGTATGTGGGATCACATTCGTTGGTGATGAATTTTACTTCATCTCCTTATCCATTAGTAACCTTCATAACTCTCTCTTCAGTGGTTGAATTTAGACCATTTTGAGCTCACTGGAATAGTAACTTCACAAGCTTCTAAAGGGATCAAAATTGGCTAATTTCGAGACCGTTCGATATCCCAATAGCACGTTGGAACTGTTCGATCATCAGTTTGTAATTTGGATTGTTAATATTTCCAAATCGCGCGATCCAACGGAGACGCTCATAATTCCCTCGCTTGTTGTTGGATTGGGTCGATTTTTCGTCATCTGAAAGGTACTTTCGTGATCCTTCATTCCTGACTGGAATCATCGTATTCCGAGACCATTTGTGCATCCGTAAGTGGGATCGCAGTCTTTGGTGATAAATTTTCCTTCATCTCCTGGTGCACTAGTAACCTACACAACTCTCTCTTTAGTGGTTCAATTTAGGCTATTTTGAGCTCACCGGAATGGTAACTTGACAAGCTTCTAAGGGGACAAGAATTGGCTATTTTGAGACCGTTTGATATCCCAAAAGCATGTTGGAACTCTTCATTCACATTTTACAATTTCGGTTGTTAATATTTCCACATCGCGTGATCCAACTCGTTTGATGTCGGATTGGGTCAATTTTTGGTCATCTGAAAGGTACTTTAGTGCTCTTTCATTCCTGACTGAAATCATCATATTTCGAGACCATTTAAGCATCCGTAAGTGTGAACGCAGTAGACGGTCTTGAATTTTCTTTCATTTCCTTGTCCAATAGTAACCTTCATAACTCTCTCTTCAGTGGTCCAATTTTGACTATGTTGAGCTCATTGGAATGGAAACATGACAACCTTATAAAGGGACTAAAATTGGTTTATTTCGAGACTGTTTGATATCCCAAAAGAACGTTGGAACTCTTCGTCGTTATTTTGCAATTTGGATTGTTAATATTTCCAAATCGCGCGATCCAATGGAGGCGCTCATAACTCCCGTGTTTGATGTCGGATTGGGTCGATCTTTAGTCATGTGAAAGGTACTTTAGTGCTCTTTCATTCATGACTGGAATCGTCCTATTCCGAGACCATTTGTCAATCCGTAAGTGGGATCGCATTCGTTGGTGATGAATTTTCCTTCATCTCCTTGTCCACTAGTAACCTTCATAACTCTCTCTTCAGTGGTTGAATTTAGAGCATTTTCAGCTCATTGGAATGGTAACTTCACAAGCTTCTAAAGGGATCAGAATTGGCTAATTTCGAGACCGTTCGATATCCCAAAAGCAGGTTGGAACTGTTCGATCATCAGTTTGTAATTTCGATTGTTAATATTTACAATTCACGCGATCCAACGGATACACTCATAATTCCCTCGTTTGTTGTTGGATTGGGTCGATTTTTGGTCATCTGAAAGGTACTTTAGTGCTCCTTCATTCCTGACTGGAATCGTCGTATTCCGAGACCATTTGAGCATCCGTAAGTGGGATTGCAGTCTTTGGTGATAAATTTTCCTTCATCTCCGGGTGCACTAGTAACCTACATAACTCTCTCTTTTGTGGTTGAATTTAGACTATTTTCAGCTCACGGGAATGGTAACTTGACAAGCTTCTAAGGGGACCAGAATTGGCTAATTTCGAGACCGTTTGATATTCCAAAAGCACGTTGGAACTCTTCATTCGTCATTTTACAATTTCGATTGTTAATATTTCCACATCGCGTGATCCAACTCGTTTGATGTCGGATTGGGTCAATTTTTGGTCATCTGAAAGGTACTTTAGTGCTCTTTCATTCCTGACTGGAATCGTAATATTCTGAGACCATTTAAGCATCCGTAAGTGTAGACGGTTTTGAATTTTCTTTCATTTCCTTGTCCAATAGTAACCTTCATAACTCTCTCTTCAGTGGTCGAATTTTGACTATTTTGAGCTCATTGGAATGGAAACATGACAACCTTATAAAGGCACTAAAATTGGTTTATTTTGAGACTGTTCGATATCTCAAAAGAACGTTGGAACTCTTCGATCGCCATTTTGCAATTTTGATTGTTAATATTTCCAAATCGCGCAATCCAACGGAGGCGCTCATAACTCCCACGTTTGATGTCGGATTGGGTTGATTTTTGGTCATCTGAAAGGTACTTTAGTGCTCTTTCATTCCTGACTGGAATTGTCATAGTCCGAGACCATTGTGCATCCTTAAGTGGAATCGCAGTCGTTGGTGATGAATTTTCCTTCATCTCCTTGTACACTAGTAACCTACATAACTCTTTCTTCAATGGTTGAATTTAGACTATTTTGAGCTCATTGGAATGGTCCCTTGACAAGCTTCTAAAGAGACCAGAATTGGCTAATTTCGAGATCGTTCTATATCCCAGAAGCATGTTGGAACTCTTCGATCGTCATTTTGCAATTTGGATTGTTAATATTTCCTAATCGTTCGATCCAACGGTGACGCTCATAATTCCCTCGTTTGATGTCGGATTGGGTCAATTTCTGGTCATCTGAAAGGTACTTTAGTTCCCATTAATTCCTGACTGGAATTGTCGTATTCCGAGACCATTTGAGCATCCGTAAGTGGGATCGGAGTCGTCGGTCCTGAATTTTCCTTCATCTCCTTGTCCAATAGTAACCTTCATAACTCTCACTTCAGTGGTCGAATTTGGACTTTTTTGAGCTCATTGGAATGGTAACTTGACAAGCTTCTATAGGGATCAGAATTGGCTAATTTCGAGACCGTTCGATATCCCAGAAGCACGTTGGAACTCCTCAATTGTCATTTTGCAATTTGGATTGTTAATATTACCAAATCGCGTAATCCAACGGAGACACTCATAACTCCCTCATTTAATGTCGGATTGGGTTGATTTTGGGTCATCTGAAAGGTACCTTAGTGCTCTTTCATTCCAGACTGGAATCGTCCTATTCCGAGACCATTTGCACATCTGTAAGTGGGATCGCAGTCGTCAGTCCTGAACATTCCTTCATCTCCTTGGCCAATAGTAACCTTCATAACTCTCTCTTCAGTGGTCGAATTTAGACTATTTTGATCTCATTGGAATGGTAACTTGACAAGCTTCTAAAGGGACAAGAATTGGCTAATTTTGAGACCGTTGATATCCCAAAAGCACGTTGGAACTCCTCGTTCTTCATTTTGCAAAATGGATTGTTAATATTTCCAAATCGCGCGATCCAATGGAGACGCTCATAACTCCCTCATTTGATGTCGGATTGGGATGATTTTTGGTCAATTGAAAGGTACTTTAGTGCTCTTTCATTCCTGACTGGAATCGTCCTATTCCGAGACCACTTGTCAATCCATAAGTGGGATTGCAGTCGTCGGTCCTGAATTTTCCTTCATCTCCTTATCCAATAGTAACCTTCATAACTCTCTCTTTAGTGGTCGAATTTAGAATATTTTGAGCTCAATGGAGTGGTAACTTGACTAGCTTCTAAAGGGATCAGATTTGGCTAATTTCGAGGCGGTTTGATATCTCAAAAGCATGTTGGAACTCTTCGATCGTCATCTTGCAATTTCAATTGTTAATATTTCTAAATCGCACGATCCAACAGAGACGCTCATAACTCCGTCATTTGATTTCGGATTGGGTCAATTTTCGTCATTTGAATGGTACTTTAGTGCTCTTTCATTCCTGACTGGAATCGTCGTATTCCGAGACCATTTGTCAATCAGTAAGTGGGATTGCTGTTGTCGGTCCTGAATTTTCCCTCATTTCCTTGTTCATTAGTAACCTTCATAACTCTCTCTTCAGTGATCGAATTTAGACTATTTTGAGCTCATTTGAATGGTAACTTGACAAGCTTTTAAAGGGGAAAGAATTGGCTAATTTTGAGACCGTTCGATATCCCAAAAGCACGTTGGAACTCTTTGATCCTCATTTTACAATTTGGATTGTTAATATTTCCACATGGCGCAATCCAACAAAGACGCTCATAAATCCCTCGTTTGAAGTCGGATTGGGATGATTTTTAGTAATCTAAAAGGTACTTTGGTGCTCTTTCATTCCTGATTGGAATCGTCCTATTCCGAGACCATTTGTCAATCCGTATGTGGGATCACATTCGTTGGTGATGAATTTTACTTCATCTCCTTATCCATTAGTAACCTTCATAACTCTCTCTTCAGTGGTTGAATTTAGACCATTTTGAGCTCACTGGAATAGTAACTTCACAAGCTTCTAAAGGGATCAAAATTGGCTAATTTCGAGACCGTTCGATATCCCAATAGCACGTTGGAACTGTTCGATCATCAGTTTGTAATTTGGATTGTTAATATTTCCAAATCGCGCGATCCAACGGAGACGCTCATAATTCCCTCGCTTGTTGTTGGATTGGGTCGATTTTTCGTCATCTGAAAGGTACTTTCGTGATCCTTCATTCCTGACTGGAATCATCGTATTCCGAGACCATTTGTGCATCCGTAAGTGGGATCGCAGTCTTTGGTGATAAATTTTCCTTCATCTCCTGGTGCACTAGTAACCTACACAACTCTCTCTTTAGTGGTTCAATTTAGGCTATTTTGAGCTCACCGGAATGGTAACTTGACAAGCTTCTAAGGGGACAAGAATTGGCTATTTTGAGACCGTTTGATATCCCAAAAGCATGTTGGAACTCTTCATTCACATTTTACAATTTCGGTTGTTAATATTTCCACATCGCGTGATCCAACTCGTTTGATGTCGGATTGGGTCAATTTTTGGTCATCTGAAAGGTACTTTAGTGCTCTTTCATTCCTGACTGAAATCATCATATTTCGAGACCATTTAAGCATCCGTAAGTGTGAACGCAGTAGACGGTCTTGAATTTTCTTTCATTTCCTTGTCCAATAGTAACCTTCATAACTCTCTCTTCAGTGGTCCAATTTTGACTATGTTGAGCTCATTGGAATGGAAACATGACAACCTTATAAAGGGACTAAAATTGGTTTATTTCGAGACTGTTTGATATCCCAAAAGAACGTTGGAACTCTTCGTCGTTATTTTGCAATTTGGATTGTTAATATTTCCAAATCGCGCGATCCAATGGAGGCGCTCATAACTCCCGTGTTTGATGTCGGATTGGGTCGATCTTTAGTCATGTGAAAGGTACTTTAGTGCTCTTTCATTCATGACTGGAATCGTCCTATTCCGAGACCATTTGTCAATCCGTAAGTGGGATCGCATTCGTTGGTGATGAATTTTCCTTCATCTCCTTGTCCACTAGTAACCTTCATAACTCTCTCTTCAGTGGTTGAATTTAGAGCATTTTCAGCTCATTGGAATGGTAACTTCACAAGCTTCTAAAGGGATCAGAATTGGCTAATTTCGAGACCGTTCGATATCCCAAAAGCAGGTTGGAACTGTTCGATCATCAGTTTGTAATTTCGATTGTTAATATTTACAATTCACGCGATCCAACGGATACACTCATAATTCCCTCGTTTGTTGTTGGATTGGGTCGATTTTTGGTCATCTGAAAGGTACTTTAGTGCTCCTTCATTCCTGACTGGAATCGTCGTATTCCGAGACCATTTGAGCATCCGTAAGTGGGATTGCAGTCTTTGGTGATAAATTTTCCTTCATCTCCGGGTGCACTAGTAACCTACATAACTCTCTCTTTTGTGGTTGAATTTAGACTATTTTCAGCTCACGGGAATGGTAACTTGACAAGCTTCTAAGGGGACCAGAATTGGCTAATTTCGAGACCGTTTGATATTCCAAAAGCACGTTGGAACTCTTCATTCGTCATTTTACAATTTCGATTGTTAATATTTCCACATCGCGTGATCCAACTCGTTTGATGTCGGATTGGGTCAATTTTTGGTCATCTGAAAGGTACTTTAGTGCTCTTTCATTCCTGACTGGAATCGTAATATTCTGAGACCATTTAAGCATCCGTAAGTGTAGACGGTTTTGAATTTTCTTTCATTCCTTGTCCAATAGTAACCTTCATAACTCTCTCTTCAGTGGTCGAATTTTGACTATTTTGAGCTCATTGGAATGGAAACATGACAACCTTATAAAGGCACTAAAATTGGTTTATTTTGAGACTGTTCGATATCTCAAAAGAACGTTGGAACTCTTCGATCGCCATTTTGCAATTTGATTGTTAATATTTCCAAATCGCGCAATCCAACGGAGGCGCTCATAACTCCCACGTTTGATGTCGGATTGGGTTGATTTTTGGTCATCTGAAAGGTACTTTAGTGCTCTTTCATTCCTGACTGGAATTGTCATAGTCCGAGACCATTGTGCATCCTTAAGTGGAATCGCAGTCGTTGGTGATGAATTTTCCTTCATCTCCTTGTACACTAGTAACCTACATAACTCTTTCTTCAATGGTTGAATTTAGACTATTTTGAGCTCATTGGAATGGTCCCTTGACAAGCTTCTAAAGAGACCAGAATTGGCTAATTTCGAGATCGTTCTATATCCCAGAAGCATGTTGGAACTCTTCGATCGTCATTTTGCAATTTGGATTGTTAATATTTCCTAATCGTTCGATCCAACGGTGACGCTCATAATTCCCTCGTTTGATGTCGGATTGGGTCAATTTCTGGTCATCTGAAAGGTACTTTAGTTTCCATTAATTCCTGACTGGAATTGTCGTATTCCGAGACCATTTGAGCATCCGTAAGTGGGATCGGAGTCGTCGGTCCTGAATTTTCCTTCATCTCCTTGTCCAATAGTAACCTTCATAACTCTCTCTTCAGTGGTCGAATTTAGACTATTTTGATCTCATTGGAATGGTAACTTGACAAGCTTCTAAAGGGACAAGAATTGGCTAATTTGAGACCGTTGATATCCCAAAAGCACGTTGGAACTCCTCGTTCTTCATTTTGCAAAATGGATTGTTAATATTTCCAAATCGCGCGATCCAATGGAGACGCTCATAACTCCCTCATTTGATGTCGGATTGGGATGATTTTTGGTCAATTGAAAGGTACTTTAGTGCTCTTTCATTCCTGACTGGAATCGTCCTATTCCGAGACCACTTGTCAATCCGTAAGTGGGATTGCAGTCGTCGGTCCTGAATTTTCCTTCATCTCCTTATCCAATAGTAACCTTCATAACTCTCTCTTTAGTGGTCGAATTTAGAATATTTTGAGCTCAATGGAGTGGTAACTTGACAAGCTTCTAAAGGGATCAGATTTGGCTAATTTTGAGGCGGTTTGATATCTCAAAAGCATGTTGGAACTCTTCGATCATCATCTTGCAATTTTGATTGTTAATATTTCTAAATCGCACGATCCAACAGAGACGCTCATAACTCCGTCATTTGATTTCGGATTGGGTCAATTTTCGTCATTTGAATGGTACTTTAGTGCTCTTTCATTCCTGACTGGAATCGTCGTATTCCGAGACCATTTGTCAATCAGTAAGTGGGATTGCTGTTGTCGGTCCTGAATTTTCCCTCATTTCCTTGTTCATTAGTAACCTTCATAACTCTCTCTTCAGTGATCTATTTAGACTATTTTGAGCTCATTTGAATGGTAACTTGACAAGCTTTTAAAGGGAAAGAATTGGCTAATTTTGAGACCGTTCGATATCCCAAAAGCACGTTGGAACTCTTCGATCCTCATTTTACAATTTGGATTGTTAATATTTCCACATGGCGCAATCCAACAGAGACGCTCATAAATCCCTCGTTTGAAGTCGGATTGGGATGATTTTTAGTAATCTAAAAGGTACTTTGGTGCTCTTTCATTCCTGATTGGAATCGTCCTATTCCGAGACCATTTGTCAATCCGTATGTGGGATCACATTCGTTGGTGATGAATTTTTCTTCATCTCCTTATCCATTAGTAACCTTTATAACTCTCTCTTCAGTGGTTGAATTTAGACCATTTTGAGCTCACTGGAATAGTAACTTCACAAGCTTCTAAAGGGATCAAAATTGGATAATTTCGAGACCGTTCGATATCCCAATAGCACGTTGGAACTGTTCGATCATCAGTTTGTAATTTGGATTGTTAATATTTCCAAATCGCGCGATCCAACGGAGATGCTCATAATTCCCTCGCTTGTTGTTGGATTGGGTCGATTTTTGGTCATCTGAAAGGTACTTTCGTGATCCTTCATTCCTGACTGGAATCGTCGTATTCCGAGACCATTTGTGCATCCGTAAGTGGGATCGCAGTCTTTGGTGATAAATTTTCCTTCAGCTCCTGGTGCACTAGTAACCTACACAACTCTCTCTTTAGTGGTTCAATTTAGGCTATTTTGAGCTCACCGGAATGGTAAGTTGACAAGCTTCTAAGGGGACAAGAATTGGCTAATTTTGAGACCGTTTGATATCCCAAAAGCATGTTGGAACTCTTCATTCGCATTTTACAATTTCGATTGTTAATATTTCCACATCGCGTGATCCAACTCGTTTGATGTCGGATTGGGTCAATTTTTGGTCATCTGAAAGGTACTTTAGTGCTCTTTCATTCCTGACTGAAATCGTCATATTTCGAGACCATTTAAGCATCTGTAAGTGTGAACGCAGTAGACGGTCCTGAATTTTCTTTCATTTCCTTGTCCAATAGTAACCTTCATAACTCTCTCTTCAGTGGTCTAATTTTGACTATTTTGAGCTCATTGGAATGGAAACAAGACAACCTTATAAAGGGACTAAAATTGGTTTATTTCGAGACTGTTTGATATCCCAAAAGAACGTTGGAACTCTTCGTCGTTATTTTGCAATTTGGATTGTTAATATTTCCAAATCGCGCGATCCAATGGAGGCGCTCATAACTCCCGTGTTTGATGTCGGATTGGGTCAATTTTTGGTCATCTGAAAGGTACTTTAGTGCTCTTTCATTCCTGACTGGAATCGTCGTAATCCGAGACCATTGTGCATCCATAAGTGGAATCGCATTCGTTGGTGATGAATTTTCCTTCATCTCCTTGTACACTAGTAACCTACATAACTCTTTCTTCAATGGTTGAATTTAGGCTATTTTGAGCTCATTGGAATGGTCCCTTGACAAGCTTCAAAAGAGACCAGAATTGGCTAATTTCGAGACGGTTCTATATCCCAGAAGCATGTTGGAACTCTTCGATCGTCATTTTGCAATTTGGATTGTTAATATTTCCTAATCGTTCGATCCTACGGAGACGCTCATAACTCCCTCGTTTGATGTCGGATTGGGTCAATTTCTGGTCATCTGAAAGGTACTTTAGTTCCCTTTAATTCCTGATTGGAATTGTCGTATTCCGAGACCATTTACGCATCCGTAAGTGGGATCAGAGTCGACGGTCCTAAATTTTCCTTCATCTCCTTGTCCAATAGTAACCTTCATAACTCTCTCTCTTCCGTGGTCGAATTTGGACTTTTTGGAGCTCATTGGAATGGTAACTAGACAAGCTTCCATAGGGATCAGAATTGGCGAATTTCGAGACCGTTCGATATCCCAGAAGCACGTTGGAACTCCTCAATTGTCATTTTACAATTTGGATTGTTAATATTTCCAAATCGCGTAATCCAACGGAGACACTCATAACTCCCTCATTTAATGTCGGATTGGGCCGATTTTGGGTCATCTGAAAGGTACCTTAGTGCTCTTTCATTCTAAACTGGAATTGTCCTATTCCGAGACCATTTGCGCATCCGTAAGTGGGATCGCAGTCGTCGGTCCTGAACTTTCCTTCATCTCCTTGTCCAATAGTAACCTTCATAACTCTCTCTTCAGTGGTCGAATTTAGACTATTTTGATCTCATTGGGGTGGTAACTTGACAAGCTTCTAAAGGGACCAGAATTGGCTAATTTTGAGACCGTTCGATATCCCAAAAGCACGTTGGAACTCTTCGATCGTCATTTTGCAATTTGGATTGTTAATATTTCCAAATCGTGCGATCCAACGTAGACGCTCATAAATCCCTTGTTTGATTGTGGATTGGGACGATTTTTGGTCATCTAAAAGGTTGTTTAGTGCTCTTTCATTCTTGACTGGAATTGTCCTATTCTGATACCATTTGTGCATCCGTAAGTGGGATCGCAGTCGTTGGTCCTGGATTTTCCTTCATCTCCTTGTCCAATAGTAACCTTCATAACTATCATCAGTGGTCAAATTTTGAATATTTTAAGCTCATTGGGGGTGGTAACTTGACAAGCTTCTAAAGGGACCAGAAATGGATAATTTCCAAATCGTTCGATATCACAAAAGCGTGTTGGAACGCTTCGATCGTCATTTTACAATTTGGATTGTTAATATTTCTAAATCGCGCGATCTAACAGAGACGCTTATAACTCCCTCGTTTGATGTCAGATTGAAACGATTTTTGGTCATCTGAAAGGTACTTTAGTGCTATCTCATTCTTGACTAGAATCGTTGTATTCCGAGACCATTTGCGCATCCGTAAGTGGGGTCGTAGTCTTCAGTCCTGAATTTTCATTCATCTCCTTGTCCAATAGTAACCTTCATAACTCTCTCTTCAGTGGTCGAATTTAGACTATTTAGAGTTCATTGGGGTGGTAACTTGACAATCTTCTAAAGGCACCAGAATTGGATAATTTTCAGACCGTTTGATATCGCAAAAGCATGTTGGAATTCTTCGATCGTCATTTTACAATTTGGATTGTTAATATTTCTAAATCGCACGATCTAACAGAGACGCTCATAACTCCCACATTTAATGTCGGGTTGGGTCAATTTTTGGTCATTTTAAAGGTACTTTAGTGCTCTTTCATTCCTGACTGGAATCGTCGTATTCCGAGACCATTTGCGCATTCGTAAGTGGGATGGCAACCGTTGGTGATGAATTTTCCTTCATCTCCTTCGGCACTAGTAACCTTCATAACTCTCTACAGTGGTTGAATTTAGACTATTTTAAGCTCATTGGAATGGTAACTGGACAAGCTTCTAAAGGGACAAGATTGGCTAATTTCGAGACCGTTCGATATCCCAAAAGCACGTTGGAACTCTTCATTCGTCATTTTGCAAAATGGATTGTTAATATTTCCAAATCGCGCGATCCAATGGAGACGCTCATAACTCCCTCGTTTGATGTCGGATTGGGACAATTTTTGGTCAATTGAAAGGCACTTTAGTGCTCTTTCATTCCTGAATGGAATCGTCCTATTCCGAGACCACTTGTCAATCCGTAAGTGGGATTGCAGTCGTCGGTCTTGAATTTTCCTTCATCTCCTTATCCAATAGTAACCTTCATAACTCTCTCTTTAGTGGTGGAATTTATGATATTTTGAGCTCAATGGAGTGGTAACTTGACAAGGGATCAGATTTGGCTAATTTCGAGGCGGTTTGATTTCTCAAAAGCATGTCGGAACTCTTCAATCGTCATATTGCAATTTTGATTGTTAATATTTCTAAATCGCGCAATCCAATGGAGACGCTCATAACTCCCTCATTTGATTTCGGATTGGGTCAATTTTGGTCATTTGAAAGGTACTTTAGTGCTCTTTCATTCTTGATTGGAATCATCGTATTCCGAGACCATTTGTCAATCAGTAAGTGGGATCGCAGTCGTCAGTCCTGAATTTTCCTTCATTTCCTTGTCCATTAGTAACCTTCATAACTCTCTCTTCAGTGGTCGAATTTAGACTATTTTGAGCTCATTGGAATGGTAACTTGACAAGCTTCTAAAGGGACAAGAATTGGTTAATTTCGAGACCGTTCGATATCCCAAAAGCACGTTGGAACACTTCGATCCTCATTTTACAATTTGGATCGTTAATATTTCCACATGGCGCGTTCCAACGGAGACGCTCATAAATCCCTCGTTTGATGTCGGATTGGGATGATTTTTAGTCATGTGAAAGGTACTTTAGTGCTCTTTCATTCCTGACTGGAATCGTCCTATTCCGAGACCATTTGTCAATCCATAAGTGGGATCGCATTTGTTGGTGATGAATTTTCCTTCATCTCCTTGTCCACTAGTAACCTTCATAACTCTCTCTTCAGTGGTTGAATTTAGACCATTTTCAGTTCATTGGAATGGTAACTTCACAAGCTTCTAAAGGGATCATAATTGGCTAATTTCGAGACCGTTCGATATCCCAAAAGCACGTTGGAACTGTTTGATCATCAGTTTGTAATTTGGATTGTTAATATTTCCAAATCGCGCGATCCAACGGAGACACTCATAATTCCCTTGTTTGTTGTTGAATTGGGTCGATTTTTGGTCATCTGAAAGGTACTTTAGTGCTCCTTCATTCCTGACTGGAATCGTCGTATTCCGAGACCATTCGGGCATCCGTAAGTGGGATTGCAGTCTTTGGTGATAAATTTTCCTTCATCTCCGGGTGCACTAGTAACCTACATAACTCTCTCTTTTGTGGTTGAATTTAGGCTATTTTGAGCTCACGGTAATGGTAACTTGACAAGCTTCTAAGGGGACCAGAATTGGCTAATTTCGAGACCGTTTGATATTCCAAAAGCACGTTGGAACTCTTCGTTCGTCATTTTACAATTTCGATTGTTAATATTTCCACATCGCGTGATCCAACTCGTTTGATGTCGGATTGGGTCAATTTTTGGTCATCTGAAAGGTACTTTAGTGCTCTTTCATTCCTGACTGGAATCGTAATATTCCGAGACCATTTAAGCATCCGTAAGTGTAGACGGTCCTGAATTTTCTTTCATTTCCTTGTCCAATAGTAACCTTCATAACTCTCTCTTCAGTGGTCGAATTTTGACTATTTTGAGCTCATTGGAATGGAAACATGACAACCTTATAAAGGGACTAAAATTGGTTTATTTCGATACTGTTCATTATCCCAAAAGAACGTTGGAACTCTTCGATCGCCATTTTGCAATTTGGATTGTTAATATTTCCAAATCGCGCAATCCAACGAAGGCGCTCATAACTCCCACGTTTGATGTCGGATTGGGTTGATTTTTGGTCATCTGAAAGGTACTTTCGTGCTCCTTCATTCCTAATTGGAATCATCGTATTCCGAGACCATTTGTGCATCCGTAAGTGGGATCGCAGTCTTTGGTGATAATTTTCCTTCATCTCCTGGTGCACTAGTAACCTACACAACTCTCTCTTTAGTGGTTGAATTTAGGCTATTTTGAGCTCACCGGAATGGTAACTTGACAAGCTTCTAAGGGGACAAGAATTGGCTAATTTCGAGACCGTTTGATAAAAGCATGTTGGAACTCTTCGTTCGTCATTTTACAATTTCGATGGTTAATATTTCCACGTCGCGTGATCCAACTTGTTTGATGTCGGATTGGGTCAATTTTTGGTCATCTGAAAGGTACTTTAGTGCTCTTTCATTCCTGACTGGAATCGTCATATTTCGAGACCATTTAAGCATCCGTAAGTGTGAACGCAGTAGACGGACCAGAAGCATGTTGGAACTCTTCGATCGTCATTTTGCAATTTGGATTGTTAATATTTCCTAATTGTTCGATCCAACGGAGACGCTCTTAACTCCCTCGTTTGATGTCGGATTGGGTCAATTTCTGGTCATCTAAAAGGTACTTTAGTTCCCTTTAATTCCTGACTGGGATTGTCGTATTCCGAGACCATTTGCGCATCCGTAAGTGGGATCGGAGTCGTCGGTCCTGAATTTTCCTTCATCTCCTTGTCCAATAGTAACCTTCATAACTCTCTCCTCAGTGGTCAAATTTGGACTTTTTTGAGCTCATTGGAATGGTAACTTGACAAGCTTCTATAGGGATCAAAATTGGCTAATTTCGAGACCGTTCGATATCCCAGAAGCAAGTTGGAACTCCTCAATTGTCATTTTGCAATTTGGATTGTTAATATTTCCAAATCGCGTAAACCAACGGAGACACTCATAACTCCCTCATTTAATGTCGGATTGGGTCAATTTTGGGTCATTTGAAAGGTACCTTAGTGCTCTTTCATTCCAGACTGGAATCGTCCTATTCCGATACCATTTGCGCATCCGTAAGTGGGATCGCAGTCGTCAGTACTGAACTTTCCTTCATCTCCTTGTCCAATAGTAACCTTCATAACTCTCTCTTCAGTGGTCGAATTTAGACTATTTTGATCTCATTGGGGTGGTAACTCGACAAGCTTATAAAGGGACCAAAATTGGCTAATTTCGAGACCATTCGATATCCCAAAAGCACGTTGGAACTCTTCGATCGTCATTTTGAAATTTGGATTGTTAATATTTCCAAATCGCGCGATCCAACGGAGACGCTCATAAATCCCTTGTTTGATTGTGGATTGGGACTCTTTTTGGTCATCTGAAAGGTTGTTTAGTGCTCTTTCATTCTTGACTGGAACTCTTCATTCGCATTTTACAATTTCGATTGTTAATATTTCCACATCGCGTGATCCAACTCGTTTGATGTCCGATTGGGTCAATTTTTGGTCATCTGAAAGGTACTTTAGTGCTCTTTCATTCCTGACTGAAATCGTCATATTTCGAGACCATTTAAGCATCCGTAAGTGTGAACGCAGTAGACGGTCCTGAATTTTCTTTCATTTCCTTGTCTAATAGTAACCTTCATAACTCTCTCTTCAGTGGTCTAATTTTGACTATTTTGAGCTCATTGGAATGGAAACATGACAACCTTATAAAGGGACTAAAATTGGTTTATTTCGAGACTGTTTGATATCCCAAAAGAACGTTGGAACTCTTCGTCGTTATTTTACAATTTGGATTGTTAATATTTCCAAATCGCGCGATCCAATGGAGGCGCTCATAACTCCCGTGTTTGATGTCGGATTGGGTCAATTTTTGGTCATCTGAAAGGTACTTTAGTGCTCTTTCATTCCTGACTGGAATCGTCGTAATCCGAGACCATTGTGCATCCATAAGTGGAATCGCAGTCGTTGGTGATGAATTTTCCTTCATCTCCTTGTACACTAGTAACCTACATAACTCTTTCTTCAATGGTTGAATTTAGGCTATTTTGAGCTCATTGGAATGGTCCCTTGACAAGCTTCAAAAGAGACCAGAATTGGCTAATTTCGAGACGGTTCTATATCCCAGAAGCATGTTGGAACTCTTCGATCGTCATTTTGCAATTTGGATTGTTAATATTTCCTAATCGTTCGATCCTACGGAGACGCTCATAACTCCCTCGTTTGATGTCGGATTGGGTCAATTTCTGGTCATCTGAAAGGTACTTTAGTTCCCTTTAATTCCTGATTGGAATTGTCGTATTCCGAGACCATTTACGCATCCGTAAGTGGGATCAGAGTCGACGGTCCTAAATTTTCTTTCATCTCCTTGTCCAATAGTAACCTTCATAACTCTCTCTTCCGTGGTCGAATTTGGACTTTTTGGAGCTCATTGGAATGGTAACTAGACAAGCTTCCATAGGGATCAGAATTGGCGAATTTCGAGACCGTTCGATATCCCAGAAGCACGTTGGAACTCCTCAATTGTCATTTTGCAATTTGGATTGTTAATATTTCCAAATCGCGTAATCCAACGGAGACACTCATAACTCCCTCATTTAATGTCGGATTGGGCCGATTTTGGGTCATCTGAAAGGTACCTTAGTGCTCTTTCATTCTAAACTGGAATTGTCCTATTCCGAGACCATTTGCGCATCCGTAAGTGGGATCGCAGTCGTCGGTCCTGAACTTTCCTTCATCTCCTTGTCCAATAGTAACCTTCATAACTCTCTCTTCAGTGGTCGAATTTAGACTATTTTGATCTCATTGGGGTGGTAACTTGACAAGCTTCTAAAGGGACCAGAATTGGCTAATTTTGAGACCGTTCGATATCCCAAAAGCACGTTGGAACTCTTCGATCGTCATTTTGCAATTTGGATTGTTAATATTTCCAAATCGTGCGATCCAACGTAGACGCTCATAAATCCCTTGTTTGATTGTGGATTGGGACGATTTTTGGTCATCTAAAAGGTTGTTTAGTGCTCTTTCATTCTTGACTGGAATTGTCCTATTCTGATACCATTTGTGCATCCGTAAGTGGGATCGCAGTCGTTGGTCCTGGATTTTCCTTCATCTCCTTGTCCAATAGTAACCTTCATAACTATCATCAGTGGTCAAATTTTGAATATTTTAAGCTCATTGGGGGTGGTAACTTGACAAGCTTCTAAAGGGACCAGAAATGGATAATTTCCAAATCGTTCGATATCACAAAAGCGTGTTGGAACGCTTCGATCGTCATTTTACAATTTGGATTGTTAATATTTCTAAATCGCGCTATCTAACAGAGACGTTTATAACTCCCTCGTTTGATGTCAGATTGAAACGATTTTTGGTCATCTGAAAGGTACTTTAGTGCTATCTCATTCTTGACTAGAATCGTTGTATTCCGAGACCATTTGCGGGTCCGTAAGTGGGGTCGTAGTCTTCAGTCCTGAATTTTCATTCATCTCCTTGTCCAATAGTAACCTTCATAACTCTCTCTTCAGTGGTCGAATTTAGACTATTTAGAGTTCATTGGGGTGGTAACTTGACAATCTTCTAAAGGCACCAGAATTGGATAATTTTCAGACCGTTTGATATCGCAAAAGCATGTTGGAATTCTTCGATCGTCATTTTACAATTTGGATTGTTAATATTTCTAAATCGCACGATCCAACAGAGACGCTCATAACTCCCTCATTTAATGTCGGGTTGGGTCAATTTTTGGTCATTTTAAAGGTACTTTAGTGCTCTTTCATTCCTAACTGGAATCGTCGTATTCCGAGACCATTTGCGCATTCATAAGTGGGATGGCAACCGTTGGTGATGAATTTTCCTTCATCTCCATCGGCACTAGTAACCTTCATAACTCTCTACAGTGGTTGAATTTAGACTATTTTGAGCTCATTGGAATGGTAACTGGACAAGCTTCTAAAGGGACAAGATTGGCTAATTTCGAGACCGTTCGATATCCCAAAAGCACGTTGGAACTCTTCATTTGTCATTTTGCAAAATGGATTGTTAATATTTCCAAATCGCGCGATCCAATGGAGACGCTCATAACTCCCTCGTTTGATGTCGGATTGGGACAATTTTTGGTCAATTGAAAGGCACTTTAGTGCTCTTTCATTCCTGAATGGAATCGTCCTATTCCGAGACCACTTGTCAATCCGTAAGTGGGATTGCAGTCGTCGGTCTTGAATTTTCCTTCATCTCCTTATCCAATAGTAACCTTCATAACTCTCTCTTTAGTGGTGGAATTTATGATATTTTGAGCTCAATGGAGTGGTAACTTGACAAGGGATCAGATTTGGCTAATTTCGAGGCGGTTTGATTTCTCAAAAGCATGTCGGAACTCTTCAATCGTCATATTGCAATTTCGATTGTTAATATTTCTAAATCGCGCAATCCAATGGAGACGCTCATAACTCCCTCATTTGATTTCGGATTGGGTCAATTTTGGTCATTTGAAAGGTACTTTAGTGCTCTTTCATTCTTGATTGGAATCGTCGTATTCCGAGACCATTTGTCAATCAGTAAGTGGGATCGCAGTCGTCAGTCCTGAATTTTCCTTCATTTCCTTGTCCATTAGTAACCTTCATAACTCTCTCTTCAGTGGTCGAATTTAGACTATTTTGAGCTCATTGGAATGGTAACTTGACAAGCTTCTAAAGGGACAAGAATTGGTTAATTTCGAGACCGTTCGATATCCCAAAAGCACGTTGGAACACTTCGATCCTCATTTTACAATTTGGATCGTTAATATTTCCACATGGCGCATTTCAACGGAGATGCTCATAAATCCCTCGTTTGATGTCGGATTGGGATGATTTTTAGTCATGTGAAAGGTACTTTAGTGCTCTTTCATTCCTGACTGGAATCGTCCTATTCCGAGACCATTTGTCAATCCATAAGTGGGATCGCATTTGTTGGTGATGAATTTTCCTTCATCTCCTTGTCCACTAGTAACCTTCATAACTCTCTCTTCAGTGGTTGAATTTAGACCATTTTCAGTTCATTGGAATGGTAACTTCACAAGCTTCTAAAGGATCATAATTGGCTAATTTAGAGACCGTTCGATATCCCAAAAGCACGTTGGAACTGTTTGATCATCAGTTTGTAATTTGGATTGTTAATATTTCCAAATCGCGCGATCCAACGGAGACACTCATAATTCCCTTGTTTGTTGTTGAATTGGGTCGATTTTTGGTCATCTGAAAGGTACTTTAGTGCTCCTTCATTCCTGACTGGAATCGTCGTATTCCAAGACCATTCGCGCATCCGTAAGTGGGATTGCAGTCTTTGGTGATAAATTTTCCTTCATCTCCGGGTGCACTAGTAACCTACATAACTCTCTCTTTTGTGGTTGAATTTAGGCTATTTTGAGCTCACGGGAATGGTAACTTGACAAGCTTCTAAGGGGACCAGAATTGGCTAATTTCAAGACCGTTTGATATTCCAAAAGCACGTTGGAACTCTTCGTTCGTCATTTTACAATTTCGATTGTTAATATTTCCACATCGCGTGATCCAACTCGTTTGATGTCGGATTGGGTCAATTTTTGGTCATCTGAATGGTACTTTAGTGCTCTTTCATTCCTGACTGGAATCGTAATATTCCGAGACCATTTAAGCATCCGTAAGTGTAGACGGTCCTGAATTTTCTTTCATTTCCTTGTCCAATAGTAACCTTCATAACTCTCTCTTCAGTGGTCGAATTTTGACTATTTTGAGCTCATTGGAATGGAAACATGACAACCTTATAAAGGGACTAAAATTGGTTTATTTCGATACTGTTTGTTATCCCAAAAGAACGTTGGAACTCTTCGATCGCCATTTTGCAATTTGGATTGTTAATATTTCCAAATCGCGCAATCCAACGAAGGTGCTCATAACTCCCACGTTTGATGTCGGATTGGGTCGATTTTTGGTCATCTGAAAGGTACTTTCGTGCTCCTTCATTCCTAATTGGAATCGTCGTATTCCGAGACCATTTGTGCATCCGTAAGTGGGATCGCAGTCTTTGGTGATAATTTTCCTTCATCTCCTGGTGCACTAATAACCTACACAACTCTCTCTTTAGTGGTTGAATTTAGGCTATTTTGAGCTCACCGGAATGGTAACTTGACAAGCTTCTAAGGGGACAAGAATTGGCTAATTTCGAGACCGTTTGATAAAAGCATGTTGGAACTCTTCGTTCGTCATTTTACATTTTCGATGGTTAATATTTCCACGTCGCGTGATCCAACTTGTTTGATGTCGGATTGGGTCAATTTTTGGTCATCTGAAAGGTACTTTAGTGCTCTTTCATTCCTGACTGGAATCGTCATATTTCGAGACCATTTAAGCATCCGTAAGTGTGAACGCAGTAGACGGACCAGAAGCATGTTGGAACTCTTCGATCGTCATTTTGCAATTTGGATTGTTAATATTTCCTAATCGTTCGATCCAACGGAGACGCTCATAACTCCCTCGTTTGATGTCGGATTGGGTCAATTTCTGGTCATCTAAAAGGTACTTTAGTTCCCTTTAATTCCTGACTGGAATTGTCGTATTCCGAGACCATTTGCGCATCCGTAAGTGGGATCGGAGTCGTCGGTCCTGAATTTTCCTTCATCTCCTTGTCCAATAGTAACCTTCATAACTCTCTCTCTTCAGTGGTCAAATTTGGACTTTTTTGAGCTCATTGGAATGGTAACTTGACAAGCTTCTATAGGGATCAAAATTGGCTAATTTCGAGACCGTTCGATATCCCAGAAGCACGTTGGAACTCCTCAATTGTCATTTTGCAATTTGGATTGTTAATATTTCCAAATCGCGTAAACCAACGGAGACACTCATAACTCCCTCATTTAATGTCGGATTGGGTCAATTTTGGGTCATTTGAAAGGTACCTTAGTGCTCTTTCATTCCAGATTGGAATCGTCCTATTCCGAGACCATTTGCGCATCCGTAAGTGGGATCACAGTTGTCAGTACTGAACTTTCCTTCATCTCCTTGTCCAATAGTAACCTTCATAACTCTCTCTTCAGTGGTCGAATTTAGACTATTTTGATCTCATTGGGGTGGTAACTCGACAAGCTTATAAAGGGACCAGAATTGGCTAATTTCGAGACCATTCGATATCCCAAAAGCACGTTGGAACTCTTCGATCGTCATTTTCAAATTTGGATTGTTAATATTTCCAAATCGCGCGATCCAACGGAGAGACGCTCATAAATCCCTTGTTTGATTGTGGATTGGGACGATTTTTGGTCATCTGAAAGGTTGTTTAGTACTCTTTCATTCTTGACTGGAATTGTCCTATTCCGATACCATTTGCGCATCCGTAAGTGGGATCGCAGTCGTCGGTCCTGGATTTTCCTTCATCTCCTTGTCCAATAGTAACCTTCATAACTCTCTCATCAATGGTTAAATTTTGGCTATTTTGAGCTCATTGGGGTGGTAACTTGACAAGCTTCTAAAGGGACCTGAAATGGCTAATTTCCAAACCGTTCGATATCACAAAAGCATGTTGGAACCCTTCGATCATCATTTTACAATTTGGATTGTTAATATTTCTAAATCACGCGATCTAACAGAG
This sequence comes from Magnolia officinalis, assembly GCA_021015155.1. Taxonomy (NCBI): domain Eukaryota; kingdom Viridiplantae; phylum Streptophyta; class Magnoliopsida; order Magnoliales; family Magnoliaceae; genus Magnolia; species Magnolia officinalis. The sequence continues at coordinate 42,517,721 of JAJHSJ010000003.1, forward strand.
ACGCTTATAACTCCCTCATTTGATTTCGGATTGGGTAATTTTTGGTCATTTTAAAGGTACTTTAGTGCTCTTTCATTCCTGACTGGAATCATCGTATTCCGAGACCATTTGCACATCCTTAAGTGGGATCGCAGTCGTTGGTGATGAATTTTCCTTCATCTCCTTCGGCACTAGTAACCATCATAACTCTTTTTAGTGGTTGAATTTAGACTATTTTGAGCTCATTGGAATGGTAACTTGACAAGCTTCTAAAGGGACAAGATTTGGCTAATTTCGAGACCGTTCGATATCCCAAAAGCACGTTGGAACTCTTCGTTCGTCATTTTGCAAAATGGATTGTTAATATTTCCAAATCGCACGGTCTAACGGGGTCTCTCATAACTCCCTCGTTTGATGTCGGATTGGGATGATTTTTGGTCATCTGAAAGGTACTTTAGTGCTCTTTCATTCCTGACTGGAATCATCATATTCCGAGACCACTTGTCAATTCGTAAGTGGGATTGCAGTCGTCGGTCCTGATTTTTCCTTCATCTCCTTATCCAATCGTTACCTTAATAACTCTCTCTTTGGTGGTCGAATTTAGAATATTTTGAGCTCAATGGAGTGTTAACTTGGCAAGCTTCTAAAGGGATCAGAATTGGCTAATTTCGAGACGGTTCGATACCTCAAAAGCATGTTGGAACTCTTCGATCGTCATTGTGTAATTTGGATTGTTAGTATTTCAACATTGCACGATCCAACGGAGACGCTCTTAAATCCCCCGTTTGATGGTGGATTGGGACATTTTTTGGTCATCTGAAAGGTACTTTAGTGCTCTTTCATTCTTGACTGGAATCGTCCTATTCCGAGACAATTTGAGCATCCAAAAGTAGTATCACAGTCGTCGGTCCTGGATTTTCCTTCATCTCCTTGTCCAATAGTAACCTACATAACTCTCCCATCAGTGGTCGAATTTAGACTATTTTGAGCTCATTGGAATGTTAAACTTGACAAGCTGCTAAAGGGACCAGAATTGGCTAATTTCGAGACCGTTCTATATCCCAAAAGCATGTTGGGACTCCTTCATCGTCATTTTGCAATTTGGATTGTTAATATTTCCAAATCGTGCGATCCAACGGAGACGCTCATAACTCCCTCGTTTGATGTCGGATTGGGTCAATTTTCGGTCATCTGAAAGGTACTTTAGTTCTCTTTCATTCCTAACTAGAATCAATGTATTCCGAGACCACTTGCGCTTCCGTAAGTGGGACCGCCGTCGTTGGTCCTGAATTTTCCTTCATCTCCTTGTCCAATAGTAACCTTCGTAACTCTCTCTTCTGTGGTCGAATTTAGACTATTTTGAGCTCATTGGAAAGGTAACTTGACAAGCTTCTAAAGCAACCAGAAGTGGCTACTTTCGAGACTGTTCGATATCCCAAAAGCCCGATGGAACTCTTCGATTGTCATTTTGCAATTTGAATTGTTAATATTTCCATATCGCGCGATCCAATGGAGACGCTCATAACTCCCTCGTTTGATGTCGGTTTCGGTTGATTTTGGTCGATTGAAAGGTACTTTAGTGCTCTTTCGTTCTTGACAGGAATAGTCGTATTCCGAGACCATTTGCGCATACGTAAGGGGGATCGCAGTCATTGGTCCTGATTTTTCCTTCATCTCCTTGTCCAATAGTAACCTTCATAACTCTCTCTTCAGTGGTCGAATTTAGACTATTTTGAGCTCATTGGAATGGTAACTTAACAAGCTTCTAAAGCGATCAGAATTGGCTAATTTTGAGACGTTCGATATCCCAAACGCACGTTGGAACTCTTCGATCATAATTGCGCAATTTGGATTGTTAATATTTCCACATCGAGCGATCCAACGGAGACGCTCATAATTCCCTCGTTTGATGTCGGATTGAAATGATTTTTAGTCATCTGAAAGGTACTTTAGTGCTCTTTCAGTCCTGACTCGTCCTATTCCAACACCATTTGCCAATCCGTAAGTGGGATCACAGTTGTCGGTCCTGAATTTTCCTTCTTCTCCTTGTCCAATAGTAACCTTCATAACTCTCCCTTCAGTGGTCGAATTTAGAATATTTTGAGCTCATTGGAATGGTAACTTGACAAGCTTCTAAATGTACCAGAATTGGCTATTTTGAGACCGTTCAATATCGCAAAACCATGTTGGTACTCTTCGATCGTCATTTTCCAATTTGGATTGTTAATATTTCCAAATCGCGCGATCCAACAAGGACGCTCATAACTCCCTCATTTGATGTCGGATTGGGTCAATTTTTGGTCATTTGAAAGGTAATTTAGTTCTCTTTCATTCTTGACTCGAATCATCGTATTCCGAGACCATTTGCGCATCCGTAAGTGGGTACGCAGTCGTTGGTGATGAATTTTCCTTCATCTCCTTCCACACTAGTAACCTTTATAACTCTCTCTTTAGTGGTTGAATATAGAGTATTTTGATCACATTGGGGTGGTAACTTGACAAGCTTCTATAGGAACTAGAATTGGTTAACTTCGAGACCGTTCGATATCCCAAAATCATGTTGGAACTCTTCGATCGTCATTGTGCAATTTGGATTGTTAGTATTTCCACATCGCGCGATCCAACAGAGACGCTCATAAATCCCTCGTTTGATGGAGGATTGGGACAATTTTTGGTCATCTGAAAGGTACTTTAATGCTCTTTCATTCTTAACTGGAATCGTCCTATTTCGAGACTATTTGCACATTCGTAAGTGGGATCGCAGTCATCGGTCCAGGATTTTCCTTCATCTCCTTGTCCAACAGTAACCTTCATAACTCTCTCATCAGTTGTCGAATTTAGACTATTTTGAGCTCATTGGAATGGTAAACTTGGCAATCTTCTAAAGGGGCCATAATTCGCTAATTTTGAGACTGTTCGATATCCCAAAAGTATGTTGGAACTCCTTGATCGTCATTTCGCAATTTGGATTGTTAATATTTCCAAATTGCGTGATCCAACGGATACGCTCATAACTCCCTTGTTTGATGTCAGTTTGGGTCGATATTTGGTCATTTGAAACATACTTTAGTGCTCTTTCATTCCTAACTGGAATCATTGTATTCCAAGACCACTTGCGATTTCGTAAGTGGTATCGCAGTCGTTGGTCCTGAATTTTCCTTCATCTCCTTGTCCAATAGTAACCTTCATAACTCTATTTTTAGTGGTCGAACTTAGATTATTTTGAGCTCATTGGAATGGTAACTTGACAAGCTTCTAAAGGGACCAAAATTGGCTAATTTCGAGACCGTTCGATATCCCAAAAGCACTTGGAACTCTTCGATCGTCATTGTGCAATTTGGATTGTTAATATTTCCACATCGCGTGATCCAATGGAGACACTCATAACTCTCTCCTTTAATGTCGGATTGAAACGATTTTTAGTCATCTGAAAGGTACTTTAGTGCTCTTTCATTCCTGACTGGAATCGACCTATTCCGACACCATTTGCCAATCCGTAAGTGGGATCGCAGTCGTTGGTCCTGAATTTTCCTTCATCTCCTTGTCCAATAGTAACCTTCAGAACTCCCCCTTAGTGGTCGAATTTAGAATATTTTGAGCTCATTGGAATGGTAACTTGACAAGCTTCTACAGGGACCAGAATTGGCTAATTTTGAGATCGTTCGATATCCCAAAATCATGTTGGAACTCTTCGATCGTCATTGTGCAATTTGGATTGTTAGTATTTCCACAACGCGCGATCCAACGGAGACGCTTATAAATCCCTCGTTTGATGGAGGATTGGGACAATTTTTGGTCATCTGAAAGGTACTTTAATGCTATTTCATTCTTGGCTGGAATCGTCCTATTTCGAGACTATTTGCGCATTTGTAAGTGGGATCGCAGTCGTCGGTCCAGGATTTTCCTTCATCTCCTTGTCCAACAGTAACCTTCATAACTCTCTCATAAATTGTCAAATTTACACTATTTTGAGCTCATTGGAATGGTAAACTTGACAATCTTCTAAAGGGACCAGAATTCGCTAATTTTGAGACCATTCGATATCCCAAAAGCATGTTGGAACTCCTTGATCGTCATTTCGCAATTTGGATTGTTAATATTTCCAAATTGCGCGATCCAACGGATACGCTCATAACTCCCTCATTTGATGTTAGTTTGGGTCGATATTTGGTCATCTGAAAGGTACTTTAGTGCTCTTTCATTCCTAACTGGAATCATTGTATTCCGAGACCACTTGCGATTCCGTAAGTGGTATCGCAGTCGTTGGTCCTGAATTTTCCTTCATCTCCTTGTCCAATAGTAACCTTCATAACTCTATTTTCAGTGGTCGAACTTAGATTATTTTGAGCTCATTGGAATGGTAACTTGACAAGCTTCTAAAGGGACCAGAATTGGCTAATTTCGAGACCGTTCGATATCCCAAAAGCACTTGGAACTCTTCGATCGTCATTGTGCAATTTGGATTGTTAATATTTCCACATCGCGCGATCCAACGGAGACACTCATAACTCTCTCTTTTAATGTTGGATTGAAACGATTTTTAGTCATCTGAAAGGTACTTTAGTGCTCTTTCATTCCTGACTGGAATCGACCTATTCCGACACCATTTGCCAATCCGTAAGTGGGATCACAGTCGTTGGTCCTGAATTTTCCTTCATCTCCTTGTCCAATAGTAACCTTCAGAACTCCCCCTTCAGTGGTCGAATTTAGAATATTCTGAGCTCATTGGAATGGTAACTTGACAAGCTTCTACAGGGACTAGAATTGGCTAATTTCGAGACCGTTCGATATCACAAAAGCATGTTGGAACTCTTCGATCGTCATTTTGCAATTTCGATAGTTAATATTTCCAAATCACGCGATCCAACGGAGACACTCATAACTCCCTCATTTGATGTCGGATTGGGTCAATTTTTAGTCATTTGGAAGGTACTTTAGTGCTCTTTCATTCCTGACTGGAATCGTCATATTTTGAGACCACTTACCCACGGTCTTGAATTTTCCTTCATCTCCTTGTCCAATAGTAACCTTCATAACTCTGTCTTCAGTGGTCGAATTTAGACTATTTTGAGCTCATTGGAATGGTAACTTGACAAGCTGCTAAAGGGACCAGAATAGGCTAATTTCGAGACCTTTCGATATCCCAAAAGCACATTGGAACTCTTCGATCGTCATTGTGCAATTTGGATTGTTAATATTTTCACATCGCGCGATCCATCAGAGACGCTCATAACTCCCTCGTTTGATGTCGGATTGGGTCGATTTTTGGTCATTTGAAAGGTACTTTAGTGATCTTTCATTCCTAACTGGAATCATCGTATTCCTAGACCATTTGCGCATACGTAAGTGGGATCGCGGTCGTCGGTCCAGGATTTTCCTTCATCTCCTTGTCCAATAGTTACCTTCATGACTCTCTCTTCAGTGGTCGACTTTAGACTATTTTGAGTTCATTGGCAATGGTAACTTGACAAGCTTCTGAAGGGACCGGAATTGGCTAATTTTGAGACCGTTCGATAACCCAAAAGCACATTGGAACTCTTCGATCGTCATTGTGTAATTTGGATTGTTAATATTTTCACATCGCGTGATCCAACGGAGACGCTCATAACTGCCTCATTTTATGTCGGATTGGGACGATTTTTGGCCATCGGAAAGGTACTTTAGTGCTCTTTCATTCCTGACTGGAATCGTCCTATTCCGAGACCATTTGCCAATCGCAAATGGAATCACAGTCGTCGGTCCTGAATTTTCCTTGTCGAATAGTAACCATCATAACTCTCTCTTCAGTGGTCGAATTTAGAATATTTTGAGCTCATTGGAATGGTGACTTGACAAGCTTCCAAAGGAACAAGAATTGGCTAATTTCGAGACCGTTCGATATCTCTAAAGGATGTTGGAACTCTTCAATCATCATTTTGCATTTTGGATTATTAATATTTCCAAATTCCGCGATCCAACGGAGACGCTCATAACTCCGTCATTTGATGTCGGATTGGGTCAATGTTTAGTCATTTAAAAGGTACTTTAGTGCTCTTTCATTCCTAACAGGAATCATCGTATTCCGAGACTATTTACGCATCCGTAAGTGGAATGGCAGTCGTCGGTCCTGATTTTTCCTTCATCTCCTTGTCCAATAGTAACCTTCATAACTTTCTTTTCAGTGGTCGACTTTAGGCTATTTTGAGCTCATTGGAATGGTAACTTGACAAGCTTCTAAAGGGACCAGAATTGGCAAATTTTGAGACCATTCGATATCCCAAAAGCACATTGGAACTCTTCGATCGTTATTGGGTAATTTGGATTGTTAATATTTCCACATCACGCTATCCAATGGAGACGCTCATAACTCCCTCGTTTGATGTCAAATTGCAATGATTTTTGGTCATCTGAAAGGTACTTTAGTGCTCTTTCATTCCTGACTAGAATCGTCGTATTCCGAGACCATTTGCACATCCGTTAGTGGGATCATAGTCATCGGTCCTTAATTTTCCTTCATCTCCTTGTCCAATAGTAACCTTCATAACTCTCTCTTCAGTGGTCGAATTTAGAATATCTTGAGCTCATTGGAATGGTACCTTGAGAAGCTTCTAAAGGGACCAGAATAGGCAAATTTCGAGACCGTTCGATATCTCAAAAGCATGTTGGAACTCTTCGATCGTCATTTTGCAATTTGGATTCTTAATATTTCCAAATCGGGCGATCCAACGGAGACGCTCATAACTCCGTCATTTGATGTCGGACTTGGTCAATTTTTGGTCATTTAAAAGGTACTTTAATGCTTTTTCATTCCTGATTGGAATCGTTGTATTCCGAGACCATTTGCGCATACGTAAGTGGGATCGTAGTCGTCGGTCCTGTTTTTCCTTCATCTCCTTGTCCAATAGTAACCTTCATAACTCTCTCTTCAGTGGTCGAATTTAGACTATTTTGAGCTCATTGGAATGGTAACTTGAGAAGCTTCTAAAGGGACCAGAATTGGCTAATTTCGAGACTGTTCGATATCTCAAAAGTACGTTGGAACTGTTCGATCGTCATTTTATAATTTGGATTGTTAATAATTCGAAATCGCACGATCCAACGGAGACGGTCATAACTCCCTCATTTGATGTCGGATTGGGTCAATTTTTAGTCATTTGAAAGGTATGTTTCGACAAGGAAACATATGTATTTGATTTGGGAGAATCATCTTATTCGAAAATAACAACAGAATAATTACAAAGACAATCATCACACTTTATTGATTCTGAATTCATTTACATCCTCTGATATCCCTTGATTCTAAGATAGATTGTTCAAACAATACAAATAATGTTTAAAGATTTGATCCAAATAGCAAATTCGGCAGCATTTTGTCAGGAATTTCAGTCATCTCCTAGGACTTAGGGGGAATTGCTGATAATCTGATCAACTAATCTTCAAGGAGATAGGAATTTTGACAGCATTCCGGCGCTATTCTGATTATCTCCTAATACTTAGGAAGAATAGATAAATCAATCAACAATCTTCAAGAGAACGAAGATTCTGGCAGCATTTCGGTGCTATTTCGGTCATCTCCTGAAACTTAGGAGGAATACGTCTCTTCGTCGATGACTCTTCCTTTTCTCCTGAACAAGAAGAACTTGAAGATCTGAAGACTCAAACCATTCTGACAGCATAACAGCCCATTGCTGTTATAGACTGCCCAGCAGTCGGTTTGCGCGGGTCCGCGCAAACTATATCAACCCAGTGCCGCTTTGCGCGGGTCCGCGCAAACTTCAGGAGTCCAATACTCCTTTGCGCGCGGTCGCGCAAAGTGCAGGAGTCCAATACTCCGCACCTTCTGTCTTCTCTTTCGTCTTTCTTTCACTTCTGAAATCTTCGAACCCCTTTTGAGAGGAGGAACGGGGTATTTATAGACATTTTCTTCAATGGAAATCTCTGTTCTGGTCGATGTGGGACAATATAATCAACCAACCTTTTTGATCCCACCGTCATATACTTTGGGCGGACACGCGCAAACGATATGCTTTGCGCGGTCTCGCGCAAACCATCAGTCCCCGCGCAAACTGTCTTCATAATCCTCCGCGCAAACCGTTCACTTTGCGCGATCTGGCGCAACCATTTCACTTTGCGCGAACCCGCGCAAAGTGGTCTTGAAGCTGATTTCTTGATCTTTCAAATTGATTTCTTGATTTTTCTCGTCTTCACTTCCTTGTTTATTTTATGCCTCAACAGATGCCCCCTTGATCCGTTCTTTGTTTTTTCAAAAAATCAAAGAAAAAGGATCAACCAATTGTTTTCTGCAAGGTTTGCGCGACCCCGCGCAAAGCTCCAGTCGAGTACCGTACTCGGCCATAAAGGCTATAAATAGTCCAACTTCTTAGTCATTTTTACGAACTTCTCTCTGCTGAAACTCTGCTCTGGCGATTTTCTTCCACGTAAACCTCCCACTTTGCGCGACTTTCTTTTGAACTTGAAGTTTTTCCGCGCAAACTATATACTTTGCGAGACCCCGCGCAAAATACTCTGTACTTAGTCAATTTTCTTTTTTTTTGAACTGTTTCCAACACTTAGCCATTTTCTCTCTTCTTCCTTTCTTACTTCCTTTATCTTACTTTCATGGCTCGTGTTAAACAAACGGCTCGTCTTGTAACTCCTTCTGACTCTCCTTCTGATCAGCCTCCTGCTAAGCGGACAAAGACCACTTCCAAAAATCCCGCTTACTTCAAAGAACCTGTTCTTCCAACCTTTGACTTTTCTGACCATATCAAATCTCTTCCATCTCCCATCCATAGATCCATATCTTTAGGAGATATCAAATGTCCGCCTAAGCATGGCAGAGAGTATGACTGGGATGAATGGTTGAAGACCACCGCTCATATTCGGACTGATAGTGAGAAAGCACGTCTCCGTGAAGATACTCCTCCTGCTTCTCGCCCAAAGAAAACTCACCGCAATAAGGCGAAAGAATTTGCAGAAAAGATCAACGAACACAAGAAGAAGAGGCTTCAAAACTCGTGGGACTCAGTACGAGTTGTCGAAGGTATTATGAGTTTGATAATCCTCATGCGGAGGGCATGACAATCATTCCCATCAAGGTATATCGCCATCAGTCCATGCTAGACTACGAGTCCAAAGATTACGTCCATGGCGAGAGATTAATGTATACTGAATCATGGACCTCAAGAGAGCCCCGAATCCTGGAGGGAACTATCCGAACTCAGAAACCGCGACAGAGGATAGGAAAAGCTCATCCCATGATCTTCTTAGCTCCTTTCCACAGTCCTCATGATCTCTTTCCTTCTCATTTTTATGAGACGGTGCGACAGCGCTTCAGAGATCGAGAGCAACTCTGGGGACAGGCAGAATTCCGCATCAGAGGCATGTTAACTGCTCGTCGATACTATTCTGAATGGGCGGAGGCTATATTGCTGAAGCATACGAGCACTCTTGCAAAGATCGGCCTTTATGATGCAATAGAAGTGACCTCCAAATACTTCTATAGGGAACCCAATATTCTGAAAGGCTTCCTTGAATACTGGTCGCCTACAACCAACTCCTTCCATCTTCCTTATGGTGAAATGAGCATATCACTTTGGGACCTTCATCGCACAGCCGGTCTCACAATAACAGGCAAATTCTATGATGAATTCATTCCGACAAACAGAGAATTGGCCTTCGTATCTTCTCCAGATCGCAAGCCTTCCATCTCTGAGACTACTGTAGAGTTATTCAAAGAGATGGGCAAATTTCCCAACTTCCACAAAATTCCCCCTCTGCAATGGCTAGCACATTTCTCTAGGGGTCTCAGGTATTTACCAATCCAACAACTGATCTTCCTCCTTGTATTCTTGCTATTTAGCCATTCCTGCATATTAATCTCCTTATTTTCTTTGAAGGTTTCGCGACTGCCATTCTAAAGAACTAACGAAGCTTCGAGATGCAATAAGAAGAAAGCCAGAATATAGTTCTTTCGGAGAGCTTGCAGCGTTCTTGGCTTACTGGCTAAGCTTGGTCGTATTGCCCAGCTCCAAGTGGGCAGATGCTGTTCGTCCCAGTGTCTTCGTTGTGGCTGGTGCTTTAGCGGAGGGCCATAAATATTCTCTTGCTCCTCCCGTATTATGTTCTATCTACAGGGCTCTTGGAGAAGTAGCTACCCACATAAAAGACCCAATTCTTGGAGCTTCGTCTGCGCATACTTCTTGGCATTATATTACGGGGTGGCTTGGAGTTTATTTTCCCTGGACTTTTGAAGCTCCGGAACAAGCATATACTCATCCTTCTCACCTTCCACTCTGGTTCTTTCAGCAAAGAGCGATGGCAAAAAGAGCATATGAGTGGGTTGCCAACAAAATTCGAGATGATGATCAGATAAACTTCTTTCAGTTCCGCCTACATCGCTACACCGAAGATACAGATATGGTGGACAACGAAACACTTACTGCAGCAGAAAGAGCTTTCTTCTTTTCTATTCGCTCATGCAGTTTGCCTCTTCAGGAAGGGACAGAATTCTGGAGAGAACCTTACTACCCCAGTCGCTTTGCTCGTCAATTTGGTTATGATCAAACTGTACCACAAGACTGCGGGCTGGTTACCAGAAAAATGCACTGCTATGGAATTGGTCCTCTTAACTGGGCCATGATATGGAAACAGTTGCTGAATGGTTGCGTTGGATCCCTCTTCATAATTCCAAGCTGTGATCGCATAGTCCGTACATCATATAGCTGGATGCGATGGTGGGATCACCAATCATACCTGGTTGCTAAATGCTTGCCAGTGGATTCTTCTATCTTTCTTCATCCGCCCAGGCTGAAGGGTAGAAATTTAGAGAGCGGAATTGGCTATATTCCAGAAAAGAGCCATGCATCTCATCCCGGAGAAATTTGTAGGAAGATATCATTGGAAGATCCCATCCGTGAAATCAAGCCCATCAATACTTTGGATGGCTGGTTTGCTCACGGAGATCTGAGAGAATTTGAGAAATCTCGTCGGGACTCTTCAAACCAAGCCGCAGACGATGCTGTAGGTACATCTTCTCCAATTCCTACAGAGACTGCAGCGGTTCAAGAAGGACCAGCTATTGGTACTTCCATATCTCCTCCACAACCCCTTGGTCCTAGTCCATCTTCTCCGATGACTAGATCAAGAACGCGTTTGCAAACATCATCCCCTATTCCTTCAGAAGTGACCCGCCAAGCATCTGCTTCCCCTATGGTCCAAGAGTCTGCACCGGAGAGCAGCCAACCCATTTCTTACAAAGGGAAGCAGGTTATTATTGAAGAAGTTGACGAAGAAAATTTGGAAGATGAAAGTTCAGCTTCATCATCAGATACAACTGAATCTTCACAATACGAAGACAGCGGAGATAGCGATAGTGGTGAAGATAAAGATGATGACTTTGAAGAAGGTGAAGTTGATATTGGCGAAGAAGAGGAAACAGCTGTGAAAGAAGTTGAGATGGAATCTTCCCCTGCAATTGCTAAGACTTTTCCTGGCGCCAATGTTCCTGTTAAATCTCCTGCAGCTGAGAAAGATGACGAGAATCTTTTAGATTATGGAGAATATGGGTATTCACCAGGTAAAGGAAATTTTCATATGCATATTTTTATTTTAACAACTATTATTTAAAATCATTGCGTCTCCCTTTTTAGGCGCCCAAGTTGCAGAAATAGGTGCTATCTCTTCAATGAACCCTCTTGTGGTAACTTCACCAAAAGCACCCGCAATTCCATTGGTAGTGCAGAGAGTAGTGGCTCATGAAATCATATTTCCTACAGAAACTACTGACTTGCCAACTCCGGCTACCAGAGATTCAAGCACGGAAGCTAGAGCACCATCTTTTGCTGATATGGTGGAATTGGGCCCTTCCATGATTCAGAGAACTTCTCCTTCCGTTAGTCGTATTCCAGTGATAGGTATATATATACACTGAGTATCTTTACTCAAGACTATATATTTCATAATAATATATTGAATATCCTTCTTCTTTTGCTATAGGAACTTCTCCTTGCAGCGGTGCGGCTAGTTCTGATTCTGTAGCCACTACTTCTGAAATATCATCCTTTGCGAAGATCCCTATTCACAAAATGCTTATGGTGAAACATTCTTTGTTAGCAATAATCCATATCTTCAGAAATCCTGATCAATGGTTGGATTTGGATGTTGCTATAGAAATTTTGGAGAGCTCTGCCAAGATGGCCAGAATAAACATATCTCCTTTGCGGGATTCTCTCCTCAGATTCCGTGATTCAGTAATTTCTTTGGCATCGGTAGAGAATGTTCCAATTGCCCCTGAGATCTTAGAGTGTAGAAAACAGCTGGCTTCATCTCAAGAACAAGCCTTTCTGACAGCTTCATTAATTTCTAAACTTGAACAAGAGCATATAATTCTTCAAGATCAATTAAAGATTCATGTTAATGAGAGTATGACCATCCAAGGTCGTATTGCAGCTCTGAAAGAAGAAATTTCTCATCTTGAGAGGAAGAATCACGAGCAAGCTTTAATCATTCAAGACGTTGAAGGGAAGATACGGGCGAATGTTCAATCTATTGATATTGAAAAATCCGTACAACTTCAAGGTAAAGAAATGATTGCTTCTTTAAAGAATAAACTTGCTGGCGTTCCTGATCAGGCAAGACTTATTTTTGAAGAGAAATCTAAACATGATGCAGCTCAGGCACAATTGAAAGAAGATTTGCGCAGATATTCAGAAGCAGTGGGGATTACAGAAGATCTTTAAACATGTAATTTTGAACATGTAATCTTTGCTTTCATGTTTCTTTTGGACATAATTTATTTGGCTTTTTGCTTTCATGTTTCTTTTTTTGACATAATTTATTTGGCTTTACATATGTTTCATGATATCATTTTGAGATGTTTATAATAGCATTTTCATATTGCATGTCATTTTCATATTGTATGTTTATACTTAATATTATTAAATTATATTTATACTCTATACAGTAATTTCATTACATCCTTTACAATTTCTAAACCTTTTATGCTTTGTTAGTGCGGGACTCTCTATGTGAGTATTTAGATTGGCGGTACTAAGTTTTGATTTAATTAGCCACACACAGTTTAAGCTCATGAGTAGTGGAGCGTGCGCACACACACAGTTTAAGCTCATGAGTAGTGGAGCATTTATGGGTCTTATGTGATGGCCACTGTAACTCTCTAGAGTTCTCTTTTGAGCTTCTCACTGCCTTGAGCTCACGGTCACGGTCCATCAGAGGGGCCCATTGACGCTACCGGACGGTGAACTGTTGGTTTTACGCACAGGGTTGGCCACGGTAACTCTCTAGAGTTCGCAGGGCTCGCAAGGCTACCTTTGGGCACCAAATCTAGGGTCGCCAGTCCATCAATGAGTAGGTTTAAGCCCTTCCTCACGAGTTACTACTGAAATCAAACCCTAGACCTGGAGGGTCTTACGCACGGTTGGCATAAAGCTCGCACTGCAGCCCCTGTTTTGTTCGTCTGCAAGGTCGAGCCCATTCACAGGAGGGCATTTTCATCCGTTCCCTGTGGCGCTGCCGGAAGCTATACAGATGGCATGAGAGTTACGGTGACTAGTCTTCGCGGATATATGGCCTTTTAGGCTTTGAATCCTTGACTTCGTCAGCTGCCCGCATGAGTGCGCACGATGGTCTTCGCGGGCTTTTTAGGGCCACTGACTCCTCGCCGCTGCCCGAATGGCGATCTTCATGGGTCTTACGTATAGTTGGCCAGCTCTTTTAGAGCTTGATCCTTTGAGAGCTTTTTTTTTTTTTTTTTTTTTTTTTTGCGAGCCTGATCTTTTTTGATTTGGCTCAATTTGGCTCTTTTAGGATTTGCCTTGGCTATACTGCCTCTTTGATTGTTATTAATGTATCCTTGCTTTTGATAATATCTTCAAGAATATCCGTGCCTTGTAAGGCAATAATATTTATCTTCAAGAAGGTTTGTGCCTTGTGAGGCAATAATATTTATCTTCAATCTTCAAGAAGATCCGTGCCTTGTAAGGCAATAATATTTATATATATATATGATCATCATCATTTGCAAAATATAGTAGATATTTTCAGAATATCTTTAAGAAGACCCATGCCTTGTAAGGCAAAATATTTTCAGCTTAAATAATATCTTCAAGAGAATCCATGCCTTGTAAGGCCTGATATTTCCAGCTTAAATGATATCTTCAAGAGAATCTTCGAGATGATATTAACTTTGTCAATCTTATTTGATGATGATGATGATCATATATATATTTTTCAGATTCGATGCTTGATAATTGACATGTTTGTGAACTTTTTTTCATAGCTTCTTTTGTTGACATATAGACATGATCTTATTCATCCTTGCCCCCTTTTGATACAGAATCATTATGCCGATAATATTCTGGGTCAAAATCAACATGTCTATCTTCAGGGGTAGTATCTTTTGATGAAGCGGGCGTTGACAGGTATACTGATACCCTGTCCCTCTTGATTTGCGATTCTATATGCCCCATTGGAGTATACTTCTTTTACTACATATGGACCGTCCCATTTAGGCTCGAACTTGCCCCCTGTCCGGCGAGTGACCACTATAGGTCTTTTCAACATTAACACCATATCCCCTTTTTTGAAAGAGCGGTATTTAACCTGTTTATCAAAGGCAGCCGATATTCTGGCCTGATATGACTGCAACCGCTACTGAGCTGCAAGACGATTCTCATCGAGCAGATCTAATTCTTTCAGCCTTATTTTTGCATTTTCATCATCTGTTATAGACTGATGTACTGCTATCCGGAGTGATGCCACCTGCATTTCAATTGGGATAACTGCCTCTATACCATAGATTAATGAATACGATGTCGCCCCTGTTGCTGTACGATGGGTAGTTCTGTAGGCCCATAATGCTTCTTGTAACTTTTCATCCCAATCGCGTTTATTGCCTGTCACCGTTTTTTTCATTATTTTGACGATCGTTTTGTTAAACGCCTCTGCTAGTCCATTGGCCGGAGGATAATAAGGTGTTGAAAAAGAATGCTGGATGCCAAACTTCTGACATAACTTTTCAATGCCTCTATTTTTAAAAGGAGTGCCATTATCAGTGACGATCTTTTTCGGAATACCATGACGGTATATTATAGCATGTCGAATGAAATTGACCACATCCGTCTCTTAACATTACGCAAGGCAATTGCTTCGGTCCATTTGGAGAAATAATCTGTTGCTGCCAAAATATACTGTTTTCCTTTAGATGAAGGGGGATTTATAGGACCAATCACATCAAGTCCCCAAGCTGAGAAAGGCCAGGAAGCAACAGATTGATGTAAGTCTTCTGGGGGAACATGTATTACATCTCCGTGTATTTGGCATTCATGACACCGCTTTGCATATTCTATCGCATCTTTGAACATAGTAGGCCAATAATAACCCATTCGATGTACTCTATGGCACAAATTTCGGCCGGCTTGATGTGCTCCACATTCACCTGAATGTGCTTCCCGCAGCATTTGGTTTGCTTCTTGCTTGTCTAAGCATCTTAGCAGCATTCCATTGTAAGATTTTCTATACAATACTTCACTACATATGACAAATTTGCCTGATCGCTGCTTAATCTGCTGCCTTTGCGCATTATCTTCTGGCAAGATATTATACTTTAGATAATCAACGAAAGGCTGACGCCAATCATCTATCATTACTTCTAGACAAGATATAGGAAACATTTCTACGGTTTCTTCGATAACTTCTGCAGACGGCAGGAATCTTCTTTCTTCTATAGTTACCTGAAGAGAACTTCGATTTGTACAGGACAGAGCTGCTGCCAGACCGGCTAGAGCGTCCGCTTTTGCATTCTCAGAGCGTGGTATGTGTTTAATTTCCACATGACAAAATTGTTCAAGCAACTTTTGTGCCTTCCGATAATAGGGCAGAAGTTCTTCTTTCCTTACTTCGAATTCTGTTGTTAACTGATTTACAATCAATTTAGAATCTCTGAAGATATTCAATAATTTTATTTCCATTTGCTGGGCTATTTCCATTCCGATGATAAGAGCTCTGTATTCAGCTTCATTGTTTGTACATGCGGTGCCCAGTGTGAAGGAATATGGCAATAAATCGCCTTAAGGTGTAATGAATATTATTCCTGCCCCCGCTCCCGATATTCGAGCAGCACCATCAAAATACATTTGCCAAAGATTCTGAGATTCAGCCAACATAAATTTCTTCACTTTCTGCTATAGGATGTGCCGCGAGGAAGTCTGCCATGGCTTGTCCTTTTACTGCTTTTGCCGGTTTATATGAAATAGTATATTCTGATAGCAATAACATCCACTTGGCTAGTCTTCCCAACAACATTGGCCTGGTCATCAAAAATTTTATCGGATCTACTCTTGAGATCAGAGTTATATCATGAGAGAGACAATAATGCCTCAACTTTTGTACAGCGAATATCAGCGCCAAACACTCTTTTTCGATCGGGGAATAATTGCATTCTGCCCCCATCAATGTTCGGCTTAGATAATAAAGAGCAGTCTCTTTTCCGGCTTCGTTTATCTGTGCTAACAAAGCACCCAAAGAATTCGTAGCTGCAGATGTATATAAGATAAGTGGCTTACCTTTCACTGGAGCTGTTAACACCGGCGGCTGTTTCAACAATTCCTTGATTGAGTCAAATGCATTTTGACAGTCGTGATCCCATACAAATTCTGTGTCTTTCTTCATTAACTGAGAAAATGGCTGACACCTTCCTGCGAGGTTTGAAATGAAACGGCGAATGTATGCCAATTTTCCTTGTAAGCTTTTTAATTCTTTCAACGTTGTTGGCGGCGGCATATTTTGAATAGCTTTAATTTTTTCTGGATCAATCTCGATCCCTCTGTGTCGTACGACAAAGCCGAGGAACTTTCCAGAAGATACTCCGAATGCACACTTAGCAGGGTTCATTTTTAATTGCTTCTTTCTGAGACGACGGAAGACTGATGCTAAATGTTCGCGGTGTTCTTGATGATCTCCCGACCTGACCACCAAGTCATCAACATAGCATTCGACATGTTTATGCATCATATCTTGAAAAATATTTTTCATTGCCCTTTGATATGTTGCCCCAGCATTTTTGAGACCGAAAGGCATAACTTTATAACAATAAATTCCAAACGGTGTTCTGAAAGCCGTTGCCTCTTCATCTTCAGGCGCCATCCTGATTTGATTATAACCTGCGTATCCGTCCATAAAAGACATAATAGCATACTGAGTAGTGCTATCAATTAATAATTCTGTTATCGGGAGAGGGAAGTCATCTTTTGGACATGCTTCATTCAGATCTCTGAAGTCGATGCATACTCTAATCTGCCCATTCTTCTTTTTCACCGGAACAATGTTTGATATCCACTTGGGATATTTAACTTCTCTGACGAATCCAACCTTTATTAATTTATTTACTTCTTTTTCGATTAATGGAATCAGGTCTGGGTGGAATCGCCTTTGAGCTTGCTTTACTGGTTTCTTTTCTTTGGAAATATTTAATCGATGCATTGCTACGGAGGGTTCCAATCCCGGCATTTCTTCATATGTCCAACCGAAGACATCTTTATTTTCTCTGAGAAGCTGGCCATATTTCTCAAATTCCTGATCTGAAAGATTGACACTGATAAATGTGTTCCTTGGCTCTTCTGCTGTTCCCAAATTTATTTCTCGCAAGCCATCTATCGTCGGCTGTCCCCCATCTTCTATTTCTCTTGGAGCGCTTTCAGGACACTTGACTACCTCAGCATCTTGTTCTGATATCTGTTTGGCTGGAATCATATTTACTGATACCATATTTACTGATGATTCTGCTCCTAATCCTTGAAATTTTCTCCGTTTTTCTTGATTAACTCCAAGAGGGATTTGAATTCCTTTCCCATGATTCAATCCAGTGGGCTTGTCACAATCAAAACCCATATTTCTCATGATTTTCTTGCTTACTGCACTGTATTTTCCCAAATTCTGCGGTGCTAACTCTCCATAATACATATTGCTTGTGTTTTCATTCTTCACCTCTGTTGCAGCATGAAATTTTATCGCTTTAGGATATTTAGCACTGGCTCTGACTTGAAATGTTCCTGGAGCGGCTGCAAATGGCTTACATCTTTCGATATTGGGTAAGGGCATCGTGTAATTGACTGTAAGACTTTCAGCTGTTCCGTCGACAATAAGGTTAATGGTGGCTGTCCCGGTTGTCTCAGGCGTTTTGGTACAAAATAGAACTTTTTTCTTGTTTCTGTAGTCCCAGGAAATTCCACTCTTTCTTCTCTAACTTTATTCATTTGGAGATCTTTTAAGACTCTCTTTCCATCATCATTTTTACTTCTTTGGAGAAACTTTTATAATAGCTAGCATCCGCAAAGAAAGATTCAGCTTCAGTATAGGGTTTCGCATCAGCCATTACTTTACACTGCATTCCATCCTTACAGTATTTGAAGCATTGGTGCAGAGTAGAAGGTACAATATTGTATTGATGTATCCACGGCCTTCCCAAGAGAAGATTATATGTCGTCACAGCATTTATAACGTGACATACAACAGAAGTGATTAATTCTCCTACTTCCAATGTTACTGTAATTTTACCGAGCGCGCGTTGTCCATCTTGATTAAACCCCTGTATCATCATTCCGCTGGGGCGCAAATCTGAACGGCGATAACCCAATTTAGTAATCATGGATAGTGGCAAAAGATTCACTGCTGACCCATTGTCTATCATGATTCGTTTTATCTTCTTTTCGCAAATATACCCTTCTATCATCAATGGCCTGTTATGTTCTGTTTCACCAATTAAGTCATCATCAGAGAAAGATATTATTGGTAGACAATCCACCTTTTCCTTGCTTCTTTCATTCTTCATTTCTGTCAGTAAAGTTTTTCTCACATCGTGATCAGACAGTGCTTGAATCAAACTCTGTCGAAACTCTTCTGATAACTTGAGCGCATCATAAATACTTAAACGTGCAGGTATACCTTTCAAGTGACTAACTACATCGTAAGCCACTTTTGTCGATGTATCTTCATTTCTACTTCTATCCTTGATGTTCTGTCTTTCAGTCACTTCTTTCCTTATATCTTCTGCTTTTTGCTTTACCGGACTTGTTATCTGCTTCCCCGATCGCAACGTAATCATTGTCGCGCTTTTTATCGGCCTTCGGTCTCCCTTCTCTCTCATTCCCCGAGTCTTTTCTTGAATTGACAATATATTTACTGTCGCCCTTGTATTCTTTCCTTTGTTTTCGCTGGTTATTATATCTCCTCTATTTATCATTCGCTGTATGATACACTTTAACGTGTAACAATTTTCTGTCGGATGTCCCACTAAGCGATGATAACGACAAAAGTTTCTTTCTCGAGTCCTTGTCACATCTTCAGGGCGTTTTGGTTCCGGTAATTCTAGGGTACCTGCTTTTAACAACTGTTGCATCATAGGCACCACGTCCTCTTTATCAAACTCAAATCCTTCATGAGAATCGAGCATTCTGAGCTTTTTTCCACTGTATCTGTCCCTTGATTGATTCCAGTTTTCTTTTCCTTCCGGCCTTTTGTCTCTTGAGCCCTTTACTTCTTGATTTTTCTTATCCCGATCGATGGTGTTGACGGTTGTCCTGCCAGGTATTCTTCTGACAGTTTCATGATGAAATGCTGACATCTTACGAGTCATTAATTCCAATGCATGGGCTTTGGTAGCCAAATCGCGAAAGGTTCCGATATCAGCACTGGTGAGTCCGAACGCAATTCCTGTCTCCATAGAATTCAGACACATTTTGACTTGTTCCTTTTCTTTCGGCAATTGTCTACACGATGCCCCCAGTGTTTTCCATCTGTCTATGAATTTTTTGACTGGTTCTCCTTCTCGCTGTCGTACTGAAGCTAACTCTGTGATGCTAACATCGCGTTCTGACGAGAAGAAGTTTGACATGAAAGCGTCTTGCATTTCTTCCCATGTGCGTATAGATCCTGGTGCCAAATTTGAATACCACCTGAAAGCTTTACTTGTCAATGATGATCCAAATAAGCGTAAACAGTATTGAGGTATTGTGGAGAAGTTTCCCATGCTGGTGATGAAATGCATCAGGTGTTCTTCTGGTGATCCTTCCCCATTAAATTTCTGAAAATCTGGATGCTTAAAATTGGCTGGAAACGGAACATCCTCTACCTCTCTCGGGTAGGGTGTTCGGTATCTGAAACGACCGGTATTCGCTCGCTCTCTTTCTATTCTGACTGCTTCTTCGACGACTTGTCTTACATCATCTTGCGTTATAGCTCTTGCTGCTGGAACTGACCCTCGTGATCCTATCTCTTGCGGACGAGAGCCTTCAGGTTGGTTCTCTTGTCCATTCGTTGCTCCCATCATGGGTGGAGCCACTATCTGGGCTACATTATGTGCCAGAGTTGCCAGAGCTTCTCTGAGGTTCCGGCATTCATCCATTAGCACTCTTTGTGCCTCTGTCATTTGATCAACACGTTCTTCAGTAGATGGCATATTTCCTTGACCCGTTTCTGCCATATATACTGCGGCCTCTTGACTGTTTGTCGGAGTCGTCTTTTGAGTAAAACGAGAATATGTTGACGTAACAGGACTTATAAAGAGGGGAGACATTGGAGTCTCGTTTGACTCTTGTGTACTTCTCGTGCTTTTAACCGATCGTGGTGATACAGTTATGGGCGAGCTTGTTTGAGGTGACACAGGCATCGGTGATCCTATCATCAGTGCTTTGCCTTTCTGCGATTCTGTCCATTTGGTCTTTGGAGCAACCAAAACTGGAAAATCATGCAACGAGAACTGCGAAGTAGCTTGTTCGGGGTAAATTGCCGGAGGAGCGAGCTCAGGTTTTCTTCTAGCTATGCTGCGCGTGACCGGTCCCTCAGTTCTTGGTACAAGTACTTTCGCTTTGCGGTTCTTTAAAGTCTTTGCTTTTGTCTTCTTGGACAGGACCAAAATCCAATTCTCGTCACTTTCTTGTGGTTGAGGTGAGACGGAAATAACTCCCACTGTTGCTTGAGTTGCTTTGCGCCTGCTTGTAGTGCTTGCTTTCGTATGCTCAGGAGTTTGGTTCGACGCATATTCAATTATAAATCCGGTAGCGGTGAATCGGAAGTTCACTTTTCTCGCAACGTTAGCCATTAGCAATGTAGTGTGATTGAATTTGGGTACCTTCAATAACAAAACATTCATGAAATTAATATATGGAAGATTAAGTAAACTATCTTAGAGATGAAGGGGAGGATGTTCCCACTGAGAGTCGCCATTTTGGCGTCTAGAAGACGCCAAAAACAGTAATGAGAATCTTGTAACTTTTCCAAAGTTAGTGTTAAATAAGATATAAAATTCCCAGTGGAGTCGCCATTTTGTTTCGACAAGGAAACATATGTATTTGATTTGGGAGAATCATCTTATTCGAACATAACAACAGAATAATTACAAAGACAATCATCACACTTTATTGATTCTGAATTCATTTACATCCTCTGATATCCCTTAATTCTAAGATAGATTGTTCAAACAATACAAATAATGTTTAAAGATTTGATCCAAATAGCAAATTCGGCAGCATTTTGTTAGGAATTTCAGTCATCTCCTAGGACTTAGGGGGAATTGCTGATAATCTGATCAACTAATCTTCAAGGAGATAGGAATTTTGACAGCATTCCGGCGCTATTCTGATTATCTCCTAATACTTAGGAAGAATAGATAAATCAATCAACAATCTTCAAGAGAACGAAGATTCCGGCAGCATTTCGGTGCTATTTCGGTCATCTCCTGAAACTTAGGAGGAATACGTCTCTTCGTCGATGACTCTTCCTTTTCTCCTGAACAAGAAGAACTTGAAGATCTGAAGACTCAAACCATTCTGACAGCATAACAGCCCATTGCTGTTATAGACTGCCCAGCAGTCGGTTTGCGCGGGTCCGCGCAAACTATATCAACCCAGTGCCGCTTTGCGCGGGTCCGCGCAAACTTCAGGAGTCCAATACTCCTTTGCGCGCGGTCGCGCAAAGTGCAGGAGTCCAATACTCTGCACCTTCTGTCTTCTCTTTCGTCTTTCTTTCACTTCTGAAATCTTTGAACCCCTTTTGAGAGGAGGAACGGGGTATTTATAGACATTTTCTTCAATGGAAATCTCTGTTCTGGTCGATGTGGGACAATATAATCAACCAACCTTTTTTATCCCACCGTCATAAACTTTGGGCGGACACGCGCAAATGATATGCTTTGCGCGGTCTCGCGCAAACCATCAGTCCCGCGCAAACTGTCTTCATAATCCTCCACGCAAACCGTTCACTTTGCGTGATCTGGCGCAACCATTTCACTTTGCGCGAACCCGCGCAAAGTGGTCTTGAAGTTGATTTCTTGATCTTTCAAATTGATTTCTTGATTTTTCTCGTCTTCACTTCCTTGCTTATTTTATGCCTCAACAAGGTACTTTAGCGCTATTTCATTCCTGACTGGAATCATCGTATTCCGGGACCATTTGTGCATCCTTAAGTGGGATTGCATTCGTCGGTCCTGAATTTTCCTTCATCTCCTTGTCCAATAGTAACCTTCATAGCTCTCTCTTCAATGGTCAAATTTAGACTTTTTTGAGATCATTGGAATGGTAAGATGACAAGCTTCTAAAGGGACCAGAATTGGCTAATTGTGAGACCGTTCGATATCCTAAAAGCACGTTGGAACTCTTCGATCGTCATTGTGCAATTTGGATTGTTAATATTTCCACTTCGCGGGATCCAACGGAGACACTCATAACTCCCTCGTTAGAAGTCGGATTGAATCAATTTTTGGACATCTGAAAGGTACTTTAGTGCTCTTTCATTCCTGACTGGAATGTCGTATTCCGAGACCATTTGCGCATCCATAAGTGGGATCGTAGTCATCGGTCCTGAATTTTCTTTCATCTCCTTGTATAATAGTAACCTCCATAACTCTCTCTTCAGTGGTCGAATTTAAAATATCTTAAGCTCATTGGAATGGTACCTTGAGAAGGTTCTAAAGGGACCAGAATTGGCAAATTTCGAGACTGTTCAATATCTCAAAAGCATGTTAGAACTCTTCGATCGTCATCATGCAATCCAACAGAGACACTCATAACTCCTTCATTAGATGTCATATTGGGTCAATTTTTGGTCATTTGAAAGGTACTCTAGTGCTCTTTCATTCCTGACTAGAATCGTCGTATTCTGAGACCATTTGTGCATCTGTAAGTGGGATCGCAGTCGTCGGTCCAGAATTTTTCTTCATCTCCTTGTCCATTAATAGGCTTCATTACTCTCTCTTCAGTGGTGAAATTTAGTCTATTTAGAGCTCTTTGGAATGGTAACTTGAGATGCTTCTAAAGTGACAAGAATTGGCTAATTTCGAGACCGTTCGATATCCCAAAAGTATTTCGACAAGAAAAACAAAAGTATTTGATTTGGGAATTATCTTATTCAAACATAACAATGAAATAGTTACAGAAAACAATCATCACACTTTATTGATTCTGAATTCATTTACATCCTCAGGTATCCCTTGATTCTAAAATAGTTTACAAAGAATTCATTGCAAGTTATAATTATAACTGTTAAATATAAATTTCGACAACATAACAGCGCTGATTTCAATCATCTCCTATGACTTAGGAGGAATAAACAAGTCAACTAATTAATCTTCAAGATAATAGAGATTTCGGCAGCATTTCAGTGCTATTTCGGTCATCTCCTGAAACATAGGAGGAATACGCCTTTTCGTCGATGATTCTTCCCTTCCTCCTAAATAAGAAAAAACTTGAAGATTTGAAGACTCTAGCCATTCCTGCAGCATATCAGCCCATTGCTGTTATAGACTGTCCGGCAATCGGTTTGCGCGAGTCCGCGCAAACTTCATGCTTTGCGCGGGTCCGCGCAAACCACAGGAGCCCAATGCTCCTTTGCGCGAGTCCGCGCAAACTACAGGAGCCCAATACTCCTTCGCGTGAGTCCGTGCAAACTATAGGAGCCCAATGCTCCTTTGCGCGAGTCCGCGCAAACTATTTGAGCCCAATGCTTATTTGCACATTCTGTCTTCTTCTTCGTCTTTCTTTCACTCTGAAATCTTCCAACCCCTTTTGAGAGGAAGAACGGGGTATTTATAGACATCTTTACTGGTGTAAATCTCTATTCTGATCGATGTGGGACAAAATAACATCCAGCTATTTTTATACCTCTGCAAAACACTTTGCGCAGACTCGGGCAAACGACATGCGTTGCGCGGTCTCATGCAATCTATCATTCCCGCGCAACCCATTTACATTGCGCGGTCCAGCGCAATCTATTCACTTTGCGCGGACCCGCGCAAAGTCATCTTTAAACTGATTTCTTTGATCTTCAAACTGATTTTCTTGATCTTTCCTTTCTTCAGTTCTTTGCTTATTTTTATGCTTTAACAAAAAGCACGTTGGAACTCTTTGATCGTCATTTTACAATTTGGATTGTTAATATTTCCACATGGCGCGATCCAACGGAGACGCTCATAAATCCCTCGTTTGATGTCAGATTGGGACAATTTTTGCTAATCTGAAAGGTACTTTAGTGCTCTTTCATTCTTAACTGGAATCGTCCTATTCTGAGACCATTTGTCAATTCGTAAGTGGGATCGCAGTCATTGGTCCTGAATTTTACTTCATCTCCTTGTCCAATAGTAACCTTCATAACTCTCTCTTCGGTGGTTGAATTTAGACTATTTTGAGCTCATTGGAATGGTAACTTGACAAGCTTCTAAAGGGACCATAATTGGCTAATTTCGAGACCGTTCGATATCTTAAAACCATGTTAGAACTCTTCGATCATCATTTTGCCATTTGGATTGTTAATATCTCCAAATCAATCGATCGAACGGAGACGCTCATAACTTCCTCATTTGATGTTGGATTGGGCCAATTTTTGGTCATTTGAAAGGTACTTTAGTGCTCTTTTATTCCTGACTAGAATCGTACTTTTCCGAGACCATTTGTCAGTCCGTAAGTGGGATTCGTTGGTCCTGAATTTTACTTCATCTCCTTGTCCAATAGTAACCTTCATAACTCTCTCTTCGGTGGTTGAGTTTAGACTATTTTGAGGTCATTGGAATGGTAACTTGACAAGCTACTAAAGGGACAAGAATTGGCTAATTGCGAGGCTGTTCGATATCCTAAAAGTACGTTGAAACTCTTTGATCGTCATTGTGCCATTTGGATTGTTAATATTTCCACATCGCGCGATCCAACAGAGACACTCATAACTCCCTCGTTAGAAATCGGATTGAAAGGATTTTTGGTCATCTGAAAGGTACTTTAGTGCTCTTTCATTCCTGAGTGGAATCATCGTATTCCGAGACCATTTGCGCATCCTTAAGTGGGATCGCAGTCTTCAGTCCTGATTTTTCCTACATCTCCTAGTCTAATAGTAATCTTCATAACTCTCTCTCAAGTGGTCGACTTTAGGCTATTTTAAGCTCATTGGAATGGCAACTTGACGAGCTTCTAAAGGGACTAGAATTGGCAAATTTTGAGACTGTTCGATATCCCAAAAGGAAGTTGGAACTCTTCGATCGTCATTGTGCAATTTGGATTGTTAATATTTCCACATCACGCGATCTAACGGAGATGCTCATAACTCGCTCGTTGGAAGTCGGATTGAAATGATTTTTGGTCATCTGAAAGGTACTTTAGTGCTTTTTCATTCCTGACTGCTATCGTCGTATTCTGAAACCATTTTCTCATCCGTAAGTGGGATCACAGTCATCGGTCCTAAATTTTCCTTCATCTCCTTGTCCATTAGTACCTTCATAACTCTCTCTTCAGTGGTCGAATTTAGACTATTTTTAGCTCATTGGGGTGGTAAGTTGACAAGCTTCTAAAGGGACCAGAATTGACTAATTTCAAGACCGTTCGATATCCCAAAAGCACGTTGGAACTCATCGATTGTCATTGTGCAATTTGGATTGTTAATATTTCGACATGGCGCAATCCAATGGAGACGCTCATAACTCCCACGTTTGATGTCGGATTGGGACGATATTTGGTCATCTGAAAGGTACTTTAGTTCTCTTTCATTCCTGACTGGAATCATCCTATTCCGAGACCATTTGCAATCCGTAAGTGGGAACATAGTCGGTGGTCCTGAATTTCCTTCATCTCTTTGTCCAATTGTAAACTTCATAACTCTCTCTTCAGTGGTCGAATTTAGAATATTTTGAGCTCATTGGAATGGTAACTTGACAAGCTTCTAATGGGAATAGAATTGGCTAATTTTGAGACTGTTCGATATTGCAAAAGCATGTTGGAACTCTTCGATCATCATTTTGCAATTTGGATTGTTAATATTTTCAAATCACGCAATCCAACAGAGATGCTCATAACTCCCTCATTTGATGTCAGATTGGGTAAATTTTTGGTTAAGTGAAAGGTACTTTAGTGCTCTTTCATTCCTGAGTGGAATCGTTGTATTCCGAGACCATTTGTGCATTCGTAAGTGGGATCGCAGTCGTTGGTCCAGAATTTTCCTTCATCTCCTTGTCCATTAGTAACCTTCATAACTCTCCCTTCAGTGGTCGAATTTAGACTATTTTGAGCTCTTTAGAAAGGAAACTTGACCAGCTTTTAAAGGGACAAGAATTGGCTAATTTCGAGACCGTTCGATATCCCAAAAGCACGTTGGAACTCTTCGATCGTCATTTTATAATTTGGATTGTTGGTATTTCCACATCGTGCGATCCAACAGAGACGCTCATAAATCCCTCGTTTGATGGAGGATTGGGACAATTTTTGGTCATCTGAAAGGTACTTTACTGCTCTTTCATTCTTGACTAGAATCGTCCTGTTCCGAGACTATTTGCGCATTCGTAAGTGGAATCGCAGTCGTTGGTCCAGGATTTTCCTTCATCTCCTTGTCCAACAGTAACCTTCATAACTCTCTCATCAGTGGTCGAATTTAGACTATTTTGAGCTCATTGGAATGGTAAACTTGACAATCTTCTAAAGGGACCAAAATTCGCTAATATCGAGACCGTTCGATATCCCAAAAGCATGTTGGAACTCCTTGATCGTCATTTCGCAATTCGGATTGTTAATATTTCTAAATTGCGTGATCCAACGGATACGCTCATAACTCCCTCGTTTGATGTCGGTTTGGTTCGATATTTGGTCATCTGAAAGGTACTTTAGTACTCTTTCATTCCTAACTGGAATCATTGTATTCCGAGACCACTTCTGATTCCGTAAGTGGTAACGCAGTCGTTGGTCCTGAATTTTCCTTCATCTCCTTGTCCAATAGTAACCTTCATAACTCCCTTTTCAGTGGTCGAATTTAGATTATTTTGAGCTCATTGGAATGGTAACTTGACAAGCTTCTAAAGGGATCAAAATTGGCTAATTTCGAGACCGTTCGATATCCCAAAAGCACTTGGAACTCTTCGATCGTCATTGTGCAATTTGGATTGTTAATATTTCCACATCGTGCGATCCAACGGAGATGCTCATAACTCTCTCCTTTGATGTCGGATTGAAACGATTTTTAGACACCTGAAAGGTACTTTAGTGCTCTTTCATTCCTGACTGGAATCGACCTATTCCGACACCATTTGCCAATCCGTAAGTGGGATCACAGTCGTCGGTCATGAATTTTCCTTCATCTCCTTGTCCAATAGTAAACTTCATAACTCTCTCATCAGTGGTCAAATTTTGACTATTTTGAGCTCATTGGGGTGGTAACTTGACAAGCTTCTAAAGGGACCAGAAATGGCTAATTTTCAAACCGTTTGATATCACAAAAGCATGTTGGAACTCTTCGATCGTCATTTTACAATTTTTCTTGTTAATATTTCTAAATCGCGCGATCTAATAGAGACGCTTATAACTCCCTCATTTGATTTCGGATTGGGTCAATTTTTGGTCATTTTAAAGGTACTTTAGTGCTCTTTCATTCCTGACTGCAATCGTCGTATTTCGAGACCATTTGCGCATCCGTAAGTGGGATCGCAGTCGTTGGTGATGAAGTTTCCTTCATCTCCTTCGGCACTAGTAACCATCATAACTCTCTTTAGTGGTTGAATTTAGACTATTTTGAGCTCATTGGAATGGTAACTTGACAAGCTTCTAAAGGGACAAGAATTGGCTAATTTCAAGACCGTTCGATATCCCAAAAGCACGTTGGAACTCTTCATTCGTCATTTCGCAAAATGGATTGTTAATTTTCAAAATCGCGTGATCCAACGGGGTCGCTCATAACTCCCTCGTTTGATGTTAGATTGGGATGATTTTTGGTCAACTAAAAGGTACTTTAGTGCTCTTTCATTCCTGACTGGAATCAACCTATTCCGAGACCACTTGTCGATCCGTAAGTGGGATTGCAGTCGTCGGTCCTGAATATTCCTACATCTCCTTATCCAATAGTAACCTCAATAACTCTCTCTTTGGTGGTCGAATTTAGAATATTTTGAGCTCAATGGAGTGTTAACTTGACAAGCTTCTAAAGGGATCAGAATTGGCAAATATCGAGATGGTTCGATATCTTAAAAGCATGTTGGAACTCTTCGATCGTCATATTGCAATTTCGATTGTTAATGTTTCTAAATCGCGCGATCCAACGGAGACGCTCATAACTCCATCATTTAATTTCGGATTGGGTCAATTTTTGGTCATTTGAAACGTACTTTAGTGCTCTTTCATTCCTGACTGGAATCGTCGCATTCCGAGACCATTTGTCAATCCGTAAGTGGGATCGCAGTCATTGGTCCAGAATTTTCCTTCCTTGTCCAATAGTAACCTTCATAACTCTCTCTTCAGTGGTTGAATTTAGACTATTTTGAGCTTATTGAGGGGGTAACTTGACAAGCTTCTAAATGGACAAGAATTGGCTAATTTTGAGACCGTTCGATATCCCAAAAGCTTGTTGGAACTCTTCGATTGTCATTTTGCAATTTGGAGTGTTAATATTTCCAAATCACGCGATCCAACAGAAACACTCATAACTCCCTCATTTGATGTCGAATTGGGTCAATTTTTGGTCATTTGAAAGGTACTTTAGTGCTCTTTCATTCCTGACTGGAATCGTCAAATTCTGAGACCATTTGCGCAACCGTAAGTGGGATAACAGTCATTGGTGATGAATTTTCCTTCATCTCCTTGTCCAGCAGTAACCTTCATAACTCTCTCTTCAGTGGTCGAATTTAGACTATTTTGAGCTCATTGGGGTGGTAACTTGACAAGCTTCTAAATGGACAAGAATTGGCTAATTTCAAGACCATTCGATATCCCAAAAGCTTGTTGGAACTCTTCAATCGTCATTTTACAATTTGGATTGTTAATATTTCCAAATCGCGCAATCCAACGGAGGCGCTCATAACTCCCTCATTTGATGTCGGATTGAGTCGATTTTTGGTCATCTGAAAGTTACTTTAGTGCTCTTTCATTCCTGACAGGAATCGTTGTAATCCGAGACCATTGCGCATCCGTAAGTGGGATCGCAGTCGTTGGTTATGAATTTTCCATCATCTCCATGTACACTAGTAATCTACATAACTCTCTCTTCAATGGTTGAATTTTGACTATTTTGAGCTCATTGGAATGGTACCTTGACAAGCTTCTAAAGGGACTAGAATTGGCTAATTTCGAGATTGTTCGATATCCCAGAAGCACGTTGGAACTCTTCAATCGTCATTTTGCAATTCGGATTGTTAATATTTCCTAATCGCGCGATCCAACGGAGACGCTCATAACTCCCTCGTTTGATGTCGGATTGGGTCAATTTCTGGTTATTTGAAAGGCACTTTAGTGCTCTTTCATTCCTAACTAGAATCGTCGTATTCCGAGACCATTTGCTCATCCGTAAGTGGGATCAGAGTCGTTGGTCCTGAATTTTCCTTCATCTCCTTGTCCAATAGTAACCTTCATAACTCTCTCTTCAGTGGTCGAATTTAGACTATTTTGAGCTCATTGGGGTGGTAACTTGACAAGCTTCTAAAGGGACCAGAATTGGCTAATTTCGAGACCGTTCGATATCCCAAAAGTACAGTGGAACTCTTCGATTGTCATTGTGCAATTTTGGATGGTTAATATTTTCACATCAAGCGATCCAACGGAGATGCTCGTAACTCCCTTGTTTGATGTCAGATTGGGACGATATTTGGTCATCTGAATGGTACTTTAGTGCTCTTTCATTCCTGACTATAATCGTCGTATTCTGAGACCATTTGTGCATCCGTAAGTGGGATTGCAGTCGTTGGTGATGAATTTTCCTTCATCTCCTTGGGCACTGGGAACCTTTATAACCCTCTCTTCAGTGGTCGAATTTGGACTTTTTTGAGCTCATTGGAATGGTAACTTGACAAGCTTCTATAGGGATCAGAATTGGCTAATTTTGAGACCGTTCGATATCCCAGAAGCACGTTGGAACTCCTCAATTGTCATTTTGCAATTTGGATTGTTAATATTTCCAAATCGCGTAATCCAACGGAGACACTCATAACTCCCTCATTTAATGTTGGATTGGGTCGATTTTGGGTCATCTGAAAAGTACCTTAGTGCTCTTTCATTCCAGACTGGAATCGTCCTATTCCGAGACCATTTGCGCATCCGTAAGTGGGATCGCAGTCGTCGGTCCTGAACTTTCATTCATCTCCTTGTCCAATAGTAACCTTCATAACTCTCTCTTCAATGGTCGAATTTAGACTATTTTGATCTCATTGGGGTGGTAACTTGACAAGCTTCTAAAGGGACCAAAATTGGCTAATTTTGAGACCGTTCGATATCCCAAAACCACGTTGGAACTCTTCGATCGTCATTTTGCAATTTGGATTGTTAATATTTCCAAATTGTACGATCCAACGTAGACGCTCATAAATCCCTCGTTTGATGGTGGATTGGGACATTTTTGGTCATCTGAAACGTACTTTAGTGCTCTTTCATTCTTGACTGGAATCGTCCTATTTCGAGACAATTTGAGCATCCAAAAGTAGTATCACAGTCGTCGGTCCTGGATTTTCCTTCATCTCCTTGTCCAATAGTAACCTTCATAACTCTCTCATCAGTGGTCAAATTTTGACTATTTTGAGTTCATTGGGGTGGTAACTTGACAAGCTTCTAAAGGGACCAGAAATGGCTAATTTCCAAACCGTTCGATATCACAAAAGCATGTTGGAACTCTTCGATCGTCATTTTACAGTTTGGATTGTTATATTTCTAAATCGTGCGATCTAACAGGGATGCTTATAACTCCCACATTTGATTTCAGATTGGGTCAATTTTTGGTCATTTTAAAGGTACTTTAGTGCTCTTTCATTCCTGACTGGAATCGTCGTATTCCGAGACAATTTGCGCATCCGTAAGTGGGATCGCAATCGTTGGTGATGAATTTTCCTTCATCTCCTTCGGCACTAGTAACCATCATAACTCTCTTTAGTGGTTGAATTTAGACTATTTTGAGCTCATTGAAATGGTAACTTGACAAGTTTCTAAAGGGACAAGAATTGGCTAATTTTGAGACCGTTCGATATCCCAAAAGCACGTTGGAACTCTTCGTTCGTCATTTTGCAAAATGGATTGTTAATTTTCAAAATCGCGCCATCCAATGGGTTCGCTCATAACTCCTTCATTTGATGTCAGATTGGGATGATTTTTGGTCATCTGAAAGGTACTTTAGTGCTCTTTCATTCCTGAATGGAATCGTCCTATTCCGAGACCACTTGTTAATTTGTAAGTGGGATTGCAGTTATCGGTCCTGAATATTCCTTCATCTCCTTATCCAATAGTTACCTTAATAACTCTCTCTTTGTGGTCGAATTTAGAATATTTTGAGCTCAATAGAGTGTTAACTTGACAGGCTTCTAAAGGGATCAGAATTGGCTAATTTCGAGACGGTTCGATATCTCAAAAGCATGTTGGAGCTCTTCGATCGTCATACTGCAATTTCGAATGTTAATATTTCTAAATCGCGCGATCCAACAGAGACGCTCATAACTCCATCATTTGATTTCGGATTGGGTCAATTTTTGGTCATTTGAAAGGTACTTTAGTGCTCTTTCATTCCTGACTGGAATCATCGTATTCCGAGACCATTTGTCAATCTGTTAGTGGGATCGAAGTCGTCGGTCCTGAATTTTCCTTCATCTCCTTGTCCAATAGAAACCTTCATAACTCTCTCTTCAGTGGTCGAATTTAGACTATTTTGAGCTTATTGGGGTGGTAACTTGACAAGCTTCTAAATGGACAAGAATTGGTTAATTACGAGACCGTTCGATATCCCAAAAGCTTGTTGGAACTCTTCGATTGTCATTTTGCAATTTGGAGTGTTAATATTTCCAAATCACGCGATCCAACGGAAACGCTCATAACTCCCTCATTTGATGCCGGATTGGGTCAATTTTTGGTCATTTGAAAGGTACTTTAGTGCTCTTTCATTCCTGACTGGAATCGTCGTATTCCGAGACCATTTGCGCAACCGTAAGTGGGATAGCAGTCATTGGTAATGAATTTTCCTTCATCTCCTTGTCCAATAGTAACCTTCATAACTCTCTCTTCAGTGGTCGAATTTAGACTATTTTGAGCTCATTGGGGTGGTAACTTGACAAGCTTCTAAATGGACAAGAATTGGCTAATTTCGAGACCGTTCGATATCCCAAAAGCTTGTTGGAACTCTTCGATCGTCATTTTGCAATTTGGATTGTTAATATTTCCAAATCGCGCGATCCAACGGAGGCGCTCATAACTCCCTCGTTTGATGTCGGATTGGGTTGATTTTTGGTCATCTGAAAGTTACTTTAGTGCTCTTTCATTCCTGACTGGAATCGTCGTAATCTGAGACCATTACGCATCCGTAAGTGGGATCGCAGTCGCTGGTTATGAATTTTCCATCATCTCCATGTACACTAGTAATCTACATAACTCTCTCTTCAATGGTTGAATTTTGACTATTTTGAGCTCATTGGAATGGTACCTTGACAAGCTTCTAAAGGGACCAGAATTGGCTAATTTCGAGATTGTTCGATATCCCAGAAGCACGTTAGAACTCTTCGATCGTCATTTTGCAATTTAGATTGTTAATATTTACAAATCGCGCAATCCAACGGAGACGCTCATAACTCCCTCGTTTGATGTCGGATTGGGTCAATTTTTTGTCATCTGAAAGGTACTTTAGTGCTCTTCCATTCCTGACTAGAATTGTCGTATTCTGAGACCATTTGCGCATTCGTAAGTGGGATCACCGTCGTTGGTCCTAAATTTTCCTTCATCTGCTTCTCCAATAGTAACCTTTATAACTCTCTCTTCTGTGGTCGAATTTAGAGTATTTTGATCTCATTAGGGTGGTAACTTGACAAGCTTCTAAAGGGACCAGAATCGTGTAACTTCGAGACCGTTCGATATCCCAAAAGCACGTTGGAACTCTTCGATCATCATTATGCAATTTGGATTGTTAGTATTTCCACATTGCGCGATCCAACGGAGACGCTCATAAATCCCTCGTTTGATGGTGGATTGGACAATTTTTGGTCATCTGAAAGGTACTTTAGTGCTCTTTCATTCTTGACTGGAATTGTCCTATTCCGAGACAATTTGAGCATCCAAAAGTAGTATCACAGTCGTCGGTCCTGGATTTTCCTTCATCTCCTTGTCCAATAGTAACCTACATAACTCTCCCATCAGTGGTCGAATTTAGACTATTTTGAGCTCATTGGAATCTTAAACTTCACAAGCTGCTAAAGGGACCAGAATTGGCTACTTTCGAGACCGTTTTATATCCCAAAAGCATGTTGGGACTCCTTGATCGTCATTTTACAATTTGGATTGTTAATATTTCCAAATCGAGCGATCCAATGAAGACGCTCATAACTCCCTCGTTTGATGTCAAATTGGGTCGATTTTTGGTCATCTGAAAGGTACTTTAGTTCTCTTTCATTCCTAACTGGAATCAACGTATTCCGAGACCACTTGCACTTTCGTAAGTGGGATCGCCGTCGTTGGTCCTGAATTTTCCTTCATCTCCTTGTCCAATAGTAACCTTCATAACTCTCTCTTCAGTGGTCGAATTTAGACTATTTTGAGCTCATTGGAAAGGTAACTTGACAAGCTTTTAAAGCAACCAGAAGTGGCTACTTTCGAGACTGTTCGATATCCCAAAATCCCGTTGGAACTCTTTGATCGTCATTTTGCAATTTGAATTGTTAATATTTCCATATCGCACGATCCAATGGAGACGCTCATAACTCCCTCGTTCGATGTCGGTTTCAGTTGATTTTTGGTCGATTGAAAGGTACTTTAGTGCTCTTTCATTCCTGACTGGAATCGTCGTATTTCGAAACCATTTGCATACGTGAGGGGATCGTAGTCGTCGGTCCTGATTTTTCCTTCATCTCCTTGTCCAATAGTAACCTTCATAACTCTCTCTTCAGTGGTCGAATTTAGACTATTTTGAGCTCATTGGAATGGTAACCTGACAAGCTTCTAAAGAGATCGAAATTGGCTAATTTCGAGACGTTTGATATCCCAAACGTACGATGGAACTCTTTGATCGTCATTGTTCAATTTGGATTGTAAATATTTCCACTTCGCGCGATCCAGCGGAAACGCTCATAACTCCCTCGTTTAATGTCGGATTGAAATGATTTTTAGTCATGTGAAAGGCACTTTAGTGCTCTTTCATTCCTGACTCGTCCTATTCCGACACCATTTGCCAATCCGTAAGTGGGATCACAGTCGTCGGTCCTGAATTTTCCTTCATCTCCTTGTCTAATAGTAACCATCATAACTCTCCCTTCAGTGGTCGAATTTAGAATATTTTGAGCTCATTGGAATGGTAACTTGACAAGCTTCTAAAGGGACCAGAATTGGTTATTTTGAGACCGTTCAATATCGCAAAACCATGTTGGTACTCTTCGATCGTCATTTTCCAATTTGGATTGTTAATATTTCCAAATCGCGCGATCCAACAAGGACGCTCATAACTCCCTCATTTGATATCGGATTGGGTGAATTTTTGGTCATTTGAAAGGTAATTTAGTTCTCTTTCATTCCTGACTAGAATCGTCGTATTCCGAGACCATTTGTGCATCCGTAAGTGGGATCGCAGTCGTTGGTGATGAATTTTCCTTCATCTCCTTCTACACTAGTAACCTTCATAACTCTCTCTTTAGTGGTTGAATATAGATTATTTTGATCACATTGGGGTGGTAACTTGACAAGCTTCTAAAGGAACCAGAATTGGCTAACTTCGTGACCGTTCGATATCCCAAAATCATGTTGGAACTCTTCGATCGTCATTGTGCAATTTGGATTGTTAGTATTTCCACATTCCGCGATCCAACGGAGACGCTCATAAATCCCTCGTTTGATGGAGGATTGGGACAATTTTTGGTCATCTGAAAGGTACTTTAATGCTCTTTCATTCTTGACTAGAATCGTCCTATTCCGAGACTATTTGTGCATTCGTAAGTGGGATCGCAGTCGTCGGTCCAGGATTTTCCTTCATTTCCTTGTCCAACAGTAACCTTCATAACTCTCTCATCAGTGGTCGAATTTAGACTATTTTGAGCTCATTGGAATGGTAAACTTGACAATCTTCTAAAGGGACCAGAATTCGCTAATTTCGAGACCGTTTGATATCCCAAAAGCATGTTGGAACTCCTTGATCGTCATTTCGCAATTTGGATTGTTAATATTTCCAAATTGCGCGATCCAACGGATACGCTCATAACTCCCTCATTTGATGTCGATTTTGGTCGATATTTGGTCATCTGAAAGGTACTTTCGTGCTCTTTCATTCCTAACTGGAATCATTGTATACCGAGACCACTTGCGATTCCGTAAGTGGTATCGCAGTCGTTGGTCCTGAATTTTCCTTCATCTCCCTGTCCAGTAGTAACCTTCATAACTCTATTTTCAGTGGTCAAATTTAGATTATTTTGAGCTCATTGGAATGGTAACTTTGCAAGCTTCTAAAGGGACCAGAATTGGCTAATTTTGAGACCATTCGATATCCCAAAAGCACATTGGAACTCTTCGATCGTCATTGTGCAATTTGGATTGTTAATATTTTCACATCGCACGATCTATCGGAGACGCTCCTAACTCCCTCGTTCGATGTCGGATTGGGTCAATTTTTGGTCATCTGAAAGGTACTTTAGTGTTCTTTCATTCCTAACAGGAATCATCGTATTCCTAGACCATTTGTGCATACGTAAGTGGGATCGCAGTCGTCGGTCCAGGATTTTCCTTCATCTCCTTGTCCAATAGTTACGTTCATAACTCTCTCTTCAGTGGTTGACTTTAGACTATTTTGTGCTCATTGGAATGGTAACTTGACAAGCTTCTAAAGGGACCGGAATTGGCTAATTTTGATACCGTTCGATAACCCAAAAGCACGTTGGAACTCTTCGATCGTCATTGTGCAATTTGGATTGTTAATATTTTCACATCGCGTGATCCAACGGTGACGCTCATAACTGCTCATTTGATGTCAGATTGGGACGATTTTTGGCCATCTGAAAGGTACTTTAGTGTTCTTTCATTCCTAACTAGAATCATCCTATTCCGAGACCATTTGGCAATCCGCAAATGGAATCACAGTCGTTGGTCTTGATTTTTTCGTCATCTCCTTGTCCAATAGTAACCTTCATAACTTTCTCTTCAGTGGTTGACTTTAGACTATTTTGAGCTCATTGGAATGGTAACTTGACAAGGTTCTGAAGGGATCAGAATTGGGAAATTTTGAGACCGTTCGATATCCCAAAAGAACGTTGGAACTCTTCGATCGTCATTGGGTAATTTGGATTGTTAATATTTCCACATCACGCTATCCAATGGAGACACTCATAATCCCTCGTTTGATGTCAAATTACAATGATTTTTGGTCATCTGAAAGGTACTTTAGTGCTCTTTCATTCCTGACTGGAATCGTCGTATTCCGAGACCATTTGCGCATCCGTTAGTGGGATCCCAGTCGTTGGTCCTAAATTTTATTTCATGTCCTTGTCCAATAGTAACCTTCATAACTCTCTCTTCGGTGGTTGAATTTAGACTATTTTGAGATCATTGGAATGGTAACTTGACAAGCTTCTAAAGGGACCATAATTGGCTAATTTAGAGACCGTTCGATATCTTAAAACCATGTTGGAACTCTACGATCGTCATTTTGCAATTTAGATTGTTAATATTTCCAAATCGGGCGATCCAACGGAGACGCTCATAACTCCGTCATTTGATGTAGGATTTGGTCAATTTTTGGTCATTTAAAAGGTACTTTATTGCTTTTTCATTCCTGACTGGAATTGTCTTATTCCGAGACCATTTGCGCATACGTAAGTGGGATCGTAGTCGTCGGTCCTTATTTTTTCTTCATCTCCTTGTCCAATAGTAACCTTCATAACTCTCTCTTCAATGGTCGAATTTAGACTATTTTGAGCTCATTGGAATGGTAACTTGACAAGCTTCTAAAGGAACCAGAATTGGCTAATTTCGAGATTGTTCGATATCCCAAAAGCAAGTTAGAACTCTTCAATCGTCATTATGCAATTTGGATTGTTAATATTTCAATATCACGTGATCCAAAGGAGACGCTCATAAGTCGCTCGTTGGATGTTGGATTGAAACGATTTTTGGTCATCTGAAAGGTACTTTAGTGCTCTTTCATTCCTGACTGGAAACGTCGTATTTCGAGACCATTTGCGCATCCGTAGTGGGATCGCAGTCATCGGTCCTGAATTTTCCGTCATCTCCCTGTCCAATAGTAACCATCATAACTCTCTCTTCAGTGGTTGAATTTAGACTATTTGGAGCTCATTGGGGTGGTAACTTGACAAGCTTCTAAAGGTACTAGAATTGGCTAATTTCGAGACCGTTCATATCCCAAAACCACGTTGGAACTCTTCGATCGTCATTGTGAAATTTTGATTTTTAATATTTTCACCTAGCGCGATCCAACGGAGACACTCACAACTCCCTCATTTGAAATCGAATTAGGACGATTTCTGGTCATCTGAAAGGTACTTTAGTGCTCTTTCATTCCTGACTGGAATCGTCCTATTCTGAGACCATTTGTCAATGTGTAAGTGGGATCGCCGTCGTTGGGCTTGAATTTTCCTTCATCTCCTTATCCAATAGTAACCTTCATAACTCTCTCTTCAGTGGTCAAATTTAGACTATTTTCAGCTCATTGGAATGGTAACTTGACAAGCTTCTAAAGGGACCAAAGTTGTCTAATTTCGAGACCGTTCGATATCTGAAAAGCATGTTAGAATTGTTCGATCGTCATTTTGCAATTTGGATTGTTAATAATTCGAAATCGCGTGATCCAACGGAGAAGCTCATAACTCCCTCATTTGATGTTAGATTGGGTCAATTTTTAGTCATTTGAAAGGTACTTTAGTGCTCTTTCATTCCTGACTAGAATCGTCGTATTCCGAGACCATTTGTGCATCCGTAAGTGGGATCGCAGTCGT
>JAJHSJ010000003.1:42556191-42614627 GCA_021015155.1 Magnolia officinalis
GTCATCTGAAAGGTACTTTAGTGATCTTTCATTCCT
This sequence comes from Magnolia officinalis, assembly GCA_021015155.1. Classification (NCBI taxonomy): domain Eukaryota; kingdom Viridiplantae; phylum Streptophyta; class Magnoliopsida; order Magnoliales; family Magnoliaceae; genus Magnolia; species Magnolia officinalis. The sequence goes on from JAJHSJ010000003.1 coordinate 42,556,228, forward strand.
GACTGGAATCATGCATTCTGAGACCATTTGTTGCATCCGTAAGTGGGATCGTAATCGTCGGTCCAGAATTTTCCTTCATTTCCTTGTCCAATAGTACCTTCATAACTCTCCTTCAGTGGTCAAATTTAGACTTTTTTGAGCTCATTGGAATGGTAACTTTACAAGCTTATAAAGGGACAAGATTGTGCTAATTTCGAGACCGTTCGAATCTCAAAAGCATGTTGGAACTCTTCGATCGTCATTTTGCAATTTGGATTGTTAATATTTCCAAATCGCGCGATCCAACGAGACGCTCATAACTCCCTCATTTGATGTCGGATTGGGTCAATTTTTGGTCATTTAAAGGTACTTTAGTGCTCTTTCATTCCTGACTGGAATCATCGTATTCCGAGACCATTTGTGCATCCGTAAGTGGGATTGCAGTCGCCGTCCTGAATTTTCCTTCATCTCCTTTGTCCAATAGTAACCTTCATAACTCTCTCTTCAGTGGTCGAATTTTGACTATTTTGAGCTCATTGGATGGTAACTTGACAAGCTTATAAAGGGACCAGAATTGGCTAATTTCAAGATCGTTCGATGTCCAAAAAGCACGTTGGAACTCTTCGATCATCATTGTGCATTGGATTGTTAATATTTCCACATGGCGCGATCCAACGGAGGCGCTCATATCTCCCTCGTTTCATGTGGGATTGGACGATATTTGGTCATCTGAAAGTACTTTAGTGCTGTTCATTCTTGACTGGAATCATCCTATTCTGAGACCATTTTCCAATCACAAGTGGGATCACAGTCGTCGTTCCTGAATATTCCTTCATCACCTTGTCCAATGGTAACCTTCATAACTCTCTCTTCGTGGTCGAATTTGAATATCTTGAGCTCATTGCAATGGTACCTTGAGAAGCTTCTAAAGGGACCAGAATTGGCCAACTTCGAGACCGTTCGATATCTCAAAAGCATGTTGGAACTCTACGATAGTCATTTTGTAATTTGGATTGTTAATATTTCTAATCGAGCGATCCAATGGAGATGCTCATAACTCCGTCATTTGATGTTGGATTGGGTTAATTTTACTCATTTAAAAGGTACTTTAGTGCTCTTTCATTCCTGACTGGAATCGTCGTATTCCGAGACCATTTGCGTATCCGTAAGTGGGATTGCAGTCGTCGGTCCTGAATTTTCCTTCATCTCCTTGTCCAATAGTAACCTTCATAACTCTCTCTTCAGTGGTCGAATTTTGACTATTTTGAGCTCATTGGGGTGGTAACTTGACAAGCTTCTAAAGGGACCAGAATTGGCTAATTTCAAAACCGATCGATATCCCAAAAGCATGTTGGAACTCTTTGATCGTCATTGTGCAATTTGGATTGTTAATATTTCCATTTTGGCGCGATCCAACAAGACGCTCATAACTCCCTCGTTTCATGTCGGATTGGGACAATATTTGGTCATCTGAAACGTACTTTAGTGCTGTTTCATTCCTGACTGGAATCGTCCTATTCCTAGACCATTTTCCAATCACAAGTGGGATCACAGTCGTCAGTCCTGAATATTCCTCCATCACCTTGTCCAATGGTAACCTCATAACTCTCTCTTCAGTTGTCAAATTTAGAATATCTTTAGCTCATTGCAATGGTACCTGAGAAGCTTCTAAAGGGACCAAATTGGCTAACTTCGAGACCGTTCGATATCTCAAAAGCATGTTGGAACTCTACGATCGTCATTTTTAATTTGGATTGTTGATATTTCTAAATCGAGCGATCCAACGGAGACGCTCATAACTTCGTCATTTGATGTCGGATTGGGTCAATTTTAGTCATTTAAAAGGTACTTTATGTGCTCTTCATTCCTGACTGGAATCGTCGTATTCCGCGACCATTTGCGCATCCGTAAGTGGAATTGCAGTCAACGGTCCTGAATTTTCCTTCATCTCCTTGTCCAATAGTAACCTTCATAACTCTCTCTTCAGTGGTCGACTTTAGACTATTTTGAGCTCATTGAATGGTAACTTGGCAAGCTTCTAAAGGGACCAGAATTGGCAAATTTCGAGACCGTTCGATATCCCAAAAGCTAGTTGGAACTCTTCGATCGTAATTGTGCAATTTGGATTGTTAATATTTCCACATCGCGCGATCCAACGGAAACCTCATAACTCGTTCGTTGGATGTCGGATTGAAATGATTTTTGGTCATCCGAAAGGTACTTTAGTGACTTTCATGTCTCTGCATTCCTGACTGGAATCGTCATATTCTGAGACCATTACGCATCCGTAAGTGGGATCGCAGTCTTCGGTCCAGAATTTTCCTTCATCTCTCTTGTCCAGTAGTAACCTTCATAACTCTCCTTCAGTGGTCGAATTTAGACTTTTTTGAGCTCATTGGAATGGTAACTTTACAAGCTTCTAAAGGGATCAGAATTGGCTAATTTCGAGACCGTTCGATATCTCAAAAGCATGTTGGAACTCTTCGATCGTCATTTTGCAATTTGGATTGTTAATATTTCTAAAATCGAGCGATCCAATGGAGATGCTCATAACTCTATCATTTGATGTCAGATTGGGTCAATTTTTAGTCATTTGAAAGGTACTTTAGTGATCTTTCATTCCTGACTGGAATCGTCAAATTCCGAGACCATTTGCGCATCCGTAAGTGGGATTGCAGTCAACGGTCCTGAATTTTCCTTCATCTCCTTGTCCAACAGTAAGCTTCATAACTCTCTCTTCAGTGGTCGACTTTAGACAATTTTGAGCTCATTGGAATGGTAACTTGGCAAGCTTCTAATGGGACCAGAATTGGCAAATTTCGAGACCGTTCGATATCCCAAAAGCAAGTTGGAACTCTTCGATCGTCATTGTGCAATTTGGATTGTTAATATTTCCACATTGCGCGATCCAACAGAGACGCTCATGACTCGCTCTTTGGATGCCGGATTGAAATGATTTTTGGTCATCTAAAAGGTACTTTAGTGATCTTTCATTCCTGACTGGAATCATTGCATTCTGAGACCATTTGTGCATCCGTAAGTGGGATCGTAATCGTCGGTCCAGAATTTTCCTTCATTTCCTTGTCCAATAGTAACCTTCATAACTCTCCTTCAGTGGTCAAATTTAGACTTTTTTGAGCTCATTGGAGTGGTAACTTTAATAGCTTATAAAGGGACCAAAATTGGCTAATTTCGAGACCGTTCGAAATCTCAAAAGCATGTTGGAACTCTTCGATCGTCATTTTGGAATTTGGATTGTTAATATTTCCAAATCGCGCGATCCAAAGAAGACGCTCATAACTCCCTCATTTGATGTCGGATTAGGTCAATTTTTGGTCATTTAAAAGGTACTTTAGTGCTCTTTCATTCCTGACTGGAATCATCGTATTCCGAGACCATTTGCGCATCCGTAAGTGGGATTGCAGTCGTCCGTCCTGAATTTTCCTTCATCTCCTTGTCCAATAGTAACCTTCATAACTCTCTCTTCAGTGGTCGAATTTTGACTATTTGAGCTCATTGGGATGGTAACTTGACAAGCTTATAAAGGGACCAGAATTGGCTAATTTCAAGATCGTTCGATGTCCCAAAAGCACGTTGGAACTCTTCGATCATCATTGTGCAATTTGGATTGTTAATATTTCCACATGGCGCGATCCAACGGAGGCGCTCATATCTCCCTCGTTTCATGTGGGATTGGGACGATATTTGGTCATCTGAAAGGTACTTTAGTGCTGTTTCATTCTTGACTGGAATCATCCTATTCTGAGACCATTTCCAATCACAAGTGGGATCACAGTCGTCGTTCCTGAATATTCCTTCATCACCTTGTCCAATGGCAACCTTCATAACTCTCTCTTCAGTGGTCGAATTTAGAATATCTTGAGCTCATTGCGATGGTACCTTGAGAAGCTTCTAAAGGGACCAGAATTGGCTAACTTCGAGACCGTTCGATATCTCAAAAGCATGTTGGAACTCTACGATAGTCATTTTGTAATTTGGATTGTTAATATTTCTAAATCGAGCGATCCAATGGAGATGCTCATAACTCCGTCATTTGATGTTGGATTGGGTTAATTTTTACTCATTTAAAAGGTACTTTAGTGCTCTTTCATTCCTGACTGGAATCGTCGTATTCCGAGACCATTTGCGTATCCGTAAGTGGGATTGCAGTCGTCGGTCCTGAATTTTCCTTCATCTCCTTGTCCAAGTAACCTTCATAACTCTCTCTTCAGTGGTCGAATTTTGACTATTTTGAGCTCATTGGGTGGTAACTTGACAAGCTTCTAAAGGGACCAGAATTGGCTAATTTCAGAACCGATCGATATCCCAAAAGCATGTTGGAACTCTTTGATCGTCATTGTGCAATTTGGATTGTTAATATTTCCATTTTGGCGCGATCCAACGAGACGCTCATAACTCCCTCGTTTCATGTCGGATTGGGACAATATTTGGTCATCTGAAACGTACTTTAGTGCTGTTTCATTCCTGACTGGAATCGTCCTATTCCTAGACCATTTTCCAATCACAAGTGGGATCACAGTCGTCAGTCCTGAATATTCCTCCATCACCTTGTCCAATGGTAACCTTCATAACTCTCTCTTCAGTTGTCAAATTTAGAATATCTTTAGCTCATTGCAATGGTACCTTGAGAAGCTTCTAAAGGGACCAAAATTGGCTAACTTCGAGACCGTTCGATATCTCAAAAGCATGTTGGAACTCTACGATCGTCATTTTTAATTTGGATTGTTGATATTTCTAAATCGAGCGATCCAACGGAGACGCTCATAACTTCGTCATTTGATGTCGGATTGGGTCAATTTTTAGTCATTTAAAAGGTACTTTAGTGCTCTTTCATTCCTGACTGGAATCGTCGTATTCCGCGACCATTTGCGCATCCGTAAGTGGAATTGCAGTCAACGGTCCTGAATTTTCCTTCATCTCCTTGTCCAATAGTAACCTTCATAACTCTCTCTTCAGTGGTCGACTTTAGACTATTTTGAGCTCATTGGAATGGTAACTTGGCAAGCTTCTAAAGGGACCAGAATTGGCAAATTTCGAGACCGTTCGATATCCCAAAAGCTAGTTGGAACTCTTCGATCGTAATTGTGCAATTTGGATTGTTAATATTTCCACATCGCGCGATCCAACGGAGACCCTCATAACTCGCTCGTTGGATGTCGGATTGAAATGATTTTTGGTCATCCGAAAGGTACTTTAGTGCTCTTTCATTCCTGACTGGAATCGTCGTATTCTGAGACCATTTACGCATCCGTAAGTGGGATCGCAGTCTTCGGTCCAGAATTTTCCTTCATCTCCTTGTCCAGTAGTAACCTTCATAACTCTCCTTCAGTGGTCGAATTTAGACTTTTTTGAGCTCATTGGAATGGTAACTTTACAAGCTTCTAAAGGGATCAGAATTGGCTAATTTCGAGACCGTTCGATATCTCAAAAGCATGTTGGAACTCTTCGATCGTCATTTTGCAATTTGGATTGTTAATATTTCTAAATCGAGCGATCCAATGGAGATGCTCATAACTCTATCATTTGATGTCGGATTGGGTCAATTTTTAGTCATTTGAAAGGTACTTTAGTGATCTTTCATTCCTGACTGGAATCGTCAAATTCCGAGACCATTTGCGCATCCGTAAGTGGGATTGCAGTCAACGGTCCTGAATTTTCCTTCATCTCCTTGTCCAACAGTAACCTTCATAACTCTCTCTTCAGTGGTCGACTTTAGACAATTTTGAGCTCATTGGAATGGTAACTTGCAAGCTTCTAAAGGGACCAGAATTGGCAAATTTCAGACCGTTCGATATCCCAAAAGCAAGTTGGAACTCTTCGATCGTTTGTGCAATTTGGATTGTTAATATTTCCACATCGCGCGATCCAACGGAGACGCTCATAACTCGTTCGTTGGATGTCGGATTGAAATGATTTTGGTCATCCGAAAGGTACTTTAGTGCCGTTCATTCTGACTGGAATCATCCTATTCTGAGACCATTTTCCAATCACAAGTGGGATCACAGTCGTCGTTCCTGAATATTCCTTCATCACCTTGTCCAATGGTAACCTTCATAACTCTCTCTTCAGTGGTCGAATTTAGAATATTTTGAGCTCATTGCAATGGTAACCTTGAGAAGCTTCTAAAGGGACCAGAATTGGCTAATTTCGAGACCGTTCGATATCTCAAAAGCATGTTGGAACTCTTCGATCGTCATTTTGTAATTTGGATTGTTAATATTTCTAAATCGAGCGATCCAATGGAGATGCTCATAACTCCGTCATTTGATGTGGATTGGGTTAATTTTTATTCATTTAAAAGGTACTTTAGTGCTCTTTCATTCCTGACTGGAATCGTCGTATTCCGAGACCATTTGCGCATCCGTAAGTGGGATTGCAGTCGTCCGTCCTGAATTTTCCTTCATCTCCTTGTCCAATAGTAACCTTCATAACTCTCTCTTCAGTGGTCGAATTTTGACTATTTTGAGCTCATTGGGATGGTAACTTGACAAGCTTATAAAGGGACCAGAATTGGCTAATTTCAAGATCGTTCGATATCCCAAAAGCACGTTGGAACTCTTCGATCATCATTGTGCAATTTGGATTGTTAATATTTCCACATGGCGCGATCCAACGGAGGCGCTCATATCTCCCTCGTTTCATGTGGATTGGGACGATATTTGGTCATCTGAAAGGTACTTTAGTGCTGTTTCATTCTTGACTGGAATCATCCTATTCTGAGACCATTTTCCAATCACAAGTGGGATCACAGTCGTCGTTCCTGAATATTCCTTCATCACCTTGTCCAATGGTAACCTTCATAACTCTCTCTTCAGTGGTCGAATTTAGAATATCTTGAGCTCATTGCAATGGTACCTTGAGAAGCTTCTAAAGGGACCAGAATTGGCTAACTTCGAGACCGTTCGATATCTCAAAAGCATGTTGGAACTCTACGATAGTCATTTTGTAATTTGGATTGTTAATATTTCTAAATCGAGCGATCCAATGGAGATGCTCATAACTCCGTCATTTGATGTTGGATTGGGTTAATTTTTACTCATTTAAAAGGTACTTTAGTGCTCTTTCATTCCTGACTGGAATCGTCGTATTCCGAGACCATTTGCGCATCCGTAAGTGGGATTGCAGTCGTCCGTCCTGAATTTTCCTTCATCTCCTTGTCCAATAGTAACCTTCATAACTCTCTCTTCAGTGGTCGAATTTTGACTATTTTGAGCTCATTGGGGTGGTAACTTGACAAGCTTCTAAAGGGACCAGAATTGGCTAATTTCAAACCGTCGATATCCCAAAAGCATGTTGGAACTCTTTGATCGTCATTGTGCAATTTGGATTGTTAATATTTCCATTTTGGCGCGATCCAACGAAGACACTCATAACTCCCTCGTTTCATGTCGGATTGGGACAATATTTGGTCATCTGAAACGTACTTTAGTGCTGTTTCATTCCTGACTGGAATCGTCCTATTCCTAGACCATTTTCCAATCACAATTGGGATCACAGTCGTCAGTCCTGAATATTCCTCCATCACCTTGTCCAACGGTAACCTTCATAACTCTCTCTTCAGTTGTCAATTTAGAATATCTTTAGCTCATTGCAATGGTACCTTGAGAAGCTTCTAAAGGGACCAAATTGGCTAACTTCGAGACCGTTCGATATCTCAAAAGCATGTTGGAACTCTATGATCGTCATTTTTTAATTTGGATTGTTGATATTTCTAAATCGAGCGATCCAACGAGACGCTCATAACTTCATCATTTGATGTCGGATTGGGTCAATTTTTAGTCATTTAAAAGGTACTTTAGTGCTCTTTCATTCCTGACTGGAATCGTCGTATTCCGCGACCATTTGCGCATCCGTAAGTGGAATTGCAGTCAACGGTCCTGAATTTTCCTTCATCTCCTTGTCCAATAGTAACCTTCATAACTCTCTCTTCAGTGGTTGACTTTAGACTATTTTGAGCTCATTGGAATGGTAACTTGGCAAGCTTCTAAAGGGACCAGAATTGGCAAATTTCGAGACCGTTCGATATCCCAAAAGCCAATTGGAACTCTTCGATCGTAATTGTGCAATTTGGATTGTTAATATTTCCACATCGCGCGATCCAACGGAGACCCTCATAACTCGTTCGTTGGATGTCGGATTCAAATGATTTTTGGTCATCCGAAAGGTACTTTAGTGCTCTTTCATTCCTGACTGGAATCGTCATATTCTGAGACCATTTACGCATCCGTAAGTGGGATCACAGTCTTCGGTCCAGAATTTTCCTTCATCTCCTTGTCCAGTAGTAACCTTCATAACTCTCCTTCAGTGGTCGAATTTAGGCTTTTTTGAGCTCACTGGAATGGTAACTTTACAAGCTTCTAAAGGGATCAGAATTGGCTAATTTCGAGACCGTTCGATATCTCAAAAGCATGTTGGAACTCTTCGATCGTCATTTTGCAATTTGGATTGTTAATATTTCTAAATCGAGCGATCCAATGGAGATGCTCATAACTCTATCATTTGATGTCGGATTCGGTCAATTTTTAGTCATTTAAAAGGTACTTTAGTGCTCTTTCATTCCTGACTAGAATCGTCGTATTCCGCGACCATTCGCGCATCCGTAAGTGGAATTGCAGTCAACGGTCCTGAATTTTCCTTCATCTCCTTGTCCAATAGTAACCTTCATAACTCTCTCTTCAGTGGTTGACTTTAGACTATTTTGAGCTCATTGGAATGGTAACTTGGCAAGCTTCTAAAGGGACCAGAATTGGCAAATTTCAAGACCGTTCGATATCCCAAAAGCCAATTGGAACTCTTCGATCGTAATTGTGCAATTTGGATTGTTAATATTTCCACATCGCGCGATCCAACGGAGACCCTCATAACTCGTTCGTTAGATGTCGGATTGAAATGATTTTTGGTCATCCGAAAGGTACTTTAGTGCCGTTTCATTCTTGACTGGAATCATCCTATTCTGAGACCATTTTCCAATCACAAGTGGGATCACAGTCGTCGTTCCTGAATATTCCTTCATCACCTTGTCCAATGGTAACCTTCATAACTCTCTCTTCAGTGGTCGAATTTAGAATATCTTGAGCTCATTGCAATGGTACCTTGAGAAGCTTCTAAAGGGACAAGAATTGGCTAACTTCGAGACCGTTCGATATCTCAAAAGCATGTTGGAACTCTACGATAGTCATTTTGTAATTTGGTTTGTTAATATTTCTAAATCGAGCGATCCAATGGAGATGCTCATAACTCCGTCATTTGATGTTGGATTGGGTTAATTTTTATTCATTTAAAAGGTACTTTAGTGCTCTTTCATTCCTGACTGGAATCGTCGTATTCCAAGACCATTTGCGCATCCGTAAGTGGGATTGCAGTCGTCCGTCCTGAATTTTCCTTCATCTCCTTGTCCAATAGTAACCTTCATAACTCTCTCTTCAGTGGTCGAATTTTGACTATTTTGAGCTCATTGGGATGGTAACTTGACAAGCTTATAAAGGGACCAGAATTGGCTAATTTCAAGATCGTTCGATATCCCAAAAGCACGTTGGAACTCTTCGATCCTCATTGTGCAATTTGGATTGTTAATATTTCCACATGGCGCGATCCAACGGAGGCGCTCATATCTCCCTCGTTTCATGTGGATTGGGATGATATTTGGTCATCTGAAAGGTACTTTAGTGCTCTTTCATTCTTGACTGGAATCATCCTATTCTGAGACCATTTTCCAATCACAAGTGGGATCACAGTCGTCGTTCCTGAATATTCCTTCATCACCTTGTCCAATGGTAACCTTCATAACTCTCTCTTCAGTGGTCGAATTTAGAATATCTTGAGCTCATTGCAATGGTACCTTGAGAAGCTTCTAAAGGGACCAGAATTGGCCAACTTCGAGACCGTTCGATATCTCAAAAGCATGTTGGAACTCTACGATCGTCATTTTTTAATTTGGATTGTTGATATTTCTAAATCGAGTGATCCAACGGAGACGCTCATAACTTCGTCATTTGATGTCGGATTGGGTCAATTTTTAGTCATTTAAAAGGTACTTTAGTGCTCTTTCATTCCTGACTGGAATCGTCGTATTCCGCGACCATTTGCGCATCCGTAAGTGGAATTGCAGTCAACGGTCCTGAATTTTCCTTCATCTCCTTGTCCAATAGTAACCTTCATAACTCTCTCTTCAGTGGTTGACTTTAGACTATTTTGAGCTCATTGGAATGGTAACTTGGCAAGCTTCTAAAGGGACCAGAATTGGCAATTTCGAGACCGTTCGATATCCCAAAAGCAGTTGGAACTCTTCGATCGTAATTGTGCAATTTGGATTGTTAATATTTCCACATCGCGCGATCCAACGGAGACCTCATAACTCGCTCGTTGGATGTCGGATTGAAATGATTTTGGTCATCCGAAAGGTACTTTAGTGCTCTTTCATTCCTGACTGGAATCGTCATATTCTGAGACCATTTACGCATCCGTAAGTGGGATCGCAGTCTTCGGTCCAATTTTCCTTCATCTCCTTGTCCATAGTAACCTTCATAACTCTCCTTCAGTGGTCGAATTTAGACTTTTTGAGCTCATTGGAATGGTAACTTTACAAGCTTCTAAAGGGATCAGAATTGGCTAATTTCGAGACCGTTCGATATCTCAAACTCTTCGATCGTCATTTTGCAATTTGGATTGTTAAATCGAGCGATCCAATGGAGATGCTCATAACTCTATCATTTGATGTCGGATTGGGTCAATTTTTAGTCATTTGAAAGGTACTTTAGTGATCTTTCATTCCTGACTGGAATCGTCAAATTCCGAGACCATTTGCGCATCCGTAAGTGGGATTGCAGTCAACGGTCCTGAATTTTCCTTCATCTCCTTGTCCAACAGTAACCTTCATAACTCTCTCTTCAGTGGTCGACTTTAGACAATTTTGAGCTCATTGGAATGGTAACTTGGCAAGCTTCTAAAGGGACCAGAATTGGCAAATTTTGAGACCGTTCGATATCCCAAAAGCAAGTTGGAACTCTTCGATCGTCATTGTGCAATTTGGATTGTTAATATTTCCACATTGCGCGATCCAACAGAGACGCTCATAACTCGCTCGTTGGATGTCGGATTGAAAAGATTTTTGGTCATCTGAAAGGTACTTTAGTGATCTTTCATTCCTGACTGGAATCATTGCATTCTAAGACCATTTGTGCATCCGTAAGTGGGATCGTAATCGTCGGTCCAGAATTTTCCTTCATTTCCTTGTCCAATAGTAACCTTCATAACTCTCCTTCAGTGGTCAAATTTAGACTTTTTTGAGCTCATTGGAATGGTAACTTTACAAGCTTATAAAGGACCAGAATTGGCTAATTTCGAGACCGTTCGAATCTCAAAAGCATGTTGGAACTCTTCGATCGTCATTTGCAATTTGGATTGTTAATATTTCCAAATCGCGCGATCCAACGGAGACGCTCATAACTCCTCATTTGATGTCGGATTGGGTCAATTTTTGGTCATTTAAAAGGTACTTTAGTGCTCTTTCATTCCTGACTGGAATCATCGTATTCCGAGACCATTTGCGCATCCGTAAGTGGGATTGCAGTCGTCCGTCCTGAATTTTCCTTCATCTCCTTGTCCAATAGTAACCTTCATAACTCTCTCTTCAGTGGTCGAATTTTGACTATTTTGAGCTCATTGGGATGGTAACTTGACAAGCTTATAAAGGGACCAGAATTGGCTAATTTCAAGATCGTTCGATATCCCAAAAGCACGTTGGAACTCTTCGATCATCATTGTGCAATTTGGATTGTTAATATTTCCACATGGCGCGATCCAACGGAGGCGCTCATATCTCCCTCGTTTCATGTCGGATTGGGACGATATTTGGTCATCTGAAAGGTACTTTAGTGCCGTTTCATTCTTGACTGGAATCATCCTATTCTGAGACCATTTTCCAATCACAAGTGGGATCACAGTCGTCGTTCCTGAATATTCCTTCATCACCTTGTCCAATGGTAACCTTCATAACTCTCTCTTCAGTGGTCGAATTTAGAATATCTTGAGCTCATTGCAATGGTACCTTGAGAAGCTTCTAAAGGGACCAAAATTGGCTAACTTCGAGACCGTTCGATATCTCAAAAGCATGTTGGAACTCTACGATCGTCATTTTTTAATTTGGATTGTTGATATTTCTAAATCGAGCGATCCAACGGAGACGCTCATAACTTCGTCATTTGATGTCGGATTGGGTCAATTTTTAGTCACTTAAAAGGTACTTTAGTGCTCTTTCATACCTGACTGGAATCGTCGTATTCCGCGACCATTTGCGCATCCGTAAGTGGAATTGCAGTCAACGGTCCTGAATTTTCCTTCATCTCCTTGTCCAATAGTAACCTTCATAACTCTTTCTTCAGTGGTCGACTTTAGACTGTTTTGAGCTCATTGGAATGGTAACTTGGCAAGCTTCTAAAGGGACCAGAATTGGCAAATTTCGAGACCGTTCTATATCCCAAAAGCCAGTTGGAACTCTTCGATCGTAATTGTGCAATTTGGATTGTTAATATTTCCACATCGCGCGATCCAACGGAGACGCTCATAACTCGCTCGTTGGATGTCGGATTGAAATGATTTTAGGTCATCCGAAAGGTACTTTAGTGCTCTTTCATTCCTGACTGGAATCGTTGTATTCTGAAACCATTTACGCATCCGTAAGTGGGATCGCAGTCTTCGGTCCAGAATTTTCCTTGATCTCCTTGTCCAGAAGTAACCTTCATAACTCTCCTTTAGTGGTCGAATTTAGGCTTTTTTGAGCTCATTGGAATGGTAACTTTACAAGCTTCTAAAGGGATCAGAATTGGCTAATTTCGAGACCGTTCGATATCTCAAAAGCATGTTGGAACTCTTCGATCGTCATTTTGCAATTTGGATTGTTAATATTTCTAAATCGAGCGATCCAATGGAGATGCTCATAACTCTATCATTTGATGTCGGATTGGGTCAATTTTTAGTCATTTGAAAGGTACTTTAGTGATCTTTCATTCCTGACTGGAATCGTCAAATTCCGAGACCATTTGCGCATCCGTAAGTGGGATTGCAGTCAACGGTCCTGAATTTTCCTTCATCTCCTTGTCCAACAGTAACCTTCATAACTCTCTCTTCAGTGGTCGACTTTAGACAATTTTGAGCTCATTGGAATGGTAACTTGGCAAGCTTCTAAAGGGACCAGAATTGGCAAATTTCGAGACCGTTCGATATCCCAAAAGCCAATTGGAACTCTTCGATCGTAATTGTGCAATTTGGATTGTTAATATTTCCACATCGCGCGATCCAACGGAGACCCTCATAACTCGTTCGTTGGATGTCGGATTGAAATGATTTTTGGTCATCCGAAAGGTACTTTAGTGCCGTTTCATTCTTGACTGGAATCATCCTATTCTGAGACCATTTTCCAATCACAAGTGGGATCACAGTCGTCGTTCCTGGATATTCCTTCATCTCCTTGTCCAATGGTAACCTCTCTTCAGTGGTCGAATTTAGAATATCTTGAGCTCATTGTAATGGTACCTTGAGAAGCTTCTAAAGGGACCAGAATTGGCGAACTTCGAGACCGTTCGATATCTCAAAAGCATGTTGGAACTCTACAATATTCATTTTGTAATTTGGATTGTTAATATTTCTAAATCGAGCGAGCCAATGGAGATGCTCATAACTCCGTCATTTGATGTTGGATTGGGTTAATTTTTACTCATTTAAAAGGTACTTTAGTGCTCTTTCATTCCTGACTGGAATCGTCGTATTCCGAGACCATTTGCGCATCCGTAAGTGGGATTGCAGTCGTCCGTCCTGAATTTTCCTTCATCTCCTTGTCCAATAGTAACCTTCATAACTCTCTCTTCAGTGGTCGAATTTTGACTATTTTGAGCTCATTGGGATGGTAACTTGACAAGCTTATAAAGGGACCAGAATTGGCTAATTTCAAGATCGTTCGATATCCCAAAAGCACGTTGGAACTCTTCGATCCTCATTGTGCAATTTGGATTGTTAATATTTCCACATGGCGCGATCCAACGGAGGCGCTCATATCTCCCTCGTTTCATGTCGGATTGGGACAATATTTGGTCATCTGAAAGGTACTTTAGTGTGTTTCATTCCTGACTGGAATCGTCCTATTCCTAGACCATTTTCCAATCACAAGTGGGATCACAGTCGTCAGTCCTGAATATTCCTCCATCACCTTGTCCAATGGTAACCTTCATAACTCTCTCTTCAGTTGTCAAATTTAGAATATCTTTAGCTCATTGCAATGGTACCTTGAGAAGCTTCTAAAGGGACCAAAATTGGCTAACTTCGAGACCGTTCGATATCTCAAAAGCATGTTGGAACTCTACGATCGTCATTTTTTAATTTGGATTGTTGATATTTCTAAATCGAGCGATCCAACGGAGACGCTCATAACTTCGTCATTTGATGTCGGATTGGGTCAATTTTTAGTCATTTAAAAGGTACTTTAGTGCTCTTTCATTCCTGACTGGAATCGTCGTATTCCGCGACCATTTGCGCATCCGTAAGTGGAATTGCAGTCAACGGTCCTGAATTTTCCTTCATCTCCTTGTCCAATAGTAACCTTCATAACTCTCTCTTCAGTGGTCGACTTTAGACTGTTTGGAGCTCATTGGAATGGTAACTTGGCAAGCTTCTAAAGGGACCAGAATTGGCAAATTTCGAGACCGTTCGATATCCCAAAAGCCAGTTGGAACTCTTCGATCGTAATTGTGCAATTTGGATTGTTAATATTTCCACATCGCGCGATCCAACGGAGACCCTCATAACTCGCTCGTTGGATGTCGGATTGAAATGATTTTTGGTCATCCGAAAGGTACTTTAGTGCTCTTTCATTCCTGACTGGAATCGTCGTATTCTGAGACCATTTACGCATCCGTAAGTGGGATCGCAGTCTTCGGTCCAGAATTTTCCTTCATCTCCTTGTCCAGTAGTAACCTTCATAACTCTCCTTCAGTGGTCGAATTTAGACTTTTTTGAGCTCATTGGAATGGTAACTTTACAAGCTTCTAAAGGGATCAGAATTGGCTAATTTCGAGACCGTTCGATATCTCAAAAGCATGTTGGAACTCTTCGATCGTCATTTTGCAATTTGGATTGTTAATATTTCTAAATCGAGCGATCCAATGGAGATGCTCATAACTCTATCATTTGATGTCGGATTGGGTCAATTTTTAGTCATTTGAAAGGTACTTTAGTGATCTTTCATTCCTGACTGGAATCGTCAAATTCCGAGACCATTTGCGCATCCGTAAGTGGGATTGCAGTCAACGGTCCTGAATTTTCCTTCATCTCCTTGTCCAACAGTAACCTTCATAACTCTCTCTTCAGTGGTCGACTTTAGACAATTTTGAGCTCATTGGAATGGTAACTTGGCAAGCTTCTAAAGGGACCAGAATTGGCAAATTTCGAGACCGTTCGATATCCCAAAAGCAAGTTGGAACTCTTCGATCGTCATTGTGCAATTTGGATTGTTAATATTTCCACATTGCGCGATCCAACAGAGACGCTCATAACTCGCTCGTTGGATGTCGGATTGAAATGATTTTTGGTCATCTGAAAGGTACTTTAGTGATCTTTCATTCCTGACTGGAATCATTGCATTCTGAGACCATTTGTGCATCCGTAAGTGGGATCGTAATCGTCGGTCCAGAATTTTCCTTCATTTCCTTGTCCAATAGTAACCTTCATAACTCTCAGTGGTCAAATTTAGACTTTTTTGAGCTCATTGGAATGGTAACTTTACAAGCTTATAAAGGGACCAGAATTGGCTAATTTCGAGACCGTTCGAATCTCAAAAGCATGTTGGAACTCTTCGATCGTCATTTTTCAATGTGGATTGTTAATATTTCCAAATCGTGCGATCCAACGAAGACGCTCATAACTCCCTCATTTGATGTCGGATTGGGTCAATTTTTGGTCATTTAAAAGGTACTTTAGTGCTCTTTCATTCCTGACTGGAATCATCGTATTCCGAGACCATTTGCACATCCGTAAGTGGGATTGCAGTCGTCCGTCCTGAATTTTCCTTCATCTCCTTGTCCAATAGTAACCTTCATAACTCTCTCTTCAGTGGTCGAATTTTGACTATTTTGAGCTCATTGGGATGGTAACTTGACAAGCTTATAAAGGGACCAGAATTGGCTAATTTCAAGATCGTTCGATATCCCAAAAGCACGTTGGAACTCTTCGATCATCATTGTGCAATTTGGATTGTTAATATTTCCACATGGCGCGATCCAACGGAGGCGCTCATATCTCCCTCGTTTCATGTGGGATTGGGACGATATTTGGTCATCTGAAAGGTACTTTAGTGCTGTTTCATTCTGACTGGAATCATCCTATTCTGAGACCATTTTCCAATCACAAGTGGGATCACAGTCGTCGTTCCTGAATATTCCTTCATCACCTTGTCCAATGGTAACCTTCATAACTCTCTCTTCAGTGGTCGAATTTAGAATATCTTGAGCTCATTGCAATGGTACCTTGAGAAGCTTCTAAAGGGACCAGAATTGGCTAACTTCGAGACCGTTCGATATCTCAAAAGCATGTTGGAACTCTACGATCGTCATTTTGTAATTTGGATTGTTATATTTCTAAATCGAGCGATCCAATGGAGACGCTCATAACTCCGTCATTTGATGTCGGATTGGGTTAATTTTTAGTCATTTAAAAGGTACTTTAGTGCTCTTTCATTCCTGACTGGAATCGTCGTATTCCGAGACCATTTGCGCATCCGTAAGTGGGATTGCAGTCGTCGGTCCTGAATTTTCCTTCATCTCCTTGTCCAATAGTAACCTTCATAACTCTCTCTTCAGTGGTCGACTTTAGACTATTTTGAGCTCATTGGAATGGTAACTTGGCAAGCTTCTAAAAGGACCAGAATTGGCAAATTTCGAGACCGTTTGATATCCCAAAAGCCAGTTGGAACTGTTCGATCGTAATTATGCAATTTGGATTGTTAATATTTCCACATCGCGCGATCCAACGGAGACCCTCATAACTCGCTCGTTGGATGTCGGATTGAAATGTGGTCATCCGAAAGGTACTTTAGTGCTCTTTCATTCCTGACTGGAATCGTCGTATTCTGAGACCATTTACGCATCCGTAAGTGGGATTGCAGTCTTCGGTCCAGAATTTTCCTTCATCTCCTTGTCCAGTAGTAACCTTCCTAACTCTCCTTCAGTGGTCGAATTTAGACTTTTTTGAGCTCATTGGAATGGTACTTTACAAGCTTCTAAAGGGATTAGAATTGGCTAATTTCGAGACCGTTCGATATCTCAAACTCTTCGATCGTCATTTTGCAATTTGGATTGTTAAATCGAGCGATCCAATGGAGATGCTCATAACTCTATCATTTGATGTCGGATTGGGTCAATTTTTAGTCATTTGAAAGGTACTTTAGTGATCTTTCATTCCTGACTGGAATCGTCAAATTCCGAGACCATTTCCGCATCCGTAAGTGGGATTGCAGTCAACGGTCCTGAATTTTCCTTAATCTCCTTGTCCAACAGTAACCTTCATAACTCTCTCTTCAGTGGTCGACTTTAGACAATTTTGAGCTCATTGGAATGGTAACTTGGCAAGCTTCTAAAGGGACCAGAATTGGCTAATTTCGAGACCGTTCGATATCCCAAAAGCAAGTTGGAACTCTTCGATCGTCATTGTGCAATTTGGATTGTTAATATTTCCACATTGCGCGATCCAACAGAGACGCTCATAACTCGCTCGTTGGATGTCGGATTGAAATGATTTTTGGTCATCTGAAAGGTACTTTAGTGATCTTTCATTCCTGACTGGAATCATTGCATTCTGAGACCATTTGTGCATCCGTAAGTGGGATCGTAATCGTCGGTCCAGAATTTTCCTTCATTTCCTTGTCCAATAGTAACCTTCATAACTCTCCTTCAGTGGTCAAATTTAGACTTTTTTGAGCTCATTGGAATGGTAACTTTACAAGCTTATAAAGGGACCAGAATTGGCTAATTTCGAGACCGTTCGAAATCTCAAAAGCATGTTGGAACTCTTCGATCGTCATTTTGCAATTTGGATTGTTAATATTTCCAAATCGCGCGATCCAACGAAGACGCTCATAACTCCCTCATTTGATGTCGGATTGGGTCAATTTTTGGTCATTTAAAAGGTACTTTAGTACTCTTTCATTCCTGATTGGAATCATCGTATTCTGAGACCATTTGCGCATCCGTAAGTGGGATTGCAGTCGTCCGTCCTAAATTTTCCTTCATCTCCTTGTCCAATAGTAACCTTCATAACTCTCTCTTCAGTGGTCGAATTTTGACTATTTTGAGCTCATTGGGATGGTAACTTGACAAGCTTATAAAGGGACCAGAATTGGCTAATTTCAAGATCGTTCGATATCCCAAAAGCACGTTGGAACTCTTCGATCATCATTGTGCAATTTGGATTGTTAATATTTCCACATGGCGCGATCCAACGGAGGCGCTCATATCTCCCTCGTTTCATGTGGGATTGGGACAATATTTGGTCATCTGAAAGGTACTTTAGTGCTGTTTCATTCTTGACTGGAATCATCCTATTCTGAGACCATTTTCCAATCACAAGTGGGATCACAGTCGTCGTTCCTGAATATTCCTTCATCACCTTGTCCAATGGCAACCTTCATAACTCTCTCTTCAGTGGTCGAATTTAGAATATCTTGAGCTCATTGCAATGGTACCTTGAGAAGCTTCTAAAGGGACCAGAATTGGCTAACTTCGAGATCGTTCGATATCTCAAAAGCATGTTGGAACTCTACGATAGTCATTTTATAATTTGGATTGTTAATATTTCTAAATCGAGCGATCCAATGGAGATGCTCATAACTCCATCATTTGATGTTGGATTGGATTAATTTTTACTCATTTAAAAGGTACTTTAGTGCTCTTTCATTCCTGACTGGAATCGTCGTATTCCGAGACCATTTGCGTATCCGTAAGTGGGATTGCAGTCGTCGGTCCTGAATTTTCCTTCATCTCCTTGTCCAATAGTAACCTTCATAACTCTCTCTTCAGTGGTCGAATTTTGACTATTTTGAGCTCATTGGGGTGGTAACTTGACAAGCTTCTAAAGGGACCAGAATTGGCTAATTTCAAAACCGATCGATATCCCAAAAGCATGTTGGAACTCTTTAATCGTCATTGTGCAATTTGGATTGTTAATATTTCTATTTTGGCGCGATCCAACGAGGACGCTCATAACTCCCTCGTTTCATGTCGGATTGGGACAATATTTGGTCATCTGAAACGTACTTTAGTGTTGTTTCATTCCTGACTGGAATCGTCCTATTCCTAGACCATTTTCCAATCACAATTGGGATCACAGTCGTCAGTCCTGAATATTCCTCCATCACCTTGTCCAACGGTAACCTTCATAACTCTCTCTTCAGTTGTCAAATTTAGAATATCTTTAGCTCATTGCAATGGTACCTTGAGAAGCTTCTAAAGGGACCAAAATTGGCTAACTTCGAGACCGTTCGATATCTCAAAAGCATGTTGGAACTCTACGATCGTCATTTTTTAATTTGGATTGTTGATATTTCTAAATCGAGCGATCCAATGGAGACGCTCATAACTCCGTCATTTGAGGTCGGATTGGGTCAATTTTTAGTCATTTAAAAGGTACTTTAGTGCTCTTTCATTCCTGACTGGAATCGTCGTATTCCGCGACCATTTGCGCATCCGTAAGTGGAATTGCAGTCAACGGTCCTGAATTTTACTTCATCTCCTTGTCCAATAGTAACCTTCATAACTCTCTCTTCAGTAGTCGACTTTAGACTGTTTTGAGCTCATTGGAATGGTAACTTGGCAAGCTTCTGAAGGGACCAGAATTGGCAAATTTTGAGACCGTTCGATATCCCAAAAGCCTGTTGGAACTTTTCGATCGTAATTGTGCAATTTGGATTGTTAATATTTCCACATCGCGCGATCCAACGGATACCCTCATAACTCTCTCGTTGGATGTCGGATTGAAATGATTTTTGGTCATCCGAAAGGTACTTTAGTGCTCTTTCATTCCTGACTGGAATCGTCGTATTCTGAGACCATTTACGCATCCGTAAGTTGGATCGCAGTCTTCGGTCCAGAATGTTCCTTCATCTCCTTGTCCAGTAGTAACCTTCATAACTCTCCTTCAGTGGTCGAATTTAGACTTTTTTGAGGTCATTGGAATGATAACTTTACAAGCTTCTAAAGGGATCAGAATTGGCTAATTTCGAGACCGTTCGATATCTCAAAAGCATGTTGGAACTCGTCGATCGTCATTTTGCAATTTGGATTGTTAATATTTCTAAATCGAGCGATCCAATGGAGATTCTCATAACTCTATCCCTTGATGTCGGATTGGGTCAATTTTTAGTCATTTGAAAGGTACTTTAGTGATCTTTCATTCCTGACTGGAATCGTCAGATTCCGAGACCATTTGCGCATCTGTAAGTAGGATTGCAGTCAACGGTCCTGAATTTTCCTTCATCTCCTTGTCCAACAGTAACCTTCATAACTCTCTCTTCAGTGGTCGACTTTAGACAATTTTGAGCTCATTGGAATGGTAACTTGGCAAGCTTCTAAAGGGACCAGAATTGGCAAATTTCGAGACCGTTCGATATCCCAAAAGCAAGTTGGAACTCTTCGATCGTCATTGTGCAATTTGGATTGTTAATATTTCCACATTGCGTGATCCAATAGAGACGCTCATAACTCGCTCGTTGGATGTCGGATTGAAATGATTTTTGGTCATCTGAAAGGTACTTTAGTGATCTTTCATTCCTGACTGGAATCATTGCATTCTGAGACCATTTGTGCATCCGTAAGTGGGATCGTAATCGTCGGTCCAGAATTTTCCTTCATTTCCTTGTCCAATAGTAACCTTCATAACTCTCCTTCAGTGGTCAAATTTAGACTTTTTTGAGCTCATTGGAGTGGTAACTTTACAAGCTTATAAAGGGACCAGAATTGGCTAATTTCGAGACCGTTCGAAATCTCAAAAGCATGTTGGAACTCTTCGATCGTCATTTTGCAATTTGGATTGTTAATATTTCCAAATCACGCGATCCAACGAAGACGCTCATAACTCTCTCATTTGATGTCGGATTGGGTCAATTTTTGGTCTTTTAAAAGGTACTTTAGTGCTCTTTCATTCCTGACTGGAATCATCGTATTCCGAGACCATTTGCGCATCCGTAAGTGGGATTGCAGTCGTCCGTCCTGAATTTTCCTTCATCTCCTTGTCCAATAGTAACCTTCATAACTCTATCTTCAGTGGTCAAATTTTGACTATTTTGAGCTCATTGGGATGGTAACTTGACAAGCTTATAAAGGGACCAGAATTGGCTAATTTCAAGATCGTTCGATATCCCAAAAGCACGTTGGAACTCTTCGATCATCATTGTGCAATTTGGATTGTTAATATTTCCACATGGCGCGATCCAACGGAGGCGCTCATATCTCCCTCGTTTCATGTGGGATTGGGACGATATTTGGTCATCTGAAAGGTACTTTAGTGCCGTTTCATTCTTGACTGGAATCATCCTATTCTGAGACCATTTTCCAATCACAAGTGGGATCACAGTCGTCGTTCCTGAATATTCCTTCATCACCTTGTCCAATGGTAACCTTCATAACTCTCTCTTCAGTGGTCGAATTTAGAATATCTTGAGCTCATTGCAATGGTACCTTGAGAAGCTTCTAAAGGGACCAGAATTGGCTAACTTCGAGACCGTTCAATATCTCAAAAGCATGTTGGAACTCTACGATAGTCATTTTGTAATTTGGATTGTTAATATTTCTAAATCGAGCGATCCAATGGAGATGCTCATAACTCCATCATTGGATGTTGGATTGGGTTAATTTTTACTCATTTAAAAGGTACTTTAGTGCTCTTTCATTCCTGACTGGAATCATCGTATTCCGAGACTATTTGTGTATCTGTTAAAGCATGAAAATAAGCAAAGAACTGAAGAAAGGAAAGATCAAGAAAATCAGTTTGAAGATCAAAGAAATCAGTTTAAAGATGACTTTGCGCGGGTCCGCGCAAAGTGAATAGATTGCGCTGGACCGCGCAAAGTAAATGGGTTGCGCGGGAATGATAGATTTCGCGAGACCGCGCAAAGCATGTCGTTTGCGCGAGACCACGCAAAGCATGTCATTTGCGCGAGTCCGCGCAAAGTGTTTTGCAGAGGTATAAAAATAGCTGGATGTTATTTTGTCCCACATCGATCAGAATAGAGATTTACACCAGTAAAGATGTCTATAAATACCCCGTTCTTCCTCTCAAAAGGGGTTGGAAGATTTCAGAGTGAAAGAAAGACGAAGAAGAAGACAGAAGGTGCAAATGAGCATTGGGCTCAGATAGTTTGCGCGGACTCGCGCAAAGGAGCATTGGGCTCCTGTAGTTTACGCGGACTCGCGCAAAGGAGTATTGGGCTCCTGTAGTTTGCGTGGACTCGCGCAAAGGAGCATTGGGCTCCTGTGGTTTGCACGGACCCGCACAAAGCATGTAGTTTGCGCGGACTCGAGCAAACCGATTGCCGGACAGTCTATAACAGCAATGGGCTGATATGCTGCAGGAATGGATAGAGTCTTCAAATCTTCAAGTTTTTTCTTATTCAGGAGGAAGGGAAGAATCATCGACGAAAAGGCGTATTCCTCCTAAGTTTCAGGAGATGACTGGAATAGCACTGAAATGCTGCCGAAATCTCTATTCTCTTGAAGATTAATAAGTTGACTTGTCTATTCCTCCTAAGTCATAGGAGATGATTGAAATCAGCGCTGTTATGCTGTCGAAATTTATATTTAACCGTTATAATTATAACTTGCAATGAATTCTTTGTAAACTATTTTAGAATCAAGGGATACCTGAGGATGTAAATGAATTCAGAATCAATAAAGTGTGATAATTGTTTTCTGTAACTATTTCATTGTTATGTTTGAATAAGATAATTCCCAAATCAAATACTTTTGTTTTTCTTGTCGAAACAAAATGGCGACTCCACTGGGGAATTATATCTTATTTAACACTGACATTGGAAAGTTGCAAGACTCTCATTACTGTTTTTGGCGTCTGGTAGACGCCAAAATGGTGACTCTCAGTGGGAACATCCTTTCCTTCATCTCTAAGATAGTTTACTTAGTCTTTCACATACTAATTTCATGAATGTTTTGTTATTGAAGGTACCCAAATTCAATCACATAACATTGCTAATGGCTAACGTTGTGAGAAAAGTGAACTTTCGATTCACCGCTACTGGATTTGTAATTGAATATGCGCCGAGCCAAACTCCTGAGCATACGAAAGCAAGCACTACAAGCAGGCGCAAAGCGACTCAAGTAACAGTGGGAGTTATTTCCGTCTCACCCCAACCACAAGAAAGTGATGAGAACTGGACTTTGGTCTTGTCCAAGAAGACAAAAGCAAAGACCTTAAAGAACCGCAAGGCGAAATTACTTGTACCAAGAGCTGAGGGACCGATCACGCATAGTATAGCTAGAAGAAAACTCGAGCTCACTCCTCCGGCGATTTATCCTGAACAAGCTGCTTCGCGGTTCTCGTTGCACGATTTTCCAGCTTTGGTCGCTCCAAGGACCAAATGGACAGAATCACAAAAAGGCAAAGCACTGATGATAGGATCACCGATGCCTGTGTCACCTCAAACAAGCTCGCCCATAACTGTATCACCTCGATCGGTTAAAAGCACAGGCAGTACACAAGAGTCAAGCGAGACTCCAATGTCTCCCCTCTTTATAAGTCCTGTCACGTCAACATACTCTCGTTTTACTCAAAAAACAGCTTCGACAAATAGTCAGGAGGCCGCAGTATATATGGCAGAGACGGGTCAAGGAAATAGACCATCTACTGAAGAACGTGTTGATCAAATGGCAGAGGCACAAAGAGTGCTAATGGATGAATGCCGGAACCTCAGAGAAGCTCTGGTAACTCTGGCACATAATTTAGCCCAGATAGTGGCTCCACCCATGATGGGAGCAACGAATGGACAAGAGAACCAACCTGAAGGCTCACGTCCGCAGGAGATAAGATCGCGAGGATCAGTTCCAGCGACAAGAGCTATAACACAGGATAATGTAAGACAAGTCGTCGAAGAAGCAGTCAGAATAGAAAGGGAGCGCGCGAATACCGGCCGTTTCAGATACCGAACACCCTACCCGAGAGAGGTAGAGGATGTTCCGTTTCCAGCCAATTTTAAGCATCCAGATTTTCAGAAATTTAATGGGGAAGGATCACCAGAAGAACACCTGATGCATTTCATCACCAGCATGGGAAATTTCTCCACGATACCTCAATACTGTTTATGCTTATTTGGATCATCGTTGACAAGTAAAGCTTTCAGGTGGTATTCAAATTTGGCACCAGGATCATACGCACATGGGAAGAAATGCAAGATACTTTCATGTCAAACTTCTTCTCGTCAGAACGCGATGTTAGCATCACAGAATTAGCTTCAGTACGACAGCGAGAAGGAGAACTAGTTGAAAAATTCATAGACAGATGGAAGACACTGGGGGCATCGTGTAGGCAGTTGCCGGAAGAAAAGGAACAAGTCAAAATGTGTTTGAACTCTATGGAGACAGGAATTGCGTTCGGACTCACCAGCGCCGATATTGGAACCTTTCGCGATTTGGCTACCAAAGCCCATGCATTGGAATTAATGACTCGTAAGATGCCAGCATTTCATCATGAAACTGTTAGAAGAATACCTGGCAGGACAACCGTCAACACCATCGATCGGGATAAGAAAAATCAAGAGGCGAAGGGCTCAAGAGACAAAAGGCCGGAAGGAAGAGAAAACTGAAATCAATCAAGGGACAGATATGGTGGAAAAAAGCTTAGAATGCTCGATTCTCATGAAGGATTTGAGTTTGACAAAGAGGACGTGGTGCCTATGATGCAACAATTGTTAAAAGCAGGTACCCTGGAATTACCGGAACCGAAGCGCCCTGAAGATGTGACGAGGACTCGAGAAAGAAATTTTTGCCGTTATCATTGCTTAGTGAGACATCCGACAGAAAATTGTTACACGTTAAAATGCATTATACAACGAATGATAAATAGAGGTGATATAATAACCAGCGAAAGCAAAGGAAAGAATACAAGGGCGACAGTAAATGTATTGTCAATTCAAGAAAAGACTCGGGGAATAAAAAAGAAGGGAGACCGAAGGCCAATAAGAAATGCGACAATGATAACGTTGCGATCGGGGAAGCAGATAACAAGTCCGGTAAAGCAAAAAGCAGAAATTATAAGGAAAGAAGTGACTGAAAGACAGAACATCGAGGATAGAAGTAGAAATGGAAGTACAGCGACAAAGGTGGCTTACGATGTAGTTAGTCACTTGAAAGGTATATCTGCACGTTTAAGTATTTATGATGCACTCAAGTTATCAGAAGAGTTTCGACAAAGTTTGATTCAAGCACTGTCTGATCACGACGTGAGAGAAACTTTACTGACCGAAATGAAGAATGAAAGAAGCAAAGAAAAGGTGGATTGTCTGCCAGTAATATCTTTCTCTGATGATGACTTAATTGGTGAAACAGAACATAACAGGCCATTGATGATAGAAGGGTACATTTGCGAAAAGAAGATAAAACGAATCATGATAGACAATGGGTCAGCAGTGAATCTTTTGCCACTCTCCATGATTACTAAATTGGGTTACCGCCATTCAGATTTGCGCCCCAGCGGAATGATGATACATGGGTTTAATCAAGATGGACAACGCGCACTCGGTAAAATTACAGTAATATTGGAAGTGGGAGAACTAATTACTACTGTTATATGTCATGTTATAAATGCTGTGACGACATATAACCTTCTCTTAGGCAGGCCGTGGATACATCAGTATAATATTGTACCTTCTACTCTACACCAATGTTTCAAATACTATAAGGACGGAATGCAGTGTAAAGTAATGGCTGATGCGAAACCCTATACAGAAGCTGAGTCTTTCTTTGCGGATGCTAGCTATTATAAATGTTTCTCCAAAGAAGCGGGAAATGATGATGGAAAGGGAATCTTAAAAGATTTCCAAATAAATAAAGTTAGAGAAGAAAGGGAGGAATCTCCTGGGACTACAGAAGCAAGAAAAAAGTTCTATTTTGTACCAAAGCGCCTGAGACAACCGGGACAACCACCGCTGACATTGTTGTCGACAGAACAGTTGAAAGTCTTACAGTCCAATTACACGATGCCCCTACCCAAAATCGAAAGATGTAAGCCATTTGCAGCCGCCCCAGGAACATTTCAAGTCAGAGCCAGTGCTAAATATCCTGAAGCAATAAAATTCCAAGCTGCAGCAGAGGTGAAGAATGAAAACAGAAGCAATATATATCATGGAGAGTTAGCACCGTAAAATTTGAGAAAATACAGTGCAGTAAGCAAGAAAATCATGAGAAATATGGGTTTTGATTGTGACAAGCCCACTGGACTGAATTATGGGAAAGGAATTCAAATCCCTCTCGGAGTTAATCAAGAAAAACGGAGAAAATTCCAAGGATTAGGAGTAGAATCATCGGTAAATATGGTATCAGTAAATATGACTCCAGCCGAACAAATGTCAGAACAAGATGCTAAGGTTGTCGAGTGTCCTGAAACCGCTCCAAGACAAATAGAAGACGGGGGGCAGCCGACGATAGATGGTTTGCGAGAAATAAATTTGGGAACAGCAGAAGAGCCGAGGAACACATTCATCAGCGTCAGTCTTTCAGATCAGGAATTTGAGAAATATGGCCAACTTCTCAGAGAAAATAAAGATGTCTTCGCTTGGACATATGAAGAAATGCCTGGATTGGAACCCTCTTTAGCAATGCATCGATTAAATATTTCCAAAGAAAAGAAACCAGTAAAGCAAGCACAAAGGCGATTCCACCCAGGCCTGATTCCATTAATCGAAAAAGAAGTAAATAAACTAATAAAGGTTGGGTTTGTTAGAGAGGTTAAATATCCTAAATGGATATCAAACATTGTTCCGGTGAAAAAGAAGAATGGGCAGATTAGAGTATGCATCGACTTCAGAGATCTGAATGAAGCATGTCCAAAGGATGACTTCCCTCTCCCGATAACAGAATTATTAATTGATAGCACTACTCAGTATGCTATTATGTCCTTTATGGACGGATATGCGGGTTATAATCAAATCAGGATGGCACCCGAAGATGAAGAGGCAACGACTTTCAGAACGCCGCTTGGAATTTATTGTTATAAAGTTATGCCTTTCGGTCTCAAAAATGCTGGGGCAACATATCAAAGGGTGATGAAAAACATTTTTCAAGATATGATGCATAAACATGTCGAATGCTATGTTGATGACTTGGTGGTCAGGTCGGGAGATCATCAAGAACACCGCGAACATTTAGCATCAGTCTTCCGTCGTCTCAGAAAGAAGCAACTAAAGATGAACCCTGCTAAGTGTGCATTTGGAGTATCTTCTGGCAAATTCCTTGGCTTTGTTGTACGACACAGAGGGATCGAGATTGATCCAGAAAAAATTAAGGCTATTCAAAATATGCCGCCACCAACGACGTTGAAGGAATTAAAAAGCTTACAAGGAAAATTGGCATACATTCGCCGTTTCATTTCAAACCTCGCAGGAAGGTGTCAGCCATTTTCTCGGTTAATGAAGAAAGATACAGAATTTGTATGGGATCACGCCTGTCAAAATGCATTTGACTCCATCAAGGAATTATTGAAACAGCCGCCGGTGTTAACAGCTCCAGTGAAAGGTAAGCCACTTATCTTATATACATCTGCAGCTGCAAATTCTTTGGGTGCTTTGTTAGCACAGGTAAATGAAGCCGGAAAAGAGACTGCTCTTTATTATCTAAGCCGAACATTGATGGGGGCAGAATGCAATTATTCCTCGATCGAAAAAGAGTGTTTGGCGCTGATATTTGCTGTACAAAAGTTGAGGCATTATTGTCTCTCCCATGATATAACTTTGATCTCAAGAGCAGATCCGATAAAATTTTTGATGACTAGGCCAATGTTGTCGGGAAGACTAGCCAAGTGGATGTTATTGCTATCAGAATATACTATTTCATATAAACCGGCGAAAGCAATAAAAGGACAAGCTATGACAGACTTCCTCGCAGCACATCCTATAGCAGAAAGTGAGGAAATCAATGACGAATTTCCAGATGAACAGGTTATGTTAGCTGAATCTCAGAATCTTTGGCAAATGTATTTTGATGGTGCTGCTCGAATGTCGGGAGCGGGGGCAGGAATAATATTCATTACACCTCAAGGCGATTTATTGTCATATTCCTTCACATTGGGCACCGCATGCACAAACAACAAAGCTGAATACAGAGCTCTTATCATCGGAATGGAAATAGCCCAGCAAATGGAAATAAAATTATTGCATATCTTCGGAGATTCTAAATTGATTATAAATCAGTTGACAACAGAATTCGAAGTAAGGAAAGAAGAACTTCTGCCCTATTATCAGAAGGCATAAAAGTTGCTTGAACAGTTTTGTCATGTGGACATTAAACACATACCACGCTCTGAGAATGCAAAAGCGGACGCTTTAGCCGGTCTGGCAGCAGCTCTGTCCTGCACAAATCGAAGTCCTCTTCAGGTAACTATAGAAGAAAGAAGATTCCTGCCATCTGCAGAGATTATCAAAGAAACCGTTGAAATGTTTCCTATATCTTGTCTAGAAGTAATGATAGATGATTGGCGTCAGCCTTTCGTTGATTATCTCAAGTATAATATCTTGCCAGAAGATAACGCACAAAGACAACAGATTAAGCAGCGATCGGGCAAATTTGTCATATGCAGCGAAGTATTGTATAGAAAATCTTACAATGGAATGCTGTTGAGATGCTTAGACAAGCAAGAAGCAAACCAAATGCTGCGGGAGGCACATTCAGGTGAATGTGGAGCACATCAAGCCGGCCGAAATTTATACCATAGAGTGCATCGAATGGGTTATTATTGGCCTACTATGTTCAAAGATGCGATAGAATATGCAAAGCGGTGTCATGAATGTCAAATACACGGAGATGTAATACATGTTCCCCCAGAAGACTTATATCAATCTGTTACTTCCTGGCCTTTCTCAGCCTGGGGACTCGATGTGATTGGTCCTATAAATCCCCCCTCATCTAAAGGAAAACAGTATATTCTGGCAGCAACAGACTATTTCTCCAAATGGACCGAAGCAATTGCCTTGCGTAATGTTAAAGAAACAAATGTGGTCAATTTCATTCGACATGCTATAATATATCGTCATGGTATTCCGAAAAAGATCGTCACTGATAATGGCACCCCTTTTAAAAATAGAGGCATGGAAAAGTTGTGTCAGAAGTTTGGCATCCAGCATTCATTTTTAACACCTTACTATCCTCCGGCCAATGGATTAGCAGAAGCGTTTAACAAAACGATTATCAAAATAATCAAGAAAACGGTGACAGGCAACAAGCGTGATTGGGATGAAAAGTTACAAGAAGCATTGTGGGCCTATAGAACTACCCATCGTACAGCAACAGGGGCGACACCATATTCATTAATCTATGGTATAGAGGCAGTTATCCCAATTGAGATGCAGGTGGCATCACTCAGGATAGCAGTACATCAGTCTATAACAGATGATGAAAATGCAAAAATAAGGCTGAAAGAATTAGATTTGCTCGATGAGAAACGTCTTGAAGCTCAGCAGCGGTTGCAGTCATATCAGGTCAGGATATCGGCTGCATTTGATAAACAGGTTAAATACCGCTCTTTCAAAAAAGGGGATATGGTGTTAATGCTGAAAAGACCTATAATGATTACTTGCCGAACAGGGGGCAAGTTTGAGCCTAAATGGGACGGTCCATATGTGGTAAAAGAAGTATACTCCAATGGGGCATATAGAATCACAAATCAAGAGGGACAGAGTATCAGTATACTTGTCAACGCCCGTTTCATCAAAAGATACTATCCTTAAAGATAGACATGTGGATTTTGATTCAGAATATTATCGGCATAATGAATCTGTATCAAAAGGGGGCAAGGATGAATAAGATCATGTTCATATGTCAACAAAAGAAGCTGTAAAGAAATTCACAAACGCGTCAATTATCAAGCATCAAATCCGAAAATATGATCATCATCTATGATCATCATCATCACCAAACAAGTTTGACAAAATCAATATCATCCTGAAGATTCTCTTGAAGATATTGACAAAATTGATATATATTGCTTTACAAAACATGGATCTTCTTGAAGATATTATCTCAGGTGGAAATATCTACTACTACTATACTGGCAATGATGATGATCATAGATATTATTGCCTTATAAGGATACACCAATCTCAGTTAAAGGGGCGGTATAGCCAAGCCAAATCCTAAAAGAGCCAAATTGAGCAAAATCAAAAAGATCAAGCTCTATAAAAAAAAAAATGCTCTCAAAGGATCAAGCTCTAAAAGAGCCGGCCAACTATACATAATACCTATGAAGATTGCCATTCGGACAGCGGCGAGGAGTCAGTGGCCCTAAAAAGCCCGCGAAGACCATCGTGCGCACCCATGCGGGCAGCTGACGAAGTCAATGATTCAAAGTCTAAAAAGGCCATAAATCTGCGAAGACTAGTCACCGTAACTCCCATGCTGTCTGTATAGCTTCCGGCAGCGCCACGGGGAACGGATGAAAATGCCCTCCTGTGAATGGGCTCGACCTTGCAGACGAAGAAAACAGGGGCCGCAGTGCGATCTTTATGCCAACCATGCGTAAGACCCTCCAGATCTAAGGTTTGATTTCAGTAGTAACTCGTGAGGAAGGGCTTAAACCTACTCATTGATGGACTGGCGACCCTAGATTTGGTGCCCAAAGGTAGCCTTGCGAGCCCTGCGAACTCTAGAGAGTTACCGTGGCCAACCCTGTGCGTAAAACCAACAGTTCACCGCCCGGTAGCGTCAATGGGCCCCTCTGATGGACCTTGGCTGTGAGCTCAAGGCAGTGAAAAGCCCAAAAGCGAACTCTAGAGAGTTACAGTGGCCATCACATAAGACCCATAAATGCTCCACTACTCATGAGCTTAAACTGTGTGTGTGCGCACGCTCCACTACTCATGAGCTTAAACTGTGTGTGGCTAATTAAATTGAAACTTAGTACCGTCAATTTAAATACTCACATAGAGAATCCCGCACTAACAAAACATAAAAGGTTTAGAAATTGTAAAGGATGTAATGAAATTATTATATAAAGTACGAATATAATTTGATAATGTTAGTATAAATGTCATCAACATGCAATGAGAAAATGCTATTATAAACATCTCAAAATGCTTTCATAAAGACATATGTGAAGCCAAAAAAAAAAAACATGAAAACAAAAATCACATGTTCAAAATTACATGTTTTAAAGATCTTCTGTAATCCCCACTGCTTCCGAATATCTGCGCAAATCTTCTTTCAACTGTGCCTGAGCTACATCATGTTTAGATTTTTCTTCAAGAATAAGTTTAGCTTGATCAGGGACGCCCGCAAGTTTATTCTCTAGAGAAGCAATCATTCCTTGACTTTGAAGTTGCGCGGATTTTTCAATATTAATGGATTGAACATTCGCCTGTATCCTCTCTTCAACATCTTGAATAATTAAGACTTTTTCATGATTCCTTCTCTCCAGTTGAGAGATTTCTTCCTTCAGGACTGCAATACGATCTTGGATAGTCTTATTTTCATCAATATGAATCTTTAATTGATCTTGAAGAATCATATGCTCTTGTTCAAGTTTAGAAATTGATGAAGCTGTCAGAGAGGCTTGTTCTTGAGATGCAGCCAGCTGCTTCTTGTACTCTAAAATCTTAGGGGCAATTGTAACATTCTCTACCGACGCCAAAGAAATTACTGAATTACGAAACTTGAGGAGTGAATCACGCAAAGGAGATATGTTGATTCTAGCCATCTTGGCAGAGCTCTCCAAAATCTCTATAGCAACATCCAAATCCAACCATTGATCGGGATTTCTGAAGATATGAATTATTGCTAACAAGGAATGTTTCACCATAAGCATTTTATGAACAGGGATTTTTGCAAAGGATGACAATTCAGAAGTAGTGGACACAGAATCAGAACTGGCCGCACCACTGCAAGGATGAGTTCCTATAGTAAAAGAAGAAAGATATTCAAAATATTATTATGAAATATATAGTCATGAATGAAGATAATCAGTGCATATATATGTACCTGTCACCGGAATATGACTAACAGAGGCAGAAGCTCTCTGAGTCATGGAAAGACCAAGTTCCACCATATCAGCAAAAGATGGTGCTCTAGCTTCTGTGCTTGAATCTCTGGTAGCCGGAGTTGGCAAATCCGTAGTTTCTGTTGGAAATATGATTTCACGAGCCACTACTTTCTGTACTACCAATGGAACTACAGGTGCTCTTGGTGAAGATACCACAAGAGGGCTCGCTGAAGAGACAGCACCTATTTCTGCAACTTGAGCACCTAAAAAAAGGGAGACACAATGAAAGGGAAACATAATAATAAAATAATAAGTTATTAAAATATAGATAGATATATGCATGTGGAAATTAAATCTCCTTTACCTGGTGAATACCCATATTCACCATAATCTAACAGTTCCTCTTCATTTTCCTCAGCTGCAGGAGATTTAGCAGGAACATTTACACCAGGAAGAGTCTTAACGGTTGCAGGGGAAGATTCCATCTCGACTTCTTTCGCAGCTGTTTCCTCATCTCCGTCAATGTCAACTTCGCCTTCTTGTCATCATCTTTATCTTCACAACTGTCGCTATCCTCGCTGTCCTCATATTGTGAAGATTCAGTAGTATCTGACGATGAAGCTGAACTCTCATCTTCTAAAATTTCTTCATCATCTTTTTCAATGACAACTTGCTTCCCTTTATAAGAAACGGGTTGGCTGCTCTCCGGAACAGGCTCTTGGATTGTAGGGGAAACGGATGCTTGACGGGTCCTTTCTGGAAGAATAGGGGAAGCGGATGCTTGGCGGGTCCTTTTTGGAAGAATAGGGGATGATGTTTGTAAACGCGTTTTTGATCTAGTCATTGGGGAAGATGGACTAGGACCAAGGGGTTGTGGAGGAGATAAGGAAGTACCAACAGCTGGTCCTTCTTGAGCCGCTACAGTCTCTGCAGGAATTGGAGAAGATGTACCTTCAGCATCGTTTGCGGCTTGATTTGAGAAATCCCGACGAGTTTTCTCAAATTCTCTCAGAACTCCATGAGCAAACCAACCATCCAAAGTGTTGATGGGCTTGATTTCACGGATAGGGTCTTCCAATGATATCTTCCTACAAATTTCTCCAGGATGAGACGCATGGCTCTTTTCTGGAACATAGCCAATTCCGCTCTCTAAATTTCTGCCCTTCAGCCTGGGCGGATGAAGAAAGATAGAAGAATCCATTAACAAGCATTTAGTGACCAAGTATGATTGGTGATCCCACCATCGCATCCAGCAATATGACGTACGGACTATGCGATTACAGGCTGGAATTATGAAAAGAGATCCGACGCAGCCATTCAGCAGTTGTTTCCATATCATGGCCCAGTTAAGAGGACCAGTTCCATAACAGCGCATTTTTCTAGTAAGCAACCCGCAATCTTGAGGCACGGTTTGATCATAACCAAATTGACGAGCAAAGCGACTGGGGTAGTAAGGTTCTCTCCAAAATTTTGTTCCTTCCCGAAGAGGTAAACTGCATGAGCGAATAGAAAAGAAGAAAGCTCTCTCTGCTGCAGTAAGCGTTTCTTGGTCCACCATATCTGTATCTTCAGTGTAGCGATAAAGGCGGAACTGAAAGAAGTTTATCTGGTCGTCATCTCGAATTTTATTGGCAACCCACTCATATGCTCTTTTTGCCATCGCTCTTTGCTGAAAGAACCAGAGTGGAAGGTGAGAAGGATGAGTATATGCTTGCTCCGGAGCTTCAAAAGTCCAAGGAAAATAAACTCCAAGCCACCCCGTAATATAATGCCAAGAAGTATGTGCAGACGAAGCTCCAAGAGTAGGGTCTTTTACGTGGGTGGCAACTTCTCCAAGGGCCCTATAAATAGAGCATAATACTGGGGGAGCAATGGAGTATTTGTAGCCTTCCGCCAAAGCGCCAGCTACAGTGAAGATAGTGGGACGAATAGCATCTGCCCATTTAGAGCTAGGCAATACGACCAAACTCAGCCAATAGGCTAAGAAAGCTGCAAGTTCTCCGAAGGAGCTATATTTCGGTCTCCCCTTCATTACGGCCCGAAGCTTTGTCAGTTCATTGGAATGACAATCACAGTCTTCAAAGATAAAGAGAGGGTATATAGACATAAGATTAAATAAATACCTGAGGCCTCTGGAAAAATGTGTCAGCCACTGCAAAGGGGGAATCTTGTGGAAACTGGGAAATTTACTCATCTCCTTGAATAGTTCGATAGTGGTTTCAGAGATCGAAGGTTTGCGATCAGGAGAGGATACGAAGGCCAGTTCTCTATTGGTTGGAATAAATTCATCGTAGAATTTACTTGTTATTGGGAGACCGGCTATGCGGTGAAGATCCCAAAGTGTTATGCTCATTTCACCATAAGGCAAGTGGAAGGAGTTGGTTGTAGGCGACCAGTATTCAAGGAAACCTTTCAGTACAGTAGGTTCCCTACAGAAGTATTTAGAAGTCACTTCTATAGCATCATAAAGACCAACTTTTGCAAGCGTGCTCGTATGCTTCAGTAAAATAGCTTCTGCCCAATCCGAGTAATAGTCGAGTTCCCGATCTCGGAAACGTTGTCGGATTGTCTCATAAAAATGTGAAGGAAAGAGGTCGTGAGGGCTATGGAAAGGAGCCAAGAAGATCATGGGATGAATTTCTCCTATCCTTTGTCGCGGCTTCTGCGTTTGAATGACTCCTTCAAGGATCCTGGATTCTCTAGTGGCCCATGATTCAGTATACATCAACCTTTTGCCATGAACGCAATCCTTGGGTTCACAGTCAAGCATGGACTGATGACGATAAACATTGATGGGAATTATTGTCATGCCTTCTGCATGAGGATTGTCAAATTTCATGACGCCTTCAACAACCCGAATCGAATCCCATGAATTTTGAAGTCTCTTCTTCTTATGTTCCTTGATCTTCTCTGCAAATTCTTTCGCCTTATTACGGCGAGTTTTCTTCGGACGAGAGGCAGGGGGAGTGTCTTCACGAAGGGGCGGTCTTTCACTATCAGTACGAATATGAGCTGTAGTCTTTAACCATTCGTCCCAATCGTATTCCCTGCCATGCTTCGGGGGACATTTGACATCCCCAAAGATATAGATCTATGGATGGGGGATGGCAAAGATCTGATGCGATCAGAAAAGTCAAAAGTTGGAAGAACAAGCTCTTTAAAATAAGGAGTCCTGGAGGTAGTCTTTGTTCGCTTGGCAGGTGGTTGATCAGAAGAAGGAGTCACAGGACGGGCTGCTTGTTTTATACGGGCCATAATGACGAGTGAAGAAAAAAGGAAGGAAGAATAGAAGAAGAATGAAAAATGGCTAAGTATTGGAAGGAACAAAAGAAAGAGAAAATCGACTAAGTGCAGGACACTTTGCGCGGGTCCGCGCAAAGTGTATGGGCTGCGCGAAAAGAGTTAGACTTTGAAGAAATTCGCGCAAAGCTGTAAGGTTTGCGTGGGATCGCGCAAAGTTGAAAGGTTTGCGCGGGTTTGCGCAAAGTGAATGGTTTACGCGGAAGAGAATCGCAGGAACAAAGTTTCGCCAGAGCAGAAAGGATTCGTACAAAAGACTAAGTTGCTGGACTATTTATAGGATTCGTGGTCGAGCACGGTACTCGACCGAGGTTTGCGCGAGGTCGCGCAAACCCTAGAAAATGAATTCTTTGATCCTTTTCTTTGATTTCTGAAAAAACAAAGAACGGATCAAGGGGGCATCTGTTAAGCATAAAAATAAGCAAAGAACTGAAGAAAGGAAAGATTAAGAAAATCAGTTTGAAGATCAAAGAAATCAGTTTAAAGATGACTTTGCGCGGGTCCGCGCAAAGTGAATAGATTGCGCTAGACCGCGCAAAGTAAATGGGTTGCGCGGGAATGATAGATTGTGCAAGACCGCGCAAAGCATGTCGTTTGCGCGAGACCGCGCAAAGCATGTCGTTTGCGCGAGTCCGCGCAAAGTGTTTTGCAGAGGTATAAAAATAGTTGGATGTTATTTTGTCCCACATCGATCAGAATAGAGATTTACACCAGTAAAGATGTCTATAAATACCCCGTTCTTCCTCTCAAAAGGGGTTGGAAGATTTCAGAGTGAAAGAAAGACGAAGAAGAAGACAGAAGGTGCAAATGAGCATTGGGCTCAGATAGTTTGCGCGGAATCGCGCAAAGGAGCATTGGGCTCCTGTAGTTTGCACGGACTCGCGCAAAGGAGTATTGGGCTCCTGTAGTTTGCGCGGACTCGCGCAAAGGAGCATTGGGCTCCTGTGGTTTGCGCGGACCCGCGCAAAGCATGCAGTTTGCGCGGACTCGCGCAAACCGATTGCCGGACAGTCTATAACAACAATGGGCTGATATGCTGCAGGAATGGCTAGAGTCTTCAAATCTTCAAGTTTTTTCTTATTCAGGAGGAAGGGAAGAATCATCGACGAAAAGGCGTATTCCTCCTAAGTTTCAGGAGATGACCGGAATAGCACTGAAATGCTGCCGAAATCTCTATTCTCTTGAAGATTAATTAGTTGACTTGTCTATTCCTCCTAAGTCATAGGAGATGATTGAAATCAGCGCTGTTATGCTGTCGAAATTTATATTTAACCGTTATAATTATAACTTGCAATGAATTCTTTGTAAACTATTTTAGAATCAAGGGATACCTGAGGATGTAAATGAATTCAGAATCAATAAAGTGTGATGATTGTTTTCTGTAACTATTTCATTGTTATGTTTGAATAAGATAATTCCCAAATCAAATACTTTTGTTTTTCTTGTCGAAACAGTATCCGTAAGTGGGATTGCAGTCGTCGGTCCTGAATTTTCCTTCATCTCCTTGTCCAATAGTAACCTTCATAACTCTCTCTTCAGTGGTCGAATTTTGACTATTTTGAGCTCATTGGGGTGGTAACTTGACAAGCTTCTAAAGGGACCAGAATTGGCTAATTTCAAAACCGATCGATATCCCAAAAGCATGTTGGAACTCTTTGATCGTCATTGTGCAATTTGGATTGTTAATATTTCCATTTTGGCGCGATCCAACGAGGACGCTCATAACTCCCTCGTTTCATGTCGGATTGGGACAATATTTGGTCATCTGAAACGTACTTTAGTGCTGTTTCATTCCTGACTGGAATCGTCCTATTCCAAGACCATTTTCCAATCACAAGTGGGATCACAGTCGTCAGTCCTGAATATTCCTCCATCACCTTGTCCAACGGTAACCTTCATAACTCTCTCTTCAGTTGTCAAATTTAGAATATCTTTAGTTCATTGCAATGGTACCTTGAGAAGCTTCTAAAGGGACCAAAATTGGCTAACTTCGAGACTGTTCGATATCTCAAAAGCATGTTGGAACTCTACGATCGTCATTTTTTAATTTGGATTGTTGATATTTCTAAATCGAGCGATCCAACGGAGACGCTCATAACTTCGTCATTTGATGTCGGATTGGGTCAATTTTTAGTCATTTAAAAGGTACTTTAGTGCTCTTTCATTCCTGACTGGAATCGTCGTATTCCGCGACCATTTGCGCATCCGTAAGTGGAATTGCAGTCAACGGTCTTGAATTTTCCTTCATCTCTTTGTCCAATAGTAACCTTCATAACTCTCTCTTCAGTGGTCGACTTTAGACTGTTTTGAGCTCATTGGAATGGTAACTTGGCAAACTTCTAAAGGGACCAGAATTGGCAAATTTCGAGACCGTTCGATATCCCAAAAGCCAGTTGGAACTCTTCGATCGTAATTGTGCAATTTGGATTGTTAATATTTCCACATCGCGTGATCCAACGGAGACCCTCATAACTCGCTCGTTGGATGTCGGATTGAAATGTGGTCATCCGAAAGGTACTTTAGTGCTCTTTCATTCCTGACTGGAATCGTCGTATTCTGAGACCATTTACGCATCCGTAAGTGGGATCGCAGTCTTCGGTCCAGAATTTTCCTTCATCTCCTTGTCCAGTAGTAACCTTCATAACTCTCCTTCAGTGGTCGAATTTAGACTTTTTTGAGCTCATTGGAATGGTAACTTTACAAGCTTCTAAAGGGATCAGAATTGGCTAATTTCGAGACCGTTCGATATCTCAAAAGCATGTTGGAACTCTTCGATCGTCATTTTGCAATTTGGATTGTTAATATTTCTAAATCGAGCGATCCAATGGAGATGCTCATAACTCTATCATTTGATGTCGGATTAGGTCAATTTTTAGTCATTTGAAAGGTACTTTAGTGATCTTTCATTTCTAACTGGAATCGTCAAATTCCGAGACCATTTGCGCATCCATAAGTGGGATTGCAGTCAACGGTCCTGAATTTTCCTTCATCTCCTTGTCCAACAGTAACCTTCATAACTCTCTCTTCAGTGGTCGACTTTAGACAATTTTGAGCTCATGGGTATGGTAACTTGGCAAGCTTTTAAAGGGACCAGAATTGGCAAATTTCGAGACCGTTCAATATCCCAAAAGCTAGTTGGAACTCTTCGATCGTCATTGTGCAATTTGGATTGTTAATATTTCCACATTGCGCGATCCAACAGAGACGCTCATAACTCGCTCGTTGGATGTCGGATTGAAATGATTTTTGGTCATCTGAAAGGTACTTTAGTGATCTTTCATTCCTGACTGGAATCATTGCATTCTGAGACCATTTGTGCATCCGTAAGTGGGATTGCAGTCAACGGTCCTGAATTTTCCTTCATCTCCTTGTCCAATAGTAACCTTCATAACTCTCTCTTCAATGGTCGACTTTAGACAATTTTGAGCTCATTGGAATGGTAACTTGGCAAGCTTCTAAAGGGACCAAAATTGGCAAATTTCGAGACCATTCGATATCCCAAAAGCAAGTTGGAACTCTTCGATCGTCATTGTGCAATTTGGATTGTTAATATTTCCACATGGCGCGATCCAACGGAGGCGCTCATATCTCCCTCGTTTCATGTGGGATTGGGACGATATTTGGTCATCTGAAAGGTACTTTAGTGCCGTTTCATTCTTGACTGGAATCATCCTATTCTGAGACCATTTTCCAATCACAAGTGGGATCACAGTCGTCGTTCCTGAATATTCCTTCATCACCTTGTCCAATGGTAACCTTCATAACTCTCTCTTCAGTGGTCGAATTTAGAATATCTTGAGCTCATTGCAATGGTACCTTGAGAAGCTTCTAAAGGGACCAGAATTGGCTAACTTCGAGACCGTTCGATATCTCAAAAGCATGTTGGAACTCTATGATAGTCATTTTGTAATTTGGATTGTTAATATTTCTAAATCGAGCGATCCAATGGAGATGCTCATAACTCCGTCATTTGATGTTGGATTGGGTTAATTTTTACTCATTTAAAAGATACTTTAGTGTTCTTTCATTCCTGACTGGAATCGTCGTATTCCGAGACCATTTGCGTATCCATAAGTGGGATTGCAGTCGTCGATCCTGAATTTTCCTTCATCTCCTTGTCCAATAGTAACCTTCATAACTCTCTCTTCAGTGGTCGAATTTTGACTATTTTGAGCTCATTGGGGTGGTAACTTGACAAGCTTCTAAAGGGACCAGAATTGGCTAATTTCAAAACCGATCGATATCCCAAAAGCATGTTGGAACTCTTTGATCGTCATTGTGCAATTTGGATTGTTAATATTTCCATTTTGGCGCGATCCAACGAGGACGCTCATAACTCCCTCGTTTCATGTCGGATTGGGACAATATTTGGTCATCTGAAACGTACTTTAGTGCAGTTTCATTCCTGACTGGAATCGTCCTATTCCTAGACCATTTTCCAATCATAAGTGGGATCACAATCGTCAGTCCTGAATATTCCTCCATCACCTTGTCCAATGGTAACCTTCATAACTCTCTCTTCAGTTGTCAAATTTAGAATATCTTTAGCTCATTGCAATGGTACCTTGAGAAGCTTCTAAAGGGACCAAAATTGGCTAACTTCGAGACCGTTCGATATCTCAAAAGAATGTTGGAACTCTACGATCGTCATTTTTTAATTTGGATTGTTGATATTTCTAAATCGAGCGATCCAACGGAGACGCTCATTACTTCGTCATTTGATGTCGGATTGGGTCAATTTTTAGTCATTTAAAAGGTACTTTAGTGCTCTTTCATTCCTGACTGGAATCGTCGTATTCCGCGACCGTTTGCGCATCCGTAAGTGGAATTGCAGTCAACGGTCCTGAATTTTCCTTCATCTCCTTGTCCAATAGTAACCTTCATAACTCTCTCTTCAGTGGTCGACTTTAGACTGTTTTAAGCTCATTGGAATGGTAACTTGGCAAGCTTCAATTGGCAAATTTCGAGACCGTTCGATATCCCAAAAGCTAGTTGGAACTCTTCGATCGTAATTGTGCAATTTGGATTGTTAATATTTCCACATCGCGCGATCCAATGGAGACCCTCATAACTCGCTCGTTGGATGTCGGATCGAAATGATTTTTGGTCATCCGAAAGGTACTTTAGTGCTCTTTCATTTCTGACTGGAATCGTCGTTGTTGGAGCATAAAAAGGAAAGGGAACAAATAATAAAGAAAGACAGGTTGCGCGGATCGCGTAACCAAAAAGGAAGGTTGCGCGGTTGAAGTAGCCAAAATTACAGTTGCGCTGGTCGCGCAACAAGGAAGGCAGTTGCGCGGATCGCGTAACTAAGAAAGCAGTTGCGCCGGTCGCGCAACGAAGAGAGTCGTTGCACGGATCACGCAATCAATGAAGATCTCTGACACGTGTGAAGGGTCTATAAATACCCCACTTCCCTTCTAATAAAGAGAGAGAAAGATTTTTCGAGAGACTGAAATAGAGCAACTGAAGGTAGAGAGAGCAGAGCCATGTTTAGTTACGCGGACCGCGCAACATGTACATCAGTTGCGCGGATCGCGCAACTACTAGATTGGTTACGCGGATCGCGCAAATAGTCAGCTGATCAGCTTGTAGGAGAAATTACTTCTCTAAAAGAAAAGATCAAATGATCTATTCAGTAATTCCTCCTAAGTATTGGGAGATGACCAAAATAGCGTCGGAGTGCTGCCAAAATTTCTGTCTCCATGATGATCAGATGATTTATTCAGCAATTCCTCCTAAGTATTGGGAGATGACTAAAACAGACGCCGAAAGGCTGCCGAATTCAGGATTGGACAAATAATAAGCTTTGCTAAAAATAATTTGTTCTTTTTATGTGATTTATCTTAGAATCAAGGGATGTATAGAGGATGTAAATGAACCCAATATTAATAAAATATGATGATTGTTCTGAATACTCTTTTGTTATGTTTGAATAAGATCAATTCCCCAAATCAAACACATTTGTTTTCTTGTCGAAACAAAATGGCGACTCCACTGGGGAATTTCTTTTAAGATGATTGAAAAACAATCAACATTAAGATGATTGAAAAACAATCACCATGGTTTGGCGTCTTTCTGACGCCAAAATGGCGACTCTCAGTGGGAACATCCTCCCCTTCATCTCTAAGATAGATCCTTCTATCCTCCAGAAAACTAACTATAGATATGTTTTATAATTGAAGGTACATTAATTCAACTGCAAGTACAATCAATGACAATTCCTGCAAGAGAAGTAAACTTTCGCTTTACTACAACTGGGTTCGTGATAGAGTATACGACGGATCAAGCTCCCGTATGTATGACTCAGTTTCTCACAACCAAGAGCAATATGACTCAAGTGATGGCTGGAGTCGTATCTGCTTCACCTCAACTGTTGGACAGTACTAAGGATTGGACTGTCGTAGTATCCCGTAAGACAAGAGCGTGGAATGCAAGAAATGCTCGAATAAATCTGCCCGTGCCGAGAGTTCAAGGGCTAATAACGCGCAATGCAGCTAGGAAGCATCCTGAGCTCACCCCTCCCGAAATATATCCGGAACGGGTAGTTCCACAGTCAGCGTTACGTGACTTCCCAGCTTTAATCGCTTCAAAGGTTAAATGGATGAAAGAATAGAAAGGCAAAACGGTAATGACAGGTTCCTCAATATCGACATCTCCAAAGACAAGCTCATGGATGTCTATATCACCTCAATCAACTGATAATACCAGAAATATAGAGAAGTCAAAAGGAACTCCACCTTCTCCCCTCTTCCTGAGTCCTCTTACATCGGCATCTTCTCATCCTACTCCAATTACGGCCTCGTCAAAGAGTGGAGAGGCTACAGTATATGTGCCTGAGACAGGACAAGGCAACGCATCAACTGCAGAAGATCGTATTAATGAAATGGCAGAAGCACAGAGAGTATTAATGGAAGAGTGTAGACACCTCAGAGAAGCCCTGACAACTCTTGCGCACAACATGGCCCAGATAGTCGCCCCGCCAATGATGAATACGATGAATGGACGAGAAAACCGGCCCGAAGGCTCTCATCCGCAAGGGATAGGATCTCGAGAGTCTGTTCCAGTCGCAAGAACCATAACACAAGATAACATAAGACAAGTCAACGAAGAAACAGTGAGAATAGAAAGAGAACGTGAAAACACTGGCCGTTTCAGATATCGAACGCCATATCCAAGAGAAGTGGAAGATATTCCATTCCCAGCCAATTTCGAACATCC
Source organism: Magnolia officinalis (assembly GCA_021015155.1). Lineage (NCBI taxonomy): Eukaryota > Viridiplantae > Streptophyta > Magnoliopsida > Magnoliales > Magnoliaceae > Magnolia > Magnolia officinalis. The sequence continues at coordinate 42,598,975 of JAJHSJ010000003.1, forward strand.
AGATTTTCAGAAGTTTAATGGGGAAGGATCGCCGGAAGAACACCTGATGCACTTCATTGCCAGCATGGGGAATTTTTCTACAATACCGCAGTATTGCCTAAGATTGTTCGGGTCGTCATTAACGCACAAAGCTTTTCGGTGGTATTCCAGCCTGGTTCTCGGATCGATGCGTACGTGGGAAGAAATGCAGGATGCCTTTATGTCAAACTTCTTCTCTTCTGAGCGTGACGTTAGTATTACAGAGTTGGCCTCCATACGGCAGAGGGAAGGAGAACCAGTCCAAAAGTTCATAGACAGATGGAAGACATTAGGAGCCTCGTGTAGGCAGTTGCCAGAAGAAAAGGAACAGGTCAAAATGTGTCTGAATTCTATGGATACAGGGATTACATTTGGACTCACCAGCGCCGATATCAGAACGGTCTGCGACCTAGCCACTAAAGCTCATGCTTTAGAGTTGATGACTTGTAAAATACCAGCATTCCACCGCGAGACTGTTAGAAGAATGCCTGGCAGGACGAATGTGAATACTGTCGAACATGATAAGAAAAACAGAGATATCAGGGATTCAAGAGATAAAAGGGCAGAACGAAGAGAATGATGGAATCAATCAAGACATAAATACAGTGGAAAGAGACTCCGAATGCTGGATTCTCATGAGGGGTTCGGTTTTGAGAAGGAAGATGTAGTTCCTATGATGAAACAGCTACTGAAAGCTGGCACAATAGAATTGCCAGAACCTAAGCGCCCCGAAGATGTGACAAAAACCAGGGAAAGAGATTTCTGCTGCTATCATCGTCTGGTGGGACATCCGACGGAGAATTGCTATACGTTGAAGTGTATAATACAGCGGATGATAGACAAGGGTGAAATAATAACTGGCGAAGGAAAAGAAAAGAACACAAGGGTGGCAGTAAACATGCTCGCGATTCGAGAGAAAGCTCGAGAGGTAGAAGGAAAAAGGGGCGAAAAGACGACAAAGAAAGTGGCAGTTATTACCTTGCGATCAGGAAAGAAAACAGCAAGCCCTGTGAAGCAAAGGGCAGAAATTATAAGGAAAGAAACCGTTGAGAAACCGAAAAATAGCAATGAGAATGAAGAGATGAGTGAAAAGGCAAAGGTAACTTACGACGTGGTCAGCCATTTGAAGGGGATACCGGCACGGCTAAGCATTTATGATGCGCTCAAGTTATCAGAGGAGTTTTGACAAAGTCTGGTCCAAGCATTATCTAATCATAATGTTAGGGAAACTCTACTGACAGAAATGGGGCATGAGGAATATAATGAACGAACAGATTGCTTGCCAATCATTTCATTCTCCGATGATGATTTGATCTGTGAAGTGGAACATAATAGACCATTGATGATAGAAGGTCATATCCATGAGAAGAAGGTTAAACGGATTATGATAGATAATGGGTCTGCAGTGAACCTCCTGCCACTGTCTATGATAAGCAAGCTGGGATATCGCCATTCTGATTTACGCCCTAGTGGAACGATGATACAGGGCTTCAACCAGGATGGGCAACGCTCACTCGGGAAGATTACAGTGACATTAGAAGTGGGAGAATTGACGACCAATGTCATATGCCATGTCATAAACGCAATGACAACGTATAATCTTCTCCTGGGAAGGCCATGGATACATCAATACAGTATCGTACCTTCTACTCTGCACCAGTGCTTCAAATACTGTAAAGGTGGGCGACAATATAAAGTAATGGCAGACGCAAGACCAAATATAGAAGCTGAGTCTTTCTTTGCAGATGCAAGCTATTATAAAGGGTTCGCTGAAGAAACGCGGGATAGTAATGAAAATAGAATTCTGAAAGATATTTAAGTAAACAATGTCAGAGAAGAAAAGGCTGAATCTTCTAAGACTGTAGAAGTAAAGAAGAAGTTCTATTTTGTGCCAAAGCGTCTGAGACAACCAGGGCAACCGCCATTAACTTTATTATCGCCTGAACAGCTAAAAACTTTGCAGTCTAATTATACAATGCCGCTGCCAAACGTAGAAAGGTGCAAGCCATTTTTAGCCGCTCCAAAAAGATTCCAAGTCAAGGCCAGCGCAAAACACCTTGAGCCGATAGAATTTTACGCTGCAAAAAAAGAAACAGATTTAAAAGAAGAAATCGGGAATAATGTATACCATGGTAGGTTGACACCACAAAACCTGGAGGGATACAGTTCAGTGAGCAAGAAGATTATGAAAGGAATGGGTTTTGATTGCGAAGAACCCGCTGGGCTGAATCAAGGGAAGGGAGTACAAATCCCTCTTGGGATTTAATTAAGAAAAGCAGAGAAAATTTCAAGGATTGGGGGTAGAATCATCAGTAAATGTGACTGCAGCTGCACAAATATCAGACGAGGACCCCAAAACAGTCGAGTATCCTGAAATGGCTCCGAAGCAAATGGAAGACGGGGGGCAACCAACAATTGACAGTCTGCGAGAGATAAATTTGGGCACAGAAGAAAAGCCAAGGAATACGTTTATTAGTATTGGTCTTTCTGAACAAGAGGCTGAGAAATATGTCCAACTCCTCAAAGAAAATAAAGATGTCTTCGCTTGGACTTATGCAGAGATGCCAGGCCTAGAACCCTCCGTAGCAATGCACCGATTAAATATCTTCAAAGAGAAAAGGCCAGTTAAACAAACACAAAGGCGATTCCATCCAGATTTGATTCCATCAATTGAAGAAGAAGTCAGCAAGCTGATAAAAGTCGGGTTCATCAGAGAAGTCAAATATCCCAAGTGGATATCGAATATTGTCCCTGTGAAAAAGAAAAATGGACAAATCAGAGTGTGCATCGACTTCAGGGATCTGAACGAGGCCTGTCCGAAAGATGATTTCCCTCTCCCAATTACAGAATTGTTAATTGATAGTACGACTCAGTATGCCATTATGTCTTTTATGGACGGCTATGCAGGATATAATCAGATTAGAATGGCACCTGAAGATGAGGAGGCAACAGCATTCAGAACGTCGCTCGGAATTTATTGCTATAAGGTTATGCCATTTGGTCTCAAAAATGCCGGGGCAACATATCAGAGAGCGATGCAAAATATATTCCAAGATATGATGCATAAACATGTAGAATGTTATGTTGATGACTTGGTAGTCAGGTCAGAAGATCATCAGAAACATCGTGAACATTTAATGTCAGTTTTTCGTCGACTGAGGAAGAAACAACTAAAGATGAACCCGACTAAATGCACATTCGGGGTGTCTTCAGGCAAATTTCTTGGCTTCGTCATACGGCATAGGGGTATCGAAATCGATCCCGAGAAAGTTAAAGCCATCCAAAATATGCCGGCACCTACAACACTGAAGGAATTAAAAAGTTTACAAGGAAAACTGGCATACATCCACCGCTTTATTTCGAATTTGGCAGGAGGTGCCAGCCATTCTCCCATCTCATGAAGAAAGATACAAAGTTCGTATGGGATCAAGCCTGTCAGAATGCATTCGATTCGATAAAGGAACTGTTGAGACAACCGCCAGTATTAACAGCTCCAATAAAAGGTAAGCCGCTTATCTTATACATATCTGCAGCTGAGAATTCTTTGGGTGCTTTATTGGCCCAGGTAAATGAAGAAGGAAAAGAGACTGCTCTTTATTATCTAAGCCGAACACTAGTGGGGGCAGAATGCAATTATTCTCCAATCGAAAAGGAGTGTTTAGTACTAATATTCGCGGTACAAAAGCTGAGGCATTACTGTCTCTCCCATGACATAACTTTGATCTCAAGAGTAGATCCGATAAAGTTTTTGATGACAAGGCCACTATTGTCGGGAAGATTGGCCAAATGGATGTTGTTGCTCTCAGAATATACTATTATATACGAATCGGCGAAAGCAGTAAAGGGACAAGCAGTGGCGGATTTTCTTGTGGCACACCCTGTAGCAGGGAACGAGACCATCAATGACGACTTGCCAGATGAACAAGTGATGCTGGCTGAGTCGCAAAGCCCATGGCAGATGTATTTCGATGGTGCTGCACGAACATCAGGAGCGGGGGCAGGGGTGATATTCATTACCCCCCACGGCGATTTATTACCTTACTCCTTTGCATTGGGCACTGCATGCACAAATAATGAAGCTGAATATAAAGCCCTTATTATCGGAATGGAAATAGCTCAACAAATGGAGATAAAAATGCTGCATATCTTTGGAGATTCTAAATTGATTATCAATCAATTGACAACAGAATTCGAGGTAAGAAAACAGGAACTGTTACCCTATTGTCGAAAAGCATAGAAATTGCTAGAACAATTCTGTCATGTAGAAATCAAGCATGTACCTCGGTCAGAAAATGCAAAAGCAGATGCTTTGGCTAGCCTGGCAGCGGCCCTGTCCTGCTCAAACCGAAGTCCTCTCCAAGTAACTATAGAGGAAAGAAGATTTCTGCCATCCTCGGAGCTCATTGAAGAAGACACTGATGCGCTTCTTGTATCATGCTTGGAAATAACGACAGATGATTGGCATCAACCTTTCATCGATCATCTCATGTATAACATCTTGCCAGAAGATCAAGTACAGAAGCAGCAGATTAAACAACGGTCAGGTAGATTTATCATATGTAGCGAGATATTATAAAGAAAATCTCATAATGGAATGTTGCTACATTGCCTAGACAAGCAAGAAGCAAGCCAAACGTTGCGAGAAATACACTCCGGTGAGTGTGGAGCACATCAGGCTGGCCGAAATCTATTTCACAGAATACATCGAATAGGTTATTACTGGCCCACCATGTTCAAGGACGCGGTAGATTATGCGAAACAGTGCCATGAAATCCATGGAGACGTCATACATGTTCCTCCAGAAGACCTGCATCAATCCATAGCCTTGTTTCGTCAAGAAAACAAAAGTATTTGATTTGGGGATTATCTTATTCAAACATAATAATGGAATGGTTACAGAAACAATCGTCACAATTTATTGATTCTGAATTCATTTACATCCTCAAGGATCCCTTGATTCTAAAATAGTTTACAAAGAATTCATTACAAGTTACAATTATAACAGTAGAATATAAATTTTGACAGCATAACAGCACTGATTTTAATCATCTCCTATGACTTAGGAGGAATAGACAAGTCAACTAATTAATCTTCAAGAGAATAGAGATTTCGGCAGCATTTTAGTGCTATTCTGGTCATCTCCTGAAACTTAGGAGGAGTACGCCTTTTCGTCGATGATTCTTCCCTTCCTCCTGAACAAAAAGAATTTGAAGATTTGAAGACTTTAGCCATTCCTGCAGCATATCAGCCCATTGCTGTTATAGACTGTCCAACAGTCGGTTTGTGCGAGTCCGCGCAAACTATATGCTTTGCGCGGGTCCCCATATGAGCCCAATGCTCATTTGTACCTTCTATCTTCTGTCTTCTTCTTCGTCTTTCTTCCACTCTGAAATCTTCCAACCCCTTTTGAGAGAAAGAACTGGGTATTTATAGACATTTTTACTGGTGTAAATCTCTGTTCTGGTCGATGTGGGACAAAATAACATCCAACCATTTTTAAACCTCCACAAAACACTTTGCGCGGACTCGTGCAAATGACATGCTTTGCGCGGTCTCGCGCAATCTATCATTCCCGTGCAATCTGTCTTCACTGATCAACCCGCGCAACCCATTTACTTTGCGCGGTCCAGCGCAATCTATTCACTTTGCGCGAACCCGCGCAAAGTCATCTTCAAACTGATTTCTTTGATCTTCAAACTAATTTTCTTGATCTTTCCTTTCTTCAGTTCTTTGCTTATTTTATGCCTCAACAGATGCCCCCTTGATCCGTTCTTTGTTTTTTCAGAAAATCAAAGAAAAAGGATCAAACCATTCATTTTCTAGGGTTTGCGCGACCCCGCGCAAAGCTCGGTCGAGTACCGTGCTCGACCACGAATCCTATAAATAGTCCAACAGCTCAGTCATTTGTACGAACTCTTTCTGCTCTGGCGAAACTCTACCCGTGCGATTTTCTTCTGCGCAAACTTCTCACTTGCGCGAACTCCTTCGAGGTTGTAATCTTTTCCGCGCAAGCCATATACTTTGCGCGGACCCGCGCAAAGTTCTTCAAACTCAGCCAATTTCTTTTTTCTTCCTTTCTTACTCTGTCATCTATTTTTCTTCCTTGACTTATTTTCATGGCTCGTATTAAACAAACGGCCCGTCGTGTGACTCCTTCTTCTGATCAACCTCCTGCTAAGAGAATAAAGACGACTTCCAGAAATCCTACTTATTTTAAAGAGCCTGTTCTCCCTACCTTTGACTTTTCTGATCGCATCAGATCTTTACCATCCCCCATTCATAGATCTATTTCTTTGGGAGATATCAAATGTCCACCTAAGCATGGCAGAGAGTATGACTGGGATGAATGGTTAAAGACCACAGCTCATATTCGTACCGATAGTGAAAAGCCATCTCCCCGTGGAGACACTCCTCCGGCTTCTCGTTCGAAGAAAACTCGCCACAATAAGGCGAAAGAATTTGTAGAGAAGATCAAGGAACATAAGCAGAAGAGATTTCAAAACTCGTGGGACTCAGTACGAGTTGTTGAAGGTATCATGAAGTTTGACAATCCTCATGCGGAAGGCATGACAATAATTCCCATCAACGTTTATCGCCATCAGTCCATGCTTGACTGTGAACCCAAGGATTGCGTTCATGGCGAAAGGTTGATGTATACTGAATCATGGGCTTCAAGAGAGCCCCGAATCCTTGAGGGAGTTATACAAACACAGAAGTCGCGACAGAAGATAGGGGAAACTCATTCCATGATCTTCCTTTCCACAGTCCTCATGATCTCTTTCCTTCTCATTTTTATGAGACAGTTCGACAGCGCTTTAGAGATCGAGAACAACTCTGGGGACAAGCAGAATTTTGCATCAGAGGCATGTTAATTGCTTGCCGCTATTACTCTGAATGGGCGGAGGCTATATTGCTGAAGCATACGAGCACTCTTGCAAAGATTGGCCTTTATGATGCCATAGAAGTGACCTCCAAACACTTCTATAGGGAACCCAACATACTGAAAGGCTTCCTTGAATACTGGTCGCCTACAAACAACTCCTTCCATTTACCTTATGGTGAAATGAGCATATCACTTTGGGATCTTCATCGTATAGCCGGTCTTACAATAGCAGGCAAATTCTATGATGAATTCATTCCTACAAATAGAGAATTAGCCTTTGTATCTTCTCCAGACCGCAAACCTTCTATCTCTGAGACTACCATAGAGCTGTTCAAAGAGATGGGCAAATTTCCCAGGTTCCACAAAATCCCCCCTCTACAATGGCTGGCACATTTTTCTAGAGGTCTCAGGTATTTATCAATCCGACGGTTGACTTATTCTTTATATTTTTGCTATTTAGCCATCCCTGTATATTAACCTCCTCATTTTTCTTTGAAGATTTCGCGATTGCCACTCTAAAGAATTAACGAAGCTTCGAGATACAATAAAAGGAAGACCAGAATATAGCTCCTTCGGAGAACTTGCTGCGTTCTTAGCTTATTGGCTAAGTTTAGTCGTATTGCCCAGCTCTAAATGGGCAGATGCTGTTCGTCCAAGCGTTTTTGTTGTGGCTGGTGCTTTAGCGGAAGGCCATAAATACTCTCTTGCTCCTCCAGTATTATGTTCTATTTATAGAGCCCTTGGAGGTAGCTACTCACGTGAAAGATCCTATTCTTGGGGGCCTTCGTCTGCACATACTTCTTGGCATTACATCACAGGGTGGCTAGGGGTCTATTTCCCTTGGACTTTTAAGGCTCCAGAGCAAGCATATACTCATCCTTCTCACCTTCCACTCTGGTTCTTTCAGCAAAGAGCGATGGCAAAAAGCGTATGAATGGTTGCCAATAAAATTCGAGATGACGACCAGATAAACTTCTTTCAATCTTCGCCTTTATCGCTACACCTGAAGATACAGATATGGTGGACCAAGAAACGCTTACTGCAGCAGAGAGAGCTTTCTTTTTTTCTATTCGCTCATGCAGTTTACCTCTTCGGGAAGGAACAAATTTTGGAGAGAACCTTACTACCCCAGTCGCTTTGCTCGTCAATTTGTTATGATCAAATCATGCCTCAGGACTGCGGGTTGGTTACTAGAAAAATGCGCTGTTATGGAACTGGTCCTCTTAACTGGGCCATGATATGGAAACAACTGCTGACTGGCTGCGTAGGATCTCTTTTCATAATTCCAGGTTGTAATCGCATTGTCCGTACATCATATAGCTGGATGCGATGGTGGGATCACCAATCATACTTGGTCACTAAATGTTTGCCAGTGGATCTTCTATCTTTCTTTCTTCATCCGCCCAGGCTGAAGGGCAAAATTTAGAGAGCGGAATCGGCTATGTTCCAGAAAAGAGCCATGCGTCTCATCCTGGAGAAATTTGTAGGAAGATATCATTGGAAGATCCTATCCGTGAAATCAAGCCTATCAACACTTTGGATGGCTGGTTCGCTCATGGAGTTCTGAGGGAATTTGAGAAAACTCGTCGGGATTTCTCAAATCAAGCCGCAAACGATGCTGAAGGTACATCTTCTCCTATTCCTGCAGAGACTGCAGCGGCTCAAGAAGGACCAGCTATTGGTACTTCCTTATCTCCTCCACAACCCCTTGGTCCTAGTCCATCTTCCCAATGACTAGATCAAAAACTCGTTTGCAAACATCATCACCTATTCTTCCAAAAGACTCGCCAAGCATCTGCTTCCCCTATTCTTCCAGAAAGGACCCGTCAAGCATCCGTTTCCCCACAATCCAAGAGTATTCCGGAAAGCAGCCAACCCGTTTCTTACAAAGGGAAGCAAGTTGTTATTGAAGAAGCTGATGAAGAAATTTTAGAAGATGAGAGTTCAGCTTCATCGTCAGATACTACTGAATCTTCACAATATGAAGACAGCGAGGATAACGACAGCTATGAAGATAAGAGATGATGACTTTGAAGAAGGCGAAGTTGACATTGATGGAGATGAGGAAACAGCTGCGAAAGATGTCGAGATGAAATCTTCCCCTGCAAACCGTTAAGACTCTCTCGGTGTGAATGATCCTGCTAAATCTCCTGCAGCTGAAGAAAATGAAGAGGAACCTTTAGATTATGGCGAATATGGGTATTCACCAGGTAAAGGAGATTTAATTTCCACATGCATATCTATCTATATTTTAACATTTATTATTTTATTCTTATGTCTCCCTTTCATTTTGCGTCTCCTTTTTTAGGTGCTCAAGTTGCAGAAATAGGTGCTGTCTCTTCAGCGAGTCCTCTTGTGGTATCTTCACCAAGAGCACCTATAGTTCCATTGATAGTACAAAGAGTAGTGGCTCGTGAAATCATATTTCCCACAGAAACTACAGACTTGCCAACTCCGGCTACCAGAGATTCAAGCACAGAAGCTAGAGCACCATCTTTCGCTGATATGGTGGAACTTGGTCTTTCCATGACTCAGAGAACTTCTGCCTCTATAGGTCATATCCAAGTGACAGGTACATATTTATGCACTGATTATCTTCATTCATGATTACGTATTTCATAATAATATTTTGAATATCTTTCTTCTTTTACTATAGGAACTCATCCTTGCAGTGGTGCGGCCAGTTCTGATTCTGTGGCCACTACTTCTGAATTGTCATCCTTTGCAAAAATCCCTGTTCATAAAATGCTTATGGTGAAACATTCTTTGTTAGAATAATCATATCTTCAGAAATCCCGATCAATGGTTGGATTTGGATGTTGCTATAGAGATTTTGGAGAGCTCTGCCAGATGGCTAGACTCAACATATCTCCTTTGCGTGATTCACTCCTCAAGTTTCGCGATTCAGTAATTTCTCTGGCGTCGGTAGAGAACGTTACAATTGCCCCTGAGATTTTAGAGTACAAGAAGCAACTGGCTGCATCTCAAGACAAGCCTCTCTGACAGCTTCATCAATTCTAAACTTGAACAAGAGCATATGATTCTTCAAGATCAATTAAAGATTCATATTGATGAAAATAAGACTATCCAAGATCGTATTGCAGCCCTGAAGGAAGAAATTTCTCAACTGGAGAGAAGGAATCATGAAAAAGCCTTGATCATTCAAGATGTTGAAGAGAGGATACAGGCGAATGTTCAATCCATTATATTGAAAAATCCGCGCAACTTCGAAGTAAAGGAATGATTGCTTCTCTGGAGAATAAACTTGCTGGCGTCCCTGATCAAGCGAAACTTATTCTTGAAGAAAAATCTAAACATGATGTAGCCCAGGCACAGTTGAAAGAAGATTTGCGTAGATATTCGGAAGCAGTGGGAATTACAGAAGATCTTTAAAACATGTAATTTTGAACATGTGATTCTTGTTTTCATGTTTTTTGGACATGTTTTTTTATGAAAGCATTTTGAGATGTTTAATAATAGCATTTTCTCATTGCATGTTAATGACATTATACTAACATTATCAAATTATATTCGTACTTTATATAATAATTTCATTACATCCTTTAAAATTTCTAAACCTTTTATGCTTTGTTAGTGCGGGATTCTCTATGTGAGTATTTAAATGGCGGTACTAAGTTTCAATTTAATTAGCCACACACAGTTTAAGCTCATGAGTAGTGGAGCGTGCGCACACACACAGTTTTAAGCTCATGAGTAGTGGAGCATTTATGGGTCTTATGTGATGGCCACTGTAACTCTCTAGAGTTCGCTTTTGGCTTTTCACTGCCTTGAGCTCACGACCAAGGTCCATCAGAGGGCCCATTGACGCTACCCACCGGTGCGGTGAACTGTTGGTTTTACGCACAGGTTGGCCACGGTAACTCTCTAGAGTTCACATTGCTCGCAAGGCTACCTTTGGGCACCAAATCTAGGGTCGCCAGTCCATCAATGAGTAGGTTTAAGCCCTTCCTCACGAGTTACTACTGAAATAAAACCCTAGATCTGGAGGATCTTACGCACGGTTGGCATAAAGCTCGCGCTGCGGCCCCTGTTTTCTTCGTCTGCAAGGTCGAGCCCATTCACAGGAGGGCATTTTCATCCATTCCCCGTGGTGCTGCCGGAAGCTATACAAACGGCATGGGAGTTACGGTGACTAGTCTTCGCGGATTTATGGCCTTTTAGGCTTTGAATCCTTGACTTCGTCAGTTGCCCGCATGGGTGCGCACGATGGTCTTTGCGGGCTTTTTAGGGCCACTGACTCCTCGCCGCTGCCCGAATGGCGATCTTCATAGGTCTTATGTATAGTTGGCCGGCTCTTTTAGAGCTTGATCCTTTGAGAGCATTTTTTTTTTTTTTGCTCAATTTGGCTCTTTTAGGATTTGGCTTGGCTATACTGCCCCTTTAACTGAGATTGGTGTATCCTTGTAAGGCAATAATATCTATGATCATCATCATTACCAGTATAGTAGTAGTAGATATTTCCACCTGAGATAATATCTTCAAGAAGATCCATGCCTTGTAAAGCAATATATATCAATTTTGTCAGTATCTTCAAGAGAATCTTCAAGATGATATTGATTTTGTCAAACTTGTTTGACGATGATGATGATCATATTTTCGGATTTGATGCTTGATAATTGACGCGCTTGTGAATTTTCTTCACAGCTTCTCTTGTTGACATATGAACATGATCTTATTCATCCTTGCCCCCTTTTGATACAGATTATTATTCGATAATATTCTGAATCAAAATCCACATGTCTATCTTTAGGGATAGTATCTTTTGATGAATCGGCGTTGACAAGTATACTGATATTCTGTCCCTCTTGATTTGTGATTCTATATGCCCCATTGGAGTATACTTCTTTTACTACATATGGACCATCCCATTTAGGCTCGAACTTGCCCCTTGTTCGCGAGTGATCACTATAGTCTTTTCAACATTAACACCATATCCCCTTTTTTGAAAGAGCGGTATTTAACCTGTTTATCAAATGCGGCCGAAATCCTGGCCTGGTATGACTGCAAAAAAACCGCTGCTGAGCTTCAAGACGTTTCTCATCAAGCAAATCTAACTCTTTCAACCTCATTTTTGCATTTTCATCATCTGTTATAGACTGATGTACTGCTATCCTGAGTGATGCCACCTGCATCTCAATTGGGATAACTGCCTCTATACCATAGATTAATGAATAAGGTGTCACCCCTGTTGCTGTACGATGAGTAGTTCTGTAGGCCCACAATGCTTCTTGTAACTTTTCATCCCAATCCGCTTATTACCTGTCACCGTTTTCTTGATTATTTGATAATCGTTTTGTTAAATGCTTCCGCTAATCCATTGGCCGGAGGATAGTAAGGTGTTGAAACGAATGCTGGATGCCGAACTTCTGACACAACTTTTCCATGCCTCTATTTTAAAAGGGATGCCATTATCAGTGACGATCTTTTTCGGAATACCAGACGGTATATTATAGCATGTCGAATGAAATTGACACATCTGTCTCTTTAACATTATGCAAGGCAATTGCTTCGGTCAACTTGGAGAAATAGCTGTTGCCACCAGAAATACTGTTTTCCCTTTAGATGAAGGGGGATTTATAGGGCCAATCACATCGAGCCCCTAAGCTGAGAAAGGCCAGGAAGTAACAGACTGATGTAAGTCTTCTGGGGAACATGTATTACATCTCCGTGTATTTGGCATTCATGACACGCTTTGCATATTCTAATCGCATCTTGAACATAGTAGGCCAATAATAACCCATTCGATGTACTCTATGGCACAAATTTCGGCCGGCTTGATGTGTTCCACATTCACCTGAATGTGGCTTCTACAGCATTTGGTTTGCTTCTTGCTTGTCTAAGCATCTCAGCAGCATTCCATTGTAAGATTTCTATACAATACTTCACTGCATATGACAAATTTACCCGATCGCTGCTTAATCTGCTGCCTTTGTGCATTATCTTCTGGCAAGATATTATACTTGAGATAATCAATGAAAGGCTGACGCCAATCATTATCATTACTTCTAGACAAGATATAGGAAACATTTCAACGGTTTCTTCAATAACCTCTGCAGACGGCAGGAATCTTCTTTCTTCTATAGTTACCTGAAGAGGACTTCGATTTGTGCAGGACAGAGCTGCTGCCAGACCGGCTAGAGCGTCCGCTTTTGCATTCTCAGAGCGTGGTATGTGTTTAATTTCTACATGACAAAATTGTTCAAGCAACTTTTGTGCCTTCCGATAATAGGGCAGAAGTTCTTCTTTCCTTACTTCGAATTCTGTTGTCAACTGATTTACAATCAATTTAGAATCTCCGAAGATATGCAATAATTTTATTTCCATTTGCTGGGCTATTTCCATTCCGATGATAAGAGCTCTGTATTCAGCTTCATTGTTTGTGCATGCGGTGCCCAATGTGAAGGAATATGGCAATAAATCGCCTTGAGGTGTAATGAATATTATTCCTGCCCCCGCTCCCGATATTCGAGCAGCACCATCAAAAACATTTGCCAAAGATTCTGAGATTCAGCCAACATAACCTGTTCATCTGGAATTCGTCATTGATTTCTTCACTTCTGCTATAGGATGTGCTGCGAGGAAGTCTGCCATGGCTTGTCCTTTACTGCTTTCGCCGGTTTATATGAAATAGTATATTCTGATAGCAATAACATCCACTTGGCTAGTCTTCCCGACAACATTGGCCTGGTCATCAAAAATTTTATCGGATCTGCTCTTGAGATCAGAGTTATATCATGGGAGAGACAATAATGCCTCAACTTTTGTACAGCGAATATCAGCGCCAAACACTCTTTTTCGATCGAGGAATAATTGCATTCTGCCCCCATCAATGTTCGGCTTAGATAATAAAGAGCAGTCTCTTTTCCGGCTTCGTTCACCTGTGCTAACAAAGCACCAAAGAATTTGTAGCTGCAGATGTATATAAGATAAGTGGCTTACTTTTTATTGGAGCTGTTAACACCGGGGCGGTTTCAATAATTCCTTGATTGAGTCAAATGCATTTTGACAGGCGTGATCCATACAAATTCTGTATCTTTCTTCATTAACCGAGAAAATGGCTGACACCTTCCTGCGAGATTAATGAAACGGCGAATGTATGCCAATTTTCCTTGTAAGCTTTTTAATTCCTTCAACGTCGTTGGTGGTGGCATATTTTGAATAGCCTTAATTTTTTCTGGATCAATCTCGATCCCTCTGTGTCGTACAACAAAGCCGAGGAACTTGCCAGAAGATACTCCAAATGCACACTTAGCAGGGTTCATTTTAGTTTGCTTCTTCTGAGACGGAGGAAGACTGATGCTAAATGTTCGCGGTGCTCTTGATGATCTCCCGACCTGACCACCAAGTCATCAACATAGCATTCGACATGTTTATGCATCATATCTTGAAAAATTTTTTCATCGCCCTTTGATATGTTGCCCCAGCATTTTGAGACCGAAAGGCATAACTTTATAACAATAAATTCCAAGTGGCGTTCTGAAAGCCTTGCCTCTTCATTTTCGGTGCCATCCTGATTTGATTATAACCCGCGTATCCGTCCATAAAGGACATAATAGCATACTGAGTAGTGCTATCAATTAATAATTCTTTATCGGGAGAGGGAAGTCATCTTTTGGACATGCTTCATTCAGATCTCTGAAGTCGATGCATACTCTAATCTGCCCATTCTTCTTTTTCACCGGAACAATGTTTGATATCCACTTAGGATATTTAACTTCTCTGACGAATCCAACCTTTATTAATTTATTTACTTTTTTCGATTAATGAATCAGGTCTGGGTGGAATCGCCTTGTGCTTGCTTTACTGGTTTCTTTTCTTGGAAATATTTAATCGATGCATTGCTACAGAGGTTCCAATCCTGGCATTTCTTCATATGTCCAAGCGAAGACGTCTTTATTTTCTCTGAGAAGCTGGCCATATTTCTCAAATTCCTGATCTGAAGAGACTGACACTGATAAATGTGTTCCTTGGCTCTTCTGCTGTTCCCAAATTTATTTCTCGCAAGCCATCTATCGTCGGCTGTTCCCCCGTCTTCTATTTGTCTTGGAGCGCTTTCAGGACACTTGACTGCCTTAGCATCTTGTTCTGACATCTGTTCGCTGGAGTCATATCTATGATACCATATTACTGATGATTCTGCTCCTAATCCTTGGAATTTTCTCCGTTTTTCTTGATTAACTCCGAGAGGGATTTGAATTCCTTTCCCATGATTCAGTCCAGTGGGCTTGTCACAATCAAAACCCATATTTCTCATGATTTTCTTGCTTATTACACTTATTTTCTCAAATTCTGCGGGTGCTAACTCTCCGTGATATATATTGCTTGTGTTTTATTTCTTCACCTCTACTGCAACGTGGAACTTTATTGCTTCAGGATATTTAGCACTGGCTTGACTTGAAATGTGCCTGGGGCGGCTGCAAATGGCTTACATCTTTCGATATTGGGTAAGGGCATCGTGTAATGGACTGTAAGACTTTCAACTGTTCTGTCGACAACAATGTCACGGCGGTTGTCCCGGTTGTCTCAGGCGCTTGGTACAAATAGAACTTTTTCCTTGTTTCTGTAGTCTCAGGAGATTCCGCCCTTCCTTCTAGCTTTATTTATTTAGACATCTTCATGACTCTCTTTCCATCATCATTTCCCGCTTCTTTGGAGAAACATTGTATAGCTAGCATCCGCAAAGAAAGACTCAGCTTCTGTATATGGTTTCGCATCAGCCATTACTTTACAT
>JAJHSJ010000003.1:42614727-42672882 GCA_021015155.1 Magnolia officinalis
ACTGCCTCATATTCAAGTCCCGCTGAGTGAATATATACTTAAGGCTCTTGTGGTTGCAGAAAAGCTAGAACTCCTCTCCGTAGAGGTAATGTCTCCAGAGCTTCAATGCAAAGATGATCGCTGCTAACTCAAGGTCGTGTGTAGGGTAATTCTCTTCGTGCTTCTTAATTGTCCCGAGGCATATGCAATCACTCTGTCCTTCTGCATAAGGACGCATCCAAGCCAATGCGAGACGCGTCAGTGTATATCGTGTACTTAACCCCTTACTCTGGCAATACTAACACAGGGGCGACGTCAGTCTGTCCTTTAGCTCCTGAAAATCTGCTTCCGCCTTCTCATTCCAGGTGAATCTCAGATCCATGCACGTCAACTGTGACAATGCCTGGCAATCTTTGTGAAGTCCCGAATGAAGCATCGATAATACCCTACCAGGCCAGAAAAACTCCTTACCTCGGTAACCAAGCCAGGCTGCTTCCAATCCTGAACCGCGGCTACCTTGGTAAGGTCCACAGCTATCCCATCCTTGAATATCACGTGTCCCAAGAACTTGACTTCCTCCTGCCAAAAGTCGCACTTCTTATACTGCGCGAACAACTGGTTCTTCCTCAAAGTATCCAACACCGCTCTCAGGTGCTCCTCGTGCTCTTCCCAACTCCTAAAGTATATCAAGATGTCATCGATGAATACGATGACGAATCGGTATAAGAATGGCCAAAATACCCTATTCATCTGTAACGCCCTGAAATTCGGGGGTCGAGTATGAACTCTCAACACCGAGTTCCAACGCATCACTTATGCAACATACACAATGCTGGTTAAATGTTGTCTGAGTTAGCACAATAAACATGATGAGATTAAACCAAATCAGTAATTCATACTCCAGTTCAATTGCGTATAAAGCAAGCGGAAGACTGAAATTTTATATTCAAGTATGTAAAGTAACAAAAATTTTCTGAACTCCAGAGTATGAGTACTAGCTGAGCACCAATATACATGTATTGTTTGTAAGTCAAAAACCCCAAATACACTCCTCAAAAGAGGCCCCGAGAATCCAGCGATGCAGCCCCGGCCTAAGCGTAGCCGTCAGAGTACTGCATGAAGGAGAACTCCTCCTGGTCCTCATCAACGTCGGGCTCTGGCTCCTAACCAAGGCACCCTCTATACCTCGACAGAGTCTGGTTGGTGTGTACAACACCGTCCCGTAACGTGGGAGTGAGTAGCTAACTCAGTGGAACAATAAAGCATAAGTTAACATGTTATCAAATCAACCAAGCAGTAATGATAAAGCAGTACAAATCAAGCATTCTAACTACTCTTGTTAAGTGCAAAATGACATGACATGATGCTGTATGCCCTTGCCAAACCACCCTCAAGCGACATCATCTTACGTTCGCGAATGCTAACTCCCTCAGTGCGCCACATCTACAAAGCACATGCGGTGCGATGATGCTCATGATTACCAAGTTTTTATTAGTCCATTTCAATCAGTAGTATTGGGAAACTAAGGTACCTCTCTTGTATCATTCCCAACATGATCCATTCTAGGGTCGTCAATCCCAGTTATTCTCATACGATATTATAGTTTGAGAAGCTTAGTGAAGGCATCGCAAAGGGCTCGTCACCCGTCAGCGCGGATACAGATCTCACCCGTATGCGGCTCAATTGCTGGCCGTCAGCTCGAGTACAGGTCTCACCGTACTCGGCTCAATCACTAGCCGTCAGCTCAAGTACAGGTCTCACCGTACTCGGCTCAACTCACACTCTAGTTGCTGTGAAAGACTCGCGGCCAATCACAGACCCTTGGAGTGTACTCGATGATACCACGGAGGACTCGTCGCCCGTCAGCACGAGCACAGATCTCACCGTACTCGGCTCTCGCCGAAGTATCGACAGCTCGAATACAGTGTCTCATACCACCGTATTCGGCTCACGAGTTAGTTGCGCAATGGTCACTACGGGGAGGCACAAAGCCCCAGCGTAGGCCGACAGCTCGACCACGGTGTCCCATACCACCACGCCCGGCTCATGCGACTTAGCGGATCTAGGTACCATGGTTAAAACGGGAATCGCCACTGGTAAGTTTGGTACCCTAGGTTCAAGCAGTAGCGACCAAACAGGGTGAACACACAATGACACTCCGGTTTAGTTGGCAAGCCTGACTAGCTCGAGCGCACCACTAGTTGAGCGATATGGAGCGCAAAAGCACTCCACGTGGCCAACCACTATCGCCAACCGAAGTACGACTCGGGTTTGCCGGACACGTCCCTTGTGGCGACATGAATCTCAGCCACAATCACAAGTCTGGTCCCGAGTGTTTGGACTATATATATAGTCCCAAACCCAAACAGTTTTCATCGTTAGCATGTGAGGTAAAGCATGATAAACAAGCAACACAAGCATGTTAGTAGGCATGTTATAAAGCATGAAGTAAAACATGAAGTCAAGCATGTTGCAAAGCATGTTGTAAGGCATGTGATAAAGCACTATCCCCATAGGGATACAATTGTGTGCGCAATACAATTAAGTGGTTGCGGTGAACCACCGCATGAAGGGGATCCTACATGTCTCTAAGGGAGTCGAAAAACCCATATCAGCGCCTATCTAAGGCACTAGTACATACACATGTACACATACATGCACTTACACAAACACTTAGAATACACTTTTCCAACATACATGACGTATGTTAGGCAAGTTCGTGTTTGGGCTGTCCCTTCACCTCGAGAGTATTTTTTCCCGTGTATATCGTAATCATACAGCAAATAATCATCACAATTACATTTCCAAAATCCGCACGTATGCGGAATTTCTGGAATACACAATTTCCACATATATGACATTTACACATGAACATGTATTTTTGCGATCTCTTTCGCCAAACTAGCATTTTATCCACACATGATATAATCAAACATTAAATAAACATGTTAAACATTTTCTCAACAAAAATACGTATACGGTATTTCTACGTATATCAAGAGTATGTAAAATTCCATATTCTTTATCGTTAATCGAAACAGGAAACGGAAAGCACTTTGTACATGTGCATTTGCATGCAGATCATGAATCTATCATTATCTGACATTGAAAGCGTTGAAAACCGTAACTTATACGCTTAAAGTCCTCACCTCACCCTTGGAATTTCAACGAATCAGCAAGGGTGTTGGAGCTTCCGTATACGGGAGTTTCCTAGCCTAAAGAGCGCATTCGATTAGTCTTTCCATAACCTATCACTAATCAAGCTCAAATCAGACCTAGGGTTAGGGTTTCTTACCTTCAAATGGGGTGGAAACCGCCGGGAAAATCCCCTGGAATAGGGCGGTGTAGGCCGTGGGAGGAGTGGAAGCAGCAGGAGGAAGATCGGCCTCGATCTCCACAACTTTCTCTCTCTTTTCTCTCTTTCTCTCTAAGGGTTTGGACCCAAATTCGTATGGCTGTGAGAGGGGCTGTTCTAAGCCCCTTTTATAGCCTAGAACATGTCCAAAATAGACTCAGGTTCAAGGGTGGCTGCATATATAGGCAGTTCGCCACTTTCCAAGCTCAAAAGGGGTGTTCTGGTAGCCCTCTTTGAGCCAAACGTCAGACTTAAGCTCACCCTCTGCGGATCTACGTGGGATTACGTTTTCGACTCGATCGGATTCCTAGATCGCACGTGGCGGACCACTTTCAGTTTAACGGTCCGTGGGCCACGATCAGAATTTCTGAGTACATGTAAATGTTCCTGAAATTTTTCTTAATCCGAGGGTGTAATTTGGTCTGATTCCGACGGTCAGGTTGCTTAATACTGACGCGCAACCGAAAGGTGCCAGATCACTATTCCAGATATTTTCATTTGGATGGAAATAGTGATTTTCACACTCTCTCGCTCCGGATCGAAATAAATGGCCGTGGGACATCGGAATCGTCTGATTTTTGAGATGATTGTCAAGCCCAGTGGGGCGGTCCTGGTTCCTTAGCTTCGTGTTAATCGGACTCCCGATGTGCGATCTAAACCTCATACGAAGTTTCGTTTCAGTCCCGAGAGCAGACGGGTAATGAGTTTGGCTCTAGACTTTAGGGTAACCTAGAGTCACCAATTCTGCAAGTTTTGGGTCTTGCAGATCGTATTTAAAGCGATCCCAACGGATTTCATGATTAACCGAGTTTAGTACTTAGTTAACTTTGTTAAATTTCTAAAGGAGTTAATCCTATGTGATTTCTGGTCGAGGTGGTACTCGGCCCAATGTACGGAAATTTTCAGGTCGTTACATCATCAAATCCACGAACGCGGCCGGTGCGTTCGTAAGACCGAACGACATCACCAGGAACTCGTAATGCCCAAAACAGGTCCTGAAAGCTGTCTTCTACACGTCTTCATCTCTGACGCGCAACTGGTGGTACCTTGACTGTAAGTCAATCTTCGAGAAATACTTTGCCCACTTCAACTGATCAAACAGATCATCTATCCTGAGCAAAGGATACTTGTTCTTCACGGTGACTTGGTTCAATCTGCGGTAATCAATACACAACCGTAGTGAGCCATCTTTCTTCTTCATAAATAGTACTGGTGCTCCCCACGGAGACATACTAGGTCATATAAAGCCCTTCTCTACTAGCCCGTCAATCTGTTTCCGCAGTTCCTCCATCTCACATAGAGGCATACGATAAGTCGGCAATGAGATAGGTGTCGCACCAGGCGTAAGGAAATGGGATTTCATATCTATGGATTTCATTTTCGAGTTACCGAAGATGAGGAAGGGGCGTGACTCCATTTGGGTGATTGTGGACCGATTGATGAAATCAACTCATTTCCTACAGATTAGAGTTTTAAACTCAGCAGACGATCTAGCCAAGTTGTACATCAAATAAATAGTACGATTGCATGGAATTCCTATGGAAATTGTGTCAGACCGAGACACACGATTCATGTCCATTTTCTAAACTCGAATCCAAGAAACAATGGGAGTGAAACTGAAGTTCAGTACCACGTTCCACCCACAGACCAATGGACAGACGAAATGGGTAAATCAAATACTTAAGGACATGCTACAAGCATGTATGCTTGATTTCAAGGACAGTTGGGATGACTGTCTCCCCTATGCCGACTTTGCATATAGCAACAGCTTCCAAGCAAGCATCGGCATGACTCCTTATGAAGCCCTGTATGGACGCCCATGTCGAGCTCCACATTGTTGGGCAGAAGTTGGCGAGAAGAGTTTGGTTAGCCCAGACTTGGTTCAGTAACCTCAGAAAAAATCGATATTATCAGGCATCGACTCCTTGCAGCTCAGAGTAGATAGAAGAGTTACACCGATACAAGATGGAGACAACTAGAATTTGAGGTTGGGGACCATGTATTCCTGAAAGTTTCTCCAATGAAGGGAGTCCTTCGATTTGGCAAGAAGGGGAAACTCACACCGAGGTTCATTGGTCCATTCCAGATTATAGACCAAGTGGGTCTGGTAGCATACCACCTTGCTTTGCCCATACCACTTGGAGGCATGCATAACGTATTTCATGTATCGATGTTAAAGAAATATGTTCCTGACCCTACCCACATTATCAAATGGGAGCAAGTACAGTTAAGTGAAGACGCTACCTATGTACTGTGACCAACACGTATTCTTGATAGGAAGGAACAAGTGCTACGCAGTAAAGTGATTTCGCTTGTGAAGGTATTGTGGACTCACCACACTAAGGAAGAGGCTACTTGGAAAACGGAAGCCGGGGTCCGTAAGAACTACCCTCAAATCCATGAGGAGTACGAAAAGGTGCTAATTTCGAGGATAAAATTTTTCTTTAAGGGGGATAGATTGTAACGTCTCAAAAAACTCTGTACAAAGACCTGAGTACCACCTCAGGCAGAAATCCCTAAGGACCGTATTCTGTAAAAATTTACGCAAAAATTAATTAAGTACTCATTGAATTAATCAGTGGATTTAACTCCAACCACTATTTGTACAAATGGTAAGACCCAAAACCATCAAAATCAATAACTCATCACTACTTAAAAACCTAGGAAAAATCCCAAAAGCCTGTTACTCTCGGGAGCACATTGAAACTCCATATCGGACCTGGACCACACGTCAAAAGTTCGATGACCGCAAAAATATAGGGTTATGACCGTCTTACTGGCTTACAGCCATCGCGAGAATCGAACCCAGATTATGTCCAGAAATGCACAACTTGAGCTCTAAGTAAAGAGTGTAAGAAACGCGAATATCTTTAGAAAATGAAATGAAACTTAAGTAAATTGGGTCATTCGCTTACACGTGAAATTGAGGATTTCAGACCGTCAGTTTCTGACCAAACTTCACCCAGGGGAAATGGAAATTTCCCTGTTCATATCAGTATACTCGTGGCCCCGATCGAGCAAGTTCGACCGTTGATCTGACGTGGGTCTTTCACGGCTGATCGGCCTATCCAATAGCGCCGAAATTACATCCTGGCATAAATCCATTGTCAGGGATCTTACCCTACATGTAAGTGAGTAGTGGACCTCCAGATGAGCCTCATTTGTCCGAAACAGGCAACCTTTGGTTATAAATTAAGTATACATGGCCCTGTGCCATTTGCATTAGTTCTGGGCCTATATAAAGCCCTTAAACCACCCTATTCCCATTCCATACGAATTTTCTAAAAACCCTAAGGGAGAGAGAGAATGGAGAGAAAAGAGGAAGAAAGGAAGAAGGATTCTTGGAGATCTTTGCTGGGATTCTTTCCCACAACTCCACGCCCTGATTCGCCTCCCCACTTCGCTACACGACCCATTTCAACTATGATTTAGGTAAGAAATCCAAACCCTAACATCATAGTTAAGATCTAGAATAGTCATTTGTCAACCCAGCTAACGGATTTCGTGATTTAGGTACCTATCATCCCATTTTCAGGAATGTAGGATTCGAACCGAGTTTGAAACGAGTATTCTGATGAATGGTGCGGACTATAAACGTTTAGGTTATGGTTTTTAATGCTTTCAATGTTAGCTAATGATTTATGTCTAACTTGATTGCTACCATATCGTCTTAGACACGTCGATTTCGATGTATTATACATCTATGAACTATGTTGAACAAATATGCATCCTATGTATTTGTTGAAATGTTTAAATGAACTTGTAAACATGATTTATGTTTGGTATGCCTACTAAGCTAGGATTCATTGTTGCCATATATATGTTGACCTCTCTGTAAAAGGATTTGCTAAACTAAACGTTGTAACTAACCTAGTCTATGCCTACTAAGCTAGATTCCTCCTTTCTCCTTTGGTTGAGCAGGCTTAGAAGTTATGGGTCTTGGGGAGGTATCCCATGATTGCGCGTTTTCAACAAGTTTATCAAAATAATCCGACGCATCATCGGCTTCCTTATTCATGAATTCTCCATTACACATCATCTCCACAAATTGACAAATGGGCGAAGTAAATCGATCATAGAAAAATCTTGTTATCCACCACGTTTCATGGCTACGTTGTGGACATGAATTAATGAGATCCTTATATCGCTCCCAACATTGGAAGAAGGTCTCACCCTCTTTTTGCACAAATTTCATGATTGCTTTCTGTTAAGGCATAAAAAAAATTTCATCTCATTACATGTCCATTGCATTGGTCAGAAAATTCCATAGTACAGATCCTTCCTAGGGTTGTGCACTCCTTATTTTGGAGTGAAGAAAGTATTTTGGTAAAAAAACCAGTGAAGTGGTATTTTGGTAAAAAAGCAGTGAAGTGCGTATTTTAGTAAAAAAAAAGTAGTGAAGTGGATATTTTGGTAAAAAAGCAGTGAAGAGGGTATTTTGGTAAAAATGAGTGAAGTGGGGGTATTTTGTTAAAAATGAGTGAACATGGGTATTTTGGTAAAAAGCAGTGAGTGGGGGTATTTTGGTAAAAAGAAGTAAAGAGGGTATTTTGGTAAAAATGAGTGAAGTGGGGGTATTTTGGTAAAAATGAGTGAACGTGGGTCTTTTGGTATATTTTGGTAAAAAGAAGTAAAGAGGGTATTTTGGTAAAAAGTGGTGCATGGGTGTCATTTTAATGGAGAAGGGATGTACACCACTATTTAAGGAAAAGTGGTTGAACACCACTATGTAAGGAAAGATGGTGGAAGTTGTATGAAGAAAGAAGTGGTGGTGATCATCACTACATAAGGGAAGGATGCCTATAAATACCCCTCCCCATGCCACATTTGAGGGGTTGGTTGGCTAGAAAATAAGAAAGAAGGAAGGCAAGAGAGGAAGAGAGGGAAGCTATTGCACAACTTGTGCAACTGAAAAAGCTATTGCGCAACCAGCGCAACTGGAAAAGCTATTGCGCGACCCACGCAATGAGAATGGGATAAGTCCCACACGCCACATGTTGTGGAGCTCTGTCTTGAGGGAAATTCTCTTGGGCGACCCGCGCGATGGGAATGGGAGAAGTCCCATGCGCCACATGTTGTGGAGCTGTCTTGAAGGAAATTCTCTTGCGCAACCCGTGCAATGGAAATGGGAAAGGTCCCATGCACCACGTGTTGTGGAGTTTTGTCCTGAAGGAAATTCCCTTGCGCGAACCACGCAACCTCCTCTTGAGAAGGCTTTTAATGCCACTTTGGATGGAAGTGTGTCTTAAGGCAAGGCTTTTAACGCCACTTTTCCTTCTCTCTTGTCCTAAGGGACTCCCTTTTGCGCCACTTTGAGTGGAAGACAAACCTTTTGTTGTCTTAAACAAAATTCCATGTGCCACTTTGAGTGGAACTTGTCCTGAGACAAGCCTTTTGTTGTCTGAACCAAAACTTCATGCGCCACTTTGAGAGGAACTTGTCCTGAGACAAGCCTTTTGTTGTCTTAACCAAAACTCCATGCGCCACTTCAAGAGGAGTTTGTCTTAAAGACGGGCTTTTGTTGTCTTAACGTATACTCCATGTGCCAGTTCTCTCTCTCCTTTGTCCAAACACGAGCTTTTGTTGTCTTAACAGATACTCCAGGGATGTTCGCTCCACATTTAGAGGAAAATGAAGGAAATATGAAGTACAGAAGAAGAAGTTCCAGGAGAAAGATAGTCTGTCTGTACAACTGGAAGGATGATCAGAACCTATTGCACGGCTAGATCAAGGGTTTCAAGTCCACACAACCTTTCCGCCTTGGCGATGAACATCAAAAGTGTCGAAATGCTGCCAAAATCGCTATCAGACTATCTTATCTTTCATTCATTGCGTTGATTGATTGTACTCTATTTTTAGAATCAATGGAATCCGAGGATGTAAATGAACTCAAAATAAGATTTCTTGTGATCATTGTTCTCTCATCGAATTCTTTGTTATCATTGAATAATTCCCCTAAATCAAATGCATTTGTTTTCTTATCGAAACACTTTCCTTAAGATATTCGTTTTATGATATAGGAAGAACTTTTTAAGGAACTCCCTTGTCATCCCAGCCAATGTGCCAATGGACCATGGTCTTAAGGAATGCAACCATGACTTAGCCTTTTCTTTCAAGGAGAAAGAGAATAACTTAATTCTTACTGTGTCCTCAGACACATTTGGAAAGTGAAATGTAGTTATTATCTCATCGAACTCTTTTATGTGCAAGTATGGACTTTCAGATTCTAGTCCATGAAACTTAGGAAGGAGTTGAATTATATTCGGTTTAACATCCACAGTTCCTACATTCATTGGGAATATCATGTAGACAGGTGTACTTATCCCTGTCGGTTGTAAATAATCTCGTAGAGTACGAGGTGGGGGTGCATGATGCACCTCATTCTCATTCTGGACTTTTTTAACTCGTGTTGAGGTTGATGTGCAGCCATCACTTCTACCAACTCAGAGGATCTCAAGTGGTGTCTAATCCAGTAATGGATTGGCAACCCTTCAACTAATCCTCCTTCACTCAAGAGACGTAGAGTGTTGTCACGAACCCACGTAGGCATGAAACACTCACAGCCCTCAATTTCTAAACAACTAAAACCTAAGAAAAGGAAAACTAAAGCTACAGAAAATAAGAAATCTAAAACTAAAAGGGAGTTGGAGAGAAGTTACCGGATTGGTGTTGCTATGTTAGGATTTATACAAAATAGAAAACAATGTTCGTTTCTAAAAATAAATTCAGAAAATCCTAACCAAAAAATACATCAAAAGTTAACCCTAATCCTAACCTAATTATAATACTAATTAATCTCAGAAAAATGCAATCGAAGTCCCCAACAATGGTGCCAAAAACTTGTTCACAACCCGAAGTGCAGGGTTGCGATGTAGTAATAACTCGGTAAGATCGAGGTCGAATCCATAGGGACTTAACTTGTACGTATTCTGAAAATAACTAGAACTAGAGCAAGGAGGAGATCTAAACTGAAATCTAGAATAGTTGAGAATAATTGTGAAAGAATTATCAATTAAAAGAGGAACTAAAGTGCCAAGGATCCACTTGTAGTGGTCAAGATGCTACCTCACTCGATTCAATAAACACAGCTAGAATCGAAGTCTCATCCTATCCAATTAGAAGATAAAACAATTGAAGCACAATCTGAACTTCTCATTGAAATAGTTCACACATGAAAAACCATTGTGATGATTAGAAGGGAATTCAACCATCCACCATGCCCAGGAGACAATGGTGAATCACAAATTTTACCAATCTCAACAATATTAAAACATATAAGAAGAATTCAAAGCTGTCACAACATATATTGTAATTTAAGTCATAATAAATTATAGAAAACTAAAAATATTCCTTAATTTAAACAAGAAATCAATGAAGCTCAACATAAACATGAATGAAAGTAAGATAAACATCCCAAAAAACTACAAGCTTCACCTTTTAACCCTAGCTAAGAGGTTTAGTTAACCATAGACATAATTAAGACTAAAACCCTTAAACAAAATATTAAAAATAAATTAAGGAAGAAGAAAAACTCTTAAGAGGCTGCTCCACCCTTTTTCTCTACTCCTTGAACCCTAATTCCTATTTAAAACTCCTTAAATAACCCATATTCATAAGCTTTCCCAGACCGTCTTTGAAAACCACCTTAAATTTACGCATTCTACGTAATGCATTCAATGGCTGTCATCGAAAATGGATTCCCAGATTGAATCGAATTCAAAATTCGTGCCCTTTCGCACTACGTAAGTTATCGATTCCATCAAACATGCTTCGATGGCATCGAAGACACCTTTGATTCCATCAAAGAGCCTTCAATGACTCGAAAAATGTCTAGAAGCTATCCAGCTAGTTGCTCCATAAATCCTCAAAATTCTCGATGCCATCGAACATGTTTTGATGCAATCAAATTGGCAGTCGATGAATCGAACTGGACTTCATTGGATCGAAGAATCGTGTCAATTAGTCCAACAACCATTCTTGAAATTCTTATAATCTCGATGCAATCGAATAGGCTTTGATGGCATCGAACACTTATTTCGATGGGATCGAAGAGTGTTTGATGTCATCAACAATTTATGCTTTCGACTTCCTTTCTTCCCCACTTGGTTTTCTTGACTCTTGGGCCCTTAAAGTCTTCGATCTTGGTCTCCTAAGATCCATCCCTTGCCTTGGTGATTCTTGAGCATCAAATTTATGCTTTTAACATTCTTTTCAATCCAAGCTCTCAGACTCACCTCACAATACAAACATGTATAAATATACCCATTAAGCATTATCATGTTCATAAAACCAAGATATAAACAAGGGAAATATACAATATTTGATACTCAACAGAATGTTGAATAAGATTTTTGGATATGTTTATAGCACTAGTATTGTCACAGTATAGATTCATGGTATAATGATCAATACCACAACTACTAACATACTTTCATCCACATTAGTTGAGTGCATGCATTCACTGCCACAATATATTCAACTTCTGTGGTGGCTAATGATACCAAGTTTTGCTTCTTGATCATCAAAGAAACTAGAAAATTTCCAATGTAAAAGCATCTACCACTTGTAGATTTTCTGCCATCCACATTACCTACCCAATCGGCATCAGTTTATCCAGCAATTTGTAATTATGTATCATGAGAATACCATAAGCCTAAGTTAGCCGTGCTAGCAAAATATCTGATTATTCTTTTAACCGCAGACAAACGAGATTCTTTAGGATTAGATTGATATCTAGCACATAAGCCTACGCTGAAGGAAATATCAGGTTTGCTGGCAGTTAAATACAATAGGCTACCAATCATGCTACGGTAAAGACAATTATCAACACTTTTACCTGAATCATTTTCAGATAGTTTGAGTGTTGTACCCATGGGTGTCTGAAACTTTTACCATTCTCAAAACCAAATCTTTTTACTAGATTCATAGCATATTTGGTTTGAGAGATAAATATCCCATCCTTGAGTTGTTGCACTTAAAGACCAAAGAAATAATTTATCTCACCAACCACACTCATTTCAAATTTTGACATCATTAAATCTGCAAACTTAGAGGAGAGATCAGTACAAGTTGATCCGTAAATAATATCTACATATATCTGAACAATCAACATGTCTTCATTACATTTTTTTATAAATAGAGTTTTATTGACACTCCCCATTTTAAAAGTTTGACTAAGTAGAAATTTGGTAAGTTTTTCATACCATGCTCTTGGGACCTGTTTTAAATCATATAGAGCCTTTTTTAAAAGGTATACATTATTAGGAAGTTTGGGATCTTCAAAGCCCTTAGATTGTTCAACATAAACTTTCTCGTTTAAGTCACCATTTAAGAAGACACTTTTGACATCTATTTGTTATATTTTGAATTTTTTAAGGCGTGCAATGGAAATAAATAATCTGGCAGACTCAAGGCGAGCAACTGGAGCAAAGGTCTCATTATAGTTAATTCCTTCAATCTGTGTGTAACCATGCACAACCAATCATGCCTTATTTCTTATAATATTTTCCAGTTCATCAGTTTTATTTTTAAAAATCCATTTAGTTCCAATAACATGTCTATCGAAAGGTCTAGGAACCAAATATCACACATCATTTCTAACAAACTGATTTAATTCATCTTGCATGGTTATAATCCAACTTTCATCTGCTAAGGCTTCATTTACATTAATCAGTTCTGTTGAGGCACAAAAATATTCAATCTCATTGCATGTCCATTGCATTTGTCAGAAAATTCCATGGTACAGATTCTTCCCAGGGTTGTGCACTCCTTATTTTGGATGAAGAGGGTATTTTGGTAAAAATGAGTGAATGTGGGTATTTTGGTAAAAAAACAGTGAAGGGGGTATTTTGGTAAAAAAGCAGTGAAGTGGGTATTTTAGTAAAAAAAGCAGTGAAGTAGGTATTTTGGTAAAAAAAGAAAAACAGTAAAGTGGGTATTTTGGTAAAAATGAGTGAAGTGGGGCTATTTTGGCAAAAATGAGTGAAGTGGGGGTATTTTGGTAAAAATGAGTGAATGTGGGTATTTTGGTAAAAAGCAGTGAGTGGGGGTATTTTGGTAAAAAGAAGTAAAGAAAGTATTTTGGTAAAAAGGGTTGCATGAGTGTCATTTTAATGGAGAAAGGATGTACACCACCATTTAAGGAAAAGTGGTTGAACACCACTATACAAGGAAAGATGGTGGAAGTTGTATGAAGAAAGAAGTGGTGGTAATCACCACTACATAAGGGAAGGTGTAACGCCCTGAAATTCGAGGGTCAAGTAGCAACTCAACTCTCGAGTTCCAAAACATCACTTACGCAACATAGAGAATGATGATTAAATGTTGGCTGTGTTAGTGCAAGAAACATGAGTGAGATTATACCAAAACAGTAATTCATACTCTAGATCCATGTACAAACGCAAGCGGAAGACTGAAAGATATATATAGAGGTGTATAAAACAAAACCATCTCGATCTCAAGAGTATGAATACCAACTGAGTCACCATATACATGTATTTGTTCCTGAATCAAAATGTCAAAATGGTACAACTATAATCATAAACTCTGTAGCCCTGTAAATCTGGATAGCCTACGCGAAGCCTCCAGCATACTGCATGAAGGAAAAATCATCCTGATCATCATAATAATCAGGCTCAGCCTCTTGTGTATTATCGGTACTTGCATCTAAGACAGAGTCTGGTGGGTCTCCAGAACACCATCCCGTAACGTGGGAGTGAGTAGCTAACTCAGTGGAACAATAAGCATAGGTTAACATGTTATCAAATCAGTCAAGCAATAATGATAAAGCAATACAATCAACAATCCTAAGTACTCTTGTTAATGCAAGTATGAAATGTAGTCGTGATGCATGCCCTCACCAGCATACTCCCTCATGCGACACCATCTTACGTCCGCGGCATGCGTTCATCCCTCAGTGCTCCACATCTTCCAGGCACATGCAGTGCGATGATGAGCATGATTACCGAGTTGTTATTAGTCCATTTCAAATAGCAGTATTGGGAAACTAAGGTATCTCCCTTGTACTATTCCCAAACATGATCCATTCTAGGGTCGTCAATCCTAGATAATCTCATACGATGATGCGGTTCTAAGTCGCTGCAAGGGCTGTTACACGGAATCGTTGCACCACTCCCCCATCACCTTATCAATATAGG
Organism: Magnolia officinalis; assembly: GCA_021015155.1. Classification (NCBI taxonomy): domain Eukaryota; kingdom Viridiplantae; phylum Streptophyta; class Magnoliopsida; order Magnoliales; family Magnoliaceae; genus Magnolia; species Magnolia officinalis. The sequence goes on from JAJHSJ010000003.1 coordinate 42,629,218, forward strand.
CCTAGTTTATACTCTGTTTACTACGGGAAGGTTCGTCGCCTCTCCACAGATTCAGAGTATACTCAAGGTCACTACACCAGGTACGGTCAGGGCTGCCAGGGCTGTTATACGGAATCGTTACACCACTCCCCCATCACCCATCAAAGCAATGTAGGCCGACAGCTCGAATACAGTGTCCCATACCACCATATTTGGCTCAGGAGTCTAGTTGCTCAATGGTCACTACGGGGAGGCTCGTGGCCCCAGCGTAGGTCGACAGGTTGACCACGGTGTCCCATACCACCATGCCCGGCTCATGAGTCTTAGTGGTTCGAGGTACCATTGTTAATGGGATTCCACTGGTAAGTTTGGTACCTTAGGTTCGAGCAAAGGCGTCCAAACATGGTGAACACACATAAGGCAGATCGGGTTACTTGACGAGCTCGATTAGCTCGAGCACACAATCAATTTGAACGACATGAAGTGCATAAACACTTCGCGTGGCCTAACCACTACCACCAACCGAAGTACAACTCGGGTTCGTCAAACACATCCTACGTGGTGAATGAATCTCAGCCACGAATTCTATTCTATTACCGATTACCTGGACTAACTCATAGTCCCAACTTCACTCTAATTCAACAAGAATCATATGAGATAGTTAAAGCAGGAAATAAACAAGTAATACGATTCTCACAATCAAACAAGCATGTTATAAAGTACAACACAAACAGGATTCCACACACATTCATGTCATGAGTAATACAGACATTACAATGTAACGTATATGTGGTAAATCATGTACATGGTTAAGGTAACCGAGATTCATATCTCGATCCTCATACAAGTACTCTTAAATAACCATTAGCACATTCAAACATTTCCACAAAGACATAGAACACATACATCACCATACATGGTGTATGATGATGACACATGTGTTAGGCCAAATCTTATCACTAGGGAGTTGCCCCGTATATCACGTGCATATACCCAAGACGGGTGATCATGGCAAGTCCTTTCGCTAAGGAGTTGTCACACATGTATTGAGCATATATTCACGATAAATAAACATGTTAATCACAAATCCAAATTCCAAACATTTTCAAACATTCCAACATATACATAGAATACACTATATTCCAGATAGTTCATATAAACTCGAAAGGCGAAATAGACGACACATTTTGCATGTGAAATAGCATCCATGTCAGTCATAAATCATTAACCGACATAAAAAGCCTTGAAAACCATAACCTATACATCTAAAGTCCGCACCTTACGCCGTAGAAGCGTAATAAATTTGGTAGGAATGCTAAGACTTCTTCCACGACAGTACAACGGCCTAAAGCACAAGTAGTGTTAGCTATTTCGCTAATTGAATCTATTGAAACCCTAAAACAAGTTAGGGTTAGGGTTTTCTTACCTAGAAACGAAGCTGGAATCGCCAGAAAAGCGATTAAGTCACGAGGGTTAAGCGTATATAGCAAGAGGATAGAGTATCAGGAAGGTTCTCCCATAACTCTCACACTTTCTCTCTCTTTTCTCTCTTTCTCTCATAGGGTTTTTCTCAAATTCGTATGGACTGAATGAGAGAGTGTTTAAGGTCCTTATATAGCCTAAAACATCACCGAAATAGACCTAAGGTCAAGGTATACTTAGGTTATAACCAAAGTGGGTCTGTTCCGTCTCAACGGAGCACTTCTGGCGGCCCCTTTTCTGCGTGCGGTCGGACTTAAGCTCACCAACCTTGGATCCAGGTGGAGTTAAGTTTTCGTTCCAGTCAGATTCTCGGATCACACGTGGCGGACCAGTTTCAGTTCAATGGTCACTGAAACTTGATCAGGGATTTCAAGTACACTGTAATGTATATGAAATGTTTCCTGATCTGAGGGTGTATTTTGGTCAGATTCTGACGGTCTGATTGCTTATATTTGGCCCGTAAACATCAAGTCTCAGATTACTTAAATTTGATTTAATTTATAAAGAAAACCAGGTTTTCTCACACTCCTCGCTCCGGGCTCAAGCGAATAGCCGTGGGACACTATCTGGATTTGATCTCCGAGATGGTTATCAAGCCTAGCAAGGCCGTCCTAAGTCTATAACTTCGTATCATTCGGACTTTCGATGTGCGGTCCAGATTTGATACGGAGTTTCAATGTGCTCCCGAGAGCAGCTGGGTAATGAGATTGATCCTAGATTTTAGGGTAACCTAGCGTTAATGGTTCTACAAGTTTTCGGTCTTGTAGATCATATTTAAAGTGATTTAAGTGGATTTCATGGCTAATCTAGTTTAGCACTAAGTTAACTTTGTCTAATTTCTAAAGGATTTGATCCTAAGCGAGTTATGCCTGAGGTGGTACTCGGGCCATTGTACCGAATTTTCTGAGTCGTTACAGAAGGATGCCTATAAATACCCCTCCCCATGCCACATTTGAAGGGTTGGTTAGCTAGAAAACAAGAAAGAAGGAAGGCAAGAGAGGGAAAGAGAGAAGCTATTGCGCAACCCGCGTAACTGGAAAAGCTATTGCGCGACCCTCGCAATGGGAATGGGAGAAGTCCATTGAGCGACTTGTTGTGGAGCTCTGTCTTGAGAGAAATTCTCTTAGGCGACCCGCGCAATGGGAATGAGAGAAGTCCCATGCGTCACATGTTGTGGAGCTCTGTCTTGAAGGAAATTCTCTTGCGTGACCCACGTAATGGAAATGGGAAAGGTCTCATGCGCCACATGCTGTGGAATTTTGTCATGAAAGAAATTCCCTTGCGCGAACCGTGCAACCTCCTCTTGAGAAGGCTTTTAACGCCACTTTGGATGGAAGTGTGTCTTAGGGCAAGGCTTTTAACGCTACTTTTCCTTCTCTCTTGTCCTAAGGGACTCCCTTTTGCGCCACTTTGAGAGGAACTTGTACTGAGACAAGCAATTTGTTGTCTTAACCAAAACTCCATGCGCCACTTTGAGAGGAACTTATCCTGAGACAAGCCTTTTGTTGTCTTAACCAAAATTCCATGCGCCACTACAAGAGGATTTGTCTTAAAGATAGGCTTTTGTTGTCTTAACGGATACTCCATGTACCACTTCTCTCTCTCCTTTGTCCAAACACAGGCTTTTGTTGTCTTAACGGATACTCCAGGGATGTTCGCTCCACATTTCAAGGGATGTTCACTCCACATTTCAAGGGATGTGTGCTCCACCTTTAGAGGAAAATGAAGGAAATATGATGTACAGAAAAAGAAGTTCAAGGAGAAAGATAGTCTATCCATACGACTGGAAGGATGATCAGGACCTATTGCACGGCCAGATCAAGGGCTTCAGGTCCACACAACCCATCCGCCTTTGTGATGAACATCAAAAGCATCAAAATGCTGCCAAAATTGCCATTGGGCTGTCTTCTATTTCATTTATTACGTTGCATTGATTGTACTCTATTTTCAAAATCAAGGGAATCCGAGGATGTAAATGAACTCAGAATGAATAGATATCTTGTGATCATTGTTCTCTCACTCTTTCTTTGTTATCATTGAATAAAGTTCCCAAATCAAACGCATTTATTTTCTTATTGAAACAAGTTCTATCTAGGAAGTGAAGCAAACATAATTACATATGTTTTCCAACTGTCTTCTGGTTTGAACACCAGTATGAGGATTACCAAGTATTTAATTGGTTGGATGATCCTTGACTAACCTTAGTTCAGCTAAATCTAACTTTGATGATGGTTTAAATTGATTGATAACAGTAATTTCATCATCTTAATCAAGTTTGGGTGCGACAGTTAGATCATCAATAACAATATTTATAGATTCTTATATCACCCCAGTTCTTTTATTTAGGACACAATATGCTCGACTGTTTAAAGCGTATCCTAAAAATATTCCCTCATCACTTTTAGCTTCATTTTTTTTTTCAGATTTTTTCAGTCTCATAAAATGAAACATTTTCTTCCAAAAGTGTGAAAATATTTAACAGAAGGTTTTTTATCAAACCAAAGTTTATAAGCTGTTTTATTTTTACCCGCTCTAACGTAAACATGATTAATGGTGTAACAAGGAGTATTAATAGCTTCAGCCCATACATTTTTAGCTACTTTTAAACTATTTAACATAACACTAGCCATTTCTTGAAGAACTCTGTTTTTCCTCTCAGCAATGTCATTTTGCTGAGGAGTTTTACGAGCAGAAAACTCATGTAATATTTCATGGTCATTACACCACTTCTCAAAATTTCTATTTTCAAATTCAGTACCATGGTCACTTCTTATTCTGATCACAGACAGTCCTTTTTCAGTCTGGATGCGTTTAATTAATTTTCTAACTTCGTCAAAAGCATCCAACTTTTCTCTTAAGAAGGCTACCCATGAATATCTAGTGTATTCATCTACTACAATTAGAAAATAGTTCTTTTCGTCTCTACGCTCCGTTCGAGTTGGTCCAATTAAGTCCATATGGAGTAGTTCAAGAGGTCTTATAGTGGTTAAGGAGTTTATCTTTTTGTAGCTATTCCTAATTTGTTTGCCTATTTGACAGGCACCATGTACTTTATTTTCTACATTTTTCAATTTGAGTAGACCACATAGATGATCTCTCTTGTTCAATTTATATAAGTCTCTATAGTTTACATGTCCAAGATGTAAGACCCTAGCCTGAGTATCCGTTTTGTTCTATTAGGTCCCGCGGTCCTATCGGTCAAATCCCGGTGACCTGTGACCTATAGATTTCGTTTGTGGTTATCCTTAAATCCCGTCATGCTAACCTGACCCGGATCGACTCGAAACCTATACCGTTGCGACCGCATTGATGCAGCGGTTCCAACACTGCATCTCGTGCATCCATTCGATGTGTACATCATAAGATGTAGCCCGCATCATTTTTGGGCCATTGATCATGCATGTGGGACTCACCTAGACCCTTGCACATTTCCCATGTGGGCCGCACCCTAGTACACCTTTTTCTATGCAAGCTACCCTCCATAATGACCTAGCCTAGCTATGATTATTTTTCTTTTCTAGAAAATAATTATGAGATATTCTCTCTATCCCATGCATTTCTCTTCCCAAGCTAGCTCCTTCTTCCAAACTCATCATTGATCTTCTACAACCCTCCTCTCTCCTCTTTCCTATCTCATTTCCCTCTCCTTCCATTCCTTACTAGGTGGGACGTCCACCATTTCTCCCCTATTCCAGCAGCTTCTCCCCCTTCTCTCTTTCAATCTCACCATCTCAACCTCATCTCCACCACTAGAACCCTTCCATTGGAGCCTTGGAACTTGTGGCTTGAAGTTGGAGGAAGATCTTGAAGGTGGGTGATGCTTTGAAGCTCTTTCTTTCCTTCTTCTTCTTGCATGTTCTTCTCTTCATATTTGGGAGTATGTAGGACCCACCGATTAATGGTGGAGGTCCTACATAGCTCCATGATGTGAGGCCAAAGACCCACATGCACATGCACGTTTCTATGGTGGACCATTCTCTATGGACCCACCATGATGGATTTCTTTGATTTAATGGTTATTTGGTCATCTAGACCATGACATGCATGGTGGGGATAGCATCCCTACCTCAGCAAATTCCTTGGATTGTAAGATCTCAAGCATGCATGTAAGATGTAAGGTGTGGATTGTGTTGGTGGAGGATTCATAGTATCGGAATCCTCCTTGAAAAGGCCAAGCAAAATGTCCTGGAGGGGGGGGGGGTGAATAGGACTATGCCAAATAAAAATTAATAAGTGGAATAAGGACAACAAAATAGCCAAATAAATTGCAAATAACTAAAGGAAATAACAACCTCAAAAATTAAGTATTGAGAGGTTGATACAAACTTGGTTCTAAGGACAACCTAACACCCAAAACCAATAGTTTATGGTAAGACAACCTTACTAGAACGTGGGTGAGTATCAAAAACTCAAACTAAAGAGGATATGAAAGAAATAGAAACTAATCAATTACAACATTCACCACACAATGCTTAAATGTAAAGATTACAACATTCACATCGACAAATACATCTCACAGTCTTAAACCATAAAAAATAAAGAAATAAACCATACATCCACCAAACACAAAGAATTATAGCGGTTCGCTTGTGTGTACACCAACTGTTAAACAACAGCCACACAACTACTCCACTCCTAATATCCACTCCCTCAGATATTAGCGTTCACTAATACAAAATAGGTTTTTCAAGGTTCACCTAAAGCCTTCACAATTGTGTCTTTCAAGTGGGCTTACACAATTCAAAAACCCCACACTCTAAGTTTTCTAGATCACCTTAGATAAACAACAAATAGAGATTTTCTGGAACAATCTCAAAACCAAAAAGGAATTGCATTATAGAAAAAGCAATAACTTATCTGTATGACAATTCTGAAGCAGCCCGGTAGAACCAACTTGATGACGACATAGATGTTCAACGTTCAGTCTCACAAGTATATAAGGTTCTAAGTCTAGATGATTTTTAATTAAATCAGCAAGGGCTTTGTATTGATTTTGATCTCAAGGAAGGGTAAATCAGATATCCCTTTTCAATATAAGAATGGAATAGAGATTCAAAATCAAATTACAAGAGCGACTTTAAAGAATCTAAAATATGCACAAAATAGCTTAGAATGTACTCAAAATAAACTCAGAGTGATTGCTTAAGAATGATAAGAATTGAATAGAAAACTTTGAAATTCAAGCACTATTTATAGGTGAAAAATCGGCTCGCATGACTGGTCTTTGGTTAGCTACAACTGACCTTATCCAAGCACTATTCACATGACTGGTTGAGCGGTTTCCAGGACTAGTCGTAGACCAACAAAAAATTTCTAAAAATTCATAACAAATCCTGGACTGGTCGAGGAAATACTAGAACTGGTTGAGCCAGTGCTAAGGCTAGTCAAAAGAATCGAATTTTACACTTATAAAATGACCAAAATGACCGACCAAAAGTATGAAATGATCTAATCATGATCTAAGGTCAATCTAGGTCAATCATACCTTACTTGTGAGATAGAACATATGAACACTTAATATATCGATCACTTTAGTAGCTTTAATTCTTACGATCTTTAAAGTTTGAACTCGACATACCAAACATGATCTTCAACTAGGTCTTGAGTTCTTGAACTTTTCTGGTTCCAGATCTTGAACCGTAATGTTCTTGAAAACTCTGTCTTCACTCAATATATGAAAGTCTTCACTTTCTTCCAGTTTGAAGATTTCTGTAAGTTCGCCGTATATAAGATAGATTCATTCAGCACGAACATAACGAACGTCGAAGATTCAATGTGAACAGATGCACAAGCTTGATACAAATCAAGATACAAACTTGAATTGGTTTGACACACCAAAATTTGACAATACTTAGGGTTTATCAACATAGCACTTTCAATCTCCCCCTTTGTCAAATTTGTGATAAAACTAAAATTACAATATGCAATATATTTCAATTTTGCAAATCAAATTTTGTTAAGCGATTTTATGAATACATCAGCTAGATGATTCTCGCTCTAAATATATTCTAATGAAATTTTCTTTTCTTCCACCAATTCACGAATATAATGATACCTAATGTCAATGTGATTGGTTCGTAAATGCTGAATAGGATTTTTGAAAATATTAATTGCGTTTGTGTTATCACAATATAACATCATAGATTCTTGTGCAATTCCGTAATCGCTTAACATTCCCTTCATCCATACTAACTGAGTGCATGCATTACCTACAACAATATATTCAGCCTCAGCAGTAGAGAGCGATACGGAACTTTGTTTCTTACTTAGCCAGGAAACTAGACAGTTCCCGACATGAAAACAACCACCACTGGTTGATTTGCGATCATCAATGTTACCAGCCAAATCAGCATCCGTGTAACCAGCTAATTACACACTAGTATCATGTGGATACCAGAGACCAATATTAGTTGAACTAGTGACATATCGCAAAATTCGATTAACAGCAATCAAGTGGGACTCTTTAGGGTCTGATTGATATCTGGCACAAATTCGAACGCTAAAACCAATATCAGGTTGACTCGTAATTAAATAAAGTAAACTTCCTATCATACTGCCATACAACTTAGGATCCACACTCTTACCTGTTGAATCCTTAGAGAGTTTTAAAGTGGTACTCATTGGAGTATCAAAATTCTTTCCACTCTCAAATTCGAACCTTTAACTAAGTTCAGATCATATTTGGTTTAAGAAATGAAAAATCCATCAGGAAGCTGTTTGACTTGCAATCCTAGGAAATAATTTAATTCTCCAACCATGCTCATTTCGAATTTAGACTTCATAAGATCTGCAAACTTGTAAGTGCAATTGTTATTTGCCCCTTTGGTTGTCAAATTTTATGGTGCCAAAAACACAATATATGTGTGGTGCCAAAAACACATTCTCTGTCTTGTGTAGCTTGTGGATTTGTATGTTCAAGTTACTACATCAATGCTACAAGCTAAGAACGGTGATTTACTTCAAGTTCAAGTTCTTTGACTATTTCTGCAAGCTTCAATGATCAGAATATTTCAAGAGCTACAACAGAAGATAAGTTCTTATTCAAGTCTCAAGTACAACTCAAGACTAAAGTACAAGATGAAGTCCAAGCTTAAGAAGATCTCAAGTTCAAGCTACATCAGAGATTTCAAGCTTCACAATCTTTAAAGGTCAACCATCTTTATAAGAAGTGAAGACTCAATGACCATACTTCACATTTAAGGTTTGTATGACCTTAGTTTGACCTTAGGGTAGGTCATTTTGAATACATAATTCATATAGAATATCTTTATAAGTATTTGGTCTGTTCTAAGACCAGTCCTGAACTCTGTTTGACTAGTCCTAGATGGGAGACCCGACCCTAGTTTCCATGTGTGCATGTGTGTGTGTGAGTATGCATCTTGTTCATCATGGCCTCGCGGTCCTACCAGTCGAATTCCGGTGAACCGCGACCCTCGGATTGTGTTTACGGTCACCTTGAGTTCAGTCATGTAGACCCGACTCGGATCGAACCAAGACCTATACCATCTCGTTCGTATCGTCGTTGCGGTTCCAACAATGCGTCGTGTGTGTCAATCCGACCTATGGATCAAAAGTTATGAGCATTTCATCATGTGGCCCACTTTTTGTACAAAAGCATGTGGACCACCTCCATGGCACAATTTCCCATGCACACCACACACACACACTACACTATTGCATGAAATAAAAACTACCCACCCTAAACACTACCCACACCTAACCTACCCTAGTAACATTGTTATTGTCACCATAGGTTATGATTACTTCCCTTAAAAAGATTTTCCCTCTCATTTCTCTCTCTCTTCTCTTCTTCTCCAGCAACTTCCCTTCCATCTCCCTCTCTTCTCCAGCCCCATTTCCCCTTTAATCCTCTAAATCTAACCATCTAAATCTAATCTCACCCATTGATATGGATCCCTTGGTGCACTAGGAGCTAAGAGGTCCAAGTTTGGAGCAATTTAAGGTGGGTGTACTCCTAGGACTTAGAATTTCTATTTTCATGTTCTTAGATCTCTTTTTTGTGGGAAGTGTAGGGCCCACCAATCCATGGTGGAGATCCTACATCATCCCTTAGTTGTGGCCAAATGACCTTTTTGATGCATGCATATCCATGCATGGGGTTTCCCCTCTATAGGCCCCTATCATGGAGGATTACTTGGATTCCATAGCATGATAGGTCATCTAGACCCTAGAATCATGGTTGGGATGACATCCCAACCATTGATCTTGAATCTAGAACATGCATGTGGTGGATCTTTGTTGTAACATATGAATAGAAGGAATGTATGGTGTGATTGATGAAGGGTAGGGCTTCAATGTGGCGGAGCCCCTCCTCTTGTGGCCGATTATTTATTTATTTATTTATTTTATGATAGAATTCTGATCTTGCATGTGTGGCCTACATTATAGTCCAACAAAAATCCAGACCAACCATGGAGCTTGGACGCCCATAGCGGTCCATCCTTAGACATGTGGCCCCAAAATTCACCTAAATGGGACACATGCAAGGGGTATCTGATGATGGGAAAGGTCTGGACATTTGTGGGGTCCACTGGGGTGGTCCACCACACAAATTCCTGGGGTTAAATCCCATGAAAAATCATGTTTATATTTTAATCATTTCTATTACATGTTGCTGTCCAAATCTGCCTGGACAGATTTTTGGGCCACCTTGGGGCCTGATTTATGGGTTTTTGCTGGGAATAATGAAACAAAATAATATGTGATTCTTATAGCCTTATGACCCACCTACAGCCATACCAAATTTCAGCGTCATCTGACCTTCATTGAGGTCCCAAAGGTGTGGTCCAAGTGAGGTGGACAGTCTGGATTTTCTGCACTGTTCCAGCAACATTCCACCCTGGACAGGTTGAAATTCTGAAATTTATTAAAATACTTTTGGGTGTATAAAAATTATGAAAATTTATATAGAGGTGGTCCACTCATGGTATGACTCACCTACAAAATTTTGGGGCCAATGGACACCTGTACACACCATGGTGGTGGCTGGACCGGCCCATTACAGTATGGTGTCTAGATCAGTCCGATTTTCAGGATAGATTGATTTCTTTAAATAAATTAAAATATTTTTAAATGTCCAAAAATTCTGAAAATTTGTAGAGTTGTTTTCCACCCATGGTGGGACCTATCTACGAAGTTTCATAGGCAATGGACCCCTGTGCACACCGTGGCGAGGGCCGGACTGGCCCACCATGTTGGGACGTCCAGGTCTGTCCGATTTTTGGACAGACTATTTTGTTTAAATTAATTAAAATACTTAAGAATATCCAAAAATTCCGAAATTTTTAAAGGGTGTGGTCCACCTATGGAAGTACTACTCTGTAAAATTTCAACCCCAACTGACCCCATTTGGGCATCCAAAAGAATGGACTAAGATGGTTGGCTTGCCAGAATTTTCTGCTGTGCAGTCCAGCAATATGCCTTGATAAAATTATAATTCAAAAATGTTTCCTCTAATGGTGGGCCACCTTTTTGGATTTTTTTTTCATTGTATACATGATGAGGGACCTTGGCCCTCAATTTCCAGAGTTTTAAAGGCCCTGGGCCCACTTCAATCCCACTTCAATGGAGTGCCCAAATTTAGGACAGCAACATGTTATAATTATGTTTGGCCTTTGGGCTGAAATTTCGAGGAGTGGGGCCCAACACATTGTGAAGAATCTTAGAGGTAATAATTTATACATTTAGTTCCTTAAATGTTGGGCTTAATAAATGCACTTTTGAGGCCCACAACAGTTGAATTTAATTGGGTCCATGAATGTGGCTAGTTGTTGAACTCTTTAAGCCCAATTGGGCTGGAACTTTCTAGATAGGCCCATTGAACTCTTGGGCCATTTTTACCATACTAATGTGATGGATTAGTGGGCCAGATTACACAAGTATATGGGCCCTTGGTTGCCCACCAAATTAACTTTATACTTGAGCCGGGTTGTAGGCCCAACTTGACTAAGGGCTATGTGTGTTCCCCTTGGACCCATGTTTTGGATAGGCCTTGGGCCACCTTTATGAAGCCCAACATGAATGTATGTGGTATGTAATGGCTGCTCATTTCTTATTTCTAATGTTGTGTGGGCCTTGGGCCTTGATCAGTAATCAATTAGAGATGGGCTACCTCTTGGGGACCAATTGTGATTGGATGTCCACATTGGTGGCCCTAAGGTAGGCCCATGGGCTTCTATGGGTGGTTAAAGGCCCACCATAGACCCTTGCTAGGCCCGTTTCATCTATTTAGGCCCATATCATTGTTCTCCTTAGTTTCATGGGCTACCCCAGGTATATGGGCCCCCACTAGAGGTTGTATTCCTTATGAGGAATTGGTTAAGTACCTAAACCCTTCATGGTTAGGTAGAGAGTTCATCTTCACCTCATTGGCACCCCTATTCATCTTCATGACCCACTCCCATACGCATCATATGCATGCTTGGTTGAGGTATGATTGGCCATGGTTGTGTCATTGTGTAGGAATGTTGGTATCTCCCCGAGAGATGGATGCTTGGGATTGATGCATGGGTGATTGTGTGATTCATGCATCTGGCATTGCATAGCTTATGGATATCCGCCCCTTACTTCATCAGGGCCTTGCCTCTATAGGGATATTCGTGGATGGTCGTATGTGTGGACACCAGAAATATTAGTTGAGCATAACGGGTGCATAGGATGCCCATGGGTGAAATTCCCAAAACTTCTATGTACCAAGGATTTGCTCCAACGCCATGACCGGGTGGAATATATGAGCGCACGAGGGCCTTATACCATTAGGCCGCGTCTCCCACTGTCGTGTAGTCGGTTGGATTGGGGTGTGGCCTTACCTGCCTGATGTGAGGAGGCATCGCTAGGCTGAGTCTGACCAGCTCGTAAATGGGTCCGCTACTTCAGGTCTTGTTGGTGATTGGTTGTCCGCAGGCGGGTAGTGAGGTCTCTTACGCTCGTTTGACTGTGCGGGGTTTGTAGAGCGACAGTCATTCAGCAGTGTAATGGACCCCGGTGATTTCCTTATGATCGGAAATGTACATGACTTGTGGTTTGGATATGAGCACTGACATTACTTGCATTGCATTAGCATTGGTTGTACAAGCCCCTTCATGTATTGCCTTGGCATGGCACCCAGTACTCATTGCATCTTATTCATGATAATCCTGGGTAAGGCTAGTGATATCCTCATTGACCATGCTTCTCTCCTTGTATCTCCTACTACTCTTCTGTGCACCATTATCACACACCTACACCACCCTCTAAGCTTCTATAAGCTTATGCACGATTGATGCGTGCAGGATACTCTAAGCAGGCGACATAGCAGTAGAGCATGGAGTAGAGCTGAGCATTTGAGGACTCCAGTGTTGCTGACCTTTCTCTCTTTTCCTTTTATCTCATGTATGTCCTTTTGGACCTTATGGATGATTGTAAAAGTTTAAATTTATAGTGGATTTTGCGATGTGTGCCTTTGTTATTCTCAGATGTTCTTACTGTGATCTTGGGTATGCTCGTATTGGAATGATTATACTATTATGAAAATCTTCCTTGTAAGATCACAGGATCGGAACCTGCCTCAGGAGCCGAGAATGGGGTACTATGGAGGCTGTTGCGTTCAGAACCGGTCATCGGAATCCTTGTGAGTCCGGTTACTGAGTCTAGGGCGTGACAGGAGTTGGTATCAGAGCATAGCAAATAATTCTGAAATAACACAGGATAACATTGCATGTCTGCCAAGAACATAAGACATGTAGTGTCCCGAGATTCTTGTCTTCGCTCCGTATTGAGCCTATAATTGTCTTGATTCCTTGCGACGTCATTATTTTGTAGACGATGACACGTGGACGTGGCGCCCGTGGTCGTGGTGCCCGTGGACGAGGCACCTGAGGTACCCATCCTACTCGAGCACATCCTGCGCCCGTTGTTGAGGATCCAATTCCTGAGGTCCCTATCCGGCCTGCTCCCTATCCGTGCCGACTCATTCACGAACAGTCCTGTAACTATGACTCAAACTCCAGCAACCATTCTTGGTTTCTCATGACCAGTCATGGGATGGTCACGACCAGTCGTGGACATCTTAAGACCAGTCGTAGAACGGTTTAATCCGATCGCGCTTAAAATTTGAAAATGCAGTTCGACTTACGACCAGTCGTGGTGGCCACACGACCAGTTGAAGATGCGATTTCTGCAACTATAAATAGAACACGAATTTCAGAGTTTTTCAAGAATTCAATTCAAGTAAAATCAAGGCATCACTCTGAGATAAGTTTGTGTTATTTAAGCTAAGTTGTGCATATTTAACATTCTCTTTTGTTAGCTTTATATATTTGATTTTGTTTCTGCATTTCAATCTAAATTGAAAAGAGGAATTACTGTATTCCTTCTTCTTGGAATCAAAATCAAATAGAGCTAGCCCATTTGGTTTGATTTAAAATCAATTAGAACCTAGAACCATTTTAAAGTGAGTATTGGACAATTAAATATCTATATTCGAACTTCTACTCCAATTGGTTCTTCCGGGCTGCTACAAAAGGAGAAATCTAGATATTTTACGTTTATGTAAATTTCCATTTTGGTTTTGTTTGAGATTAAGCCAGAAAAATCTCATTGTGTTGGTTGTCTGAGGATAGCCAGAAAGCTCAGAAGTGAGGGTTTTTTGAATTGTGTAAGCCCTTTTCTAAAAGACACAATTGTAAAAGTTTTGGGTGAACCTATGAAAACTTATTTTGATAGTGAATGCTAATATCCCTTGTGTGAGGATATTAAGAGTGGAGTAGCAATCTGTGTTGCTGTTTTTTTTTTAATAGTTGGTGTACACACAGGCGAACCACTATAACTCTGTGTTTTGTGGATGCGTGATTTATATTTTCTATTTTTGATCAATCAGATTTGTGGAATGTATATGTGAATGTGAATGTGAATGTTGTAATCTTTTACATTTCAAGCACAGTGGGGAATGTTGTAATAATTTAGATTTAAATTCTTGTAATTTATTTCAATTCCTTGCTATTTATTTATTCCTCTTCGGTTTGAGTTTTTGATACAAAGGACGTTCTAAAAATAAGGTTGTTCTGCCATAAACCCTTGGTTTTTATGGTGTAAGGTTGCCCTTGGAACTGAATTCGTATCAACCTCTCAATACTTGTTTATTGAGGTTGCTTTTTTTTTTTAGCATTGTGAATTGATTTATTTTATTTGGCTATCTCTTTATTTTATTCCACTGTTATAATTTTAATTTGGCACATTCCTATTCACCCCCCCCCCCTCTCCTCTAGGACATATAGCTAGGCCTTTTCAAGTGGTATCAGAGCCTAATAGCTCGTTTTAATTGTTATTATTTGAATTTATTTCCTGAGCTAATCGATCTAAGCTATTGATAAGATGTCAAATTTTGATAGCCTTTCAGTCACTAAGCCTCCTGTTTCGACAAGGAAATAAAAGTATTTAGTTTGGGGAAACTATCTTATTCAGTCATAATAATGGAACAGTATAAAGACAATCATCACACTTTATTGATTCTGAATTCATTTACATCCTCAAATATCCCTTGATTCTAGGATAGACTACAAAGAATTCACTATGAATTCAGCTATCATAGTTAAATGTAAATTTCGGCAGCATAACGGCAATGATCCCAATCATCCCCTAAGACTTAGGAGGAATTGATGAATCGACCAATAGTCTTCAAGAAAAATAGAGATTCCGGCAGCATTCCGGCGCCATTTCGGTCATCTCCTGAGACTTAGGAGAAATACGCCTTTCTGTCGGTGATTCTTCATTCTCTCCTGAATAAGAAGACCTTGAAGATTTGAAGACTTCGGCCATTTCGGCAGCATGACAGCCCATTGCTGTTATAGACTGTAGGGCAGTCGGTTTGCTCGGGACCGCGCAAACCATATAGTTTGCGCGGGTCCGCGCAAAGTGTATGAGCCCAATGCTCGTTTGCGCGGATCCGCGCAATCTGCTGGAGCCCAATACTCCGCACCTTCGATCTTCTCCTTTGCTCTTCTTTCACTCTGAAATCCTCGAACCCCTTTTTAGAGAAAGAGCGGGGTATTTATAGATATTTTCACAGGTGTAAAACTCCGACTTGGGCGATGTGGGACAAAATAACACCCAATCATTTTTATATCACCATCACACGCTTTGCGTGGATACGCACAAACGACATGCTTTGCGCGATCTCGCGCAATCTGTCTTCTTTGAGCGATCCCGCGCAATCTATTTTACTTTGAGCGATCCCGCGCAATCCGTTTACTTTGCGCGATCCAGCGCAAAGTATTCTCAGAACTGATTCTTTGTTCCTTTCTTTCAACCTTTTCCTTGATCTTTCCTTGCTTCAATTCTTTGCTTATTTTATGCCTCAACAGATGCCCCCTTGATCCATTCTTTGCTTTTTTAAGAAAATCAAAGAAAAGGATCAAATCACCCTTTTCTACAAGGTTTGCGCGATCCCGCGCAAAGCTCGGTCGAGTACCGTGCTCGGCCACGAATCCTATAAATAGTCCAACCACTTTGAATTTCTGCACAAACCCTTTGTGCTCTGGCGAAACTTTGCTCCTGCGATTCTCTTCTACGCAAACCATACACTTTGCGCAAACTAGCGTAAACCTTGCAGTTTTGCATGAATTTCTTCAAAGTCCAGCACATTTCGCGCAACCCATACACTTTGCGCAGACCCGTGCAAAGTGTCCCGCACTTAGACGACTTTCTCTCTTTTGATCCTTCCAACACTTAGCCATTTTTCGCTCTTCTTCTATTCTTTTTTCTTAACTCATCATTATGGCCCGTATAAAACAAACAGCCCATCCTGTGACTCCTCCTTCTGATCAACCTTCTTCTGATCAACGACCTGCTAAGCGAACAAAGACTACCTCCAGAACTCCTGCTTTTTTTAAAGAACCCGTTCTTCCTACTTTTGACTTTTCTGACCGCATTAAGTCTCTGTCATCCCCCATTCATAGATCCATATCATTACGAGATATCAAATGTCCCACGAAGCACGGCAGGGAATACGATTGGGACAAATGGTTAAAGACTACAGCTCACATTCGTACTGATAGTGAAAGACCACCCCTTCGTGAAGACACTCCCCCTACCTCTCGTCCGAAGAAAACTCACCGGAATAAGGCAAAAGAGTTCGCAGAGAAAATTAAGGAACATAAGAGGAAGAGACTTCAAAACTCATGGGACTCGGTACGAGTTGTTGAAGGCGTTATGAAGTTCGACAACCCTCATGCAGAAGGTATGACGATAATTCCTATCAATGTCTACCGCCATCAGTCCATGCTTGAATGTGAATCCAAGGATTATGTTCACGGTGAAAGGTTGATGTATACTGAATCGTGGGCCACCAGAGAACCCCAGATCCTTGAGGGAGTCATACAAACACAGAAACTGCGACAAAAGATAGGGGAAACTCATCCCATGATCTTCCTAGTTCCTTTCCACAGTCCTCACGACCTCTTTCCTTCACATTTTTATGAAACAGTTCGACAGCGTTTCCGAGATCGAGAACAACTCTGGGGACAAGCAGACTTTCGCATCAGAGGCCTGTTAACTGCTCGACACTATTACTCTGATTGGGCGGAAGCTATTTTACTGAAGCATACGAGCACACTTGCAAAAGTCGGTCTTTATGATGCTATAGAGGTGACTTCCAAATACTTCTATAGGGAACCTACTATACTGAAAGGCTTTCTCGAGTACTAGTCGCCTACAACCAACTCCTTCCACTTACCCTATGGTGAAATGAGCATAACACTTTGGGACCTTCCCCGCATAGCCGGTCTCCCGATAACAGGCAAATTCTATGATGAATTCATTCTGACTAACAAGGAACTGGCCTTTGTATCCTCTCCAGATCGCAAACCTTCTATCTCTGAAACCACTATCCAACTGTTTAAGGAGATGAGCAAATTTCTCAATTTTCACAAGATCCCTCCTTTAAATGGCTGGCACATTTCTCCAGGGGCCTCAGGTATTTATCAGTCCAATAATCGACTTTTCTCCTTATATTCTTGCTACCTGGCGATTTCTGCATATTCACCCTCTCTCTTTATTTTTCTTTGAAGATTTCGTGATTGTCACTCCAAGGAACTAACAAAGCTTCGAGAAGCAATGAAGGGGAGACCAGAATATAGCTCCTTCGGAGAACTTGTAGCTTTCTTAGCCTATTGGCTGAGTTTGGTCGTATTGCCTAGCTCTAAATGGGCAGATGTTGTTCATCCCACTGTCTTCACTATAGCTGGTGCTTTGGCGGAAGGCCACAAATACTCCATTGCTCCCCCAGTATTATGCTCTATTTATAGGGCCCTCGGAGAGGTAGCTACCCACGTGAAAGATCCTATTCTTGGAGCCTCGTCTGCACATACTTCTTGGCATTACATCACAGGGTGGCTAGGGGTCTATTTCCTTTGGACTTTCGAAGATCCGAAGCAAGCATATGTTCATCCTTCTCATCTTCCACTCTGGTTCTTCCAACAAAGAGCAATGGCCAAAAGAGCGTATGACTGGGTCGCCAATAAAATTCGGGATGATGACCAAATAAACTTCTTTCAATTTCGCCTTTATCGTTACACCGAGGATACAGACATGGTGGACCAAGAAACACTTATTGCAGCAGAAAGAACTTTCTTCTTTTCCATTCGTTCTTGCAGTCTACCCCTTCGGGAAGGGACATAATTTTAGAGAGAACCTTACTACCCCAGCCGTTTTGCTAGTCAATTTGGCTACGACCAAACTGTACCACAAGACTGCGGGCTAGTTACTCAAAAAATGCGTTGTTATGGAACAGGTCCTCTCAACTGGGCCATGATATGGAAACAGCTACTGAATGGCTGCGTTGGATCTTCCTTCATAATTCCCGACTGTAATGGCATAGTCCGTACATCATATGGCTGGATGCGATGGTGGGATCATCAGTCATACTTGGTCACTAAGTGTTTGCCAGTGGATTCCTCCATCTTTCTCCATCCGCCTAGGCCGAAAGGCAGAAATCTAGAGAGTGGAATTGGCTATATCCCAGAAAAGAGTCATGCGTCTCATCATGGAGAAAATTTGTAGGAAGATATCGTTAGAAGACCCTATCCGTGAAATAAAGCCTATTAACACTTTGGATGGCTGGTTTGCTCATGGAGTTTTAAGAGAATTTGAGCAATCTTGTAGGGACTTTACAGATCAGGCTACAGACGATGCTGAAGGTGCATCTTCCCCAGTTCCTGCAGAGACTGCCGCGGCTCAAGAGGGACCAGTTAATGATACTCCTTTACCCACTCCACAACCTCTTTGTCCTAGCCCATCTTCCCCGATGACTAGATCGAGAACGCGTTTACAAGCATCATCTCCTATTCTTTCAAAGAGGACCAGACAAGCATCCGCCTCCCCTACAGTCAAAGATTCCACACCAGAGAGCAGTTGGGCTGCTTCTTGTAAAGGAAAGCAAGTTGTCGTTGAAGAAGTTGACGAAGAAATTCTGGGAGATGAGAGTTCAGCTTCATCATCAGAGACTACTGTCTCTTCGTAGTATGAAGACGACGAGGACAGCGAAAGCAGTGAGGATAAAAATAACGATTTTGAAGAAGGCGAAGTCGATGTTGGCGGAGAAGAGGAGGCAATTACGGAAGGGGTTGAATCGAAACCTTTTCCTACAACCTCTAAAGTTCTTCCTGGCATTAATATTCCTACTAAACCTCCTGCAGCTGAGGAAGATGAGGAAGAACATTTAGATTATGGTGAATACGGATATTTACCAAGTAAAGGAGATTTAACTTTTATATGCTTATATTTATCTACATATTTAACAACAATTATTTATTTAGAATTATTGTGTCTCCCTTTTTAGGTGCTCAAGTCGCTGAGGTAGGCGCGATTTCTTCAGTGAATCCTCCTGCAGGAACTTCACCGAGAGCTCCTGTAATTCCATTGGTGGTACAGAAAGTGGTAGCTCGTGAAATTATATTTTTAATAGAGACCACTGACTTGCCAACTCCAGCTACCAAAGATTCTAGTACGGAAGCTAGAGCACCATCTTTTGCTGATATGGTGGGACTCGGCCCTTCCGCAACTCGGGGAATTTCTCCTTCTGTTAATCGTATTCCAGCAACAGGTATATACATGCACTAGTTATTTTACTTAGAACTACATATTTCATAATATAGCTGAATGCCTTTCTTCTTTCCCTATGGAACTCCATCTTGCAGCGGTGTGGCCAGTTCCGATTCTGTAGCCACTACATCTGAACTATCATCTTTTGTAAAAGTCCTTGTTCGCAAGATGCTTATGGTGAAACACTCTTTGTTGACGATAGCCCATATCTTCAGAAACCCTGATCAATGGTTGGACTTGGATGTTGCTATGGAAATTTTGGAGAGCTCCGCCAAGATGGCTAGAATTAACATATCTCCTTTGCGCGATTCGCTCCTTAAATTTCGCAATTCAGTAATCTCATTGGCGTTGGTAGAAAATGCTACGATTGCTCCTGAGATTTTAGAATACAGGAAGCAGCTGGCTGCATCTCAAGAACAAGCCTCTCTGACGGATTCATCTATATCCAAACTTGAGCAAGAACATCTGATTCTTCAAGATCAATTAAAGATTCATATTGATGAGAGGGCGACCACCCGAGATCGTATCGCAGCCTTGAAAGAAGAAATCTCTCAACTGGAGAGGAAGAATCATGAGCAAGACTTAGTCATTCATGATGTTGAAGAAAGGATGCGGGCGAATATTCAATCCCTTGATATAGAAAAATCTGCACGACTCCAAGGTAGAAAAATGATCGCTTCTTTGGAGAGCAAGCTAGCCGGTGTTCCCGATCAAGCGAGACTTATTCTTGAAGAAAAATCTAAGCATGATGCAGCTCAGGCACAATTAAAAGAGGATTTACGCCAATATATAGAGGCAGTAGGGGTTACTGAAGATCTTTAAACATGTGATTTTTGAACATGTAATCTTTGTTTTCATTCTTTTGGATGGGTAATTTATTTGACTTAACATATGCTTTCATGATAGCATTTTGAGATATTTACAATGGCATTTCCCATATTGCATATTGATGACATTTATGCTAACATTTATCACATCATATTGTGGAAACCCTATTTTCATATTGTAATTTCATCATATCCTTAATTATAATTTTCAAGCCTTTTATGCTTTGTTAGTGCGGGATTCTTTATGTGGGTATTAAATTGGCGGTGCTAAGTTTCAATTTAATTAGCCACACACAGTTTAAGTTCATGAGTAGTGGAGCACGCGTACACACACAGTTTAAGCTCTTGAGTAGTGGAGCACTTGTTGGTCTTATGTGATGGTCTCTGTAACTCTCTAGAGTTCTCTTGGACTTTTCACTGCCTTGAGCTCATGGCCACGGTCCATCAGAGGGGCCCATTGACGCTACCGGGCGGTGAACTTTTGGTTTTATGCATAGGGTTGGCCACGGTAACTCTCTAGAGTTCGCAGGGCTCGCAAGGCTACCTTTGGGCACCAAATCTAGGGTCGCCAGTCCATCAATGAGTAGGCTTAATCCCTTCCTTACGAGTTACTACGGAAATCAAACCCTAGATCTGGAAGGTCTTACGAATGGTTGGCCTAAAAGCTCACACTGCGGCCCGTGTTTTCTTCGTCTGCAAGGTCTAGCCCATTCATGGGAGGACACTTTCATCCATTCCCCGTGGAGCTGCCGGAAAGCTATACGGATGGCATGGGAGTTATGGTGACTAGTCTTCGCGGATTTATGGCCTTTTAGGCTCTGAATCCTTGACTTCGTCAGCTGCCCGCATGGGTGCGCACGATGGTCTTCGCGGGCTTTTTAGGGCCACTGACTCCTCGCTGCTGCCCAAATGGCAATCTTGATAGGTCTTACGTGTAGTTGGCCGGCCCTTTTAGAGCTTGATCCTTTGAGAGCTTGATCCCTTTTTTATTATTATTATTTTTTTTAGAGCTTGATCTTTTTGATTTGGCTCTTTTAGGATTTGGTTCTTTTAGGATTTGGCTTGGCTAGACTGCCTCTTTGATATATCCTTGCTTTTGATAGTATCTTTAAGAAAATTCGTGCCTTGTAAGGCAATAATAATTATGAGCATTGTCATCGCCAACATAATAGATGTTTCCGATGGTTTTTTGATAATATCTTCAAGAAGATCTGTGCCTTGTAAGGCTGTATATTGATCTTGTCGATATCTTCAAGAGAATCAATATCTTCACAAGAATCTTCAAGATGATATTGACTTTGTCAAACTTATTTGATGATGACAATGATCTATATATTTTTAGAATCAATGCTAGCTAACATAGTTGACATGCACGTGAATTTCTTCTTCATAGCTTCTTTTGTTGACATATAGACATGATCTTATTCCTCCCTGCCCCCCTTGTGCTATAGAATCATTATGCCGATAATATTCTGGGTCAAAATCAGTAAATCCGTCTTTAGGGGTAGTATCTTTTGATGAAGCGGGCGTTGACAGGTATACTGATACCCTGTCCCTCTTGATTTGCGATTCTATATGCCCCATTGGAATATACTTCTTTTATCACATATGGACCGTCCCATTTAGGCTCGAACTTGCCCCCCGTCCGGCGAGTGACCACTATAGGTCTTTTCAGCTTTAGCACCATATCGCCCTTTTTGAAAGATCAGTATTTAACTTGTTTATCAAAGGCAGCCGATATCCTGGCCTGATATGACTGCAACCGCTGCTGAGCTGCTGGATGTTTCTCATCGAGTAGATCTAATTCTTTCAGCCTTATTTTTGCATTTTCATCATCTGTTACAGACTGATGTACCGCGATTCTGAGCGATGCCACCTGTACTTCAATTGGGATAATTGCCTCCATGCCATAGATTAATGAATACGGTGTCGGCCCTGTTGCTGTTCGATGGGTAGTTCTATAGGCCCATAATGCTTCCTGTAACTTTTCATCCCAATCGCGCTTACTTCCTGTCACCGTTTTCTTTATTATTTTGACAATCGTTTTGTTAAACGCCTCTGCTAATCCATTGGCCGGAGGATAGTAAGGTGTTGAAAACGAATGTTGGATGCCGAACTTCTTGCACAACTTTTCCATGCCTCTATTTTTAAAAGGGGTGCATTATCAGAGACGATCTTTTTTGGAATACCATGACGGTATATTATGGCATGCCGAATGAAGTTGACCACGTCCTTTTCTTTAACATTAGGCGACCGCTTCGGTCCACTTGGAAAAATAGTCTGTCGCTGCCAAAATATATTGTTTTCCCTTAGACGAAGGTGGATTTATAGGGCCAATTACGTCGAGTCCCCAAGCTGAGAAAGGCCAAGAGGCAACGGACTGATGTAAGTCTTCCGGGGGAACGTGTATTATATTCCCATGTATTTGACATTCATGACACCGCTTCGCATATTCTATCGCATCTTTGAACATGGTAGGCCAGTAATAACCCATTCGATGCACTCTATGGCATAAATTTTGGCCAGCTTGATGCACTCCACATTCTCCTGAATGTGCTTCCCACAGCATTTGATTTGCTTCTTGCTTGTCTAAGCATCGTAACAGCATTCCATTATAAGACTTTCTATACAACACTTCGCTGCACATGACAAATTTGCCCGATCACTGCTTAATCTGCTATCTTTGCGCATTATTTTCTGGCAGGATGTTATATCTGAGATAATCGACGAAAGGCTGACGCCAATCATCTATCGTTACTTCCAGACAGGATATAGGAAATATTTCAACGATTTCTTCGATAACCTCTGCAGATGGCAGGAATCTTCTTTCTTCGATAGTTACCTGTAGAGGACTTCGATTTGTACAGGACAAAGCCGCTGCCAGACTGGCTAAAGCATCTGCTTTTGCATTCTCAGATCGCGGTATATGTTTGATTTCTATAACTGTTGTGCCTTCCGACAATAAGGTAGGAGCTCTTGTTTCCTTACTTCGAATTCTGTTGTCAATTGATTTATAATCAATTTAGAAGAAGATATGCAATAATTTTATTTCCATTCACTGAGCTATTTCCATTCCAATAATGAGGGCTCTGTATTCAGCCTCATTGTTCGTGCATGTAGTCCCCAGTGTGAAGGAGTATGGTAACAGATCGCCTTGAGGAGTAATGAATATCACTCCTGCCCCCGCTCCTAATGTTCGAGCAGCACCGTCAAAATACATTTGCCATGGGCTCTGGGATTCAGCTAACATAACCTGCTCGTTTAGGAAGTCATCATTAATTTCTTCACTTTCTGCCACAGGATGTGCTGTGAGGAAATCTGCCATAGCCTGCCCTTTTACCGCTTTCGCCGGTCTATATGAAATAGTATATTCTGATAACAATAACATCCATTTGGCTAATCTTCTCGACAACATTGGCCTGGTCATCAAGAATTTAATCGGATCTGCTCTTGAGATCAAAGTTATATCGTGAGAGAGACAATAATGTCTTAACTTTTGTACAGCAAATATCAACGCCAAACATTCTTTCTCGATCGAAGAATAATTGCATTCTGCCCCCATCAATGTTCGACTTAGATAATAAAGAGCAGTCACCTTTCCGGTTTCATTTACCTGTGCCAACAAAGCACCCAAAGAATTTGTAGCTGCAGATGTATATAAGATAAGCGGCTTACCTCTCACTGGAGCTGTTAATACCGGCGGCTGTTTCAGTAACTCCTTAATTGAATCAAATGCATTCTGACAGGCGTGATCCCATACAAATTCCGTATCTTTCTTCATTAGCCGAGAAAATGGCTGACACCTTCCTGCGAGGTTTGAAATGAAACGGCGAATGTATGACAGTTTTCCTTGTAAACTTTTCAATTCCTTCAGTGTTGTCGGTGGCGGCATATTTTGAATAGCCTTAATTTTTCCTTGATCGATCTCGATGCCTCTATGCCGTACAACGAAGCTGAGGAATTTGCCAAAAGATACCCCGAACGCGCATTTAGCTGGGTTCATCTTTAATTGTTTCTTTCTAAGTCGACGGAAGACTGCTGCCAAATGTTCACGGTGTTCTTGATGATCTCCTGACCTGACCACCAGGTCATCAACGTAGCATTCAACATGTTTATGCATCATATCTTGAAAGATATTTTTCATCGCCCTTTGATATGTTTCCCCAGCATTTTTAAGACCAAAAGGCATAACTTTGTAACAGTAAATCCCCAGCGGTGTTCTGAATACCGTTGCCTCTTCATCTTCGGGCGTCATCCTGATTTGATTATAACCTGCATAACCGTCCACAAAAGACATAATAGTATACTGAGTTGTACTAACGAGTTGCAGAACATCACTTATGCAACAAAATGAATGATGATTGAATGTTGACTGTATTCGTGCATTGAACATGAGTGAGATTAAGCCAAAACAGCATATCATACTCCAGAGACAGCGGAAGACTGTGATAGATAGATAAAATATATAAACTATGATGAGTCTCCAGAGTGTGATAACATTACCAGGTTAAATAATTACAAGTACAGTTCTAAAATATACCAAATGTGAGGAAGTGTAATGTCTCCTATCCCAAGTACCGTAGCCCCATCAATACAATACTAGGTCTTCATAGACCTGTCAGAGATTACATGTAGGAGAACTCCTCCTCAACATCATAGTAGTAGTTCGGCTCTGCTTCATAAGCATCGCCATCACCTGAAACTCAACAAATCTGGTTGGTGTTGCAAACACCATCCCGAAACGTGGGAGTGAGTGATCAACTCAGTGGAACAGTAAAGCATAGGTTAACATGTTATCAACTCAGTCAAGCAGTAATGATAAAGCAGTACAATCAAACAATTCTAACTACTCTTATTTAATGCAAGTATGAAATGACATGATGTATGCCCTTGCCAAACCACCCTCATGCGACATCATCTTACGTTCGCGAATGCGTCCATCCCTCAGTGCTCCACATCTACCAGGCACATGTAGTGCGATGATGAGCATGATTACCGAGTAATTATTAGTTCATTTCAAACAACAGTATTGGGAAACTAAGGTACCTTCCTTGTATCATTCCCAAACATGATCCATCCTAGGGTCGTCAATCCTAGTTAATCTCATACGGTATTATGGTTCGAGAGGCATCGTGAAGGCATCGCAAAGGGCTCGTCACCCGTCAGCACGGGTACAGATCTCACCGTATGCAGCTCAATTGCTGACCGTCAGCTCGAGTACAAGTCTCACCGTACTCGGCTCAATCGCTGGCCGTCAGCTCGAATACAGGTCTCACCGTACTCGGCTCAACTCATACTCTAGTTGCTGTGAAGGGCTCGTCGCCAATCACAGACCTTGGAGTATACTTGAAGACACTACAAAGGACTCGTCGCCTGTCAGCACGAGTACAGATCTCACCGTAATCGGCTCTCGCCGTAAGTGTCGACAACTCGAATACAGTATCCCATACCACCGTATTCGGCTCACGAGTTTGGTTGCTCAATGGTCACTACGGGGAGGCACGTGGCCCCAGCATAGGCCGACAGCTCGACCACGGTGTCCCATACCACCATGCCCGGCTCATGAGTCTTAGCGGATCGAGGTACCGTGGTTAAAAGGGATTTCACTGGTAAGTTTGGTACCCTAGGTTCAAGCAGTAGCATCCAAACATGGTGAACATAAATAAGACAGATCGTGTTACTTGACGAGCTCAGCTAGCTCGAGCGCACAACAAGTTGAACGACATGAAGTGCATAAGCACTTCGCGTGGCCAACCACTATCGTCAACCGAAGTACGACTCGGGTTCGTCGAACACATCTCACGTGGCAAATGAATCACAGCCACGAATGCAATTCCGGTACCGATTGTCTGGACATAATCATAGCCCCAAACCCAATCAAGTGCAGATAGATAAAGCAGTAATGGATCAAGATTCAACTCATACAATCAAGGTCTGATATTATCCGTTTAGGGCTGCCAGTGCTATTGCACGCACTCGTTGCTCTACTCCCCCATCACGCATGACGGATCATACAACGTAAATATAAATTTAAACATATGCATTACATAGTTAAAATCATAAAGCAGTTGAGCATGTTATGAAGCACAACACAAGCATGAGTTTGTACATGCTCAATTCCTAATCACACAACTATCCAAGGAGATCATACACATAGTTAAAAGAGGTTGAGAATCATATCTCAACACCCTTATACATTACAATTTGCTAACTACTACTTGTTCAGACATTTCAAGAAACACTTAAACAAACATACATCAACATACATGACATATGTCGATCACATAGGCATTAGGAGAAATCCTTTCACTAGGGAGTTACCCCAATCATAACACGCGTACACCCACAGCAGATAGTCATGGCAAGCAGGAATCCAAGTTCCATATTCATTCAGTCATTTCCACAAACACTTGGGCCATACGTTTTAGCATATATAGTGTATATTGGCCATGGCGTGATTTAGGGCAAATCCTTTCGTCAAAGGGGTATCGCCAATACAACAATCATGAATCCATGACAATTAGTCACGGCGAGCATGAATGAGAATTCTATACTCATTCAGTCATTTTCACAAACACTTAGAATACACTATTAAAACATGCATGGTGTAAATTAGCAAAACATGTATTAGGGCTATCCTTTAGCCAAGCAAGTATTTTATCCATGTATAATATATTCATACAACAAATAATCATGGCAAATACATCTCCAAAATTTATACGTATACGGTACTTTCTAGAATACACAATTTCAACAAACATAGTGTATATAAGCGAAACATCTATTAGGGCGAGTCCTTTCGCCAAACAAGTAATTTATCCACATATAATATATTCATACAACAATTAATCATGTCAAACACATTTCCAAAATTTGTACGTATACGGTACTTTCTACAAA
This sequence comes from Magnolia officinalis, assembly GCA_021015155.1. NCBI lineage: Eukaryota > Viridiplantae > Streptophyta > Magnoliopsida > Magnoliales > Magnoliaceae > Magnolia > Magnolia officinalis. Next base: position 42,656,502 of record JAJHSJ010000003.1, read on the forward strand.
TACCTAGAGTATGTAGAATTCCATATTTTTCATCTTTAATCGAAACGGAAAACAGACAGCACTTTGTACATGTGCAATTGCATGCAGATCATGAATCTATCATTATCTGACATTGAAAGCATTGAAAACCATAACCTATACACCTAAAGTCCGCACCTTTTGTCGTAGAATCGTAACGGAGTTGATAGGTTTGCTAAGCTTTCGTATACGGAAGTTTGGTAACCTATAGAACGAAATAGGTTAGCTATTTCACAACCTACAACTGTCTAAACCCCAAAACAGATTAGGGTTAGGGTTCCTTACCTAGAAATGACGCCGGAAACGTCGGGAAAGCGATGAGAATCAGGCGGTGGAGCCCGAATAGCGGCAGGGAAGAGTGGCAGGGAGATTCTCCCACTGCTCCCACACTTTCTCTCTCTTTTCTCTCTCTCAATCTCAAATTCGTATGGCTGCCATGAGAGAGGGTTTAAGGTCCTTATATAGCCTAAAAATTCACCGAAATAGACATATGTTCAAAGTATACTTACATTATAATCAAATCGGCATTGCTTCAGCTCAAAAGAGGATTTCTGGCGGCCCTCCTTGAGCCAAAGGTCGGACTTAAGCTCACTAACGCTGGATCTACGTTCTATTAAGTTTTTGTTTTGGTCGGGGTTCTAGATCACGCGTGGCGGACCAGTTTCAGTTCAACGGTCAGCGGATCTCGATCGGAGATTCCGAGTGCATGTAAATGTGTATGAAATTTCTCCTGATCCGAGGGTGTAATTTGGTCTGATTCTGATGGTCTGGTTGCTTAAAACTGATCCGCAAGCGAGTGGTGCCAGATTACTATTTAAGATATTTTATTTTGAATTAATTTCACATTTCTCACACTCTTCACTCCGAGCTCAAGCGAATAGCGCTGGGACACTATCTGGATTTGATTTCCGAGATGGTTGTCAAGCCCAGCGAAGCGGTCCTAGTTCCTTAACTTCGTGTTAATCGGACTTCCGACGTGCGGTCTAGATCCGATACGGAGTTTCGAGATGCTCTCGAGAGCAGCCGGGTAATGAGATTGATCCTAGATTTTAGGGTAACCTAGCGTCAATGATTCTACAAGTTTTGGGTCTTGCAGATCGTATTTAAAGATTGGTGCTAATTTTACAGGCACTCTAGTTTAACACTAGCTAAATCTCGCCAAATTTCTAAAGGATTGTCCTGTAAGATTTCTGTCTGAGGTGGTACTTAGTCCTTTGTAGTTTGTATATAAAGTGATCCAAGTTATACTACTTAGCTAGTTTAAGATAGTGTCTAGGGTGAAAGTACTTTGAAAAATTGAAGAGCAAGGTGGTGAAGGATGGGATTTGTGAAAGAAATGGGTTCACAAGCGATTTTAGCCTTTGGGACTGAGTTTTGACAAGTTGATAAGGTGTTAGGATCGACCCATCGCCTAAGGACGTCTAATCCCAGGTTGGCAAAAATCTGGGATGTTACAATCTACCCCCCTTAAAACAAAATTTCGTCCCCAAAATTGGTAAGGGTAATAAGGGAAGATTTCTATTATTTCATTTGCCTAAGACTTATTGATTCCAAGTTACTACGCGTGATAGGGTATATACCAGCTGGTTCATTTTAGTCTACCCCCCTTAAAACTTAATTCTTTATCCATTTCTCATACCCTGAGGGTTTGCTTCCATTTATTTCTTTACCTATTTGGAGTCTCAACGACAATGCCCAACAATTTAGAGTAAGATAGTTGTTTTCATTGTTTGACCAATACGGAGAGACGGTAATAGTGGGCTTGATCCCGATACATCGATCATCTACCGGGCCAGGGTAGGAAGCTCATCGTATCCCTTCCGAATCCTGGTGGATCCTGGTCGTCCGCTCGTCAGCAGAGAGTCCATTGGTAGTCACCCAGGATTGAGAATTGGGTCAAGCCGCGAATGTTTCGCAATTGTATATTTCAGTAACTCCGTAGTCCGATCACTCTAGAAACGTAGGGAGTGTCCATCATTGAAAGGCTCAAATGGTCTATGTCTAAGGTTGCCCTTTAAGTCTTAGTCTAAGAGAGTCCTCGTTATTATCTATGTCAAAGGAAATGATGAATCAAATCTTACTAGATCATCCTAAAACGGTTTCTCATAGTAGAACTTACTAGGGCTTCTATAATGTTCGTATTTAACGAGCACAGTTTCGATTCTGGGCCAGTGGGGTAGGGTCCACCACGTTTCCGCTGCGCCACCCAGATCAAAGAGGTGTATTAGGTAACCTAACTAGATTGGGCTCATAATGTTCTATCCCCCTTAAAATTTTATTTTCACCCTCAAGGCTCAAGAGCTATGTCCTGATCCGTATGTCGGAACAAGGTGTAATTTATAACCTATCTTTGACATGAAATGGGAAATACATTGGTCTACCTTTCATCGACGATGTGTAATATGGCATTGATACCTATGGGTATCGAGAGGAGCTAAAAATGATGGGTAATGTGGTTGATGTCAGGGGCAGGTGTGAGTTTGAGGCAAGATGCCTAATTCTACTAAGGGGTTTTGTCGCGGTCCAGACTTATCCTATTTAATGATGTCTGGCTTAACAGGCAGGCTATCTTTCTACGTTCATAAGCACAATATGTATGCCGACATGGCACGCGATTTGAGACCTAATTCCTAACTAATTGTTGCCCATTTGGGTAATTCCTTGGGGCCTAAAAGAAAATTTCTATTGGCTATATGTTCTTAACACTTCTCGAAGACGAAGTTATAAACTTTTAGTTGTAAGTGGTCGGGCCAACACGGAAGGAATGTTGTGTAGTGGGTCTGAGTCGGATACATGGACCTCCTGCCTAGCTAGAACAGAAAGTTGCCATATCATTTCTTAATCCTAGTCGATCCCGACCTTCTGCTTGATCAGAGCATAGGGTTCATTGGTCACTACCAGGATTGAGAATTCGATTCAAACCGTGAATACCTCGCTTATATGTAGTTTCTCTACTCCGTGTTCCCGATTGTACTAAGTCCTTAAGAAGGAAATTCTAAGGGATGTATTGATTGGACCTAACATTGAATCCAAGGGATATATAGGTTTTCTCTAATCGTGAATAGTTTCTACGTCAAACAAGCTCCCTAAGAGTTACTAAGGAAGCCTAAAGTATTAAGGGGATTCAACAAAGGAACGGGGTCTCGCTCCAACCTATTCAAGCCAACTAACTACGTCTATCACTCAATTATCTTAGCATTGTTAGTCGTTTACATTTCTTAGTCTAATCAGCAGCCTAGGCTCAACTTATGAGCAGCGGTAATCCACTAGTTGTAATCTAAAGTCTATGCTTATACATCAGATGATTTTTATACCCTTTCTAAATAAAGAAATTGTTTTATCGCCTAGGGTCAAAGTTGTCTAATTGGAATTGGGTTGCCGGAACTCGAATTTAACTACGCACGAGCATTTCACACATGTTCATACTAGCTAAGAAGATCCTGGGGTTTACATTATTAATTTGTTGGATTTCCTATACGGTCAGGTCTGTCGAAACTAGGAGTACCGCCCTAGGTCCAAAACTCTAAGGGTCATATTTGTCAAACAACCATTTACTCTAAAAGCTTAAGCTATCAGAGTGTGGTGGGTTAATGTATATCAAGGGACTTTATCACTTCAACACTATTTGGCCAGTGGTCTTAAGTTGTATTAAATGGGACTGCATCACTAATCCTACCTCGGGATTGGGAGTGGCTTGTTTGGTAGGAGGGTAAGAGGGGATTAAAATTAATGGTATAGGCTTTGAAAAATGAGCCTTGTGTCGGAAAGTGTGAGATGGGATTTTCAAATCCCAGGAATCGGAATTTCTAAGTGTTAGTTGAAAGGAAATCTCGGAATTTACTTTTGATTGCACACACTCCAAACATGGTATTGGAAAACATGGGATACACCAATCTAGGAACCATATCCTACACGTACATTTATTATTACTTATACAATTCTATCCACCTGAAACTCACCTAATGCAGTTGGTCGAACGGGCCCTAAACGTCCTCACACATCTAGAACATCGTACCAACTACTACACCCATCAATCATGAAAGCATAAACATCCAAAGACGGTAACCCATGCAAACTTCAAACAATAGTGTGGATAGTTAGTCATCCGCGAAGGTGGCCGAACTAAGCTCGGATAGAGCCATGGAAAAGTGAATGAAAAGTGATGGAGAGAGAGAGAAAGGGCTGGAGGTTTGGTTCTCCACAGATGTGAGCCTCAACAGATGTTGTAAAGGCCCCAAAGACAGTGAATGGAGAAGGAAAATGGAAAAGTAGGATGGCTTAGGGAGCTTGCACGATTTTAGAGCTTCAAGGGGGCGTGTAGGCGTCCAAATGAGAGAAACGAAGAGGGTAGAAGGTAGGTGTGGTTGTAAACGATGGAAGGGAGTGGGTGATGACCGAAAATGGGAAATGAGACGATTGGAGTGGCGATTTGAAGAGAAAACAGTAAGAATAGAAGAAAAAGAGAGATTGGAGGGGCGTTTGAGAGAGAGGGGGGCGAAACGACGTGAAATAGGGGTCCCCCCACAACTTCGCACGCACCAAATGTGTGTAGAGGTCGGGCCGACCATGACTAGGCCCGGCCCAACTTGAGTAGGCCCACCTGACCGCGGTCGACCACGGTGACCGCGGTTCCGCCGCGGTCCTCTTTGATCGGCGTGCTGCCGCCGCAGTTGGGTGATGTTCTCCACCCTCCCAAGGTGCCAAATGCAACCTGGGTCCACTTGGTTCACCCCCGGATTGACGTGTGTGACCCCCCGACTCCGTTTCGAGGCGTTTCGGGTCAAATCGGACGTATCTTGCAATCCGGAATGAGTTATCTGACGTAAAATATATGAATTTGAGGTAGAACGAGCTAATGAAGCCAACCAACCCAGCTATGCAGGGTTGCGCAGCACAGAATTGTGAGAAAACCCTCCGATTGACGGTCATTTCCCCGTTTCAATTTCGTTTTACTAAAATAGTAGTTTTAGTTTGATTACTCTTCATTTGTTTGGCTTTAGGAGTTACGCTCATCGCGTAAAGAGCTTAGAATAATCTGGAGAACGGTTTGGTGAAGTCAAATAGGACACTTACTATTTTTGGCTGAAACCCTTACGCACTAATAAACATCACGACCTTATAGTAAGTCGCAATTTCGAATTTATTAGAATTTATTTCTACTTTCTGCTTTCTTTTCTCGTAGATTTGAGAAGTTTCTGTGAGGAGTCTAGAGAAGCTCCGAGGATTCGGAGTAGTTATCCTCATCACATTTATCCCGTATTCTATCTATTTTCAACGGTTGGGGTAATCTAGACTCTTTAATAGAAGACCTAGGAATGTTTTAAGGTCGACCCGTGCGACCATGGTTGAATATGGACTTGATTTCGGCGTTCGTTTTTTTTTTAGTGAACTTCGCCCATTGGCGAAATTGGGATACCTATAACTGTTTCTACGTTCCGTCGCTCCCTCCTAAGTCAGAGTGCGTTAGAGTGCCTCGTGTGACCATAACCCAGGTCCGGTTTAATCCAAATCATGCTCTGATACCAACTTGTAACGCCCTGAAAATCGAGGGTCGAGCATAAACTCAACTCCCGAGTTCCAGAACATCACTTATGCAACAAAATGAATGATGATTGAATGTTGACTGTATTCGTGCATTGAACATGAGTGAGATTAGGCCAAAATAGCATATCATACTCCAGAGACAGCGGAAGACTGTGATAGATAGATAAAATATATAAAATATGATGAGTCACCAGAGTGTGATAACATTACCATGTTAAATAATTACTAGTACAGTTCTAAAATATACCAAATGTGAGGAACTGTAATGTCTCCTATCCTAAGTACCGTAGCCCCGTCAATACAATACCAGGTCTTCATAGACCTGTCAGAGATTACATGTAGGAGAACTCCTCCTCAACATCATAGTAGTAGTTCGGCTATGCTTCATAAGCATCGCCATCACCTGAAACTTAACAAATCTGGTTGGTGTTGCAAACACCATCCCGAAACGTGGGAGTGAGTGATCAACTCAGTAGAACAGTAAAGCATAGGTTAACATGTTATCAACTCAGTCAAGCAGTGATGATAAAGCAGTACAATCAAACAATTCTAACTACTCTTATTTAATGCAAGTATGAAATGACATGATGTATGCCCTTGCCAAACCACCCTCATGCGACATCATCTTACGTTTGCGAATGCGTCCATCCCTCAGTGCTCCACATCTACCAGGCATATGCAGTGCGATGATGAGCATGATTACCGAGTAATTATTAGTTCATTTCAAACAGCAGTATTGGGAAACTAAGGTACCTCCCTTGTATCATTCCCAAACATGATCCATCCTAGGGTCGTCAATCCTAGTTAATCTCATACGGTACTATGGTTCGAGAGGCATCGCGAAGGCATCGCAAAGGGCTCGTCACCCGTCAGCACGGGTACACATCTCACCGTATGCGGCTCAATTGCTGACCGTCAGCTCGAGTACAAGTCTCACCGTACTCGGCTCAATCGCTGGCCGTCATCTCGAATACAGGTCTCACCATACTCGGCTCAACTCATACTCTAGTTGCTGTGAAGGAGTCATCGCCAATCACAGACCTTGGAGTATACTCGAAGACACTACAGAGGACTCGTCGCCCGTCAGCACGAGTACAGATCTCACCGTACTCGGCTCTCACCGTAAATGTCGACAACTCGAATACAGTGTCCCATACCACCGTATTCGGCTCACGAGTTTAGTTGCTCAATGGTCACTACGGGGCGGCACGTGGCCCCAGCATAGGCCGACAGCTCGACCACAGTGTCCCATACCACCATGCCCGGCTCATGAGTCTTAGCGGATCGAGGTACCGTGGTTAAAAGGGATTTCACTGGTAAGTTTGGTACACTAGGTTCAAGCAGTAGCATCCAAACATGGTGAACATAAATAAGACAGATCAGGTTACTTGACGAGCTCAGCTCGCTCGAGCGCACAACAAGTTGAACGACATGAAGTGCATAAGCACTTCGCGTGGCTAACCACTATCGTCAACCGAAGTACGACTCGGGTTCGTCGAACACATCTCACGTGGCAAATGAATCACAACCACGAATGCAATTCCGGTACCGATTGTCTGGACTATAATCATAGCCCCAAACCTAATCAAGTGCAGATAGATAAAGCAGTAATGGATCAAGATTCAACTCATACAATCAAGGTCTGGTATTATCCGTTTAGGGCTGCCAGGGCTATTGCATGCACTCGTTGCTCCACTCCCCCATCACCCATGACGGATCATACAACGTAAATATAAATTTAAACATATGCATTACATAGTTAAAATCATAAAGCAGTTGAGCATGTTATGAAGCACAACACAAGCATGAGTTTGTACATGTTCAATTCCTAATCACACAACTATCCAAGGAGATCATACACATAGTTAAAAGAGGTTGAGAATCATATCTCAACACCCTTATACATTACAATTTGCTAACTACTACTCATTCAGACATTTCAAGAAACACTTAAACAAACATACATCAACATACATGACATATGTTGATCACATAGGCATTAGGCCAAATCCTTTCACTAGGGAGTTGCCCCAATCATAACACGCGTACACCCCCGACGGATAGTCATGGCAAGCAGGAATCCAAGTTCCATATTCATTCAGTCATTTCCACAAACACTTGGGCCATACGTTTTAACATATATAGTGTATATTGGCCGTGGCGGGATTTAGGGCAAATCCTTTCATCAAAGGGGTATCGCCAATACAACAATCATGAATCCATGACAATTAGTCATGGCGAGCACGAATGAGAATTCTATACTCATTCAGTCATTTTCACAAACACTTAGAATACACTATTACAACATACATGGTGTAGTTAGCAAAACATGTATTAGGGCTATCCTTTAGCCAAGCGAGTATTTTATCCATGTATAATATATTCATACAACAAATAATCATGGCAAATACATCTCCAAAATTTATACGTATACGGTACTTTCTAGAATACACAATTTCAACAAACATAGTGTATATAAGCGAAACATCTATTAGGGCGAGTCCTTTCGCCAAACAAGTAATTTATCCACATATAATATATTCATACAACAATTAATCATGTCAAACACATTTCCAAAATTGTACGTATACGGTACTTTATACAAATACCTAGAGTATGTAGAATTCCATATTTTTCATCTTTAATCGAAACGGAAAACAGACAGCACTTTGTACACGTGCAATTGCATGCAGATCATGAATCTATCATTATCTGACATTGAAAGCATTGAAAACCATAACCTATACACCTAAAGTCCGCACCTTTTGTCGTAGAATCGTAACGGAGTCGATAGGTTTGCTAAGCTTTCATATACGGCAGTTTGGTAACCTATAGAACGAAATAGGTTAGCTATTTCACAACCTACAACTGTCTAAACCCCAAAACAGATTAGGGTTAGGGTTCCTTACCTAGAAATGACGCCAGAAACGCCAGAAAAGCGATGAGAATCAGGCGGTGGAGCCCGAATAGCGGCAGGGAAGAGTGGCAGGGAGATTCTCCCACTGCTCCCACACTTTCTCTCTCTTTTCTCTCTCTCAATATCAAATTCGTATGGCTGCCATGAGAGAGGGTTTAAGGTCCTTATATAGCCTAAAAATTCACCGAAATAGACATATGTTCAAAGTATACTTACATTATAATCAAATCGGCATTGCTTCAGCTCAAAAGAGATTTCTGGCGGCCCTCCTTGAGCCAAAGGTCAGACTTAAGCTCACTAACGCTGGATCTACGTTCTATTAAGTTTTCGTTTCGGTTAGGGTTCCAGATCACGCGTGGCAGACCAGTTTCAGTTCAACGGTCAGCGGATCTCGATCGGAGATTCCGAGTGCATGTAAATGTGTATGAAATTTCTTCTGATCCGAGGGTGTAATTTGGTCTGATTCTGACAGTCTAGTTGCTTAAAACCGATCCGCAAGCGTGTGGTGCCAGATTACTATTCAAGATATTTTATTTTGAATTAATTTCACATTTCTCACACTCTTCACTTCGAGCTCAAGCGAATAGCGCTGGGACACTATCTGGATTTGATTTCCGAGATGGTTGTCAAGCCCAGCGAGGCGGTCCTAGTTCCTTAACCTCGTGTTAATCGGACTTCCGACGTGCGGTCTAAATCCGATACGGAGTTTCGAGATGCTCTCAAGAGCAGCCGGGTAATGAGATTGATCCTAGATTTTAGGGTAACCTAGCGTCAATGATTCTACAAGTTTTGGGTCTTGCAGATCGTATTTAAAGTGATTGGTGCTAATTTTACAGGCACTCTAGTTTAACACTAGCTAAATCTCGCCTAATTTCTAAAGGATTTAGTCCTGTAAGATTTCTGTCTGAGGTGGTACTTAGTCCTTTGTAGTTTGTATATAAAGTGATCCAAGTTATACTACTTAGCTAGTTTAAGATAGTGTCTAGGGTGAAAGTACTTTGAAAAATTGAAGAGCAAGGTGGTGAAGGATGGGATTTGTGAAGAAATGGGTTCACAAGCGATTTTAGCCTTTGGGACTGAGTTTTGACAAGTTGATAAGGTGTTAGGATCGACCCATCGCCTAAGGACGTCTAATCCCAGGTTGGCAAAATCTGGGATGTTACAGATATAAATTGCTTGTGATCTCCTCCTTTGTTTTTGCTGCAGCATGAAATTCTATCGGCTCAGGGTGTTTAGTACTAGCCTTGACTTCAAATCTTCCTGGAGTGACTATAAATGGCTTACACCTTTCAATTTTGGGTAAAGGCATCATATAATTGGACTGTAAAATTTCCAACTGTTCTGTTGATAACAATGTTAACGGCGGCTGCCCGGGTTGTCTCAGACGCTTAGGCACGAAATAGAACTTCTTTCTTGCTTCTGCAGTCCTAGAAGATTCCGCCCTTTCTTCTCTAACATTGTTTATTCGGTCGTCTTTCAATACTCTCTTTTCATCATCATTTCCCACCTCTTCAGAGAAACCTTTATAATAGCTGGCATCCACGAAGAAAGACTCAGCTTCTGTATATGGTTTCGCGTCAGCCATCACTTTGCATTGCATTCCGTCCTTACAGTATTTGAAACATTGGTGTAGATTAGAGGGTACAATACTGTACTGATGTATCCACGGCCTTCCCAAGAGAAGGTTATACGTTGTCATAGCATTTATAACGTGACATACAACAGTAGTAATTAAGTCTCCCACTTCCAATGTCACTGTAATCTTACCGAGTGCGTGTTGTCCATCTTGATTGAATCCCTATATCATCATTCCGCTGGGGCACAAATTAGAGTGGCGATAGCCCAATTTGTTTATCATGAGAGCGGCAAAAGATTCACTGTGGACCCATTATCTATCATAATCCGTTTTATCTTCTTTTCACAAATATACCCTTCTATCATTAATGGTCTATTATGTTCTGCTTCACCAATTAAATCATCATCAGAGAACGAGATTACTGGTAGACAACTTGTCCGTTCATCGTGTCTTTCATGTTTCATTTCTATCAATAAAGCTTCTCTCACATCGTGATCAGATAGTGCTTGAATTAGACTCTGCCGAAACTCTTCTGATAACTTAAGTGCATCATAGATGCTTAGGCGTGGCATAAATAATCATTTTAGAATGCACATGCCAAGATCAAATATCATTTTGTTAAACCTGCTTTTGTCAAGCGGTTTAGTGAAAATATTAGCACGTTGATTCTCGGTAGGAATATATTCCAATGATATTACCTTTTCTTCTATTAAATCTCGAATATAATGAAATCTAATATCAATATGCTTAGTACGAGAATGTTGAATTGGATTTTTTGAAATATTTATAGCACTGGTATTATCACAATATAATAACATAGAATCTTGTTTAATTCTATAATCACTTAGCATACGTTTCATCCAAACAAACTGTGTACAAGCATTACCAGCTGTGATATATTCAGCTTCAGCTGTTGAAAGTGATATAAAACTTGTTTCTTACTAAGCAAAGAAACTAAACAGTTTCCGATATAAAAAACAACAACCACTGGTTGACTTTCTATCATCAAGATTACCAGCCTAGTCAGCATCCGAGTACCCAGCTAATTGAATACTAGTCTCATGAGGATACCAGAGACCGAGCTTAACAGTACTATCAACATAGCAGATAATCCGTTTGACCGCAATCAAGTGCGATTCTTTAGGTTCAGACTGATATCTAGCGCAAATACCAACACTTAGAGCAATATCAGGTCTACTAGCAGTTAAATACAGTAAACTACCAATCATACTCCGATATAGTTTCTGATCTACATTTTTACCTGCAGAATCTTTTGAGAGTTTCAAAGTTGTACTCATAGGAGTATCAAATTTCTTACCATTCTCAAATCCAAATCTCTTAACTAAATTTATAGCATATTTGGATTGAGATATGAAATCCCATCAGGTAGTTGTTTTACTTACAACCCAAGGAAGTAATTGAATTCCCCAACCATGCTCATTTCAAATTGAGATTTCATCAATTCTGCAAATTCAATAGTCATGTCAGTACAAGTAGATCCATAAATGATATCATCAACGTAGATTTGAACCATTAAAATATCTTCATTATGTTTCTTAATAAACAATGTTTTATCAACACTTCCCATCTGAAAGTTATGACAAAGTAAAAACTTAGTCGATTTCTCATACCATACTCTGGGAGCTTGTTTTAGACCATACAGAGCTTTTTAAAGATGGTATACATGATCAGTAAACTTAGGATCTTCAAATCCTGTAGGTTGTTCAACATATACTTCTTCATGTAAATCGCCATTTAAAAAGGCACTCTTAACATCCATTTGAAAAATTTTAAACTTTCTAAAGCAAGCAATGGATATAAAAAGTCTTATTGATTCAAGACGAGCAACTGGGGCAAAGGTTTCATCATAATCAATACCTTCAATTTGAGTGTACCCTTGTACAACTAATCTTGCCTTGTTTCGAACAATATTCCCAAGCTCGTCAGACTTATTTTTAAAAATCCATTTTGTTCCAATAATATGTTTATCTTTAGGTCTAGGAACAAGATACCAAACATCATTTCGAACAAATCGATTAAGTTCTTCTTGCATAGCAACAATCCAGTTTTCATCAGCAAATGCTTCTTTTACGTTAGATGGTTCTATCTGGGATGTAAAACATACGTAATTACATATATCCTCAAGTTGTCTACGTGTACGAACACCAGTGAGAGGGTTTCCAAGAATCTGTGTGGTTGGATGATCTTTAACAGTCCTCAGTTTAGAATCAGTCTAATTAGATGAAGTATCAGATTTATCAATTACTAGAACTTCATCATTATCTGAACTTGAGGCTGGAGTGTTCAAGTGATCATCAATGATCACATTGATGGACTCTTGAATCACACCGGTCCTTTTGTTCAGAACCCTATAAGCTCGACTGTTTAAACAGTATCCTAAAAAGATCCCTTCATCACTCTTCGTATCGAACTTTCCCAGATTTTCACGATCTCGTAAATATAGCACTTGCTGCCAAAAACTCGAAAGTATTTAACAGTAGGCTTTTTATCGAACCACATTTCGTAAGCCATTTTATTATTACCTTTACTAGTGTAAACCCGGTTAATGATGTAGCAAGCTGTATTGATTGCTTCAGCCCAAAGATTCTAAAGAGCTTCATACTATTCAACATGACATTAGCCATTTCTTGAAGCACTCTATTTTTTCTTTGTACAATACCATTTTTGTGAGGAGTTTTGGACGCTGAGAATTCATGTAATATTCCCTGGTCACTACAGAACTTCTCAAAACCATTATTCTCAAATTCAGATCCATGATCACTACGAATCTTACTGACTTGAGAACTCTTTTCAGTTTGAATCCTTTTGAGAACCTTTTTCACTTCTTTAAGGGTTTCTGTTTTGTCCCTTAAGAAGACAACCCATGTATATCTGGTAAATCATCCACTATTACCAGATATATCTTTTACCACCTCGACTTTTTGTCCTTGTAGGTCCTACAAGATCCATATGGAGAAGCTCGAATGTGGTATTGGAATTCACCTTTTTGTGTGAGTTCCTTGTTTGTTTGCCAATCTGACATTCACCACATATTTATATCCAAATTTTGTAGTTTGGGTAGACCTCTTATAAGTTCTTGTTTGCTCAATCTATATAGATTTCGGTAGTGTACATGTCCAAGACGTTTGTGCCACAAATCAGTCTCGTCTGTATGGACCATGTAACACAATTGATTAGATGAGCTAGATTCGCTTACAATATAGTAGTTTTCAGACGTTCTTCGTCCAGTTAATATTACTGAGCCTTTGTTATTTAGAATCTCATAGCTTTGATTAGAAAACCGTACACTATGGTTATTATCGCATATTTGAGATATGCCAAGCAAGTTATGTTTTAGACCTTCTACATATAAGACATTTTTTAATAAAGGAAGGTTATAAAGTTGAACCGTACCTTGGCCCATAATCTTGCAGTTGCTGCCATCACCAAATGTGACTGAACCATCAGTCATGTCTTTGAGATCGGTGAATAGACCTTTATCACCAATCATATGCCTTGAACACTCACTGTTTGGGTACCATTTAGAATGACTTGTAGCTTTGAAAGCAGTGTGAGCAACCAAACAAGTGACTTTAGGAACCCATTTCAGAACTGTTTTGGGTTTAGGACCATAGTTGATCTTCTTCTATTTATACTTGTGGGAATGACCTACTGAGTTAGATTTTAAGAGCTCCTTGAGTAAATCAACTATTTTTTTCAGCCAATGGGTTTCTGTTCTGATTTTTGAAATTAATATGCTACGTTTAGTTTTTGAAAAGATTTTGTATTTTTAGAACACCTTGACAAGTACCTTTTTCTTTGAGTTTGAGGCTTCTCTTTCACAAAGTTGGGAGGAGTACTCTTCCTGTCTATGAGGTATGTTTTTTATCATAACCCAATCCGGATCAATCGCCACATTTTCTAGATCCGGATAAAAGTTTTTCTAACTTGGGATCTCCTTGGGCATACCTCCATGTATCCTTCAAACTCAGAAGAGAAGATACTTCATTCTTGAGTTTCTCAATTTCAGAATTTCAATTCATCTTCATGAGGGAGGTTTTGAATTCCAAATCACCTTTGATTTTTCAAACTATCTGAAATTTGGAATTTTTCTAAAATAAGTAAGTTGAAGCTTCTTTGAGTTTAAAAACTTTTCCTTTGAAGTTTAAGCTTCACAGCAATTTTAAAAACAACTTTCCTTTCCTTGTATAGGGCATTGTAAGCATCTGAAGATCTTCTTCATTTTTTCATAATCCTATTCAGATTTTCTCACTAGTTGAATCATCATGATCTGAAAAAGTGAACTTCGCTAGAGTCATAAGGGCCTTAACTTCAATTGCCCGACTCGGTTTCAGAATCTTCTGAAATCAGAAGTAGTTTCAGACTCAGATGATTCATCCCAAGTAGCCAACATACCCTTTCTTTGGGTTTATCCTTTTTAAGACATTTGTTTGTTTGATAATGCCCATATTCATGGCAGTTGTAACACTGACTGTCTTTCAAAGATTTTCGAGTTTTGGGTCTAAATTTCTTTTTATCATTTGGTTGTTGAAGATCAACCCTTTTCTTCTTCTTTTTGAAATCTTATAAAACTTCTTTGCTAAAAGAGCCATATCATATTCAAATTCAGAGTTTTCCTTCAGAAACAATTTTAGAAGATTTAAGAGCTATAGATTTACCTTTAGGAGCTTTAAAGTTTAACTCATAGGTTTGTAAAGAACCAACTAGTTCTTCTACCCTCATTTGTCTGTATCACGAAGTTCCTGGATCGAGGTTACTTTAGAGTTGAACCGTTCAGGAAGTGAGCGTAGTATCTTTGCACATACTTTACTTTCTGGGATTTTATCGCTAAGACCCCACATTGAGTTTACAATGTCATTTATCTTGTGTAAAAGTCCATAAACATTTCATTTTCCTCCATATGAATTTCTTCAAATTTGGTTGAGGAGTTGGACTTTAGATTTTTTGACAATTGATGTACCCTCGTGTGTCATTTCTAATATATCCCAAGCTTGTTTTGCAGAATCACAGGATATAATTCTTTTAAATTCATTCGGTGACAGTGCACATGTAATTGCATTTAGTGCTTTAGCATTTGCACTACTCTCACTTTTCTGAAGTGTGGTCCGAGAAAAATAAGCCGTTATTTTTGTGGTTTTTGAACCATCAACACCAGTCACTTCAGTGGTAGGAGGGGTCCATTCATTCACTGTGGCTAGCCACACACTTTCATCCATGGATTTGAGGAAGATCTTCATCCTGGCTTTCCAATAAGCATAATTGGTGTCATCGAAAGGTGGAGGCCTAGTGACTGAAAGACTATCAAAATTTGACATCTTATATAAAGCTTAGATCGTTAGCTCAGGAAATAAATCCAAATAGAAAGCAATTAAAATGAGTTATTAAGCTTTGATACCACTTGAAAAGGCCAAGCTTTATGTCCTAGAGGGGGGGGGGGGGGGTGAATAGGACTATGCCAAATTTAAAATAATTACAACGGAATTTAAATAAAGAGATAGCCAAATAAAGTAATCAATCTATAATTCTGAAATGAATAGCAACCTCAATAACAAGTATTGAGAGATTGATACAAAAGTTGTTCTAAGGACAACCTTACACCAAAAACCAAAGTTTATGGTAGGACAACCTAATTTCTAGAAAGGTTTTTGTATCAAACTCAAACTTTCTAGGAATAAACAATTAAAGCTAAACAAGGATATGAATGAAATCTCAAATATTGATTGTTCTAGGGACAACCATGTACCATAGAAATGGCAGGACAACCTTACTAGAACAATTTAGAGAATCTAAAGCTCAACTAAATAAAGAATAGCTTGAAATAAATTGCAGCAATTTAAATCTAAACTATTACAACATTCACATCCACATACATTCCACAAAAGAATAATTAAAGATAGGAAATAAAGCACACTTCCACACAACACAGAGTTATAGTGGTTGGCTTGTGTGTACACCTGTTCAACAACAGCCACACAGAATGCTACTCCACTCATAATATCCTCACATAGGGGATATTAGCGTTCACTATCAAATAGGTTTTCCCCGGTTTACCCAAAACCTTCACAATTGTGTCTTTTTCAAAGGGCTTACACAATTCAAAAACCCTCTTTTCATAGTTTTACTGGCTCTCCTCAGATAACCAATACAATGAGATTTTTCTGGCTTAACTTTAAATAAAACCAAAATAAATAATTACACAAATTGTAAAATACCTGTTTTTCTTCTTTGTTGTAGCAGCCTAGAAGAACCAAGTCGGAGTAGGATTTGAATGTCAAAGTTCAATGTCCAATACTCACTTTATAATG